>CM066032.1:1473265989-1473865989 GCA_033557465.1 Ichthyophis bannanicus
GTGGCCCCTGGCAAGGTGAATAGGACCACCCACACAATGTGCTGGGTGGCTCCATGTATGGACACAGCACACCCATGATTGTTAGGATATCAATGTTGCCCACGTGCGGGTTGGGATCAGAGGATGTGCGTAGATCATGACAACACAAATGTGTTTACAACAGACCACATACGGGGTTAGGGGGGTTACCATGGACACCATCATTGGCAATCAAAATGTGGCATGGTCATGCAATGTCATGCAAGGGGGCCACAGGGACTGGAATGATATGTTCAAGGTGCCAGGCACACTGCACATAGGTGTCACTGCACACATGTCCAGAGACACAGCTACGCATGCAGGTGGCACTGGGAACAGGTAATCGCCTGGAACAAGCAGGATGTAGTCCTTACATGTGGGTATCATCGGTACCGACGGAGCCTCCGTGGGAACGGTCTCCAGTGTCCACTAGGAAAGCTATTGGAAGCACCCCACAGCGCCTGTGTGCCGCCATCTTGCCGTTCCCAAATGGCTCTCTCCAGTTCATTGTTTTCCACAGAGCCAGCAGGTCATTGTTCCTGTCATTGCTGAAAAACAGCTATTGTAGTGCCACTCCTGTGGAAGTGTCTGCCTGTTTTTCTTTACTGGTACCACTGGTCTTCTAATTTTATTTTCTAAAAGGTCAGATTCCCCCACACAAAGAAACCTTTTTCACAAAAGATCAACAATCCCCTTTGTAGGTCTCCCCCCCATGTTGGCATTAGGCCCTAATCCCTCCTCCATCATGGAAAAGCACTCCTCGGCTGCAAGCATATGCTGATAATGTGCCGGTACCTTCTCAATCACTGACAACCATGATTGGTGTCACAAATGCTAATGTCCAGATCAATGCATGTCTGAATGTTTGGCCTGTGGGATGTTATCCAAGAGTGGTTGGCAGAACAGAGCAGCCAAGCTCGGTACCCTCTTTCACTCCAACGTGGCCTCTGTGGCAGCCATGTTGTCAAGGGCTTCCTCTTCCTCCTGTTGATCTCAGGTAAACAACACAAATCTGTCCATCCTGAAAGGGTACATCCCCCTCAAAATATCGGACTGCCGCTGGCATTGCCCTTGAGGAGCACGCTCCGGGCAAACATCCCCAGTGGGAGTCCTGGCCTCCAAAGCCACTTTGGGACTCCATGAAGTTCTGGAGGCCTCAACCTGGTCCGACCACCTGGTGGCTATGCTCTGGGGTCCTGGCTTTGGCCAGTACTCATACACAGACATCGTCAGTGTTGATTGACCAGAGGATCGTGGCCATCAAACGCAGTCTGGCAGCTCTCCTTGTGCGGCATCAAAGACCTTGGTTCCACCCCAGACCCTGCAAAGTGCAGCACCGGTATGTGCAGCAATTGCAGGACTGTCATTGGCAAATGCACCATTGGGTTCTGATGAGTACCGGTATCCACACACCGGTACCGTGTCACTCCGATACTGAGGCCAATTGGTACCGATACCTCACTTTACCTGAGCCTCCGTAGAGAAGATACATCCAATCTCCTGAGGGGTCTGATGACTCTGACAGCTCAGAGGGTAACAATGTACCTCTCCAGGACAAGCCTTGCCTCTCCCAAGAGGAGAATGTCCCCTCCTCAGGATATGTCCTTCCTGGATCTCCCCACACATGTAGTCAAGGGCCTCTCCATTTCATTAGTAACTCAATGTGAGCACAGGCCACGGGAGACAGAGATTCACCAATATCACTAAACTCCATAGGAGGCAGACATCCTGCCAATACATCAGATCTTAAGGAATCCTCTTTGAGAATGTGGAAGATTCCTCTTACCAACTCTCCACATTCTCACATGTGCCTACTATGTATCGTGTGCCTCCGTCGCCTGGTTTGCACAAAGGGATACCTCCCTGATCACTCCATCATGGTGGAGTATGCTAGGAGGAGAATTAAACGTTACAAACAACATCTCACCCACCCTCCTGGTAGGGAGTGTAAGACATTAGATGCCTTTGGTCGCTGTGTCGTCCATACATTCAAGCTTTCAGACAGGACAGGTTCCTATATCATGTACTTGGGAATGTTCCTGACGGAGGTCACACCAAGATCTACAACTGGTAAGTCCATATCTCACAGATCACAGAGGGCACTACTATGTAGCACCTGTCAAGCATGCCCAGAACATTTCAAAAGTTGTGAACAGGGCAGCTTTTGACTGTTTTTCATGCAAAGGGCAGAGTCTCTGCCATTGCTATTGGGGCAAGGAAACTTGGCTGGCTGCAAGCCTCTCACCTGGAACAATGGGTACAGGATAAACTGGCCAACACCCCCTGTAGTGGTGAAACTGTTTTTTAAAAACTGGCAGGACAATTATACCTTGACAAGGCTTTCAAATATTGTAGATCCTGCAAAGATGAGAGCCTTAGAAAAGCGCGTCCTCTCCAAAAAGAAAGGATACTATCAGTCCTATGCTCAGCAAGGACAACCTGCAGTACAAGCTGCTAGAAAGGGTCAACAAGCTACTAAGCAGAGAAAGCCGAGAGCTACTCTGCCTCAGCAGACCCAGCAGCCTCAGCCCCCACAGGGCCTTTGATTCTGTGATGGAGTACCTGCCCTTCCTGGCCCTCCAGAGAAAGCAACCGTCAACAATCCCAGGAAGATTAGGTCACCTCATCCACAGATGGAGGTAAATAACATCAGAAGCCTGGACTGTGTCCATCATAGAAGAGGGTATCAGGCGTCATTCACATAGCCTGCCGCCTCCTACAATAGTAAGGACATTCAGTTTGCAAACGTCCCCCCAACTGAATCCAGAGGTAAAACATCTTCTACCTCAAGGAGCAATGGAAGAGGTCCCTCATCTCCCAAAGGGGTCTGGCCCCCGCCCCCCCCAAGTTCCTCATACCCATGGAAAAAAAGGAGGTCACAGACACATCTGACATTTCAGAGAACTGAACAAGTTCCTGTTCCAAAAGACATTCAAAATGGATTTCTCTAGGAAACGTACTTCCTGACCTACACAGGCAGAAATGCCTTTGTTCTCTAGATCACAAGGATGCGTACACCCATCTTCTCTACCAACAAGCACAGCGAAAGGTTCCTTTGGTCCCCCCATCAAGAAAACCACTATCCAAAAAATGTTTTCCCTTCAGCCGTGCCTCAGCACCCAGAGTATACACAAAGTACATGTCTGTGGTAGCCGGTTTGGTCCGTACCAGGGGAATATTTTTGTGCCCCTACTTGGACTACTGCCTCATCCAGGCACAGTCACAAACACATGCCCAGACCTCCTCTCTCTTACACAATGCGTGGACTCCAATATCTAGGCCCTGTCAGAGATCCTCGTGGAATCCTTTCTGACTCCCACGTACACGCTGGAGCTCATAGGAACAAGCTAGATACCAGACTGTCAAGGACCTACCTGACTCAGCCTCGCTGTCCTCGCATTGTGCAACGTGTTTGGACAGCACTACCAAAAACTCACCTCTCGCCTCGAGAGATACATCAGCTGCTGGGTCACATGGCATGTACAGTGCATGTGGTCCCCTACGCTTGTCTCCACATGAGAACAGCCCAGTGGGCCCTCTCTTCCCAGTGGACCGCAAGCAACAGGCTGTCTCTCAGATGTGATAGTAAACTCAAACCGCAATACCCTGTCCCTGGACTGGAAAGCGGTCAGCACAAAACCTGTTGGAGGGGTCACCTTTCCTGCAAACCCATCCTCAGATCCCATTAACAACAGATGCCTCCAAAGTGGGGTGGGCTGCACATGTACTGGACACCTCCACCCAAGCCACCTGGGATTGTCAGGAGAGTCATTTCCACATCAATCTGTTTGAGCTCTGAGCAATTTGCCTGGCTCTTCATGTCTTCCATTCCCTTCTACAGGCCAATGGAATACTACTTTACGCAGACAATCAGGTAGCCATGGTCTATGTGAACAAACAAGGAGGAACAGCCTCTCTGTCCCTTTGCAACAAAGCTCTTCAACTGTGGTCGTTTGCCAGACAGCAGCAGATCCATCTCCTGCCAGTCTATCTCCCTGGCAATCAGAACTCTTAGCCATACAAACTCAGTCGTGTTCTGCTTCCGCACAAATGGTCTCAACACATGGACCAACTCTGTAGAGTATTGCAACTCTGGGGGAACTGAAGATTCATACCTCTTCGCAAGTCCATCATATGCCAAACCTACCCGGTTCTGTTCACGAATCCCAGCTCAGAGCTACCAAGCGAGGGATGCTGTCCTCCTCAACTGGGGGCAGGAATGCCTATATGCCTTTCCTCCCATTCCCTTGATTGCCAAGACCCTATTGCAACTGCTGAGGGACAGAGGCAACATGATCCTCATAGCCCCACGCTCGCAACAACAGGTTGTGATACCCTCTGCTTCTACATCTGTCCCAGGTTCCACCCCTGTACGTAGGGTCAGCTCCAGACTTACTGTCGCAGGAGGAGGGGAATGTATGGCATACAAATCCCCTGTCTCATAAGAACATAAGAACATAAGATATGCCATACTGGGTCAGACCAAGGTCCATCAAGCCCAGTATTCTGTTTCCAAAAGTGGCCAATCTAGATCATATGTACCTAGCAGTTTCCCCAAGGGACACAGGTTCCACAATGCTTGTATTGGTTCAAGCATTGATATCCTGGGTCCCTTCTTAATAATGGCTTATGGACCTTTCCTCCAGGAACTTGTCCAAACCTTTTGTAAAAACACAGCTACACTAACAGCCTTTACTACATCCTCCGGTAACAAATTCCAGAGTTTGATTACACGTTGAGTGAAAAAATATTTTCTTTTATTAGTCTTAAATAGTTTACCCTGTAGCTTCATTGCATGTCCCCTAGTCTTTCTATATTCTGATAAGGTAAACAATCGATCTACGTTTACCCGTTCCACTCCGCTCATTAATTTATAGACTTCTATCATATCTCCCCTCAGCCGTCTCTTTTCCAGGTTAAAGAGCCCTAACCTTTTTAGCCTTTCTTCATAGGAGTATCCTTCCATCCCCTTTACCATTTTGGTGGCTCTTCTCTGAACCTTTTCTAATAACTCTATATCCTTTTTAAGATACGGCGACCAGAAACTGCACACAATATTCAAGGTGCGGTCTCACCATGGAACGATATAGAGGCATTATAATATCCTTTGTTTTATTTTCCATTCCTTTCCTTATCATACCTAGCATTCTATTTGCTCTTGGCCACCGCTGCAAACTGGGCCGAGGGTTTTAACATGGTATCCACAAAGACGCCTAAATATTTTTCCTAGGTGGTCGTTCCTAATGTGGAACCTTGCATCGTGTAACCATATTTTGGGTTGTTCTTCCTAGGTGCAAAACTTTGCACAAGACCACATTAAATTTCATCTGCCATTTTGATGCCCAGTCTTCCAATTTATCAAGATCCTCTTGCAATTTTCCACAATCCTCTTGGGTTTTAACAACTTTAAATAGTTTGTGTCATCTGCAAATTTGATAACCTCACTCGTTATTCCACTTTCCAGGTCATTTATGAATATGTCAAAAAGCAGCAGACCCAGCACAGATCCCTGGGGTACACCACTATTCACCTTTCTCCATTGGGAAAAATTGGCCATTTAGCCCTACCCTCTGCTTTCTATCTTTTAACCAGTTCCTGATCCACAATAGTACACTGCCTCCTATCCCATGACTCTTTAGTTTTTGCCAAAAGTCTCTCATGAGGGACCTTGTCAAAGGCTTTCTGAAAGTTCAGATACACAATATCAACCGACTCACCTTTGTCCACCTGATTATTCACTCCTTCAAAAAAACATAACAGATTAGTAAGACAAGATCTTCCTTGTCTAAAGCCATGTTGGCTGTCTCTCATTAGTTTCATGGCTATCTACATGCTGAGTAATTTTATTCTTTATGATGGTTTCTATCATTTTTCCCGGTATTGACGTCAGGCTCACCGGTCTGTAGTTTCCCGGATCACCCCTGGAACCCTTTTTAAAAATTGGTGTTACATTGGCGATCCTCCAATCTTCAGGTATTAGAGATGATTTTAATGATAGTTCACAGATTACTAATAGCAGGTCTGCAATCTCATATTTCAGTTCTTTCAATACCCTTGGATGTATACCATCCGGCCCAGGTGATTTGATACTCTTCAGCTTATCTAATAGTTGTAATACATCTTCTCGATGTATGGATATTCCTTCAATTTTTCTGCACCTTTAAATACCACTTCAGTCATGGGTAACATCCCTACATCTTCCTCAGTAAAGACTGAAGCAAAGAATTTGTTCAGTCTCTCCGCTATCGCCTTGTCGCCTCTTAGTGCTCCTTTAACCCCTTTATCATCTAATGGACCAACTGACTCTCTCACAGGTTTTTGCTACGAATGTATTTGAAAAGGTCTTTACTTCGCATTTTTGCTTCCGCAGCAAGCTTCTTCTCAAATTCTCCCTTTACCTGCCTTATCAATGCCTTGCATTTGACTTGCCAGTGCTTGTGCTGTTTCCAGGTTTCGTCGTTTGGCTCTTTTTTCCATTTCCTGAAAGATGCTTTTTTTGGCAACAACAGCCTCTCTGACCTCAACTTTAAACCATGCTGGCAGTTTTTTGGACTTCTTTCCACTTTTCTTAAAGCGTGGAATACAGCTGGTCTGGGCTTCCAAGATAGTATTTTTCAACAACAGCTAAGCCTGATGTACGTCTTTAACCTTTGCAACTGCTCCTTTTAGTTTTTTCTTGACTGTTTTCCTCATTTTATCATAGTCTCCCTTTCGAAAGTTAAAAGGTAGTACTGTGGATTTCCTTACTATCCCTCCTCCACTAATTAAATCAAAGGCGATCATGCTATGATCACTATTGCCAAGTGGCCCCAACAACCTTATCTCTTGCACTAGATCTGGTGTTCCACTAAGGATTAGGTCTAATATGGCTTCTCCTCTGGTCGGTTCATGAACCAGCTGCTCCAAGAAGCAGTCATTTATTTCCTCTAGGAACTTTATCTCCCTAGCATGTCCTGACGTGACACTGACCCAGTCGATACCGGGGTAGTTGAAATCACCCATTATTATTACTGTGCTGTAACTTTTGTTAGCTTCCTTGATTTCTTTGAGCATTTCATCATCCATTTGGTCATTCTGGCCAGGCGCTCAATAGTACATCCCCACTGCCATTGCCTTCCCCCTTTTACATGGAATTTCAATCCATATAGATTCTACAGCAGATTTTGTTTCCTGCAAAACTTTAATCCTTTCTGACTCAATGCCCTCTCTAACATAGAGAGCAACCCCTCCACCAATTTGATCAGCTCTATCATTATGATATAGTTTGTTCCCAGGTATCACAGTGTCCCACTGGTTGTCGTCCTTCTACCATGTCTCTGATATTCCAATCATATCTAACTTTTCATTTAGTGCTATATATTCTAACTCTCCCATCTTATTTTTAAAGACTTCTAACATTTGCATACAAGCATTTTAGAGAATGTATTTTATCCATATTAATTTGTCTGTTAGACATGAGTAATTTGGGATCTTTAAGCTCTGTCTGCTCCATACTTGAGGGCATTTGGGCTACTTTACTCTTTTGTGGAACCTCTCTGCTTTTGGTAGTATCCTTCAAAGATACATTCTTCCGAACCATCTGCTCTTGGGCGACTGTCGGCTTTCCCCTAATATCTAGATTAAAAGCTGCTCTATCTCCTTTTTAAAGGTTAATGCCAGCAGCCTGGTTCCATCCCGGTTAAGGTGAAGCCCATCTCTTCGGAAGAGCCCTCCTTTCCCCAGAATGTTCCCCAGTTCCTAACAAATCCAAACCCCTCATCTCTGCACCATTGCCTCATCCACGCATTGAGACTCCGGAGCTCTGTCTGCCTTTTGGGTCCTGCGCGTGGAACAGGAAGCATTTCGGAGAATGCTACCCTGGAAGTTCTGGATTTCAACTTTCTACCTAAAAGCCTAAATTTAGCCTCCAGAACCTCCCTACCACATTTTCCTATGTCATTGGTACCAACATGTACCAAGACAGCAGACTCCTCCCCAACACTATCTAAGACCTTATCTAGGTGGCGCGTGAGGTCCGCTACCTTCGCACCAGGCAGGCATGTTACCAGGCGATCCTCACGTCCACCAGCCACCCAGCTATCTACATGCCTAATGATCGAATCACCAACTATAACGGCTGTCCTAACCCTTCCCTCATGGGCACATGGCCCTGGAGAAACTTCCTCGGTGCGAGAGGGTTTTACATCACCTGGAGGACAGGTCCTAGTTACAGGATCACTTCCTGCCACACCAGGGTGATGCTCTCCTGTCACGTGACCTCTCTCCTCCATGGCAACAGGGATGCTGCCAGACTGGAGGTGGGACTTCAGGACTATATCCCTGTAGGTCTCGTCTATGTACCTCTCTGTCTGTCTTATGCTTTCCAAGTCTGCTACTTTAGCCTCTAGAGAACGGACTCGTTCCCTGAGAGCAAAGAGCTCCTTGCACCTAGTGCACACGTAAGACCTCTCACCAACTGGGAGAAAATCATACATGTGACACTCAATGCAAAAGACTGGAAAGCCCCCATCCCGCTGCTGGACTGTTGTCTGCATCTTAGTTTAAGTTTGTGTTTAGATCTAAGTTCTTTACTTACTAAGGGTTGCTATGGATATTTATACTAATAAAACTGAACCTAATACGTGTAATATACCTTGTTCACCTGAAGCTTAACTAATCTCAGGTCCTTAGTGTATGACTGATTTGGGTAATGAGCTTCACCTGAGAGCACCTCCTGTCTTTTAAGATGTGTAAGTACCTATAAAGCTACGATTATTCCAGGGGTGGGTGGGTGTGGGGAGGGTGGGAGGGAATTAACACTTATTAAAAGAGGGCTGCTACACAGTACCCTGTCTTGTGCTGCTGAGGTAAGCTATATTCTGATTTGATTTAAATTATAGCTCTTAGCTGCTGCTAGGCTCTAACTTCTTATGAAATTTAAAGTACAAGCTCTCTGCTAGGTTCTAAATTTAACCAGAAAGCTCTTTTCTGTGTTGTAAATTTAAGCTAAAAGAACTTTGCTGATGCTAGGCCCTGAGTGACTATTAAATGTAAACTACAAGCTCTCTGCTGGGTTCCAAATGTAACCAGAAAGCTCTCTTCTGTGTTTTAAATTTAAACTAAAAGTACTTTGCTGTTACTAGGCCCTGAGTGACTATTAAATTTAAAGTACAAGCTCTCTGCTGGGTATGAAATGTAACCAGAGAGTTCTCCTCTGTGTTTTAAATGTAAACTTAAACTGCTGCTACTAGGCTCTGACTGATTTAACAAAAATAGTGGATCACAGATTAATTAGCTTTAATACAAAGAATTCCTTTTAGAAAATTACCAGAAGTAAATACTCACAGTTGCAGATCTCCCTCCAGAAGCAACAGTCCCCCTTACCAGTCTTGCACCTCAGAGCCTGGCTACTGACGGCTGTAACTGCTTTGGCCCTCCCCTCATTCAGGAAGTGCATGATGTCCGTTATGCTTCCAGGAAACCTTCCACAAGGCAGTCCTATGCCATCAGGTGGACGTGACATTTCATTTGGTGATAACAAAAGGCCTGCAACCCTCTTGTCATCCGTATATAAACATGTTTTTGACAAACTCCATTACTTATCAAACAATGGTCTCCAAACTGAGTCAGTCAGAGTCCATTTAAGTGCCATTGCTGCTCCTTCTGAACCCATCAATGGACAACCCATTTCATCCCATCCTCTCATATCCGGAATCATGAGAGGCCTGCATCTACCAAAACCTGCCCTTAGACCACCTCCAGAGGCATGGGATCCCAATCTGCTTCTAGGGCAGCATATGCTGCCGCCTTCTGAGCCCTTAGACACTACTTCGTTAAAGTCTCTGACCTGGAAAGTAAAATACCTTCTTGCAATCACATCAGCAAGTTGTATCAGTGAATTTCAAGCTCCAGTGGTTGATCCACCTTACACACCGTTTCACCATGATAAGGTAATCCTAAGAACACATCCACACTTCATGCCTAAGGTGGATTCCTCCTTTCATTTGAAACAAGAGATGTAGTTACCTGTAGTATTTCAACAGCCGCATGCTTCAAATGCAGAGAAGACTCTTCATACCTTGGACTGTGAAAGAGCTGTGGCTTTTCATCTGCAGAGGACCCAGCAACACAGAAGGTCCCCTCAGCTATTCTGAGTCTCTGATCCCTCGCATTTGGGTACAGCAGTTTCGAAAAGATCTCTATCCAACTGGATTGCTCAATGTATTACCTTTTATCTATCATAGCTAACACCATTCACTGGTGGCTCATGTTCCCGCTCACAATGTGAGAGTCATGGCAGCCTCACGGGCTCACCTCCATTCCGTCTATATTAACGACATTTGTGGAGCAGCTACCTGGTCCTCGGTTCACGGCCCACTAATGCTTGGATAAAGGCTCCCGCAGGCATGCTATGGTTGGTCAGGCTGCTGTCCAAAACCTCTTCCATACATAATCCACTCCTAGCTGCCTCTCTTACAGGATGCCAGAGATCCATGGGAGGAAGTGGAAGCCCTCCACAGGCCCTCACCACTCTGGGGATCCTTCCCTGGCATCTACATCTAGGGTTTCCTCACATGTGACGACTACGTCCTACTTGTTCCTGGTGATAGCATAGTTAATCACCTGTAACAGGTGATCTCCGGGAACAGAAGGATGAGGTAATCACAACCCACCCATCTCCCCTAGCGGGTTGGTGTGTCTCTCTCTCTCTCTCTTTCCCTATCTCTCTCTCTCTCTCCTTGTGTCAGCTTTCAACTCAACTGGAGAGAGGCATTTTGGAAAGGCGGGAAGGCAGCACACACACACTGTGGGATGCTCCCAAAAGCTTTCATATAGGATGCTGGGGAGCGTTCCCACACAGGCTCAGTTGGTACCGATGCTACCCACATGTGAAGACTTATTCCTGGTGTTCCTGGAGATCACCTGTTACACGTGACTAACTATGCTGTACATGACACACACAGCAGTGGAGCAGGAGCAGCAAGATGCTGGCCACACAGATGTTTGTTTATGTTGCCCACCCACCAGAGGTAAGCAGTCACTAATGCCCCCACACAATGTTTTCACATCCACAGGTAGAGGATCTCCGGAAGAAGGGGCGCGAGTTGCGCCTCCACCACAGCGAATACCTTGCCCGCCTCCAGAGGGCAGCGCAGGCAGTGCGTGATGGTGAGTATTGACAACCTTGCTGCCCAGTAACAAATGTCACATTGGCCCACCAGCCTGTGTGGTGCCTGCATATGTACATGTGTTATGTGACACACTTGATAATGTTCTGATGACTGTCATCTTCCACAGAGGGTGATGACAATGATGAAGAGCCCACCACATCTGCGTATGCCCTGAGGCACTCCCCTGCCCACCATGCCCCAGAGGTGGAGGTGGTGGTGGTGGAGGAGGAGGAACCTGAGGTGGAGGCGGAGGACGAGGATGAAGAACCGGTGGAGCGTGCAGTGGAGGAGGGGGCTGATGGGGCATGGAAGGGGTGGGTGGCGGGGTGGCAGGGGAGGTAGAGGGTGTGTCTGATGTGGGTGTGGGGGAGGGGTGGAGTAGGGGTGTGGAGGTGGGTGGGAGGTGGCAGGGGGGGAAGAGGGGGATGTGTGGGTGTGGGAGAGTGATGGGGAACACAGTGCAGCACAGGGCACTGTGGGCTTCTGCCAGTCATGCCATGTCACTCCACCATCCAGGGCCACACACAGGTCGCATGCACATGCCACCACCCAGACCCCTGGGACTATGTGTGTGTGTGGTGGCAGGTGTGTGGCGGACCTGTATGTGGCCCTGGATGCCTTGGAGCGGTGAGTGCACCTCCTAGTGCACTCATACCAGTGGCTGGCGGGAGCCATTCAGCAGGTGGCTGCCAAGATGGAGCAGCTGCCATGTCGGCGGCCATCCCCTGAAGGGCGTCACAGGAGTCATTGATGTCGCCTGTGACGTCCACACATGTGCCCTGTGCTGTCCTGTGTTCCATCACTGGGCATGCAGCATGCAGGGAGAGGGTGTGTCTGATGTGGGGGTGGGGGGAGAGGTGGAGGAGGGTGTATAGGGTGGGTGGGGGTGGCAGGGGGGAGGAGGGGGTGTTTGGGGGGAGAGTGATGGGTATTGTCCCCATCCCTAACATTGTATTATATTCCCTATTTTTTTTACAATATACACACTGTTTGTTAATTCAAAATGGTCACGTGTCTCCCTTAGCAACACACTATGGATGCAAGCATGGGATATGTGTGTAGACAGGAGGTATGTGTCGTAAAGGTAGACATGGGTATCATGCGTGGACTGGCTCCACATGCAGTCGTGAGGGATGACCATGTGTGTAGGTGTGTGAGACCAGGGTGGACCCTGAGATTCAGAAATGTAGACGACGGCCCAGTATACTGAGGCACGTGCATGCTGTGTGCAATGTGTGTGAACCGTTTCTGATGCAACATGCCTGTGTGCCAATAGTACAACTTGCAAACCAGTATGTCTGTGCTGGCAGGGTAAGATGTACTGATGAGCCCAGGAGCTACTCAGGGGTAAAGCTGTTGAGTGTGTCCTGGGACAATACATGTCACAGGGATGGTTGGTGAGTAACTGTATACGTTTGTGGGGGAGCAGGCACGTAGGCAGTGTTGCAGGCAGGGACAAGGGTCACACATGTGTGTCCAATGTAGGGGGTATGACAGAATTATAACTGTGACGGCTCCCAACACTGGACATGTAGCTCAAGGACATTCCCCCTGTGCAACCTGGGAGGATATGTAAACCGCCACACTGCAGCCCAGGGGCTGGGATCTGACACAGTGCATGGCACACATGGCATGTGATGGTGTCTGTGCAGTGATACCTGCCAGTACAGACACCCCACCATCGAGGGGTGTGTGTGTGCGACACAACATGCATTTGCACACTACCTAAGGGGAGCACAGAGACACACATTGGAAAACGCACGTATGTACTGGTTAACAGCTGTTTATTGGACCCGGAGTCACCTCCTGCGTGGCCACCCACGCCTCCCAAGGCACACCACCCCCCGCGGAACTGCACCTTGTCCTGGTGCCTCAGGTGCCGGTGCCGGTGCTGGTGCTGGTACTGGTGCTGGTGCTGGTACTGGTGCTGGTGCTGGTGCTTGCTTCCGCATTAGCTCCACAATGTCCTCCATTGCATCCGCAATGCGGGCAAGCGCCCCCGACCGCATCTCCTCCCAGATCATCCTCAGCTCCCTGGTATTTTCTCCAATTGCCATGTACAGATGCTGGAGTGCCTGATGAGTGCCTGTGGGTGGTACATAGGGTGATATGTGAGCTTCCTCTCCATTACCAGCTGTCACACATATACATGTCACGCATATCCCAGAAGAGCAGTCAGCAGAACAGTCATGCCTGCCAAACCTACCAACGTTTACATCTGTGTCTCCCATGAGCCATCCCCATGTTTGGAAGGGGTCTGGATGTGGGGTCGGGAGAAACACAGATCTCACACATGGCACATTGCCACAGTTTAATATGACTATGCCAGGTCTGCACACTGCTTGTCTGGGATTGGTCAGATGATCTGAGGGGGCCTAAGATACACATACACATATCTGGGGTGCCCCAATTTCTATAATGATGGCGCACACTGCAGATTATGTTGTCAAACGATACTGCGTGACAATACCCATGACGAGGTCTCTGTCACATAGGGTGTCTGGGTGACCTGCGATCATTGCTCTTCTCTTTGGGCTTATGTGGGGTATATGGGCAAGCACAGTGTGCATGTGTGTGAGCCCTTCACAAATGCTGACACCTGACAAGACATGCTACAGGAGGTAGAATCACAGAGCACAGAAGACAACCCCCCAAAATCAGATCTCTATGCTATGTGGGCAATATGCAATAATTTTGGGGATGTTAGGACAACCCCGTCAGGATCGTGGGGTATGCTGTTACCCACCTTCTGCATTGCACCATGCTGCAGCAGTGTGTGTGCGCAACTCTTCAACAATTGGGTCCATTTCTGGTGGAGGGTTTTCATCTGGCGCTGGTGCATGACTGGGGTGTTGTCTTCTGATTTCCTCCGAGCCCTCTGTGGCAGTGACGTCTGGAGTGTGGTCCTCTGGCTCAGGCTGCACGTGTGTGCTTGGGGTCCCGTCACCATTGCTGGTGCTGCTCCCAGACATTGTGGGATGGGGCTCTGCCACATCCTCGGCCAATTTCACCTCCTCCTCCTCAGCTGGGGCCATGGTTGTGTAGTCACCTGGGTTGTGGAAACCATACACAGCACAGATTGGTTTGCATGGTTCAACTACATACAACTGTTTAACACATCCACCCCACAATCAATGTGTGTTTGGCCGTGGCCTGTACTTGTGCTAAATAGCTACCACTACAGCTCCTGCTACCACTATTAGGCATATATAGGCCAGTACCTAGCAGACACATTGATGTGTACATCAGGGGTCCTCAAACTACGGGACGAGGGCCACATGTGGGCCGCCAAGGAGATGTATGCAGCCCAATGTGTATTTTTGCCCCCGCTGCCAGTCCTCAGGGGCAGCTCTATTATTTATTTTATTTATACACATTTATATACCGCATCTTCCAAAGTTCAGTTGTGGTTCACAGTGAACAATAATTAACAAAGCAAGTTTGTTTTACAGGGAACGTCATATTATAACAGAACGTCATATTATAACAGCTCTACACAGGACCGCAGCATTCATATAGCAGCAGCCCAGCTAAGTTAACACCTCACAAACCTGCTGCTGCCGCTGCCGCCGTGCCAGCAGAATAATCCAGCAGCCAGCGGGCCTCCCCCTGCTCTGCAGTGTCCTCCATGCAGCGTCAGTGTTGGCTGTCAGAGCCACGCAAACAGAAAGAGCTTCTCCTCTCGTGGCTCTGTTTATCCTGCCATGGGCCTGATGGTATTTTCCATAAGGCCTGTGGCGGCATTGACATGGCCGTGAGAAAGGGATACTCTCCCTTCACGCGGCTCTGACAAGCCCACACTGAAGCCACATGGAAGACGCTGCAGAGCAGGGGGGGGGCCCACGGGATGCTTGAATCTTCTGCTGCCACGGTGGAAGCAGCAGCAGTAGGCGTGGTTGGGTTATTTCGTACCCTATCTTGCCTGATGGGGGTGGAGGAGGTTTGGAGTGGTAAATGGCTATGGGGGGGAGAGGTAAGACTGGAAGTGTGCTGATGTGGGGGAGGAGTTTAGGACAGGTCATGGCTTATGGGTGGTGGTAAGATTGGAAGTGGGATGATGGGGGGCCTAGGATAGGGGTCAAAATGTGCTGTTAGGGGTGCTTAGATTGCAAATGGGCTGATGGTGGGGCTAGGAGAGGGCTATCAATAAGCTTTTGGGGGGGGCTGGGGTTTGGAAATGCACTTCTGGAGGAACTTGGATAGGACTCGACCTGGGTGTGGAGCTAGGACTGGTACTGGGCTGATGTTGGGCCAGGGATAGGATTGGAAATGGGCTGATGGGGGGCTAGGACTGCAAATGAACTGATGCACGGACTACTGGGGAGCGGATGCTGGGTGTGGCTGGAAATAGACGGGAGGTGAGGTTGTGCGAGGATCAGAATGGGATGGAGATGGACAAATGAAATGGTGAGGGAAAAAACATTTTGAGGGAGGTAAGAGATATCTACAATTGGACAGATAGTGGGGATTGAGGATGGGGGTCTAACATTTGAGTGGATGACCTAGGAATGCGGAAACAGCACAAGGGGAAAGATTACTATGTTAAAGCAGATGTAGACAGAGAATGCAAACAATACTAGACGTGTGACGAAAGGACAAATGGAAAGCAGATGATGGGGAGTTAGCAGAAGACCCAAAGAAACCAGACTAATGTGGCTAGAGCAATTGCCACTGGAAAAACAAAACCAAAATGTTTGGAAACATTCTCTGTTTTTTGTATTTCTGCAGTGTTCTTTGGGGTTTGTTCTTTTTTTTTTTTAACACTATATTCCGGGCCTCCAATGGTCTGAGGGACAGTGAACTGGCCCCCTGTTTAGAATGTTTGAGGACCCCTGGTGTGCATTATCCCACAGAAGGACCATCCCTGCTCAGCAGTGCTTAGATTAGACACAGACATAACACGTACAGGTCTGAGAGAGGGCTTGTAGCAGACATGTAGCCACATGTGCAGGGGAGATATAAAAAGGGATGATGCAAATGAAACGTGTTTGGAAGGTAGCAAAACACAGAGTAAAAGGGGTGGAATGGGGGACAGCACACTAATGAGCCAAAGGCAGAGGGTGGGAGATGATCCAGGGGAGCAGGTATGAGGAGGTGTTAATAAGAAGCCTGATGCACATCCAAAGGGCAGGTACTCAATGGTTGGGAGCAGCAAGGTGTGATTTGGGTACCTACCTGCCTGGGGATGGGCAGTGTCCAGTGCCTCTGGCAGTCCATAGAGGTATATTGGCCCTAGCCGCTCTGCCAACTCCTGCTCCAGGGGTGTTAGAGAGGGTGTAAAGGGGCCTCCCCCTCCAGTGCCCATGGCATGCCGCCGCTCTGCCATCATGTGTGCACGCACACCCCTCTTTATGTCATTAAACCTCTTCCTAAGGCTGTCGAGGTCTCTGCTTGGGCCCCCTGCTTGTGCCACCGCCTCCTGCACCTCCTCCCACACCTGGGTGCGTGTTGCAACAGTGGTGGTGTTGCTTAGTCGTCCGTATAGGACATCATAATTTTCTAGAACAGCCGCCAGCAGGATGTGATTTTCCTGTGGTGTGAATTTCTGGGCCCTCTTCCTTTGCAGAGCTGGCACTGGTATGCATTTACGTTTTGTAGTGAGAGGACCCTGTGTGGGCTGGGCCGATGGCCCTGCAGCCTCCACCACACTCCCTGCCATATCTGTCTCCTCCCCAACAGGTGGCCCCACCTCCCTCTCCCTCTCCCTCTCCCTCTCCCTCTCCCTCTCCCTCTCCCTCTCGCTCCCCCTCTCCCTCTCCACTCCTGCCCTGTCCTGTGGCTCCATCTCCCTGTCCTCTCCATGCCTGTCAGACATTCCTTCTCTTGCCCTTCTCAGCTCCACCTCACACCTCCCTCGTCTCTCTGCTATCTGCTCTTTACCTCACCTCCTTTCTCACTCACCTGCTCCTTGCCTCCCCTCCTCTCTGTATCCCCTGCTGTACCTCACACCTATCCTCCACAACCAAGCCTCTAACACTCTGACCCGCACCACAAAACCTTAGCTCTCCTAGACACCTGCTTCTCTCTCTCTCTCACTAACACCTTCTCTCTCCCTCGCCTACCAACAACCCCTCAACGTGCAGCATGTGTAGAGGTCTATTTATAGGGTTTTTTACGTTGCGCATGCGCAGTTGCGTGAGCATGTTTGCTGCGTAGTTGCGCATGCGCAGGTGGCCACGTGCATTGCGCATGCGCCGCCCAGAGGCGGAAAATGTGTGCTTGCATGTTGCGCAGTCAACTACGCAGAGCGTGTGCACTGCCATGCACACTGCGTATGTGCCACGCAGACGCAGAACGTGGGTGCGCACGTTAGTTAGCGTGTGAGCTGTGGCGCATGCACAGTGTTGCATGTGTGCGGTGCATGAACCATGCGCACAGCCAACTGCGCATGCGCAGCGGTCATGCTCGTGCACCTGCGCACGCGCAACATGCGCTATGTAAAAAAACTCTATAAATTGTCCTGAGCACATGTTGCACGTTGAGGGGGTTTTTTGTAGGCGAGGGAGAAAGAAGGTGTGCGTTGGCAGTGACGGAAGGAGCGAGTCTGAATCAGGCGTATTGTGGAGCGTGACTGGGCTTGTGATTGTTGTTGGTTGTATTGTGTGGCTGTGTTTCTGTGTGGTGTGTAAGGTGTGTGTCTTGGTTAGGGAAGTGTTGTCTGTGTTTGACTGATTTAGAGGAGCAGTGCGGGTGGAGGTTATGGCGGCCTTTGTATTTGCTGCAGCTGCAGCGCGAGGTGGGCAGGTGGTGCGGTTGCATGACAGCGGAGATGGTGTCTATGGGGCTGAGGCACAGGGCATGGGTGTAGTCCCGCAGCAAATCATACCTGCAGCTGTGGGGGCAGGGCAGGCAGGGGTGCTGCACACACGGCGCAGGAGGCGTGCTGAGGTGCAGGCTCGCCAGCCATGCCTCTGCAGGCCCAGGGCCCAGCTCCAGGGCATGCGAGAGGACCAGGTCATCTCCCTGTACAGACTGAGCACAGGAGCTATTAGGGAGCTCTATGAGGATCTAAGACCTGACCTCGAGCCCCTGACTGATCGGTCACATGCCATACCAGGTTTGGTCAAGCTCCTTGCTGCCCTACATTTCTTTGCCTCTGGCTGTTTCCAGTCATCTGTGGCCGCAGTGGGTGGCATGAGCCGCCCCACCTTCTCACGCTGTCTCCACCAAGTACTGCGTGCCATGGTCAGCCGGGTGCGGAATTATATTGCCATTCCACACACTAAGCAACAGTGGTGGACCCTGAACCAGGCCTTTGAGGCGTTAGCCGGGATACCACATGTGATGGGAGCTATTGATTGCACACATGTTGCCCTGGTCCCGCCTAGAGACAGGGAGGTAGTATTCCGCAACCGCAAACACTATCATTCCCTGAATGTTCAGGTTGTATGTGATGCAAATATGCATATTCTGAATGTGGTCCCCAGGTTTGCAGGGTCCACCCATGACGCCTATATCCTGCATCACTCGGCACTATTCCAACAATTTGAGGCAGGACAGTATGAGGACTGCATATTGCTGGGTGGGTGTTTCCCATTTCTGACATGCACATGGTGCTCATTTGACTAGGCGTATGTGCAAATGTGTGTCTTGCAGTCGATCACTCATTGTGTGTGTGTCTCATCTGCCTGTGTGGGATATGGGGGGAAGGGGGGGTTGCCCTCCAAATGCGCCCTGCTATGGTGCTGTGTGATGCTGGTTGATTGGATGCAAGCATTTGTGTGGTTGTTACATATTATGTTGTTGCCACTCCATACACCTACCCCTTGTCTGGTGATTCTTAGGTTCACCCACTCAATCTGTGAAAGGGTAGACACCCAGGAAGCTCTAAAAAACATGAGGAGTGATCTAGGTAAGCTTGATGAATGGTCTTAAATTGGCCAGCTGGGATGTGATGGTAGGAAATGCGAGGTCAGGCTGTTGGCCTGAAGCAATCCAAGGGAGCACTATTGTATAGGGGGTGAAGTACTCTTGTGCACTACAGAAGAGCGGGACCTAGGTGTGGTTGTTTCTGCTGATGTCAAAGTAGCTAACCAGGTTGAATAGGTGAGGGAAAAAGCTAGAAGGCTGGCTGGGTGCATACAGAGATGAATGGCTAGCATAAAACAGGAAGGGAGAATGCCTCTGTATATGTCTTTTGTGAGACCTCATTTGGAGTAGAGTGTGCAATTCTGGAGACTGCACCTTCAAAAGTATGTGCACAGGATGGGGTCAGAGCAGAGGGTGTCTACTAAAATGATTAGTGGTGTTCACTATACAGCATATGAAGACAGACAGAAGGATCTTAGGATGTACGCCTTGGGGAAAGGAGGGATAGAGGTGATATGATGGAGATGTAGAAATACCTCCGTGGCATATATGTTGAGGGAGAGAGCCTCTGAAAATTGTACGCAAGTTCAGCTACAAGGGAACATGGGATGAGGGTGGAGGGAGATAGATTCATTGGTGATATGCCACCATATTTCTTTACTGGTGGATCCATGGAATACTCTCACAGTGTAGGTGGTAGAGACGAGGACAGTAACTGCATTCCAAACAGCATAGGACAAACACAGAGGATCTATAAAGGATAAAAAGGGGACTGTTGTACATGTTGATATGGACGGACAGATTAGATAGGCCATGTGGTCCTTTTGTGTCATCATATTTCAATGTTGCAATGCTGCATAGTTGTGATGTCATATGTTTCTTACAGAATGTGTAATGCATTTGTTTTGCACATATATACCTGTGTCCATTTGAGGGGACATGAGCTCATGCTTTAACTTACCTCATGTCTTTCTACAGGTGATGCAGTATATGGGTGTCGCCCCTGGTTGCTGACTCCTGTGCATCAACCACGGACACGTGCAAAGCAGAGGTACAATGAGGCCCATGCCACCAGCCGCTCTGTCATAGAGCGCACCTTTGGCGTTTTGAAGAGTCGCTTCAGGCGTCTGGATAGGACAGGGGGTGCCTTACAATATACTCCTCAGACTGTGGCAGAGATCATCATAGCCTGTTGCATCCTGCACAATATTGCTCTCAGGCACAATATCCCTTCAGAGATTAATGAGGGTCTGGAGGATGATCCGACGTGCCCCCCTGTACGTGCCCGTGAGGACACACGTAAGGGCACAGCAATCAGGTGGCAGGTGATTGCACAGCTCTTCTCATGTACGTACTGCATATGTTCCCACATTTTTTGCTATATGTGTGTAGTGCTAATACAGATTAACATTTGTAGACCAATATCAGTAGGATGCAACACTGCACTGACATGTGACAGACACTGGCTGGCCATCCCAATGTCAAATATCAGCATGACTGGGAACCAAACCATGTGGGCAGGGCAGAACAGAGGGCTGAGGTGGATGATGTGGGTGGGTGCTTTTAGGCTTGTGGGAGGTTTTGGGGTGACATTCGTGGTATGTGGATGATTGTGATAGCGGATGCTGTGCAACCACTGTTAGTTTGTGTCATGCTTTGGGTGCAGCAAGGTGAGAGGCATGTGGTGTGGGTTTCACAATAGGAGAGAGGACCATGTTTGGGGTCACTTGTCCAGCTGTGTGTGTTTTTCATTTGGTATTTTGAGCTGATTGTGTGTGTGGTATGCTCTTGTAAGCTGGATGTGCTGGTCTGTAATTTTTGTATAGCGCTACATGAACTATGTAGCACTATATACATGCTCAGTACTATCTGTCATAATGGTAATTGAAACCCTTACGGGGAGTTAGTGGCACAACACAGTGTGGCAGACTGTATAAGTCATCGCGTAGCCCTAACATGGATGCGGAGAAGGATAGGGAAAGTGTGCATTGTCCAGCCAGGGGTTTTTTGTTTTTATTTTTCCATTGCAGAATAGACATGCAGTGCAGTGTTGCATATGTACACACAAACAGAAGTGATTCAGGCAAGATCAACAAGGTGTAGGTTACAGTAGGCAAGCTGAGAGATCAATGTGGGGGTGCATTGGGTTTTAGGGTTGTTTTCAGGGAAATTAAATAATTTTTTTCATCAAATTTTTCTAAGCAAATCTAGCTGATGACATGTCAACATAAACCCATGACTCAACTAAAGGCTGTATAAGTGCATAGAGGAGGAGAGTGCATGACAAGACACCAACTACATTGCATACCCTAGAGAAGGAAAGTAATGGCCACATACACAAAGAGGCTCTGATGGGAGGGGGGTTATTAGGTGCACATATAGGCTATCCATGCTTTGCCATTATCACTTTCACACAGTGGGCTGACATGCAGCCATCAGGGTCACGTCAAAAGCAGACATCGGGGTGTGGTTTAGCAGACATAATGCAGACATTGAGATATATGTTTAGCAACTCAGTAGCACACAGCTGATAATGTTAGTCAAGGTATGAGATATACACACCAGGAAATGTGTTTGGACAGAGGATCCCGGAGGTGCCCCTGCATATTTCCATGTGTTACAGCAATTGACAGCGGGGTAGCAGACGGCATTGGGACACCAGTACACACAGTGAAGGGCCATTGGGAGCAACATGGGGGATCCAGGATAATACTGCAGCCTTGGAGTGAGTTGGGAACACGGTAGGGAAAAAACACTCATGTTCACCAGTGTGTGCTACAACAGGGAGGTGAGGGAGGGGACAGACAGAGTACGGACCCCTGTAGTTTGGCAAAGACATGTCCTTGATGCCTCTCACATGGGAGAGATGTGTACAGTGTGATGGTGAACAGTGAGTCTGTAAAGGATGTTGGGGGGTGTGGAAGCTGGGGACAGGAATGTGCATTGTGTGTTGCACAGCTAGAACATGACATATGTATGTTTCCCTTGTGTTTCCCAATGCACAGGACATAGTTGTTGAAGCTCCTGGTGCTGTGGTGCATTGGCAGGGGACTGTACATCAGCCAACATGCTGTGGGCTGGGGTAGGTGGAACTACAGCTATATTGTCTGTGCCAGCAGTCAGGGGGAACACATGTTCTCGGTGATCTTTCCTATTGTCCACCAGATGTTGTGGTTCACCTCTTTTCCCTGCACCTGCCTAAACCATAATTTGCTGTTGACACATATCCCCATGTGTTCCTATTCCAGTATGTCTTCAGCAACACTGTCTCTGGGATATGTCCAACAGAGCTGCATGTGTGTGGAGGTTGTAGGTTTTTGGGTGGTTGCCTACACGTGCACCCTTCCCCGACATTGTACCATGAGCCATCACCAGGGTATCATTGCATTTCGCAGGGCCTTTATGTGTACAAATCTCCACTTGTGGACATACAGACCATATGCTACTGCTGGCACGGTGCCCTTTGCATATTGTGTGTGTGTGTTCTTGTGTTGGCTGTGTGATGATACAGTGTTCAGGCTTTTTACATTATCATGTGTTGTGAGGGGTCTGTACACCTGGGGGGTGGTGGTGACTGTGCTATCTCTACCTTACTGGTGTTTACCGTGTAACCATTGTGGACATGTGTTGTGTGTTGGGAACAGAACTGTGTCTTGTGTTCTGACATACCACTGTTGACCTGCTTTTTGTATCACAGATATCGGTGTGACATGGTGACATGGAGATTCTACATATTTTGCTGACATTGTGTCCCTTCACTGTGACCTGTTATGGCCTTTGAGTGGCTCAGAGGATCCAAGACATACACTTGATGCAAGCACAAGGTAGTTTGCACCTTTGTTCTTTTGGTAATGACATCAGCCTTTACATGTTAATGATTTACTGTTTGTGTCATATACATTTCATGTTGACTCTGTGTTCACGAACGCTGATGCACATAGGATGGAGCTCTGAAACGCCTGTGTCACATGGGCATGGACAGAAATATATCCATGTGACACCCGTGTGTATGCTTCCAATTCTAAATGTCCCCAACATGCAATGTTTATTGTGTTGTGATTATGTCATGTTTGCCTGTGTGTCCCTTCATTATGTGCTTCTTAATGATTGACTCTCTGCAATTTGTTCTGATGTTGCAAGGTGCATACCAATACAATATTTCTCTTCTTCTGACACAGGGCAGAGAATAAACCAGACACATCTATTACAGTGCATGTGGCATCGCCATCACCCACCTGTTAGGGGACAGAACACCATAGAACTTTCCCTGGAAAATGGTGCCATAGGATGTTTGACCTCTGCGAGTGCGACACATGCCTAGGATGGACAGTATTATTTTTGGATTGCTACTTTGCCCATGACAGACCTGTCCAACACACTGTTGCTGCCGTGCTCTGGTTGGGAGTCGTGCTCATCGCAGGAGTCACACAGGACCTTTCATGTACTGTGGCATATTGGGATGTGACACTTGACTATGCATGCCCAGGGTTGCAAGGATAGTCTTAACCTGACGTGTTGGATTGCAGATACGCTTTGGAATTTGCACACTGTGTACTGGTCCCCATGTGTGAATCAGGGACTGCCATTGTCACTGTATGTTGCACATTCCTCCACAGTTGTTTCTTTTGGCCATGTGTGTGACATGGAAAACAGGATATGCTCATCTGTTTGTTTCAACACAAGCATACAGCCATACGTGTGGCATAGGGGTAGCGATGGAGAGGTCCTGTTGTCTATGTCCACCTAATCTCCACCTGGAGCTGATACAGGTTTTGTAACAACACAGCTTTAATGCACGCCAGCATCCTGGATTGATGTTTTCAATCAACAAGGGTCTTTGCGTGCATGTGTGGCATCACTGAATCATGTTGAAATATCAATGGTGCATGTGCATATGACTGACTATGTTGGGAAAACACAGCATGTGGCAATATGGCTTCTGTGTGGTTTATTGTAACATGTTTGCCCTTAATTTCCCTCTCTATATACTGTTTCTTGTGTTTGTTTACTATACAGACGTGCCGCTCTGCATTGATTTACAAACCTTGCATTGCATGTCTGCACAGTCCTATTTATCCCCTGAGGTGACAACACTCACATTGCCAACCGGTGCAGGGGGACCTCCTGCATGGTGTTGTCTCTGCATGTTTCTGCAGGTAGTTCTAATTGGAATTTTTTTCTGTGTTCATGTGCCTCTGCTACCTGTTAGCATATCCTCATTGTGCATTTGATGATTGTTTAGGTTACATTGTTGCACCTTGGATTCCTATATCAGGCATTATGTGATAGCTGTAACATTATTTTCAATCTGTGGTTCTAAAGTTACAACGTTTCAACAATATATGCTGTTTTCATTTGTGTGCCTCCTGTGTTGCCAGATAGATATATTTTAGGGAACAGATCAGGATTGATGTGTGTTGGTCCCTCATCATGCACTGCCTACTGTCTACATGCACTCATATGTGAGTAACACATTTGAGGCGTGCGTCAGCATGTGGGGGGTGAGGGCCTAATGCATAGTGCTGCACATTATGTCTCCTGCCCCTCATTTGTAGACGGTCCAATGACCTTTCTGTCTTTCATCTTGGATCCACTCACCTTGATATGATGATGGCGGGATCTAAACTATCTGTGAAGATGAACCCAAATAAACATATGTGTTTGATATACATTTGTCTCTGCTGCTGCTTAATCATGGTGACAAACTTGCAATACAATGTGTGCCTTTGAGTCAGTCCTGACTCGTTGTGACCCAGAGACTCCAGGGTTTTCTTGTCAGTGTCACTGGAAGTAGATTGTCAGGTCTTTCTTCCAAACTAATGGAGGGTTACGTGACTTGCCCAAGGCCACATGGAGTGCTAGTGTGAATTGAGCCCTGGTTGCTTGGTGACCAAGCCAGTTTTCTAAACATTAGGCTACTCCTCCACGCTTTGATCACATTGACACTTGTATCTACTGATTTGCTGGTCATGTACATGGCCCACCTGTGCTCACATCCTTGTACGGTGGCAGCTGTGTATCTGCCAGCCATTTGCCACATCACTGGGTATTACAGGTTCCCATACACACCCTCCCTTTGGGTTTTTTTTGGGGGGGTTGTGCTCAGTGTGCTGTTTGGGGTAGTGGTTAGAAGCATGTGTTATGACTCCCTAGTTTGTAGGTTTGATCCCCACATGTGGTTTATCTTTTTCTTTTCTGTTGTGCTAACTGGACCATTAGGTACCAGCAGGTTCATCACCTCTACACACACCCTTCCCTCTCTTTACTGTACACCAAGGTGTACCCTCTGTGCTGCCTAGCCATCAGATATTATCTGTTACATAGGTCTCTTTCTTTATGGTATTTACATGGCAGTGCACTTGGGGGGTTTGTATTGCTGTGGTTCAGCTGGTGTGTGGTACACCTGTTTGCATGTTGAATTCTCTCCTGTCCTGTTCCAGATTTTTAACCAGCTCCACAGAGCATCCTCTGCTGCCCTTGGGGTTTAGTTTCTTTCCTCTTTTGCATGCTGTATCCACTGCATAACATTTCATTGTGTGTGTGCATGTGTCTCTGCTCCCAATTACAGACTGTGATCTGATCTGTACACAGCAGATCTGCATGTGCATTTGGTCATGGTTACTGTTGGGGGTTTGCCTGTCCTGACAGCCAGCAGGCGTCTTGTGTGATGCCCTGCACTATTTTTGTATGCAGCCTTTGCTAATGAGCTCACGTTGGTGGTGTGGCCTACCAGTTTGTGCATTGCCATTTGTGGTAGTGGTCATAGGTGTGATTCCTCTCTGTTCTCTTTCATTTTTATGCTTGTCCTGCAGAACTAGTTTTCATTCGTGTGACAGTCATATCTGTGCAGATCTGTGCTGTGAGCACATTGTACCCTCATCAGAGTTGTGAACCATCCTTCTGTCCATCTTCTGTCTGCCAGCTGTGTGCCATCCTACCCTGATGTGCATGCTGCTACCCCACGTCCTTCACTCCTACACATTCCTGCATTGCAGCTCTCCCTGGTTGCCTCTCCTGTGTGTGCTCTACATAGCACTGCTACTCCACTGTCATCCTGATATTTCACCTATCCTGCCATTTCTGGCTCCTCTGCTGCACACATCTTCCCATCCTCTGTCACACACTCTCATTATAGCATGGTACATTACCATCACTCTGTGCATAGCTACAGCTGCCCCCGATATGTTTGTCCATTTTTCTAGCTGCCACGTGGGCTGCAGCTGATTTGTGTGGTCCATCAGCTCTGATCTACGTCCTTCTTTTACTTATGCATTGTCTTTCCTTTCTGCTCTGTGCAGTGTTTGGGTTACGTGTGTGTTTGCCACATACCTCTCTTGCCCTTCAAATTGGGGGACCTTACTGGTCTTGGCCAACATTTTTGGGTTCACCTATACATCCTTGGGGCATCTTACACCACACCTTCTATTCAGGCAGCTTATAGGGTGCCTACTATGGTGCCTTGGGAGTTGGCAACCTTTCAACATGGCCTCTGGGGAACATTATAACTCGCCTTTGCTGATGTGGTTGTTTAGGATGTGCCTTCTGGTGCACCCTAAAGGGTGCATTAATTTATGGCACTGGGGTGGGGTTCTTTTTAGATGGCAGCACAGATTGTTGTACAGTTGCAAGCAGAAAAAGGAATTACCTCAGTTGATCTTATTCATTAAGTACACTGGGGATTTGAACTCATGGCCTCTGCATCATCAGTTAGTGTCATAACCATTGTGCTACACTGCTGTTCCTCTATGTATGTCAGTGCACCTACTTAAGATTTTCATGCGTTAAAATGCACAGTGCTGCCATCAAAAACAGTGCTATGATCTTGCAGGGCCTCATACGGCATTCTATAAAGCACACTATAAGGAACATTCTAGGGTGCCTGGGCGGACAGTGCACTTTATAGTATGCCCTCTGGAGTGCCTTATAGGGCGGCTGATGCGGCACCTTATGTTACAGCACTTTGAGGGTGTGTTTTCTAGCAGCACTAATTAAAACAATATTAAATTGCCTCATAATGCAATGTTACACATAACAGGTTATGCCTCAGCCAGCCTTATTCATTGGGCACAGTGGGGAATTGAACCCATGATCCCTGCACCATCAGTCAGTGTCTTAACCATTGTGCTACACTGCTGCTTCTCCTTGCATCTCAGTACACCTACTTAACATTTCCATGTGTTAAAATGCACAGTGCTGCCATCAAAAACAGTGCTATGACCTTGCCGTGCCTCATAGGGCACCCTATATGGCGCCCTATCGGCCACCCTTTAAGCAACATTGTAGGGTGCTGTGGCAGACAGTGCACTTTAAAATGTGCCCTCTGGGGTACCTTATGGGGTGCCTTATGCAGTACCTTATGTTACAGCACTTTAAGAATGTGTTTGCTAGCAGCAGTAATTAAAATAAAATTAAAAAGCCTCATAATGCAATATTACACATAACAGGTAGTGCCTCAGCCAGCCTTATTCATTGGGCACAGTGGGGGATTGAACCCATGACCCCTGTACCATCTGTCAGTGTCTTCACCATGGTACTGCTGCCCTGTTCCTCTGTTTGCACATCAGCGCGCCTGCTTATGCTTTCCGCGTGCATTTCTCGTGCGCTAATGTGCGCGGCGCACAAGAGCATGCAGCGCACAAGAGCGCGCGATAATCCCGGTTTGCTAGGTTAAGACTGAAACGCCTACTCCTTATATGGCATCCTGCACACTAGCGCCGGGCGCACATTAGGACGGTTTAGTAAACATACCCCATAGTTTTTTTCTCAAAATATTAAGTCTTTGGTGCTGTATTTTTTAGCATAAGATTTAATTTTTCTTAGCACATATCATTCTGTCAGACATTTTTCTAAATCTCCATTTTCAGTGAAGAGAGATTTAAGTGGCTTACTTAATAAATATTTTCTCTAAAGGTAAAAAATGAGGCATTTTTTAAAAATAAATACAGTGCCCTGCAAAAGTATTCATCCCCTTGGTTTTTGTCCTGCTTTGTTGCATTATGTGCAACCTAGAATGGAAATGGAGTTTCATTTGGATGTTAGATAATGGACATAACAATATAGTCTGAATTGGTGAAGTGAAATGACAATAAAATGCCTTGTATATATAAAAAAACAAGCAACATGAAGACCAAGGAGCACTCCGAACCAGTCAGAGACAACGTTGTGGAGAAGTATAGATCAGGGTTTTGTCATAAAAAAAATCCCAAATTCTGAATATCCCATGGAGCATCATTAAATTCATTATAACAAAATAGAAAGAATATGGCATCACTACAAACCTGATAAGAGAAGGCCACCCAACAAAACTCACAGACCGGGCAAGAAGGGCATTAATCAGAGATGCTACAAAGACACCAAGGATAACACTGAAGGAGCTGCAAAGATACACAGCGGAGAAGGGAGTATCTGACCATAGGACCACTTTAAGCCATACACTTCACAGAATGGGGCTTTATGGAAGAGTGGCCAGAAAAAAGCCATTGCTTAAAGAAAGAAATAAGAAAACACATTTGGAGTTTGCACAACAGCATATGGCGGACCCCCAAACACATGGAAGAAGGTTCTCTGGTCAGATGAAATGAAAATCAAACTTTTTGGCTGGGATACACTATATGTGGCACAAACACAACACTTCCCATCACCCCGAGAACACCAGTCCCACAGTGAAACATGGTGGTAGCAGCATCATGCTGTTGGGATATTTTTCATTGGCAGGAACAGGAAAACTGGTCAGGATTGAAGGGTTGATGGATGGCACTAAATACATGGCAATTCTTGAGGAAAACCTGTTTCAGTCTGCCAGAGATTTGAGACTAGGACGAAGGTTTAACCTCCAGCAGGACAATGACCCTAAACATATTGCTAAAGCTGGTTTAAAAGGAAACATTTAAATGTCTTGGAATGACCTAGTCAAAGCCCAGACCTCAATCCAATTGAGAATCTGTAGCATTACTTGAAGACTGCTATACATATAGCAACCCATCTAACTTGAAGGAGTTGGAGCAGTTTTGCCTTAAGGAATGGGCGAAAATCCAAGTGGCTAGATGTACTAACCTAATAGAGACATACCCCAAGAGACTTGCAGCTGTAATTGCAGCAAAAGGTGGCTGTACAATGTATTGACTTTGGGGGGTGAATACATATGCACACGGCCTGCTTTCAGTTTTTTTTTCTTAATTATTGCTGTGTCACAATAAAGGATATTTTGCGCCTTCAGAGTCGTAGGCATATTGTGTATATCACATGGTGCTAACCCCCCAAATTCCATTTTAATTCCAGGTTGTAATGTGACAAACAGAACAAACACAGAGTTGTTTAATATGTTTGCAATGAACTGTAAATAAACCCCTAAGTGTTCAAAAGAAAAAATAACACTTGCATAGTCAATAAGATTCTTATTAATCTATTATTGCTACTAATGATCATTTGAATAGCACTACAGGGTGTACACAGCGCAGTACAGAGACATGTAAGAGACAGTCCTTGCTCATCAGAGCTTACAATCTAGTGAAGAGAGACAACACAACAGCAGGGGACAAGGATATGTTTAGAGGAATGGTAAGGAAACACATAGATGGAGAGCATGAGACTATGTAGATCAGGATCAAAAAGCGGCCTTGATGAGGTGAGATTTTAGCCTGAATTTGAATAGGGCCAGAGATGACTTATTTTCCTAAACAGACTATTGATGTACCTGTTTTATGGTCTTGTAATTATCTGCTTTCTGGAGAGCCTCAGCAAAGACTTTGCAAAGGAAATGAACTACAGTACTATGGTAATCCTAAAAATGAATCGACATTTAAAACAAAAGAGCAGACAAAAGGAAGATTACAGTGGGATAATTCATACCAGAATCACTTCAGGAAATCTACCTGTCTTGAAATACTGCTAGCAAATAAAACAAAATGTAATTGTTTCTTGTAAAGTAAATTAGCGTAGTTAAAACTGAACCTTAGTAGTCATATAACAGTAGGTAAAAGCAGCTGTGATATTAAATAAGTACAGAAGTAATCACATGCTGATTTATGCAAGGCTACTGGAGATTTTCAGTTTCTCTCTTTTTCAGAATGTGTTCTTTATCAAATGAAACTTAAATATGTTATCATTTACCCACAATCTAAAAACAGGCTTACAGCATGGTAAAAGCTAAATGACCTAGAAATGAGCTCATTATGATTAACTGGAGATATCACAAGGCTGCTGTCAGTCACAATCAGTCCATCTATTTGGCATGAAAGGATTCTAGCTGCAAGGAGAAAGGTGGGTATGGGAGCCGTGGTACTGAACAAACGGCTGCAGTGAGAAGAGATGCAAGCTTTCAGGATTTCAGCTGAAAAGTTTGCCTCTGCTCTTTGCAAGCTGCTGTAAAAAAAACCAAAAAAACCCTTGAACCAACTTTTTATGCATATTTCCTTTACATGTAGGGCACAATTTCAAACTATCTGCATTGGAACAAAGGCCCTATGTGCTTTTTATCAGAAGGCTTTGCACCAATTTTCATTGCAAAAGCATGCAGGTGCTCTCACATTACAGCCCCCTCACATTTGCTTTTTCTGATGGTAAATTTTTGCTCGGAAAGTGTGCATCCAAATGCTGTCTGTAATTACTAAGCTATGGTAAAATTTGCAGTTTAACTGCAGCCAAATTTACTATACGAGTCATTAACCTGTTTTACCTCAGTACTGCACTTTAGTGATTTACATGGTAAATTCAATTTTGGGTTGCTGTAGCTAGGAGCATTCAACATTCCTGGCCACAGCAATTCAGAGACAGAGGACCCAAAGTCAAGCCTACTATGTTTTAAAGGGGAGGTAGTGTATGAAACAACCTCTTACCCTTTGATCCTCTCAACATTAACTCTACCATTCATGGACCCCCCCCCCCCACCCCAACAAGAATCTCCACCAAGATCCTTCATACCCCAGAACCCCTTCAACAAGAACCCTCAACCAACAAGAGCATCCTAACAAGAAACCTCTACCAACAAGAATATCCCCCACATGAACCCTCATCTACAGGGGATTTCCTTAGTAACTAGTGGGGAGGGGGCAGGAATGTTCCCTAGTCACATTTTTCCCATTTGCATCTCATAGAACTACCATTAAAGGGTCAGGTTATAAGGAAACATACCTACCCTCCCTATTTTGGCAGCTTAACCCCTAGTGATAGTGCTGTACTGCTAAGGGGATTTTGGTATAAAACCTAGGTATCAGCAATGCAGGGATAGCCTGGAACTGATTTTTCCCCCTCCTCCCACTAGCACATAGGGAACCTCCGATAGATGCTGGGGGAATTGTCAGTAAGGGTTCATGTTGGAGGAATTTGTGTTGGAAGGTTCATGTTGGGTGATGGTTTTTGTTGAGGGGGATTGAAGAGTGGGAGGGTTCATATTGGGGGAATTCTTGTTGGTAGGATTGGGATGGGGGTTCTTTTTTCAGGGGATCAATGTGTACTTGTTGGGGGTTGGCTGGATTGTTTCCTTAACTACTTGCCCATTTAAGAGGGCCTTTGAAAGCATCAGACCATGTTTTAGCATTGGGTCTCTAGGGAAGAATAATAGAGTTTTCAAGCTCAAATGCATGCTACATTTTCATTTTGCACAATTCTGAGTTGCTTTACATCTCAATATTGCTTAACTTATGTAACAAAATAACATATAGTAAGAACAAACAATGCATGATTTTGTCATTGAATGCACGTTATTTGGTGACAATCCTGTTTTATTCCTTAACACATGTTAGTAACTACCTCTCAGGTCCATTTTTACTAATACTTAGCTCAAACGTTCTGCCACATAGCCCATAGGAGTAAAATAGGCCATGCAGCACATAGTTTTAGCTAAGTGTTAGTAAAAGGGCCCCTTAATGCACACTAATTGGATTTCATGCAGATTAAACATTTTTACATGCTCTAAATATTTATCATATATTAAAAATAAAGTTGTCATTATTTTTTTGTTGGACCAAAAACAGATAAGAGGGACATCAATCTCCAGATGCCTCCTCATCTGAAGTCCTTTTAATTTTATTTTTTTTTAAATGCTTTATTTTCGTTTTACAACAACAAAGGAAGGAAGACATACAACTAAAAGACAATACATACATGGAATGTGATACATACACCAAAGTAAACCCCTGCCACCCCCCTCCCCCCTGCTTCTTCTCTAGAAAACTGAATCATTCTCAAAGCGGGCGTATACTGACATTATTGAGTTACAAAACCTAACGGCGATCTGAAACATGATGAATGTATATTAAACAGACATGACAAGCAATAAACAGATTATACATGATCATTGAGTATCTGCCATTTAGACAAGCGATAATGAATTGGGCATGGAAAATAGCTCTCCGAAATATCTGCTCATATATGCTTTATAAGCAGACAAGGTTCACTATTCATTGACGGTAAATCGAGAGCCATCCCTCCAAGTCCTCGGGATTAAACATATGGCTATACCCGGCATGACATCAGGAAAGAGCAACCCTTCTTAGGAAGAGAGGGGACCGCCGCCACTAAGCGGAGTCCCACAGTCTTCCAAGAAAGAGGCTCGTGAAGGTGTAAGATAAGTGAAATACGACCCCAGACCCGCCCCCAGAGACCTGTAATTAAGAACATTCATAATGAGCATGAGTAAGGGTTCCCACATCAGTATGGCAAGACCTACACTGGTCCCTAGCAGTTGTGTTCATTTGGTTATTTTCCTGGAATATAAGAACAGCTATGTGCAAAAGACGAGAGTTAAGTTAGGGTAACTGAGGCAAAGCGGGAGACCCGCACTAATTTGCTCCAAGAAACGCTCCACGCACAGGGATCAAAGTGATTTACAGTTAGCGATCCCAGGCTTGTTGAACTCTACAAGTGGCTATATCTGTACCCTGACATAATAGTTTGTAAAGGTTAGAGGCTATCCCATGTGTACAACTAATGGAGTGAAATAGTTCTATTAGCCCATCCTTAATAAAGATAGAAGGCAGCATGATTGGAACACTTTTGAGGCAGCATGGAAGCTACATCAATTGAGAGTAATGTTGCGCTAGTAGCGCAAATTCCCTATATAAATCAGGAAAGATTCTCCAACGAGCTGCAGGGAAAAGCTGTTGAGGTGTCCAGATCCCCCTGGAGTACCAGGGCCTGGAAGTAATCATGTATGGCTGCTCGAATTTCTAACCGGAACTCTAGCTGAATTGATAGGGCTCTATCAGAGAACCAGGCCCCCGGATTCCCTTGAAGTGCAGTAGTGTGGTATTGAAAAGAAACAGCAGCATGAACTGAAATATGCTGAGAGTGAATCTTTACAGCGTCCACCTGAGGAACTAACAGTATTGAGATTAGAAAGGAGTCTATGCGAAACTGGGATTTGTAAGGGGAAGAGAAGAAGGTAAAGTCAAGCTCATTGGGGTGTAGTAACCTCCATGGATCGACTAGAACAATATCTTTGATCACTGAGGTAAGCGTGATGTGACTCTTGGGGGACCACTTGTCCTAGGCGGCTATTTGTCTATCAGGGGATCCAGAACTAAATTGAAATCCCCCCCAATATCAAGGAAGTATTAGCAGAGGCCTGCGTAACCTGAGCAAGAATAGCAAAAGAGCAGGGTCATCCACATTAGGAGCATGAAGGCATATACATGTAACTTAAAAGTTACCTATCTTAAAGTAAACTCTGGGCCATCTACCCGCTGTATCTAAGCAGGTCGCAACAATAGTAGCATACCGAGATTTCCTATCCAATATGGCAACCCCACATTTCCTAGGAACGGCTGGGGAATAGGTGGCCACCATGTAAGAGTTAATATTGAGGTTGAAAGTTTCCTTCGAATTAAGATGTGTTTCTTGGAGGAAAATCAGGTCCGCAGCTTCATGACTTAGAAAGCTTAGGAGTTTCCTCCGTTTATCGGATTATTAATTCCTTGTACGTTCAATGAGAAAATCTGACATGGTGCCATCAATCAATAATAGACATTTTAAGTAAGAGCGCTTGAAAACTTACAACATAATCAGAATCTGTACAATAATGACATAAACACCAAGTATGCTAGCCAATACACCCATACTGAAAAGTATGTACCAAAGTAACTTAGAGAAGAAGCAAAACCCCCAATGAATATGGCGACCAGATGTCTGCGGGAGGAGGCCCTAGAGAGGAAGATATTGACATAATAAAAGAAAAGAAACACCAGAGTCCATAAGAAACACTGTCTCTGATACTCGTCGAGGCTGCTATGGGTAGATGGAGTCGGGTCCCATATATCTTCAAAATAAGGCAACAAACCGCCCTCGACGGACTCTTCACTGCGCTGCAGTAAATCCAATATGGCAGGTACAGCGGATGTAAGAGTACTGGCAGAAATATGCTGGAATTCAGCGCATCAAGTCGGCTTCTTTAGAGTCCAAGAACTCCGCTAGTAGAGCAGGGTCCTCAAATGTTCTTGTCTGATTGTGAAGCGTGACTCGGAGCTTGGCCGGGTACATCAGGCCATAGCGTGCTTGTAGTTGTTGAAGCCTCGGCCGAAATTCCAGAAAGCGCTTTCGGCGGTCAACCGTGGGTTTAGCCAAGTCAGGATAGAAGGAGACCTTGTGGCTCTCATACTCCATATGGCCCTTTGCTCGGGAGGCATTGAGAATTTGTTCCACATGTTGATATCTCAAAAGTCGAAAGATGATAGGCCGCGGGGTCTTCCTGTTGAGCGTTATGTTTGTGGGAACACGATGAGCGCGATCAATCTCCAATTCTTTGGTAAAGGTGATTTGGAGCAGGGAAGGGAGGATTTTACTTAAAAATTCCTTCATGTCTCCCAATTCCGCTCCCTCCGGTATGCCCACGAGTCGTAGGTTGTTGCGGCGCGCTCTATTATTGCCATCTTCCACTTCTTTCTGCAAGGCCCGCACCTGGCGTTCAACTTTGTCGAGTTTGGACAGCCGGACCGCATGGGAGTCTAATATACTCTCCATTTTGTCCTGACGCGAAGAGAGCCCCTCTAGCCTGCCTTGCAATACACCAAGATCTTCCCTCAGCGCTCGAAGTGCTTCACCGTTTGACTGCACGAGGTCCTTAACCCCTCTAATTTCTGCGAGGATTTCCTGCTGCATTTCGGGGCCCTCGCGGAAAGCCGGCCCCTTCTGCGGGGACGGGGGTTCAGTTTTGGAGCGTTTACCGTGAGAAGCCGCTGGAGACCCAAATTCCAGACGCGTAGGTTTGGTCCCCGCCATCTCACCAATATGCCCCGGCAAGATCAGAGCAGAAATTCAAGTTTGTCCGGTGTTAATTCAGGATTCTGAGTAGGCCTCTCGGGAGCCTCAGCGTTATGCGACCATCCCGCTGGACATCAGGCTTCGCCCCCCTAGTCCTTTTAATTTTAATTTTATATCACCGCTACTCAAAAATCTTAATATAAATAATTTTCATAAAAACTTGAGTGTCGTAGCGATTAAGGGCATTTTAAGATTTTCAGGTTTTAAGACTGATTGCTCATTTTTAGTAGAAAAGGATTTGAAAATATTGGTGCATGCTTCTGTGCTATCTCTTGTAGACTTGTAGTGGTCTAGTTACTAAGGTGGACTAATGTTAACTCTCCTTAATTTCACCATTAATGTGCATTATTAGTAACAAGATCCCATTGAATAATATGAGACTGTGTTAAAAAAACTCACGTTAATGTGAATTAGCAGACATTAATATTAGCATACCATAGTAACTAGCTCCTTCAATTTGTTTTATTTAGGATTGCCCATAAAAAGCTAGGGTAGATTATAATTATTACAGAATACTGCAGTTAATATGGTTCTGCGCTATAAGAGAAGGGACAGGGCAATACTCTGCCTTAGTGTACATTGGCACCCTGTTGATTTAAGGGGTTTTTCATATTATTAACTTTTACATTTATAATATTGCATAGTGTAGGTCCCAAACATTTACAGGTAAATAATGTTGAATATATTCCTAAATGAGTATTGCTCCCACAGTCTGAAGTGCAATTAGCTATTCCAGCAGGGAAATATGTTAGATTAGGAAACACAACAGCTCTCCTAGTCTAGAATGACTTACTATTAGAGCCTGTCCTTCTCATCTTGGGTTTAGGAAAATGATCAAACCTTGTCTTTTTGAAAAATTATTTGAATGCTTATGAATGTAGAATATGATCTCTGTATTAGCTGGTTTTATACTGTTTTTTTTTATGTTTTATGATGCATTTCAAAGAAATGTGTGTCATTTGTTGGACTAGTTCTTGATGCTGCAGCACCATTGGAACTGTATACTTCTTTGGTGTTAAGTTTGGCATGGAGCCGTTTACAGCTTTTATTTTGCCAGGTGTTTTCCTTGCTTGCTGGTCTGATTCTTTAGAGATTTATTTTTACTTTACAAACTATAGTGCATGTTGACTAAAATGTGGTAGTTTAGCACACATTCAGGTCCAGAAATTACTGTGACAATGGTGTCGGACCCAGGCTAATGAATGGAGGACTGCACAGCACGTCACCATGCAGTTAACGTGGGTCAAATGCTAATCCATGCTAATCTAATTTTAATAAAACAATGTTTAATGTTTGTTAAGATATTAAACATGCATTAATTTGTAGGCTAGCATGCTAAATAAATTTAGCTAAATTGTTTAAAGCACACTAACAAACTGAATGGACGCTAACAAATATATATCCCTACTGTTTGCTAAAGTTTTCTCTTAGTGATTTGTGCTGGATTGTTGCAACTTCATCATCTCTTAGATATTTATGTGTAACTTCTAGCTCAATTTTCATTATATTACAGTCATTAGTCAGGGAAATGTTTTTCACTTAGTTTTCATATAAGAAAGTTTGCTTTAGCACATTTGTACAGGCCGTATCTCATACTGATGTTATGTGCCTGTAAGAAGTATATTGATGCATGAGGGAATATTGTAATGGTTAATGGTTTATTAAGTTTTCTATACCACCTTTCAAGTCACATACCAGAGCGGTTTACAATGCCATTAAACAGAAAAAGAAAATTACAAACTTATTAACACATCAAACAGCAAACATTAAATAGCACTATTCCAAGCAAACTAGGCTCAGCACTCCTAGACTCCAGAAGCCTTTCTAAACAAGTGGGTGTTTAGGGCCTATTTAAATTTCTTATAAGACATTTCTTGCCTTAAATCAGGGGGTAGTTCATTCCATAGAGATGGCGACTTAAAATAAAAGGCTCATTTCCTAATGGGTCTGAAGACTTCGCATCTGCATCCAGTCTAAGAGGAAGTCCGTATCGTGAGGAAGGGTGGAGAAAGGAGCAGGCCTTATGCACATCTACTGACTCATTATAGTGCTCTCTTATCATAGGTGGAATTGTACTATTTGTATTCTGGGATTGAATGTTGTTATGTAATGCAAGATTAGCTACATAAGAGCTCAGTAGATTTTTATCTGGAGTTCATGCTACCTGACGAAGTGCCAGGGGGTGAAAAGAGTTTGTGCCACTTGCACTATACAGAGGAGACACCAAAGTTTAGATGTCAATAGTTCTATGGTGAACAGAAAGAAAAATCATATTAGCTATGTTCTCTACTGGATGAATATTTTATGCATGTAAAGGGTCTTGTATAAAATCACCAAAAGATTTACATGCATGAAAATATGCTCTATAACAATAAGAGTCATACTTTTATGTGACCCGCATATAGGCGTGTTCTGGAGCAGAGTTTGATTCATCTACATGTGAAGCCATGGTTTATTTAAGTGGAGGGGACGTCAAAGCCTGAATATCAGAAAAAAATTCAGGTATGTCCAGGTGCAGACATGAATTCACAAATGTGGATGTGCCTAATATGGACATCCGCAGTGGCATCTACAGAGATATTCCCAGAACCATACCCCAAAAGCTAGATGTCTATGGTAGCCAAATGGTTAATGTAACAGACTAGGACCGACGTAACCAGGGTTCAAATCTTGCTTGTTGCCATTGTGCTGAGTACTGGGGATGAAAAAGTTCTATCTTATCTATACCTCCTAGAAGTTTTTAAGTCAAACTTAAACTTAGATATGAAGCTGGATGCCCATGATGTTTCTGAGATCAGGTGGGGACACCACTACCATGCCCTCTTCAGACTTGGACATTCCTAGGCAACAGCATGGTGGCCCATTAATAAAGGGTGCTATGTGGTGCCAATTTGGCAAAGGAGGTGTCACGTGGGTGATGCAGTGGGGCTGGAAGGTCCATTAGGCTGACAAGGCTGTTGCCTAGGGTGGACATCTGTGATGTCTGGTATGACTCCACTGTGACAGTGGAAGCACACATACATCCTGTCGCAGTCAAAAAGGAGTCATGCCATCCCCGCTGCCACCATGCTTCCATGTCAGCATTGTGTGATGGTGGGGGTGGCAGTTGCAGTGTCTGTGGCCTGCTGCAGACAAAATCTGTGCCCTGGCTCTGTGTGTCAGGTGCAACGCTGCAGCTGCCACTGTCAGTAGGATGGCAAGCATGACAGTAGCAGGTACAGCAGAGCACATGGTGATCCTTCCTTTCCATGTTCTAAGACAGCTGCACAGGTGCCCACATCCCCCGGTGGAGGAGGGCAGGAATGGCATGTTGTGACTAGCTGCATGTGTGCAATGTCAATAATGCTGCCTGCAGCACTAAAGCGGCAGTTGTGCCACAATGACATGGAGGGAGGTATTGGCAGGCATGCTGTCCTCCATGATTGGTAGACCCTTGCATCCAGCTAGTTTGCTGAGCGGATGGGCTAACCCTGGGATCTGGATGCCCCACCACTTGCACATATTGAGTGCATATTTGCATGGTTAATATAGAGAGTGGTCCTTAGGGACAAGCCAGAAGAACTATGAAGGTGATTGTAAATAAAATGCCAGCTGTAGCACCATAGAACTTATGTCTATGCACCCTTCCCTACTTAAACACGAGAAACAATTTACCTATGAGTGTTCAGTATTTTTTATGTCCAAAAGACGAAACGTACCTTTCGGCACCAATTTAAAATGAGGGTAAAGTGACATCATGGCAATCATACAGGTGTCATCATCAAAGGGTGCAGCGTTGCTGTTCACAGTGCGGGCAACCCCCACCAAAGGAAGGGCTATATAAAATGAAAACAAGTTACTAAAGGCAGGAGGAATACAAAACATTATTAAAACATATTAAGCCCCGCTGCTAAGGTAATCTTTGCACATAATGGACTGTGTGTTGAGTTAACCGGGGAGCTGCACCGAGCGCTTCCCCTGCCCGGCACCCACAGCTTACCCCCAAACCTTTCCCCACTCTAACAAACTTCAGACCACACATGAATTGGTATAACAACAGGTCACAGCTTTATTGCCCCATAACATATTGACATTTTTCAAACATGAATAACAACTCAACAACCAATCCCCCGAGCGGAGCGTTACCTCACCAGCCATATGATTAGCAAGGTGACAACACTACCGCCCCTGCGCCGGTCAAACCACCGGTCAAGTTACTACCACCCCTGCCCGACTTCGCCATGTCACTAGCAAAAGTCTGCTAGGGGTTCTCCGGGCCGCGGGCACCCTGCCCCGCCCAAGTAGCTATGGCTCCGGACCCCGGAAACCTCCGGGATCCCTCCGCCCAGCTCTTCCCCCTCCAGCTGCAACACCCCAAATCCCAACACCCGTTATCGTTACAGGGTGGGAGGGCGGGACACCAGCCAGTCACCCTCCTTCACGCCATGTGCTCCGCGGGCGTCCTCGCAACCACTGCACATGGCGTGGCTCGCTCAGGATTGGTTCCCGCCACGTGCATCCCCGCGGCGGAACCAATCCCTTCAAATAATGCACCTTGCGTCAACGTGCACCCGCGCATCCCCCCCCCCCCCGGATCTTCCTCCAACCACCTACCGCCTACCAGCTACCCCGGGTAAGGGAGCTGCGCCGAGGCTCGCCCCGGTTAATTCCAGGCACCGGGACCCTGCCCGTGCCCTTCTTCGTAACCGGGGAGCTGCACCGAGCGCTTCCCCTGCCCGGCACCCACATCTTACCCCCAAACCTTTCACCACTCTAACAAACTTCAGACCACACATGAATTAGTATAACAACAGGTCGCAGCTTTATTGCCCCATAACATATTGACATTTTTCAAACATGAATAACAACTCAACAACCAATCCCCAGAGCAGAGCGTTACCTCACCAGCCATATGATTAGCAAGGTGACAACACTACCGCCCCTGCGCCGGTCAAACCACCGGTCAAGTTACTACCACCCCTGCCCAACTTCGCCATGTCACTAGCAAAAGTCTGCTAGGGGTTCTCCGGGCCGCGGGCTCCTTGCCGCGCCCAAGTAGCCATGGCTCCGGACCCCGGAAACCTCCGGGATCCCGCCACCGGCAGAGGCACACCTTGCGCCTTTGCCGCCCCCCCCCCACCCCTTTTTAACGGAGCACAAGCTGCGACTTGCCCATGATAGCCCGCACCACCCGCTCCAATGCCTCCTGCCAGTCATTCAGGAGCAAGTCAACCCCCACTGGAGACAGATGCACCCCATCGCTTCGATACAGACCCATACAAGCAACATCCACCCACTCATGCTGCACCTGATAACCCCCTTTTTCGCCTAACCATTTCCCAATCTGCCTATTGATCTTTGTCAGACCATGAGACCACCGCCGCTGACCCCAGCACGCTGGCCTCGGGATGACATCAGACCAAATCAGCACTACGCCGGGAAACATCCTAAATATCTGATCCATATCTCTTTTAGCAGCATTAATGAGTTGTTTACAGGTCCATGTTGTGAGATCATTGCCTCCGAGGTGCAGTAGAATAATCCTTGGAGGAGTTCTCATTCGGGCGTGGTGACGCAGCAAAGGCATCAGCTGCGTCCCTCGCAGCCCCCGCTCGCCCAGCCATCAGGCTCCAGTCCAAGGTTAAGCCCGATAGGCCGTATCTCCGCTCGTCGACCAGCCCAAAACACAAACGAATGCCCCAGCATCCAAGAGCCCTGCACACTCCTTCCCCCACCTGAAACAAAAAACATTAGTTAACAAACGCATGTACCAATACCTGGGGGTTTTTTTTTTTGGTTTTTTTTTTTTTAGAGACGGACATAACCCCGGAACGCCATTGACCTCCACCAGCCAATCATGTGTATATGCCAGCCCGACAGTCCAGCGTCCGCAGCGCTAGATGCAGCTCCTATGCGAAAGGAATGCGCCGCGTAATGTGTAGGGTCCTCACCCATGTGCTGCAACCCCATTCGCAAGACTGCAGTTACCTGGTAACGCGTGACCATCCCTGCATCCCGATGCAGAAACAGCCCACCATCCACCCTAGGGCGGCAGCCTAAATACGCCCTCATGGCTGTCACCGGGCACGTGGGACCACCTATGGCTTGTAGCACTACCCACATGCCCCTTCCCTGCTGATCTGTCTTGGATCGATGCAAGAGGACCTTTAAATGTTCGCCCTCTATCCGCACATGCTGCCATTGTAGACTATGCCCAGCAGTCCTCTTCTTTGAATCAGCCACCAATTCCCCCACCCTGAACGCCCCAAAAAAAGCCAGACATAAAACAGCCTTGAATAGCGTGGCCTCGTACTCAGACTTCGCGACCACCGGTAAGACCACACAAAGCCCGCTTAGCAGGTCATGCGTCAACGGGTGCCGCCGTTCCGCCAGAGGAGGGTTCTCACGCCCCCACCCTTGTAGCAATTTGCGCACCAAAAACCCCCCTCCGGATGGGCCCCAACCCACCGCCTTAGCGAAAAACGCAAAGCCCGCCAATTGGCACTTCACCACAGCCCTAGTCACACCCTGCCTTTTTGCTGCCAGGATGTACTCTACCAGCAAATGATCGGACACTGCCCCTTTCTTCCAGCCATGCTCCGACAAGAACTCCACCACACTAACACAACCCCGACAGTAGGCCTCCCATGTTTTCTTTGCCACCGAGCTCTTCAACATCTCTTTCATAGCAGCAGGCCACTGTTCCATAACCTCCAAGGGACCGACAGCCCCGTCACGTCTGCCTCCGGTGCCAGGTGCCGGAACCGATCCAACTGCAAACGGGAAAGAGCATCAGCTATGCCATTATGCAGCCCCGGAATGTGCCACGTCTTCAACCCCACATTCAGCCGTAAACAGGATAAGACCACCTTTCTCATAAGCTCTGCCACCCGGCTACAGCGCGGCGTGTAATGGTTAACAACACTCACGACCGCTTCATTGTCACACCACCAGACTACCCTCTTGTTACGCAATCTTTCCGGCCACAACTCCAGCGTCACTAAAATAGGAAACAGCTCCAAGAACGTGATATTCCGGAGAAGCCCCTGCTCGCGCCACGATGTTGGCCACCGATCCGCACACCATGCCCCACCAAAGTAAATACCTAAGCCTACACCCCCGGCAGCGTCCGTGTACAGCTGTAGGTCACTACTAGAACACTCCACCTCCATGAGCACGGGCGACCCATTGAACTCCTTCAGGAAAACATCCCACACCCACAAATCCTCCCGCATGCTCCTGGATATGCGAATTCTGTGATGAGGCTTACGGATATCCGACGTGGCCGCCGCCAAACGTCTGACGAATATCCGCCCCATTGGTATTACCTGAGAAGCAAAATTTAATGACCCTATCAAGGACTGAAACTCTTTCAACGTGAACTTCGAAGCCGCCATCGCATTCGAGACTAAAGCTCGTAGTCGTCCCACCTTAACTTCCGGCAAACAAGCCACCATCTCCTCAGTGTCCAATTCAATGCCCAAGAATGTAAGCCTGGTCGACGGTCCCTCCATTTTTTCTCTCGCTAAGGGCACCCCCAAGTCCTGCGCAATACTCATAAACGCTTCCAACAATTCCCTGCACAGGGGCGACTGAGCAGGCCCCACAAACAAAAAATCGTCGAGGTAGTGCACGACACTGTTAGAACCTGCCCGCCTCACCACCATCCATTGCAGAAAGGTACTAAATTTTTCAAAACATGCGCACGACACCGAACAACACATGGGCATACATTTGTCAAAATAAAATTCCCCTGCAAAGCGGAAACCCAGCAGAGGAAAAGAAGCCGGGTGAACCGGCAACAACCTAAAGGCGGATTCAATGTCCACCTTCGCCATCAGCGCCCCCTTTCCCGCCAACCTCACCAACCGAACTGCCTTGTCAAAAGAGGCATAACGGACCGAGCAGCACTCCCTCGGAATGTGGTCATTAACTGACGATCCTGTCGGGAAAGATAAATTATGAATAAGCCGAAATTTACCTGGCTCCTTCTTTGAGATAATTCCCAAAGGAGAAACCACCAAATTCCTGAAAGGGGGCTCCGCAAACGGACCTGCTATCCGCCCCATGCGCAACTCCCCCACCAACTTCTGCCGGACAATCGCTTCGAACTGCCTAACGGCCGGGGAATTCCTGGCCGCCTGCGCCACTACCCTACCCTGAAGCGGAATAACAAACCCCAATTCGAACCCAATCCCCAAAAACTCCCTATCCCCTTTTTTTGGGTAAAGGCAAAGCCACTCCCATAAGATCCCCACCTTTATGGGCGTCGGGGCTCTGCCTAGGCTAACAGCCTTACTTAGAGGTCGCCGGGGGAGCACCAATGACCCCTTTTTTGATACACTTCGCTGCCGAATGTCCTCCGCCACATGCAGAACAGGCGTGCCGGAACTTACAATCCGGAAATGGGCAAAAGGACTTATTAAATCTCCAACATACGTCACTTCCTCCACCTGCCCCCGGCTTACTTGGCAACCCGACCCCGCCAACTCGAAAGGACCGGTTCCCTGATGCAGAAGTCCCCCCTCCGAACTTCGCTCCACTCCCCGCCCCCCCCCCCAGCATTTGATCTTGCAGACATCTGGGTGAGCCACAAGTTGATATCTTGTGTACCCCAAGTGAGAAACCGGTTCTCCTCCATTTTGTCGCGGAATTTCTCATCATAATTGAGCCAAGACCACCCTTCATGGGACCGCGAGGCTTCCAATATCGAGTCAGCATAGGACAATAACATCCCATACTGCTCCGAGTATGTCTGACCCCAGACACTAGCCAAACGCAGAAAAGCCCTGACGCAATTCACCACTGACCTCGTCACCTTACGAACCCGCCCAGCCTTCTCATCCTCCTTGCGTTTTTTTCTACATTCGCCAGACCTCTTCCGACCTTCCAATAAATGGAAGATGTCGATATAGCGTCTTCTCCTAATCTTCCTCCGCAGCTTTTTAGGTACCCCTTCCCACAATTCAGATAAAGCTGTCACTGCCGCCGTGCCCCCGCCTGCCGTGTTTCCGGCCAAAACTACCCCTCCCCCCGCCACGCTCCTTCCGCCCTTACTCGAAGAACTAGAGGAAGAACTAGAGGACGAGGAGGTGGATGACCCCGAATAACGGTGCTTCCGAGAGGAATGCTTCCTTTTTCTGCTCGCTTTTTTCGACCACCCCGCACGATCCCCTTCCCCCTCCAACGCTCCCCCTTGGTGCCCCTCAGGTAACTCACCATCGACAGCTGTCACAGTCGTCCGATCGCTTGCAGGCTGCATCCCATCCGGAGATCACTGCGCTCCCACCTCCATCGCCGCACTACCTTGAGGGTCCAACGTTCGCCGGTCGCCACACAGGAGCCTGCCTTGCTGTGTCCCCCAAAGCATCGATCGGGATGCAGCCATCATCGGATTCTGCGAAGAAACCAAAGACAAAAACGGAGAAGGGGGAACACTGGACCACGCAGGCTGCCAAGCCCCCACCCAATTAGCCCTTGATGGGCCCTGACCCCCCCTTTGCCATAAGTCCCACACCTGCTGGTCCATAGTTCCATACCTTTCTGGACTAAACATGCCTCCCTCTGGGAAAACCCCCACCCTCGCCTCCTCTCCTTGCATCCCCAACCCGGACGCTCCACTAACCATGCCGCCCTCGCCACCTCTTGCACCTAACCCCCTCCCCCCGGGGGAATCACTGGTCCCATCCCCCGCTACTCGCCTGTCTACGCCCACCTCCGCAGGCTGGAGCTCCGCGGCACCCGTGCTCTCCCCCCTTCCTCTGCACCCCGAGGCCCACCGTCCACTCAGCCTGCGCCTCGGCCCAGCCCGAGGCCTAGTGACAGGAATACCTCCTAGCCCCATGCCCCCCGCCCCTTGGCTCCCTGCCCCCCTACCAACCAACCGGCCCCGCACTGGACCTGCAGGCCTCCCCTTCCTCCCTTTATCAGCACCTTTGCCCCTCTGAGCCCCCCCAGAACGCTCTCCTCCCTGCCCACGTCCCCCCCCCCGAGCATCTTTCTGCCCTCTTCTGCCCCTAGTCATCCTAATTCCTTGCCCCTAACTCCTAAGCCCCGGGCCCCGAAGACAACAGAAACTGAGGAGGGTCTATGCCAACAACCTACCAGCAGCACTGACACAAATAAAAAATTCGGAGCCAACTGCGTTTTTTTTGTTTTTTTAAAAGAATCCGAGCACTGTGGTACTCAAGTAAAGTAGCCCCAAACCTCCCAACTAATAAACCCAACAGCAATACAATTGTAGTCAGCAAAGATCTATATTTTATTTCTAAGATATTTGCAGAACCCCAATGCACTCCTACTCGCCTGCTGCATCCACTGCCCCGCGCTGCCGCTCAGCAGCCGCCTCTCCGTCCTCCTCCACACACGCGGTCTCCGCACTCCGCACTGGATGCAAATACCGGCCAAACCACCGTCAAAAACCGCCCGCACTTCTCAATCGCCAAAATGCCTCGCCCCGACTCTGCAGCAAGGGATTCGGCGCTCTACGCACAGCAACTCAACCACACCAGACACCAGCCAGTCGCCCTCCTTCACGCCATGTGTTCCGCGGGCGTCCTCGCAACCGCTGCACATGGCGTGGCTCGCTCAGGATTGGTTCCCGCCACGCGCATCCCCGCGGCAGAACCAATCCCTTCAAATAATGCACCTTGCGTCAACGCGCACCCGCGCATCCCCCCCCCCCCCGGATCTTCCTCCAACCACCTACCGCCTACCAGCTACCCCGGGTCAGGGAGCCGCGCCGAGGCTCGCCCCTGGTTAATTCCAGGCACCAGGACCCTGCCCGTGCCCTTCTTCGTTAGCAGAGGATATACAAGCTGTGTATCTCATGATTCCATAATTAGACTTAGTGGGCAATCTATATAATGGCCCGATAGTCAAGCAGCAGTCAATAATCTTGAAGGCTACCAAACAGAGCATGGATTGTATCCAACACAGGTAATCCACAACATGCAACTGGCAAAAAAAAGTGCACAAAAAACAAGCCATTTAACTCTCAATGTAAGACAGATAGAGATTGCAAAAGCGATCCAAACCAAACTGAAAGAAACTGACAAAACTAACAGAAATCCTTATGGAATATAGAGCCAACTGAGCAAGGGAGGGACAGTCACCCTAAACTGCAGGGATTTCTATGTAGTTATGTATGTCACCGATCCTGGCTGTCAAAGTCCCACAATGCCAAGGAGAGCCAATCAAAATCGGATAAAAGTTAAAGCTAAAACCTTAGGTACCCACACCAAAAAATGTTTTATTATATGAAATAAAACTGACGATTCAACTGGGATTGAATCACCATCATCTCATGCAACTGTAGAAAAAGGTTTGTATATAGAAAAAGGACATAGTGGCATAGTAAACATATATACTGTATATAAATCAACTGATCAATAAATAATAAAAAGGAATCTTAAAAGCTAATAATGAAAATGTTAATAAATGAAAAGTTAAGTGATAAGAAACAATGTGATAATATAAAATATAATATAATGAAATAAAAATAAAATGACCACCTTGATTGAAGGATAAGGTGGCATACAAGTCTGTCTAAATAAATAAAATCATAAATATGTAAATAAATAAATGGATAAATACAAGCCATGTAGGTAAGACCCAAACTAGATAACATAAAACAGAACTTCATAAAGAAACAGATAGGTCAACTTCCTAATTTAGACCCTTGTGGTGTAGTGTGTCTGTCTCTTAAATCAATCTCCATTATAATCTAAGGAGGGTCTTTTTTACATCAACCCCCCTGCCAGCCTTGGCGCACTTTCTTCAGCACTTAGAAACTTAAGATCAGAGTGATTATGTGATGCCACAATCCAATGACTCACGAGGGGTTTCTGAATCACTAAACAATGAATAGCACTATGGTGCTCAGTAATCCTAATCTTGACACTCCAAGTAGTTTTGCCAGTGTATTGCAGGTCACATGGGCATTTGATTAAATACATTTTGTTGTTCAGCGATTCAGAAACCCCTCATGAGTCATTGGTTTGTGGCATCACATAATTTCTCTGATCTTCTAGTGCTGAAGAAAGTGCACCAACACTGGCATGGGTGTGATGTAAATCAGACCCTCCTTACATTAGAATGGAGATTGATTTATGGGATGGACACACTACACAGTAAGGGTCTGAATCAGGAAGTCAACCTATCTTTTTTTTATGAAATCCTGTTTTATGTTGTCAAGTGTGGGTCTTACGAACATGGCTAGTATGTATCCAATTATTTATTTATTTATTATTTTATTTCATCATATTATATTTATATTACCACATTGTTATTGACCACTTCATTATTCATTTATTAACATTATTTATGATTGGCTTTTAAGATTCCTTTTTATTACTTATCGGTCGGTTGGTTTATGCATACATGTTTACTATGCCTAAGGGCTATATGCAGTGTCCTTTTTGTATATACAAACTGTTTTCTACAAAGGGTTTAGCTTTAACTTTTATCTGATTATGATTGGCTTTCCTTGGTATTGTGGAACGTTGACAGCCAGGATCAGTGACATGATTCTAAACATAACTACATAGAAATCCCTGCTGTTTAGGGTGACTGTCCCTCCCTTGTTCAGTTGGCTTTATACTCCATTAGGATTTTAGATAGTTTTATCAGTCTCTTTCAGTTTGGTTTGGATCAATGTTGCAATCTCTATCTGTGTCACATCAGGAGTGTGGCTTGTTTTTTGTGCACTTTTTATTGTCAGTTACAGGTTGCGGATTACCTGTGTTGGATACAATCCATGCTCTGTTTGGCAGCCCTCAAGATTATTGTTGACTGCTGCATGACTATGGGGCCACTACTGTATATAGATTGTTCACTTTGTCTAATTATGGAATCATGAGACACACATTTTGTATATCCTCTGCTAAACTCAACACACAGTCCATTATGTGCTCAGATTACTTTAGCAGCGGGACTTAATATTTTTTAATTCACAGGTCTGTGACTAAAAAGCTGTTTGATTATTTTCATCTAATTTCCATGTATTTTGGGGTGCTGAAAAGAAATAAAATATTGAAAAAACTCCTAGATGTTATGATTTGCCACAACATGCAAAATTGTCTTCAAATTTATCAATTTTTTTCAAATTACTATTAATTAATTCAAATTACTATTAATTAATTCACATAAGTGCATTTAAGATATAAAATGCCAAAAAAAACCTTAAAGGGGTTGTCCGAGTTATGTAAAAAAAAAATATAGCACTGTAAATCTGATGGTCAGCAATATATACATAAGCTAAGCAAGTTTTAAGTCCATGCTTCTAATGGTAGAAGGGGTTAATCTTTCCTGAAGAATCCAGTGGGAGGGAGACACAGGGCAGATAGCAGCAGTTCCGGTCAGTGCAGGGGGGCGTGGCCAGCACTGTGATGTCTCGTGTACAGATACAGAGCTGCTTTCTCTTGCATGCCACACTCGTGCACGAATCATTATCAGGTTCTTGGTTCTAGGCTGTTCACACTTCTTCATCGCAATTCGTGTTAGCTCGTCATTCTTCAACCATTATGTTATGGCTCCGCGAAAGTGTATTAATTTGCCAGACAGTTTCTGTTTCATTTGTGGTGAATATACAGTGTTGAAGCAACAGCAGAATATTACAGACTGTGTGAAAAAAGTATACTTTGCATACTTTGGACTAAAAATTGGAGATCAAGATAAAGTCTGGGCGCCTCATAAAGTGTGCAAACGGTGTGTTGAGGACCTCCGAAACTGGTTCAAGGGTAAGAAAAAATCTTTTCGTTATGGGATTCCTATGGTATGGCGAGAGTAAAAGAACCATAGTGACGACTGTTACTTTTGTTCATGCGATGTGAAAGAGTTTAATTCCAAATGGAAGCATTCCATTTCATACCCCAATCTCCACTCGGCAATTCATCCCATCCCCCATGGCACAGATATACCAGTACCCAAGCCCCCTGCTACCTTGAAAGAGATACCTATCTCCGATGAAGGTGAAGTCATACCTGAACCAGATGACGAATCAAGTTCTGACTTTGAAGATGATACAAGACCAAAATTTTATTTATTTAGCAAGCATTTGTAAACCGCTCCTTCCAGCGATCAGAAGCGGGGAAGATTACATGGATAAAGCTGTCGAATCAAGACAGAATAATTTTGATTTGTACATAAAGATTCGAAAGGTTAGCACGTCATGCAGAAAATTATCTACTTCTAAGCTAAGGGGATGATAATTTACATATGTACATTTATACATTACAGGTTTCTGGGGAGCTGTGGGGGAGTTGCCCCTCATGCGAATTTAGTACAGGTTGAAATGACTTTGAAATAGGTGGGTTTTTAGTTTCTTTCTAAAGTCGGCTAGATCAATGCTGGCTCATAGGTCGGGTGGGAGTTGGTTCCATAGTGTCGGTGCTGTGTATGAGAAAGCCCTGTTACTAGTGATTTATTTGACTGATCTGATATCTGTTGGAGTGTGGAGGGTGTTGGAATTGATGGTTCTCCTGTTTCTGTTGGATGGTTGCAATCTGATTAGGGTGTCGAGGAAGGATGGTGCTATGCTGTGGATGAGTTTGAAGGTGGTCATCAGTATTTTGTATTTTGTGCGGGCTGCTATGGGGAGCCAGTCTAGCTCAATTAGTACTAGTAAGACTTTTCTTCATGATGATCCTGGCAGCTACATTTTGTGCCATTTGAAGGATGTTCAGGGTTTTCTTAGGAAGTCCTTGAAGAATGGCGTTGCAATAGTCGAAATGTGGCATGATGAGTGCTTGAGCAACGGATCTGAAGTCGTGGGGATCAATAATATTCCATATGGGTTGTAGAGCTCTCAGTTTGTAGAAGACTGCCATGTTGGTTTTGCGCAGGTGAGTTTCCATTTTCAGGTCGCAGTCAAATGTAACTCCTAGATATTTTATTTCTTTCTTTGTTTGATAAGTGTTGTTGCACAGGGTTATTGATGTAGGTGGGTCAAAATTTGCTTTCCTTGAGATATACATCATCTCAGTTTTCTTGTGGTTGATTGTCATGCTGCTTTGTTGTAACCAGTTTTGCATCTCGCCAAGACATGTTTCGAGTGAGCTGTAGTCCGGCTTGTCAGTGTCAAGTTGTGTGTACAGCATTATATCATCGGCATAAATGTGTTACTTGATTTTATGCTGTGTAAATATTTTGCATAGTGGTTGCATATATATGTTGAAAAGGAGTGCTGAGAGTGCAGAGCCTTGTGGTATACCTTGTGCTTGAGAGAATGCTTCTGCTTTTTCGCCGTTGAATTGTACCTGTTGCATTCGGTTTGAGATGTATGATGTGAACCACTTTAGTGGGGTTCCTGATATTCCTATTGACTTGATTCTGTTTAAGAGGGTTCGATGATTAACTGTATCAAAGGCAGCTGAGATGTCGATGAATAGGAGTATATACATTTTCTTTTTGTTTTCAAGGCCCTTGTGTAGGTTGTTAAGTAGAACTAGTAATAGGGTTTTGACCCCATGATGTTGTCTAAAGCCGTATTGCTGGTCATCTAGAGGAGCATTGTCTTTCAGGTGGTCTTGGAGTTGTAGTAGGACCGCCTTTTCAATGATCTTTGCTAGGAATGGTATGCTCGATATTGGGCGGTAGGATGCTGGGTCATCTCTGCTGAGTGTATTGTTTTTTAGAATAGGTCTTATGACGGATTTCTTTAGCTCAGTGGGCATGAATCCTTGTTGTAGTGATAGGTTTACTATGTGCGAGATGTACGGTGCTATGTCCTGTTTCACTGCCTTGATCCAGGTTGCTGGGCAGGGGTCGAGTGGGGATGTGGTGCTGTTTATGCTTGTGAGTATGGTTGCAATTTGCTGGTCTCCGATTTTGTGGAAATGTTTCCATAACTGGTCTTGATTTGTGTTGGTCTCAAGGTTGTTTAGTGGTGTCGGTAGTGTTGAGTCATGGTAGGGTGTAGGTCTTGTGGCAGTTAGTTTGCTCGCATAGTGGTTTGCCAATGTTTTCTCAGGAAGAGATGAATGATTTGGTAAGAGACTTGAATCTTCCCAAAGATGCCGCTGAGCTACTTGGATCAAGGCTGAAAAGCAGGAATTTATTGTTGCCAGGAGTGTCATCTTCATGGTTCAGACATCGTGAAAAGGAGTTCGTTCCTTACTTCGCCCAGGAAGACAAGTTGGTTTATTGCATCGATGTCGAAGGTCTGATGGGTCAATTTAAAATCCAATATGATTCAGAGCAATGGCGTCTTTTTTATAGATTCTTCAAAAAGAAGTCTCAAAGCAGTTTTACTCCACAACGGTTTTTACACTTCCATACCTGTAGGTCATTCCGTACACTTGAAGGAAACCTACGAGAACTTGGAATTGGTTCTTCGTAAACTTAAATATGAAGACCATGGTTGGCAAGTATGTGGGGACTTGAAGGTCTTGTGCATGCTGCTCGGGCAACAAGCTGGGTAGACCAAATATCCTTGTTTTCTGTGTCTATGGGACAGTCGAGACCGACAAAATCACTGGACCAAGAAGAGTTGGCAGCCGAGGGTGCTAACAGTCGGTGAAAAAAATGTCCTCCGAGAAACTTTGGTACCTTCCCATAAAGTTCTTCTACCACCTCTCCACATAAAATTGGGATTGATGAAGCAATTCGTAAAATCACTTCCAAGAGATGGAGAATGCTTCAAATACTTGGTCACCAGGTTTCCAGGCCTGTCGGAGGCAAAATTGAAGGAAGGTGTGTTCGTCAGACCAGACATTAGAAGGCTTATAATTGATCAAGAGTTTGTCAATACCATGACGGATCCTCAAAAAGAAGGGTGGAAGTCGTACAGAAATTTTTAGGCAATAACAAAGATCCTCACTACAAAAAGATCGTCGGACGAATGCTGAAAGCATTTCAAGCTTTAGGTTGCCTGATGAGTTTGAAAGTGCATTTCCTCCAGTCCCACCTTGACTACTTTCCTGAAAATTTGGGAGCTGTGAGTGAGGAACAAGGTGAATGATTCCACCAAGACATTAAAGAGATGGAAAGGAGATACCAGGGAAAATGGAGCATTACAATGATGGCAGACTACTGTTGGATGCTTCAGAGAGACATTCCAGATGCTACTCACAAGCGTAAATGCACCAAGAGGAGCCTCACAAGGAAGAAGAATCGAGTTTAGTGTGTATAGGTGAGCTCATTTCAGTTCAAAAAAGGATTTCCATGAAAATATTGTAATAAAACTTTAATTTTATAAGTCTATTTCCATTTATTTTGAGGTATTACCTTATTTAAAATAGTTACCTAAATTGTCAGGAAACGTGATGTCCTATGACAAAATGGAGGTCATGTTTGGATTCAGTGCACCAAAAAACATAAAGTTTACGTGGAATAACCAAAACAGCTCTCGAAAAAAAAAACATTTTGCAGACCTGTGTAATGTTTTATATTCTTCCTGCCATTAGTAACTTGGGGGTATGTTTAGTAAACTGCGGTAGCGTTCCCCACGTTAGGTTCCCTGGATACCCATATAAGGGAATGGGATGTGCATGATTATGGCAAGCCGTGTCAGGTAACGCGTGTTTCAAGGCGCCTTAGGCTAACGCGCGTTACAAGGCACCATATTAGGCACAGTACAAGGCACGTCATAAGGCACGTTACAAAGCACCTTATTAGGCACAGTACAAGGGATGTTACAAGGCACCTTATTAGGCACAGTACAAGGCACATTATAAGGCATGTTACAAGGCACATTACAAGACACGTGCCTTGTACTCTGCCTAATAAGGTGCCTTATAAGGTGCCTTATAACGTGCCTTGTAACGCGCGTTACCTGACACGGCTTGCCATAATGATGCACCGCCCATTCCCTTATATGGGCATTCAGGGAACCTAACGCGGGGAACGTTACCACAGTTTAGTAAACATACCCCTTGGTTTCATTTTATATAGCCCTTCCATTGGTGGGGGTTACCTGCACTGTGAACAGCAACACTGCACCCTTTGATGATGACACCTGTATGAATTGGAATTAAAGAATACTGAACACTCATGGGTAAGTTGTTTCTCTTGTTTATTAAGTAGGGAGGATTGCATAGACATGAGTTCTATGGTGATACAGCTGATATTTTATTTACAATCACCTTCATCTTTCTTTTGGCTTGTCCCTAAGGATCACTCTCTATATTAACCATGCGGATTGCCTACCTTGGTCTGTGTCCTCAGGATGGCTTTGACGGGAGTTTATAGAGAATGTATATGATGTTCAATTATGTTTGTGGAACTGCAATGTTCTGATATCCTGTTTTGGAATTAGGTGCTTTCATCTGATCTGTTTTTTTTGTTTAACACTCATATTGGTGACTACCTTTGGTCTTATTCATTTATACATTGCTTTTTGTTCATTGCCAGTTGATCACTGTATATGTATTCCATGTTTTTAGTTGCTGTGTTCTTGTTTATAGATATCTTTATTGATTTTCACCATTATTACATGAACAATTTCCAATTATTTTTAGTCCTGCATACACCTTATGTTTTTAGACTTTATTGACTGATTTGGATATTTTATTATTATGTTAGCTAAATATGTTTTTTCTATGTTTAGCATGTTTTTATGTGTATAGACACCAGATCTTTTAGGTTATACCTTTGGTTCCTATCTTATTTATTTATTTATTTATTTATATTCTTATGTTTTTTTATAAATTCACATTTTGTTTTATTATTTATTGCTCTTATGATTTCATTGTATTATTATTATTTTAGAGGTCTTGATCCCCTGAAGAAGGCCCCCGGCCAAAGCATGTGTCAGGCAGACCTCACGGGTTCTCAATAAAGCGATCCATCCACAGTGAATTTGTCCTGCTTTTTGTTTAAATCTACCTGTATAAATTTTGTGTGGGTAGTTTTAGGGCTGTTAGGTGTCTAGATAGTTTATTCATGCAATTACAGAAAGATGCTACCAACCCTTTTCTTCCACAGCTAAATTTATGTGGAAGGTGATTATGTACTCCTGCACTAATGCAAAGGGGTGGGGGGGGGGGGGTACAATTCGCATTGTTAAAATATGGTTTTGCCTGGGCAACTCTTTTGAATATTGATCTCGGTGTGTTTTTACAAAACTAGAGGTACAGGTTTCTGTGGAGGTTCCCTCCAAGTTGTAATGCGACAAAACAGGACAAACACTGAGGGGATGAATTATCATACTCTATATAGCTTTGGATAACTGATAAACCCCAGACTTTTTCACATAAAAGCGATTGAAATTGTAGGACTGAAACTGGCCAAGCATTTATTGCATATACAGTACTTAGTCTAAAACGTTTTCTGACTGTGTCATTATAACCATTCTAAAAATCAAAGATGTACTTAGGAGATCATTCCAGAACACAAATAAGGGATTTGTATGTGCGGCAGGGATGTTTACATTCTGAAAACATCCCCAACCATATTCTGAAACATTGCTGTCATGCACATCCATGGTGCTAGTGTGCGATTCTCAGAATGTGCCCAAAAGGGGTAGAATGGGGGTGGAATCAGCCCCAGAGACATATTAATCATATTCAGGAAAGGCCCCTGTATGTTTACAGTGCTTCCTGCAAACATCCATGTTATTCTTGTGAAAACATGGTATAAGGCCAGGACTTAGAAAAAATTCTGCTCTTCTCTGTAATGTGTCCCAGATTGAAGAATGGTTGTGACAATTATGTGACTGCAGTCTGGAAAAACACAAGATGCAGTTTTAAGGAACAGAAAACAGATAAAGGAATGTTGTAGGGTATAGAAACATTAATAACCACCCTTACATAAATATTAAGAAGCACTATAGTGTGTACGGTGCCTTGTGAAAGTATTCATCTCATCGGTTTTTGTCCTGTTATGTCGCATTACAACCTGGAATGAACTTGGAAGTTCATTTGGATGTTAGGTAATGGACCTAACAATATAGTCCAAATTGGAGAAGTGGAATGACAATAAAATACCTTGCATATATAAAAAAAAATAAAAATAAAAACTGAAAAGTTGTGAGTGTATATGTATTTATCCCTTTTGCTATGAAACCCCTAAATCAGATCTGGTCCAACTAATTAACCTCAGGAGTCACATAATTAGTTGATTAGGGTTCACCTATGTGCAATCAATGTCACATGATCTATCACATGATGCCTGTATAAATATACCTGTTCTGAAAGGCCCTTGACTGCAACACCACTAAGCAAGCAACATGAAGACCAAGGAGCACTCCAAATAGGTCAGAGACAAATTTGTGGAGAATTATAGATTAGGGTTGGGTTATAAAAAAATATCCCAAATTTTGAATATCCCACAGAGCACCATTAAATCCATTATAACAAAATGGAAAGAATACAAACCTGATGAGAATGCTGCCCATCAAAACTCACAGACTGGGCAAGGAGGGCATTAATCAGAGATGCCACAAAGACACCAAGGATAACACTGAAGGAGCTGCAAAGATCCACAGCGGAGATGGGAGTATCTGTCCATATTTTATTATTTTATTTTTATTTATTTTTTATTTATTTACATTCTCTTATATACCGCGCTATTCTGCATCAGTGCGGTTTACATTGAACAAACTGAAATTACATTGAACAGGGCATTATAACTTGGAGATAACTATTTTACAGGGAACATGGGCTATGGAGGGTTAAGTGGCTTGCCCAAGACCACAAGGAGCACCTGTGGGACTAAAAACCCCAGTCCTTCCGGCCCAAGGTTGCTGTCCTCTAGTGGGATTTGAACCCCCGACCTTCCGGCCTGAAGTACCTTGCCCCAACCACTAGGCCACTCCTCCACTCGATATGTCGAGTGGAGGAGTGTCCATAGGACCACTTTAAGCCATACACTCCACAGAGTGGGGCTTTATAGAAGAGCAGCCAGGAAAGAGCCATTGCTTAAAGAAAGAAATAAGAAAACACGTTTGGAGTTTGCAAAACAGCATATGGTGGACTACCCCCCCCCCCCCCCCCAAACACATGGAAGAAGGTTCTCTGGTCAGATGAGATGAAAATTGAACTTTTTGGCCATCATGGGAAACCCCATTTTTGGTACAAACCCAACACTTCCCAACACCCTGTGAGGCCCTGTTACTCACAAGAGACCGATTACTAATTATCACTAATTTCCCGTATAGTCCAGATCCAAAAGTCAGTACAGGTGCAATCAGAATCTCTGTTTATTAGATAACTGATGGAACAATACAGGCAGGAGAGGAGAGCTTCTGTCAGTCATCAGCCAGAATTCCTCCTCCCCCGAGTACAATAATCATATTACTTATATACATTTTTCTGATTTCCGTATACGTGCACAGCTCCCAAATCTATCTCCCCCCCCCCCTTGTATCTCATCTCCTCTTGCCATGTTTCCTGTTACTTCCCTTCTATCCCCTTGTTCCTGTTTTGATACCCACTCAGGTTCCTTTTTCGTTTGCTCTTACTCCATACCTACCAACTATCAACCGTCTTTCTTCTTCAGGGCTGATGTGCTCAGCATATACTTTGTTCATGTTTGCTTGTGGTTTCCTGTGTTCATGCTTGCATGACTATTTCTGGGCCTTCCAGCTCAGTAATATGCAGTGCAAAGATTTATTTTTTCTTATATGATTCCATGCTGACCTGTTTTTTCCTTGCCCACTGTAATGACAGACTGGTTGATATATATTTTATTAGAGCAGTCACCTATCAGGACCCTTGAGTGATTATGAACCAGGAACATATCCCTAAACCTTATAATCCCTACAATTCTCCCATTTTATTTTATTTTTTTTATTGTGGAGGAGATAAGACCAAGTCAGAGAATTCAGAAGTGGAGACCACAGCATAGGAAACATTCACATGTGTATGGCATGTTAACCAATTACCTACATTCAGTCCTCCCTTAAAGTCATCAATATGTAAATCTGACAGATGGCGTATTTTATCCATAGCATTAAGCACAAACACTGAATGATTCGCTATGACTGTACAACAAATAGTGGCATTAATAAAAGATCACAGGCCTCTTTCAGATGCAAGGAGCAAATCTAGCGCTTGTCTATTTTGTAGAGTCATTTGTGGATTTTGTTCTAGGGACTCTGACAACTTACTAATAGAATCAATAACAGCTTTCATTTGAACATACAGTAAGCATTGCAGATAGCGTATAGCCATACCAAGTTCAGCAGTTATGGCAGGGGTCTGGAAAGGTACCAAAGAAATCCAGCATCTAACCTACGTTTAATAGCAATGGAGAACACAAGGGTATCAAAAAGTTCAGCAGACTGTCCCAATAAGAGTTCAGTTCAAGGCAGGGTTGAAGTGAGAACTTCTTTGGAGATGTGGGTTGTATTGTGAACACACAGAAGTAAAACTAATCGTCCATCAGGATGAAGGAAACAGATGGTGTCCCAAGGAGCAGGTTTGGCAGCAATCATCTTGGTACAGGAAGGAAGTAGATCAAACAGAGGTGACAGTTGGAGAATCCTTCAACTGACTGACATGAGTCCAAGTGTCAGTATCATTCAAGTGGGCAGCAAAGGGGGAAGCAACAGTGACAATGGTGAGTTGGATACAGACTGCATAGTAGCCACCCGATCAGCAATTTCTTGAAACGAAAAAGGTAAGCCTAAAGCATGGCTTAGAAAAGAGCAGAAATAGAGCCTGATGCACTAGCTTCCAGGCATAAAAAGGATTAAGTACAACAGCAGTGAAACCCTGATATTCCTGGATGCATGATAGCATTTAAAACATAATGCAGCAGACACTTGCCACTCTCCAGAGAGAGAGCAGAAGGAGAGAACACACAATACTGTTTATGCCATTATACCATTCTACATAAATTGTAAACAAGCTTGAACCAGTTCAAAAGGTCACACAAAAGTCAGCATTATGTAGTTGCAGTAGGGGTCACTGTTGTCCACAGGTGTGCTGCATTAGATCTGAAATAACTTCTTATCAGAATGTCTTTCACTCGCTCCACCAATTCAGTTGCCTGAAATTCTACAAGTACAAACAAAAGAATGCTATTTCCCTCCCCCCTTCTTCTTCTTGGATTGTGTTCTGGGATTGCTGCTCACACACAACAGCTAATCCTGCTTCTAAAACAATTGTTAAAAGTCAAACAAATGGGAGGCAAAAAATATAAATTTAGATTCTTAAACAGTGTCCCAGTCCCACTAACTTAATTGGTGTAGTTTTGAATGGATATATGTGCTCATTCTAAACAGCAACTAAAGGCAGAACTCCTGGAACTGCAATTTAAAAGACTTCCAAAAAAAAGTACACTTTTGCTCTGGACACTAACACATAACTTTAAAAACAGGTGAATTTATCCTAAAATCCAATATCGTAGCAAATAAAAACTGGGAAGATGAGTGAACGCCCATGGTGGCACTGGCCTGTTCATCAGTCATCAGTGCAGAGCTTAACAACACACACAGTAATTTACCTTGAATCTCACAGTTCGGGGAAGAAGACATTTAAAACTGATATAAAATCCCTGTTTAACTTTTAATTTTGCTTAATAGCATAACAATCAGAACAAAATCCAAACATGATTAACTTCTTATTCACTCAGGATTTAAACCATTCTCAAGTTGCAATCTGGCAACCACTGGCCCAGAATACCACATTATCCTGCAGGGCTCTTAACCTCTACTTTGAAGGTCAAAGGAAAAACGGAAACAGTTTTCTTTTGTTGTATCAATAGCAAAGAATTCTAAGCAGTTCAATTTCAGAGATCATAAAATCTAATTAAGAAAGCATTGATTGCGTGAGTGTTATATAGAACTAAAACAGGCACTTCCAGAAGGGAAACGGCTGCACTGGTAATTCTGCTTCAAAAGCAAAGTAACTTTTGAATCACACTCTGCAGGTATCATAGCTGTTATTGTTCCTCTATTACCAATTTTGTTTCCAGAATATATATTACCACAAAACAATAATCATATATCAAAGCATGGAAGATCTTCCCATTCATTCATAACAATTTATAACTAAAAATACATCACACATAGAATGGAATCAGGTCCCTAAGTTTTCTAAACAGTTTTTTCTTTCTCTCAGCGTCATTTCCGTACCTAGAAAGCTAGCAAGCTAATTACAGAGGAAAAAATACTTCACCAAAAGAGTTCTGAACTTCATCCTCTGTCACACTTCGACTGAATAATTCCTTTATTTAAACAAACAAGAGAGACTGCTCAATCGAGAGTTTCCTCTAGGTAATGCGTCCATTCCCAGAAGAAAATCCCTTAGCAGCCTTTCTCCCTCTCTCTAGCTGAAACAGGCAATCATCATATCCTGCTGCAGACAATTAGCTATCTTTCATCAGGCGACATATAGGAGCAATTATTCATTAAACACAGCTAGGCACTGGCCAGGTGACCGGCAATGTTCAAAGAACAAACCTCAAAGTTCAGAACTCCATAATTACAATTGATGTGTACACTGTTATGTAACTAGACTAGTTCTTTTCAATTGATCTAATTGTCGCACTCTCTGGTCTGTGAGCATCCCAGATAAGGAGATTTCTTACATTTTTTTTCTTTTAGAACAATCCTTTATTCTCCTTCACTGTCCCTATAATCAGTAAACTTGGTGTTTTCACTGTGTGGGGGTGAAAATAGACAAAACTTTCTTTATTTCCTTTCCTAATAAGGGATTATCTCTCATCATCCGTTCGACCGGAGTCACTGGGGAAACTTGATTTACCATTATGTCCTGATTGCCATCTTTCTTTCTCCTAAACAGAGACATGATTCCTACGTGCAACCTTTTATTTAAGGATCTCAAATATCCACCCTCTTTATTTACAGAGGAAGGAAGTGCACAAAATGTCCAAACAAGAATTCGCTTCGTTCAAGCCCAGCCAATCTCCTTGCGGAGGTATGGAACCATGAGCAAGAACACACACACTCTTCGTGTCAGACGACACGTACTGTCTCAATCACTTATCATTCAGTCCCAGTTTATAACAGCAAATTATTCTTACACTTTATTCATATAACAAAAACAAAAATTAAACAACACTTACCAAGCTTGGTTAAAAATACTTATACTCACGACGCCGTCGTCACAGCTGCCGTCATCCTAGGGAATCCGTCACTTACTTCTTCTCCTCCGGTCTCTACTACCCACCGGGAACGTACCTCCCTCTTCTTTCTTGAGGGGAATCCAAATCTTTAAATTTGTATCATGGTCATAAAGACCCACCCGTACCCCAATTCCGGGTGTTCGGCACAAATTGTGAGGCCCTGTTACTCACAAGAGACCGATTACTAATTATCACTAATTTCCTGTATAGTCCAGATCCAAAGGTCAGTACAGGTGCAATCAGAATCTCTGTTTATTAGATAACTGATGGAACAATACAGGCAGGAGAGGAGAGCTTCTGTCAGTCATCAGCCAGAATTCCTCCTCCCCCGAGTACAATAATCATATTACTTATATACATTTTTCTGATTTCCGTATACATGCACAGCTCCCAAATCTATCTCCCTCCCTTGTATCTCATCTCCTCTTGCCATCTGTTTCCTGTTACTTCCCTTCTATCCCCTTGTTCCTGTTTTGATACCCACTCAGGTTCCTTTTTCGTTTGCTCTTACTCCATACCTACCAACTATCAACCGTCTTTCTTCTTCAGGGCTGATGTGCTCAGCATATACTTTGTTCATGTTTGCTTGTGGTTTCCTGTGTTCATGCTTGCATGACTATTTCTGGGCCTTCCAGCTCAGTAATATGCAGTGCAAAGATTTATTTTTTTTTATATGATTCCATGCTGACCTGTTTTTTCCTTGCCCACTGTAATGACAGACTGGTTGATATATATTTTATTAGAGCAGTCACCTATCAGGACCCTTGAGTGATTATGAACCAGGAACATATCCCTAAACCTTATAATCCCTACAACCCTGAGAACACTATTCCCACAGTGAAACATGGTGGTGGTAGCATCATACTATAGGGATGTTTTTAATTGGCAGGGACAGGAAAACTGATCAGGATTGAAGGAATGATGACACTAAATACAGGGCAATTTTTGATAAAACCTGTTTCAGCCTGCCAGACATTTGAGACTGGAACGAAGATCGTGTTCCAGAGTAACTATAAATGTGAACCTCTCAAGTATCACACACCAGATGTCTATCTCTCAGTAGTCAAGCCTGATCAATCCAAGCAGACTGCGGTGAAGGCAGACCGAGTGCTCCACAGATAGCGGATGTATACAGATGGACATATGCCACGATGGGACAGGTATAGCTGCTGTGAGAAATGCCAGTACCCATATACAGTAGGTGGGAATCATATGCCATAGCCAGAAGGCCCTACTATTACTACCACTGATCATTTTTATAGCACTAAAAGACAACACAGCAGCTGTGGACAGGATACATTTAGGGAGAATGGTAAGAAAACACAAGGGAGATCAGGCGGATCAGATCCAAAAGTGCCAACGAAGAGGTGAGTGCTCAGCCTGGATTTACGAAAAGCCAGAGAAGAAGCCTGAAGTACGGACTTGGGTAGTCTGTTCCAGGTATAGGGAGCAGCAAGGTGATAGGAGCAAAATCTGGAGTTAGGGGTAGAAGAGAAGGGCACAGATAGAAGCGATCTGCCAGAAGAATAGAGTTCCTGAGGAGAGGTGTAGGGAGAGATAAGAGAGGAACGGTAGTGTGGAGAAGCAGAAGAAGTGCACTTATAGGGCAGAGGCACATAAAGGGCATACTTTGTCACTCAGAAATATTATGCATCCTTTGAGGAACTGCAATGTTAGTTTTGGATTCTGTGCACTTTTTAAAGGTCCATCCTTAATAGTATAAAGCGTATTTATAGAGATGTCCAAGGCAGTGATCACTGGGGCTGTTTTATAATGCCAACTACCATTTGATGCAAGGTATGCCCTGATATACATGTTCACATTTATATTCTCTTATACCATATGAGAGTGCACTGGGATTATGTAGCACTTTTCAGGGACAGAGGAGGACTGGTATATGGTCTAGGTTGCAACAGCAGTCATTTCTCATTGGTATTTATGTCTAGTTTATATCAGCGAAGAGCAGCTTAGGAGATGCATGTTTTACTGAGCAGGCATGGCATCTGCGAGTACATCTCAGAGATGGGCAGGATCTGAAATGTGCAACTTTTCAGAATACAGTTGGCCTGGGGACATTCAAAATGTTTATTTGTGTCCCATAATATTACGGGGATGTGTTTCTCCATTATATCACATGGCCCATGCCCATCATCTGTGTGCGGACCGCGGGCCAGATGCACGCATGGGCCAGCTGCATAGCGCTTTGCCCATGCCATGCTGGACACATCTATCTCCCTGATTCTAGTCCCATGGGCATGTCTAGATCGGTGGATGCAGAATTAAGCTCAAATGGGGCCTGCTTTCAAGTTAGACGTGTCCATGGGCCGAGCGTGCATGTTCTGGAATCGGGCTCCATGGGGGTAACTTGATAACAGAACACCTAAGTTAATTAAGCCAAAATGCACTTGTTTACTTGTCTTTATAAAATACTAGGGTAAGTGACAGAGATCACTCTTTAAATGAGGGTGCTGATATTTACACCTGCTCTATAGCAGATTTAACTAAAAACATAAAATTCGCAAGTATGCACATAAGATATTTTATAATCAACATGTGTGCTTGTGAACTCCACTCATGCTCTGCCCAAATATTTTCCCCTGTTAAATCTACCAGCAAAGCACATGCCTTTATGCCAATGTTCATACTTTTCCGTTGGTTGGTATTTTTTATAAGAAGCCATTAACGCATCAGATCTAGGTCAGCATAATCTAAAGCTGAGGTCTATAATGTAAATATATTATAAAAATCAAATTTGTAATTGAGCATTTTTGGGTTTGTCCTCAAAGATTGTAGTACCGGAAGATTGGAGAATGGCCAGTTTAAAACTAATTTTTACCATATTTAATCCAATCAAGTTTAATGTACTTAGCAACATTGTACCTAGTTAATTAATGTTCCATGTAAAACAGACCTGTTATTCTGTTCATTCTTTGTTCATTGTAAACCGCACCTGATCTGTGGAAGGTAGCGGTATATAAGCAACTGTTAAATAAATAAATAAATAAAATAAATAAAAAGGGTTCCAGGGAATGATCCAGGAAACTACAGATAGGTGAGCCTTGATAATGTACTCTGCTCCTCCCCGCACTAATAACAGCACCTGGGTTTTTGGGAACGAATCTCCATAGTCAGAGCAATGAGAAGGAAGTGATAGCAATTAATAATGCAATTCATACACACAATTGTGGTGCACACACAGGATCAAAGCTTTGGGGGAGAAAGCAAGGCTTGCAACTTCTCTCTCTAACCCCGCCTACATCGGTTTCCTTTTCTATTGGCTTAAAATCCCATCTCACAGCATAATTTCCATTTTATTAGTCTACATCTAACATCACATTACATCTTTTACTAATGCATATTCATAATGTTCATATCTATGTCATAGATCAGATCTTAATAGTATAGGTCATCAGAAGGAGACATACATGTATTCATAGACATAACTTCTTAAACAATAATTCTAACACAAGCAGTTTTCACAGTATATGTTTCAAGACTGAACAGAAAGTTCTTCCCTGCACTTTCTGTACTATAGACTGGCCTAGTTTGTTATCTAAACTCTCAACAAAGTTCCTTTAGTAGAGTCTCTTCAAGGTTATCAGCTTAGTAATAGGCTTTGGAATGTCTAAGCTACTGAATCTGTGGTGTTAACTCTTTCTGAGGGCTTTCAGTAATATAATGTTATTAAGTACCCTCACAATGTACACAGCTCTGTACAGACAAGCCTTCTTTCAGTCCCCTCTCTGATTCTACAAAGAATCACTTCAAAAGTAAGGAAACTCAGACATAGATATCAAGGAAGGATCATAAATAGACTCTGGGCCAGTCTGTAACATCATACTAGGAATCAAAGATTCCACTGACTTCTTACAGTAAGAAGACATTACACAGAGAATCAATGCTCCTAAAATACCCCCCCCCCCCCAAAGTCCAAGTAGAGATGTCAATATCCCTCGCAGGGGATTAGAAAGTGAATTCCAGAAAGAAGAGACGCAGTCAAAGAAATCAGAAAAAGAACTCACATGTGGGACAAAAGTATGGTTTCTAACTTTATCTAGTAAGTCTTTCACTACTTTTCCTTCATTATCCAGCATAAAATGACAATGATCGAGGATTAATCCATTCACTCCATCTTCCTTCGCTAGGAGGTAATCTAGAGCCATGCGATTCTGGACTGCATAAACAGAAATTTTATCTACTGCACCTTGCAGTACGCTGATTGCTTCTGTGAGATCTAGGGCTGTAAATTCAACAACTGCCTGTAGATGCATAATCTGGGTACCATATTCTCTTGTGGGTGCTTTTGCTCCAAAAGTTGAAAACCAAACAGTACCTGTAAATATATCAATCTGTGATTTAGTTAAAGGACTTGTAGAATCCACTAATTGCTGTGCAGATGTTATGATCTTTTTCTGAGGTGAAATGTCTCTTTTTCTTCTTAAAGAATCACTTGGGATTGATAATAGAGTAATATTTTGATAAAGTAAAAATCACCACGGGGTATCTAACTGGGTAACATAGCAAGTACCTGACCAATCTCTAGGCAGTTCCGTATATGCAAGATTGCCACACACAAAATAATCTCATTTTAAAGCCACTAATCCACTTTCCCAAATTGTCAGCCAAGATGTATATTCTATGTACATTTTTTCAAAGCCCACTGAGTAATACTCATTTCTTCAATTCCTACAATAGATTACGTTTCCAGGGATGGTAATACCCTAACAAAATGCAATTCCATTAGGTATGTCTAGGTCTGATCTAGAGTCTTTCAAAAGGACTGGGTATCCAGGACTATTATACTGTAACAATTCATGATCATGTACTTGGTTCCCTTGTGTTGACACTAATTGCACTACTGAAATAAAAGATTTTCTCAAATGGGACTTTTTATACCAGGTGGAGGAGTTATGTATTATTATTGTTTTACAAATGTTCCAAGGAGTGTCTCCTACCCTTTTCATTGTATTTTGAGCTGTGAAACAAATCGGAGGGGACATTAATTAAAAGCTATGTCACGAAACTCCTGAAAGATTCTAGGCCTAGTTCGTAGCAGAAACCCATGCTGTATGGCTGTCACAGTTGGAAGACAAACAGCACAATCTGAAAGGTTAAAGTGTTTTGTGGCTGAGTATCAGCGTGACTCAAAAATATTTGGGAGTTCCTCATGACTGTCCCAAAATTCTGAATGTAGCACTGCTTCACTAACAACAATATGACATAAAGTAAATATAACCTAATAAGGAAACATTCTTAACAAACCTCTAAATTATTTAAGACTATTAATTACTCAAAAAGAATTATTCAAAAAAAATAATAAAAAACAACAAAACTATCCTTCTTAGCACTACAAGAATGAACATTATAACCATCACCCACACCCAACTCCCAATCTCTTCATGAGCTAGAGGTTAAGTGCCAAAAGATCAATACATATCAGTAAAGAACTAACTCAAACTAACTCTATCAACCTAATCAGCAGTATAAGTGCTGGAAAAAGTTTCTTAAATAAATAGTTCATTCGAGAAGCAATCAATCATGATAGTCTTTTCTGCAATATCACTGTTGTCCAAGTCCATATGAGTCTCTGCATTGCAACAACTGAAGACGCCTTTCTTCCCTGATTCACAGATGCAAGGAATCACAATCTGGATCCTGGGGAGGAGCCTTTTTGCTCTGTGAAAGATGTATCCAATGAGGTTTTCCTTCCACTTTACAGGCTGCATATCCCACCAGGAGCAGACATAATGGACCCAGGAACTTAGGAGCCAAAAGTGTCTTCAAATGCAGGTTCTTGATCAGGACCCAATCTCCTAGCTTCAGTTCTGGATGTGATAACACTGGAGGAGTATCCTGCTGAGGATTCACCTGCAATAAAGGAGAAATAGACAAAACTGAGTGCAATCATAAGCAATAAGTCAAGATATCGCTGCACAAAAGTTGAGGATCATGGATTAGTGTCAATTCATGTGGAGAAGTAGATGGACGTCTAGTAACTATTTCATATGGTGTCAGGCCTCCTCGAGCACGCTGGGGGGATTTACACACTGCCATAAGGGCAAAAGGAAGGGCTTCCGTCCAATCTGTAGCCCAATCCTGTGTCAGAGTGCGTAATTGACCTTTGAGTGTCCTATTCATCCGTTCCACTTGGCCAGAGCTTTGCAGATGATAAGGAGTGTGAAGTTGTCTTTTAATACCAAACCGTTGTTCAGTTCCCTCCCAGACACTCACAAGGAAGGCTGGACCCTGATCAGAAGAAAGGACAAAAGGTACACCCCAAACAGGAATAAACTGAGTGAACAGAGAAAAGGCAAGTGATCCTAACAAATACTCTTCCCCCCTCTGGCACAGGGCAGGTCTATAAAATCAAGCTGCAAAAACAAAATGGTCCTGATGGTTTGGGAAGGGCGGCAGAAATCCTCGTAACTGACCCTACTCTGACTCTACTCTGCCAGTCTTAAAACAGTCCAGACAAGCCGCATACACAGCCTGTGCCACAGAAATCTTTTTTTCGGATATACCAGAAAACCAAACAGACATGATTCATAGTCACAGCTGAAAGGTGAAGCTTATGATGCATGAACAGGGCAAGTGGAAACAATAAACTGTCAGGGCAAATGAGCAGATGATCCTTTTTCCAGTAACCCTGTGCATCACAGGTCACACCCCACGAAGTCCGCAGAGTCTGGTTTCAAAGGAAGTATCTTGATAATGCTGTAAGAGAGATGAAAGGGAAAACAAAGCCATGTTAGATGGTTTTGAATACAACAATGTTGGGGACACTGATGCTCTGAGGGAAGCTTGCCAGGCTTCATGGTCTGCAAAGTGGTTGCCCTTTGATATAAAATCTCCAGCAGAGGAATGTCCTTTACACTTTAAAACTGTAACTTGTGCTGGCACTAGTACAGCCTGGAGAAAACTATGAATGTGTTCAGCATGCTTAATTGGTTTATTAACAGAAGTCAAAAATCCCCATTGTGCCCAAATGTTTCCAAAATGGCAGGGCGAAGGCTGTCTTTTTCTTCCAATTTTTCAAGAGCCTTTTGCAATTTTTCACAAACCTCTTTCACAAGCCTCCTTTCAAGTCTGACATCAGTACTGGGCAAAATGGCAGAAACCATTATAAAGAATAAAAGTACTGAACATGTAGACAGTCATGGTTTAATGGGAAAAGCCAACATGGATTCAGCCAAGGAAAGGCTTGCCTTACAAATCTGTTAACTCATATATTTTTGAAGGTGTGAATAAACAGGTAGACAATGGTGAGCCAGTTGATACAGTGTATCTGGATTTTCAGAAAGCCTTTGGCAAGGTCCCTCATGAGAGACTCGACAAAATTGAAAAGTCATGGGAATGGAGGCAGTGTACTGTTGTGGATCAGGAACTGGTTAAAAGAAAGCAAAGAGTAGGGCTAAATGGCCAATTTTCTCAATGGGGAAAGGTGAATAGTGGAGTAACCCAGGGATTTGTACTGGACCCACTGCTTTTTAGCATATTCATAAATAATCTGGAAATAGGAATAATGAGGCAGCCTCTACCGGCAGGGACTTACTTCGCTGGATAAAAGACCTACCTGGTGGAACCCTCCTTGAGTCAGCAGGAGGTGTGAAGGAGGTACAGAGCCCAGACATCGGAGTTTGTGTTGGACTGCCGTGGAGACATTGCTGGTCGCAGTCGCTGTTCCTCTCTGCCCGGCTTATAGGCGTGGCCGAGGCAGCCTCTACCGGCGGGGACTTCTTTTTTTGTATAAGTTTTTGCCGTTTTCACGTAGCAGAGCGTGATCACGGAGCGTGATCCGAAGGTGCGTGTCTAAAGGGACAGGATACGCCCCTTCGGTGTCACTGCTGCAGTGGTTTGTTTCACTTTATGAGCAGTAATTGACCAGGTAGTTTGTTGCTAGTTTGCAATAAATGCATCTACACATAGCCATGGGGAAACGGAAGGCTAAAGCTGCAGGCAAAGGTACGGAGGTGGCAACCGGAGTTTCTAAACCGGTTGGCCCTCTGGACAAGCATTTTACTCCTCTTCCACTAGCACAGTCTTCATCTGAGGGAGCTTCATTGAGTCCTGGGGGGAGATCTCCGCCTTTGTGTCCAGTGCCTGGGAGTTTTATCGACCTCTCTGCCGAGTCCTCTGAATTGGTAAGAAAATCAAAAGTTATTTGTTTGCTTTCTCCAGTCCAGCTGGTGGGTTTAGGTGATTCAACTGAGTTACCTACTCCCTCATCAGATACAGAAATTACTTTAAAAGATGTTTGGGGTGCCTTAAAGTGTATAGATCGTGAAATGTCAGCTTCCCTATATTCCTTGTGCACTTTCTCTCAAGAGGCTGCTGTTTCCTTGCAGCAACTAGACGAGAAAATTACTTCAATGGATATGGCACTTACTAAGCTAGAGTCTCAAGTACTTCCACTTCGGGCTGTTAATGTGGCGGGGATAAAGGATTCATTAGTGCTTCATTCTAAAATGGAAGCGCTTGAAAACTCCATGCGTTCTTGTAACTTACGTTTTTTGAATTTTCCACAGTCTTCATTACTTTCTCATAGATTCCTGTTGGATAAATTCTTAGCATATCCTTAAAGCGTTTTTTAAAGTTAAGCTAGCTAAATTTTGTGGTCAACCGGTTAATATTTTCCCAGATGTCTCTTGCAGCACCCAACTGCGTAGGCGGCAATTTTTGAACTTAAAGCCCCGTGTTTTAGCGTTGAGTGCTACTTTCTTTCTTCGGTTCCCGTGTAAATGCATCATCACTTTTGATGGTGCTTCTTACATTTTTGTATAAGTAAGTCATCTGGAGAAATTTTTGGCCGGGAAGCAGGGTTTAGATAAGGCTGAGACTTAGATAAGTAGATGTTTGCCTCCAAATATGGGTTAATTTAACCTGTAGTTTTCTTTGAGGTTTTCCGCTATTAGTCTTCAACTGACTCCAATGACGTGGACTTTATTATTTAGTTTTGTTTCCTATGCTGTAATTAGTAGCATTGTTAAATTTCTTTACTATCTTATTGTCCTATCACTAATTTGGTTGTTGTAATGACTAAAAACCCTATTTAAAAAAAAGAAAAAGAAAAGGTACAGAGAAGAGTCACTAAAATGGTAAAGGGGATGGAAGGATACACCTTTGAGGAAAGGCTTAAAAGGTTAAGTCTCTTCAACTTGGAAAAGAGATGGTTGAGGGGAGATATGATGGTTGAGAGGAGAAGGCAGAGGTCTATAAATTAATGAATGGAGTGGAAGGGGTAAATGTAGATTGGTTGTTTACGCCATCAAAAAGTAGAAAGACTAGGGGATATGCAATGAAACTATAATGTAACCCATTTAAGAATAATAAGAGAAAATACTTTTTCACTCAACACGTAATCCAACTTTGGAATTCGTTACCGGAGGATGTAGTAAAAGCCATTAGTGTAGCTGGGCTTAAAAAAGGTTTGGACAAGTTCCTGGAGCAAAGGTCCATAAAACATTATTAAAGAGGACCCAGAAAATCCATTGCTTACCCTGAGACAAGCATTGTGGAATCTGTATACCTTTTGGGAAACTGCCAGGTACTTATGACCAGGATTGGCCACTGTTGGAAATAGGCTACTGGGCTTGATGGACCGTGATCTGACTCAGTATGGCACTTCTTATGTTTTTAAGACTTTATACACTGTTTTGTTGCACTCTGCAAAAAGCAGTCAAGAAAGACTAAAAATAAAGTCATAGGGGTGTATATTCAACAGCAGCGGCTAGGCTATTTAAAGCACCTAGCACCTCCATTTTAATTAAACCTGGTTGTGCTTGAAGTTATCCAGCATCTGGAGCTGAATATCTTGTTTGCCAATCAGTGGCAATATTTAGCCTCTAACCAGATAGCCAAAACTGGTTATAAGTTAAGTGAGCTATTCAGAATACACAGGTCTGCAAACATTTTTTTTTTTCGAGAGCTGTTTTGATTATTCCACGTAATCTTTATGTTTTTTGGTGCGCTGAATCCGAAAATGACCTCCATTTTGTCATAGGACATCATGTTTCCTGACAATTTAGGTAACTATGTTAAATAAGGCAATACCTCAAAATAAATGGAAATAGACTTATAAAATTAAAGTTTTATTACAATATTTTCATGAAAATCCTTTTTTGAACTGAAATGTGCTCACCTACACACACTAAACTCGATTCTTCTTCCTTGTGAGGCTCCTCTTGGTGCATTTGCACTTGTGAGTAGCATCTGGAATGTCTCTCTGAAGCATCCAACAGTAGTCTGCCATCATTGTAATGCTCCATTTTCCCTGGTATCTCCTTTCCATCTCTTTAATGTCTTGGTGGAATCGTTCACCTTGTTCCTCACTCACAGATCCCAAATTTTCAGGAAAGTAGTCAAGGTGGGACTGGAGGAAATGCACTTTCAAACTCATCAGGCAACCTAAAGCTTGAAATGCTTTCAGCATTCGTCCAATGATCTTTTTGTAGTGAGGATCTTTGTTATTGCCTAAAAATTTCTGTACGACTTCTTTAAATGCAATCCACCCTTCTTTTTGAGGATCCGTCATGGTATTGACAAACTCTTGATCAACTATAAGCCTTCTAATGTCTGGTCCGACGAACACACCTTCCTTCAATTTTGCCTCCGACAGGCCTGGAAACTTGGTGACCAAGTATTTGAAGCATTCTCCATCTCTTGAAAGTGATTTTACGAATTGCTTCATCAATCCCAATTTTATGTGGAGAGGTGGTAGAAGAACATTAAGGGAAGGTACCAAAGTTTCTCGGAGGACATTTGTTTCACCGACTGTTAGCACCCTCGGCTGCCAACTCTTCTTGGTCCAGTGATTTTGTCAGTCTCGACTGTCCCATAGACACAGAAAACAAGGATATTTGATCCAACCATGGTCTTCATATTTAAGTTTACGAAAAAACAATTCCAAGTTCTCGTAGGTTTCCTTCAAGTGTACGGAATGACCTACAGGTATGGAATCGTAAAAACCGTTGTGGAGTAAAACTGCTTTGAGACTTCTTTTTGAAGAATCTATAAAAAGACGCCATTGCTCTGAATCATATTGGATTTTAAATTGACCCATCAGACCTTCGACATCGATGCAATAAACCAACTTGTCTTCCTGGGCGAAGTAAGGAACAGACTCCTTTTCACGATGTCTGAACCATGAAGATGACACTCCTGGCAACAATAAATTCCGGCTTTTCAGCCTTGATCCGAGTAACTCAGCAGCATCTTTGGGAAGATTCAAGTCTCTTACCAAATCATTCATCTCCTCCTGAGAAAACAATTTTGGTCTTGTATCATCTTCAAAGTCAGAACTTGATTCGTCATCTGGTTCAGGTATGACTTCACCTTCATCGGAGCTAGGTATCTCTTCCAAGGTAGCAGGGGGCTTGGGTAATGGTATATCTGTGCCATGGGGAATGGGACGAATTGCCGAGTGAAGATTGGGGTATGAAATGGAATGCTTCCATTTGGAATTAAACCCTTTCACATCGCATGAATAAAAGTAACAGTTGTCACTATGGTTCTTTGCTCTCGCCATACCATAGGAATCCCATAATGGAAAGATTTTTTCTTACCCTTGAACCAGTTTCGGAGGTCCTCAACACACCGTTTGCACACTTTATGAGGTGCCCAGACTTTATCTTGATCTCCAATTTTTAGTCCAAAGTATGCAAAGTATACTTTTTTCACAAAGTCTGTAATATTCTGCTGTTGCTTCAACACTGTATATTCACCACAGATGAAACAGAAACTGTCTGGCGAATTAATACACTTTCGCGGAGCCATAACATAACAGTTGAAGAATGACGAGCTAACACGAATTGTGATGAAAAAGTGTGGACAGCCTAGAACCAAGAACCTGATGATGATTTGTGCACAAGTGTGGCATGCAGGAGAGAGTAGCTCTGTGTCTGTACATGAGATGTCACAGTGCTGGCCACGCCCCCCTGCACTGACCGGAACTGCTGCTATCTGCCCTGTGTCTCCCTCCCACTGGATTCTTCAGGAAAGATTAACCCCTTCTACCATTAGAAGCACAGACTTAAAACTTGCTTAGCTTAAGTATATATTGCTGACCATCAAATTTACAGTGCTATATTTTTTTTTTTTACATAACTCGGACAACCCCTTTAAGGTTTTTTGGGATTTTATATCTTAAATGCACGTATGTGAATTAATTAATAGTAATTTGAATTAATTAATAGTAATTTGAAAAAAAAAATAATAAATTTGAAGACAATTTTGCATGTTGTGGCAAATCATGACGTCTAGGAGTTTTTTCAATATTTTATTTGTTTTCAGCACACCAAAATACATGGAAATTAGATGAAAATAATCAAACAGCTTTTTAGTCGCAGACCTGTGTTACCTAACCAGGGGTGGCTCTATAATGAGGCGAAGTGAGGTGGCTGCCTCAGGCGGCAAAGTTTTGAGAACGGCAAATGCCCCCAAAACAGCCGCCTCACTTCACCTTCTCGGCAGCGGCAAACTCACTGCCTAACTTCTTCTTCTTCTGCAGCCATGGCTCCCTGCCTATCAGGGAACCGCGGCTGTGCTGGAGGAAGGCTCTGTGCAGCATTGCCCCGCCCCCAAAGAAAGTTGTTACGACTTCCTCTGGGGATGGGACAATGCTGCACGGAGCCCTCCGAGAGATTGGAAGGCTCCGCACCGGCTTCACCAGCACAGCCACGGTTCCCTAAGAGGCAGGGAGCCGTGGCTGCAGAAGAAGAAGGCACAAGAACCACAGTGAGGGCAGTAGCAGGCAGACACGGGGAGATGGGAGGAGGGGGCAGGGGACAAGGGAAAGGTGAGATCTGGAACAGGGCTGACGGGAGGGAGGGAGGGAGGGAGGGAGGGAGGAAGGGAGGAAGGGGGGGCTGACATGAGGGAGGGAGGGAGAGAGGGGGCTGACATGAGGGGTGAGGGAGGTGGCTGGAAGGGAATAGACAAGGGAAAGGTGGGGTCTGCAACTTGGCTGACAGGGGGGCTGGAAGGGAATTGACATGAAGGGAAGGTGGGGTCTGCAATGGGGATGACATTGGGGGAAGAGAAAGCTGACACTGGGGAAGGAGGAGGCTGGAAGGGAACTGACAAGGGTTCCCTCTCATCCAGCAGGAACAACTGGAGTGCTGCCGGCATCGAACAAATCAGCCTGATCGCTGCAAGCGATCAGACTGATTTGTGTGGCGGTGGCACTCCTGTTGTTTTAATTTTACATTTTGCTGCCTCTGCCCTGCCTCTGCCTTCCCGCCACTTTTTTTTTCTTTTTTTTGCTGCAAGCATTCTTGAGGAAAAAAACGCAGCGGGAAGGCAGAGGCAGGGCAGAGGCAGCAAAATCTAAAATTAAAACAGCCAGAGTGCCCCCACTGCCACCGGATGAGAGGTGCAGGTGGAGGGAGTGCAGACAGGAGAAGGACAAGGAGAGACAAAGGTGAGAGATGGGGGACAAAAGGCGAGACAGGGGACAAATACTGGACAAAGGGGGAGACGGAGACATACTGGACAAAGAGGGAGACAAGGGGACAAGTACTAGACAAAGGGGAGAGACAGGGGGGCAAATGCTGGACAAAGGGGAGAGACAGGGGGACATACTGGACAGACAGCGGATAAATGTTGGACAGAGGGGAGAGACAGGGCGGGTTAGAATTATAATGGGCTGATGGAGGGCTTGCACTGGTAATGGACAGATTGGGGGGGGGCTAGGACTGATAGTGGGTTGTTTAGGGAAGGCTAGGACTGGGAATCAACAAATTGAATTAGGGGCTGGGACTGGTAATGGGCTGATTAGGGGGGGCTAGCATTTGTAATGGGCTGAGGGGGACTAGCACTGAAAATGAGCTGATTAGGGATGGTTAGGACTAGTAATGGGCTGATGGGGGGGCTAGCATTGAAATTGAGCTGATCGGGGAGGTTAGGACTGGAAATGGGCTGATTAGAGGAGGCTAGGACTGGTAATGGACTGATGGGGAATAGGACTAGCAATGGGCTGATTAGGGGAGGCTAGCACTGGTAATGGCCTGAGGGGGGACTAGCACTGGAAATGAGCTGATTAGGGGAGGCTAGGACTGGTAATGGGCTGATGGGGGGGGGGTAGGACTAGTAATGGGTTGACTAGGGGAGGCTAGCACTGGTAATGGGGTTGAGGGGGGAATAGCACTGGAAGTGAGCTGATTGGGGGGGCTTCAACTGGGAATGGGCTGATGGTGAAGAGTGGAGCTGCTGGCCTTGGAAGAAAACTGGGGGCTAGGGCTACAAATGGGCTGATGCGAGGGGATGGGAGAATGGGACTGGAAAGGAGTGGATGCTGAGAGGGGCTGCCATGGTATTTGGACTAGAAGGAGTTAGACAGTGGGGAAAGAGGGGGACTGGAAGGGAATGGACACCAGTGGCAGTCATGGGAATGCAAGTTGACATTGGAAGGTACCAGGAGGGAGGACTGGAAAGGGGCTGATACTGGGAAGGGTTACGGAGAATGGAAATAGGCTGATGGAAAGAAGTGAAGAAAACAAAAGGAGAGATAAAAAATGGCAGATGTATCATAGACCACAGAAAGAGAGCTAAGAGAAGACAGGAAAGCAGAAGCCTCAGATCGGGACCAGCATGATCAGAGAATAAAATGGTCAGACAACAAAGGTAAAAAAAAATAATTATAATTTCATTTTAGTGATTGGATTTTGTGCTATCTTTATATTTTACGCAGTATTGGGGAACTGCATCTCTTACTTATGTGATGTTGCCTGCATGTGGACTCTGGCTTCTTGGGGTTTCAGTTTAAATGTTGTCTACATATTTTTATTTTTATTTTAGATTATGGTTACTTATTCTGTACTTGGTGAGGGTCAATGCTGTGAGTGTGTGACTGAGGCCAGGTGTTCTGTTAACATCAAGTTTGTACTGTACATAAAGATCTATATTGTACGATAATTTGACTTGTTCAGCTTTTCAGATAGGTGTATGGATGTTCCAGGGCCACTGTAGTATTTACAGTGACACTTTTTTTGGATGGGCTCCTTATGTGAGTTTTGGAAGTTTGTGCTGATATGGTATGGTATTGTAGGTTTGCTCTTTGTTGTAGGGTTTTGTATTAGTTCGCAATATGCCTGGTATTGGAGAATAGTGGTTGTTGTTGTTGTTGTTAGTGAGATGATCAGAATCAGATTTTTTTTTTTAAAATATTGAGTTCTGTGGGTGAATGTCCTGGTTCTGCTCTGCACCCACTGTGGATGTAAAATATATGTTGAAAAAGAAAAAGCAAGAACCATAACCACTGACAGGACAATAGCAGGCAGCTGAAATGCACCCCCAAGCCTTTTTGCAGCACTTTAAGCAGTTCTGGTCCCTCCCTCCTCCAACGCGATGTCAGAGCAGGGAGGGACAGATCTGCTTAACGTGCCAGCGCCTTTCAGATTGGGCACATGCCCCCTCCTCCTCCCCATACCTCTGTCCAGTGTTGCCTGCTCTTTCCATGCTGCCGGTGCCGCTGTGAAAAAAACAGAGGGCGGCAGCAGCAGGGAAAGAGCAGGCAGCACTGGACGGAGGTATGGGGGGAAGAGAGGGGCGCGCGCCCAAGCTGCAAGTCGCACAGAGCACGATTGCAGCTTGGTACGGCCCTGTGTGCAAACATCTTGCATTCTCTCCATATAATCTAATTGGCTTTTGGGTTTGGTTCAGTCCCTGACTGGCGTTCTGAAAAAGCCCCGCCCCCTCTAAGGGGTGGGGGCGCCATCTCATTCTTCGCCTCAGGCAGCAGATTGCCTTGAGCCGCCCCTGTACCTAACTTTAATTAGTTAAACTATCCAGTTAGCTATTGAATATTGTCATTAACCAGATAGCGATTGGCATCACACCCAATCTGCCCAAAGGCTGCCCCGGTTTTAACATTGTGATTTTTATGTGATCTGTGGGGATATTCAATGGCTGTGAATATTTGGCTCATCCCATTTTAACTAGTTAACAGGCTAAAATGCTTTGAATATCCCCCTCCCCAATAAATTTTGTCTTTTCAAAATCTACTTGTAGAACCCAAGATTTGTAATAGGCCTGTAGCAGCTTTAGGGCATCTAGTAGATCATATGCTGTAGGGGATAAAATAAGGCATTTGATCTGTGATTCATTTAGTCCTAGGGCTGAGGCTATCTCCAGTACCATGCAGATATTAGATTGGTTCTCGGTTCACATCATGGTCTTATTCCCAGCATTTTCCTAAGCTGTGTCTGCACCTTGTTTATCTTTTTACCTTACAGATGATGGATGAATACATTGATTTAATTATACCATAGATTTTTCCCGCTATTTGTTTGCAGTCGTTTAAGCTTGAGGTTGAGATGCCAGATAGAATCAAAAGCTTTTTAGCCATTAGAACATATAAATATTCTCCCCAAAGGGGTATTTATTTTAAATATATTTGCTAATCGGTGTCTGTAAAGTAAAGATATGGCCAGTAGGTCTTGGGGAGGAAACCAATCAGACTTCTTTGTAGGCTTTTGCCGTTTATTAAGAACAGGAGTACTCTTGTTGAGAACATTATACGACAATTTGCTAATATTATTAACACAGACTTCTCTATAATTACTTGCATTAGTGACATCTCCATGTTCATAGATTGGGGAAAGGAGCCCTTCTGATCGTGTTTAAGGAAACAGCCAGAAAATTGAATCAGATCAAGTAATCTTTCCAGGGACTCTTGGACTCAAGACCATGCCAAGCTAGAAATGTGCCCTGCAAGACTAATGAATCTGGTGCGCCCCTCCACCTCAACCATATGCAGTAACTCACTATTTTTGAGATTTCTGGAAGCCCAGTAATGGTATCAGTGCTCCTTCTGTATTTGCACCCTGAGCGGCTGCACCGCTCACACTGCCCTTAGTACAGCCCTGCCTGCACTTGAGCACTGTTGCCTGTGAGCATGTTGTTTAGTTCCTGACCAGGTCTACATGCTTTTCTATGAATGTCTGAACTCATTCAGTGATTTACTGCATTGTTATGCAGAGTCTTATGCATCATTTTTTTTATCTGTCTTTTATTCTCAAAACCAGAGATTTGCGCTGTTCTTTGAGCTATTGATGCTCGATTCCAGTTCCTCCGGCACTCATCTCCGTGTTTCACTGAGGAATTTTAATTAAAGGGGAACTGCAATAAGTAAGTAATTAAAGAGACAAATAATTAAAATGAGTGCTTTGTTTCAGAAACACTTTTGTGCTAACCTTTCCTGCCATCTGATTCATGATCCCAGTTCCATGGACTCTTTTTTTAGTCCACCACCCAAAATTGTTACTTTGGATTTGTAATTAAGTAGAAAATGCAATTGAAATGGGTTTTGTCTTTTATGCATTTCTCACAGGTATATCATACTTCAGACATAATTGGACTTTTCTGCAAAGGAAAGTATATATGCTGTGTGTCAGTCCATGTACTTCTATACATTTTGAATGTGAAATTGAGAATAAGTGGATTCCTGGAGGTAGATGGAAGTCAGAACAATGAATCTATGTGCTTCCCTCCATTTTATGTCTGTCATTTTTGACAGAATCTTCTTTTAGTGGTGTTTGATAACTTTGTTAATGCTTTCTAGCTGTTTCAGGTTTTGATTGTGTGATATGATTTGATCCCTTTATAGAGGTGCAGGAAGTATCATTCTGGATTACTAAATTCTTTGGGGTATGTTTGCTAAAGGGTGGTAAGGGAGCAAAGGTGCCGTTAATGGGTGTTATCGGCGCCTGTGAGTGGTCAATGCTGTGAAAAGCGCCGATAATGCTGGATTAATATGTGGAAGCAAGGCCCATAGTGATAAGGTGAAAGGCGATAGAGATTGGACGTTAATGGGGTGAAGAGTGAGCGGGGATAGGGTGTGTTCCTTTGATGCTGGGTTGTGTTATCATGCGCTAGAACTCACAGCACTGGGAAACCTAACGCCATGTGAAAGCTTACGGTGAGGGTTATTTCTGAGGGGAGAGAACCTATTTAAATGAATGCAATGTGCTCCACCCACCAGAATTTCCAAATTAGTGCTAATAGTGCTCTATTAGCAGAAACAGCATGGTGTCCTATTAAGAAAGGGCATGATGTTGTTGGTGACAAGTCAGCAAAGGAGGTGTCAATTGGGTGAAGCAGTGGGGCTGGTTGGTCCACAAGGCTGACAAGGCCACTGCCTAGGGTGTAAATCTGTGATGTATGGTATGACTCCACTGTGACATGGCAGCATATATACATGCTGCCACAGTCAAAAAAAAAGTTGTGCCACCCACACGGCCACCATGCTGCCATGTCAGCATTGTGTGAGGGTGGGGGTGGCAGTCACAGCCTCTGCGACCTGCTACAGAGGAAACATTGTCCTGACCCTGTGTCCAGTGCAACGCTGCAGTTGCCACTGTCAGTGGGATGGCAACCATGTCAGGTATAGCAGAGCACATGGCAATCCCTCCCTACTGATGTCTAAGGCAGCAGCAAATGTGCCCACATCCTCTGGTGACAGGCAGCAGGAGCAGCAAAGCATAGGGAGAGGGGACCTGCATGGAGCGACAGGTGTACTTACTCTTGTCACCTTGCTGGGCAGACTAGATGGATTATGATGGTCTTTATCTGCCACCATATACTATGTTACTATGGGGTATGTTTACTAAACTGCGGTAACGTTACATAACGCACGTTATGTAATGTTAACGATCGTTAAGTTACGCTAACACGCGTTATGAGACGTTAACAATCGTTAACACCTCATAACGCGCGTTAACGTAACTTAACGACCGTAGATGTTCCGCGGCGCAGCAAAACACCTCAAAAGGTGGAGAGAGGGCGGAGACAAGGGGTCAATGGGCGGAGTGTGGGCGGGGAGAGGCTCCTTTCACATTAACGTGCTGATCTGAAGAGCTGAATCCTAACGCGATTGAAAACCTGCCGTTAGATTCACATTTGCAGGGGAAAGAAACCATTTAAGTGTCAGCAATGTACAGCATAGGCAGGGAAACCTAGAAAAAGTGATAAGTGTGATACATGTGCACAGAACAAAAGGGCACATAAATATTGATAATGACCTCAACAAACTGGAAAAAAAAACATAACCAAGCTGGCCAATAGTGATATTAATGGGAAACATCACCCCCCCCCCAGAAAGCTCCCCAAAAAATATATTAATCGTGGAAGGGTCTATGCTCCGTCCCCATACAAGGTGAATGAGCCCACAGTGAAATAGCGCTGATCAGGGCTTTCCCTTGTTATTGGACAGGTGTCCTATGGCGTGCACATGTCCCGCAGCAGCAGAGTGGGCATGTCGGAACGGGCAACTGGACAGATGCCGGAAAAGGGGATACAGAGGGCCGCAGGTGGCACATTCTGTGGTGCAGCTGGGCCACAGTGCAGACTAGGGTGATGCCTAGGTGGCCCATACGAATGCTGAAACAGCAGAGCAGCCAGACAGGAACTGCTGAAGGCCCAACATGGGCACGACTGTGTTTCCCACAGTGTCACAGGGGATAGTATCCAGCAGCTACCCCCAAGGGCACGGAACAGTGGCAGGCGGTGCTGGGGGGAAGCGTGGACACCTATGCAGGCACCCCTACCCCAGAATCCACACCATAGGCAGCCGCCTACCCACACACTGGATCACCTGAGACTGCACTCCACCAGCACCACCAGCAGAAGGGCATGTCAGCATGGTAGCAGAGGGATACTGGTGGTGGAGGGGGCAGTGGCAGCTGCCCAGAGCAGACCGTGGCCTAGCCCTGTGTAGGTGGGTGCCATGCACTGCAACAGACAGGCCCTGTCTGATGAACAGTCATGGTATCACCAGGGAATAGACAGGCTCTGTGACAACACGGTGGTGCAGTGCACAAAGACAGTGTATTCAGAAGCAGAAAGTCACAGGTTCAAGTCCCAGCTGTGGTGCCTACCAACCCAGTCCTCATATTTTACCCACTACTAAAACGTGCTAATACAGACAGAACCTTTATTGCAGATGACGTAAACATGCCCAAAACACCTACATTTTACCCTACAGACATAAACATGCACATTACCTAGAGCAGAGTCTCCCAAATGCAGTCCTGGAGGGCCAAACACAATCCAGGTTCCATGCTTCCTCTAATAAAGATGCCTGTGCTGCATTTCCATGCACCGCCCCCATGGTATGCAGATGTATCTCATGCATATTCATGAGGGACAGCATGAAAACCCGAACAGTGTTTGGCCCACCAGGACTGGAGTTGGGAACCTCTGCCCTAAAGCTGTGGCCAACAGGGGCAGACACAACCGCACCCACAGGCTCCATTATCCAATACCTCCTGGAGCGGCAGGATGTTGGGCCCTGCGTGCATCTCCCAATACTAGCACTTGCATACCTTGGCAATGCTACCCTAATCCTGGGAATACAGTAAACATCTATCAAACGGTTGCTATGATTAGTGGCAGATAGCAATTCCAAAGTTAAGCACAATTTGCTGATTGAGCTGCATCATAGCAACCTTTCTGATGTCTGTGGAGTGTGCTACAGGTCTTGTGTCTGACAGTGTTTACCACCCTGGGGAATGACCCCAACAGTATTGCGTACCATAGCCATGCCTGCACTGTGCCCAGGACTTGTGTGGTGGCCAGGGCTGCCAAACACCTCTATAGTTGCACAATGCTGGCATAGGTGTGGGGAGTGTGTATTTGTCTATCCAGTGTGTGGTGGCTGCAAACACCCTCCACAGCCCACACTGCTAGCACTGTTGCCAGTATTGGCCTGCCAATGTGCATAATGAGGAGCAGGGTACTGTGGGTATAGCCAGGATAGGATGGCCTGGCCTGGATCCATCTGTACATAGCATAGGGCAATGGCTCGGACATTGTAGTGGCCGGCCACCACCTGCACGTACAGGGTGGCCACAGCATGTCCTCCTGGGAGGTCACTCTCACCCTGACTGAGCAGTGACCACGGCATGGCTAGATTCCCCCATAGTGCTGTACAGTATTTCTCTCATGTGATATTTATGGGTTCTTTTTTGGGGCCTAATCACTGACTTATCTGCTTGGTGTGTATGCTGACATCCTAGTTCTGGGTACATGCATCTCTTCCAGGAACATGCACTATGGACTAGCTAGCAGATTATCTGCAGCTGGTATGTGTCTTGCTGGAGCACCTTGTAAGGTGCAGCGGCTGGAGGCTTGCTGCTGGAGAATGTCATATAGTGGTGGGGGCCAGCTGTGCATTTCCAGGCCTATGGTCTGTCTGCTATTGCTTTATGGATGTGTATAGCTCTGCATTGCTTGCCCTGTAGGGTGTCTGATCCCCAGCAGGACTGGGGTGATGGTCCTCTCTACTGCCACTATTGCAGGGGGGTAGAATGTAGATCTGTTGGTGGGAGATCCTGAGCCCCCGAGGGTGGGTTGGGTGGTGGTACATAATCCGCCTGTGGGTCCAAACACATCCCTTCACTTAAATCATGTGACCATGGCACCCACACAGGGCATGCACTTTTCTGGGTGCATCATAGTCCACAAGGGCTAGATGTGAAATACAGATGGACACAGGCATATCCTAGGGGTGTTTGCAAGGACTACCTATCACACATTGGCACTGATGGGGACCTGAAGCATAGCCTATCTCAGCAAAGCCAGGTGCTGCGAAAATGGTGCTGGGCACCCCATCTCACCCACAGGGTGAGCACAGGACCCACACACTGTGACGGTCTGTAGTTACTCTGTGCCACTAACACACACTGTCGGCACCCCCTACCAGGCTGAAGTGCTGTGGGGGTGCATACCCCATCTTGTGATCATCTGTAGACTGCTGATTTGCATGTGCTGTGCATCCTGGGTACGGGTGGATTAAACCTATCCTGGTAACCACAGCAGAATGTTTGTGTGGTGCCGTGCAGTCCTCCTGTAGCTAGCCAGAGGTTTGTTAGTAGCTGTAGTCCACTGGTTACTTCACTATCTGTGGAGCTAGAGGTCATGGGTTCAAAACCCACAGTGGGGGTTTATTGATGGGGCTGTCTTAGGCATTGTCTATTTTTATTGTATATTAGTGCTGCCAGCAGAACCACCCTCAGAGTACTGTCACCTTAGGGTGCCTCATAGGGCGCCCTATAAGGTGCCTTATACGGCACCCTATGTTTATGTTTATGTTTATTTGAATTTGATATACCGCTCAGACCAAAAAGGTATTAGAGCGGTTTACAATACTACATCATTTGGTGAAAAAGAAAAGAACGCCAATTATAAGATAGGACAGAGTAGAGTAAAGAAACAGTCAAACAGATAAGAGGAGAGAGACACGGAACAGCACATTACCCAGATAAATAAGCAGGACATCAATATAGCCTCCAGAAACCGACGCCACGGACCAACACCTAAGGGCCACGCCAAAGGGCCCTCTTGCGAGGCCCTCAGGCGTGGGCCCGCCCCGGCAACGGCAGTTCTTAAGCCGTTGAGCTGGGCTGATGATTGGCTGCTCGGGGAGGAAGGGGAAGCTCCTGCTCTCACCCCGGATTGAAGCGCTGCTCAGCTGAGGCCCCGGCAACGGCAGTTCTTAAGCCGTTGAGCTGGGCTGATGATTGGCTGCTCGGGGAGGAAGGGGGAGCTCCTGCTCTCACCTCGGATTGAAGCGCTGCTCAGCTGAGGCCCCGGCAATGGCAGTTCTCAAGCCATTGAGCTGGGCTGATGATTGGTTGCTCGGGGAGAAGCGCCTCATAAGGTGTCCTATAGGGGACATTATAGGGTGCCTTGGCAGACAGCGCACTTTATAATGTGCCCTATGGAGTGCCTTCTAGGGTGCCTTATGTGGCACCTTAGGTTACGCCTCTGTGAGGATGTGTTTGCTGGCAGCACTAATTAAAGTAAAACTAAAATTCCTCACAACCCAATACTTAAACATAATGCCTTAGCCAGCCTTATTCATTAGGCACACTGGGGAATCAAACCCATGACCCCTCTACTATCAGTCAGTGTAGTAACCATTGTGCTACAGCTCTGTGTCTGTGTTTGCATGTCTTCACGCCTTCTTAAGATTAACACGCGGTAATGTGCTATGGTGCCCTCTAACGCTCGATAATTTATGGTGCCTTGTAACGCGCGTTATCGGTAATGATGTACCGCCCATGTCCTTATTTGGGTATTTCTGCTTCTACCGCGGATCCTAACACGAATGACATTACCGCAGTTTAGTAAACATACCCCTATGTGTGCCTAACTGCATGTGTGCCTAGCAGCATGTGTGCAACATCAAGAAGGCCACCTGCAGCACTGAAGCAGCGGATGTGCCATGTTGGCAGGGAGGGAGGGAACAGCCTGCATGCTCTCCACCATAATTTGTGGACCCAGACACCCTGCTACTGTAGTTTTCCAAATGGATGGGCAGGCCCTAGGATCAGGATGCCCCCCACTCACACATATTGAGTGGATATTTATTTATTTATTTATACCGCACTCTTTAGAATCAGTGTGGTTTACATGTATACTAACAGGTACTTTTTATTCCCTTGTCCCTGAAGGGCTCACAATCTAAGTGTACCTGAGGCAATGGCGGGTTAAGTGGCTTGCCCAAGGCTACAAGGAGTGGCCATGGGACTAGAGACCCCACTCCCTGCAGCCTGAGGTTGCTTGTCCCCATGCGGGAATTGAACCCCCGGAAAAAAATATGTTATTGAGGAAGAATAGCATGCAAAATGCTAACAGCCCATGTCAGAGGAAAAATGCTCACCCTGCCCCCTCACTTGCCAAATGATGACCATAGTCAGCGATCCCTCTATAAGAAACACTCAAGTTAGTTACAACCATGTGAGCCACAAGTGAATCCAAACAAGTTATGTTGATCTGCAGGATAGGAGATTCTTCCATGACTGCCCCACAAGCAACCATCAGGAACTGAAAACGTTGGCCATTCTGCTAGTACACCCATGCTCTGAAATGTGGGTTCATGTAACATGGCCTGCCCCTTTGATTGGACAGATCCAAAATGTAAGGTATGAATGTCAGTTGAATCAGAAGCATTGCAAGCCCAGCATACAAAACTAACAAGATGCCCCTCTCCCACATCTGCGAAACATATCTTGTAAGACAAGTTTGGCAGAGAGCCTACAGAGATCTAAGCAGACATAGGCATATACCAACTCATGCCCGCATGCATCCTGACAATTACCACAAATATATCCATGTATTAGCAAGCCCACATAGCTGCTCAGTGGCTCTAAACACATCTGGTGTATGTATCAAAAGAAGGGTCACAGGTTCAAAAGCAGCCTATGAATTACAAATAGTATGTCCAGGTGTGTTGATTTATCCTATGTTTCCAGAACTCAATGATGAGGTTTGATTTAATAAATGGAGGAAGGACAGAAAGGAAATCCACAGTACTACCTTTTAACTTTCAAAAAGGAGACTATGATAAAATGAGGAAAATAGTTAAGAAAAAACTAAAAGAAGCAGTTGCAAAGGTTAAAAATTTACATTAAGCACGGGTGTTGTTTAAAAATACTATGTTGGAAGCCCAGACAAGCTCTATTCCATTCTTTAAGAAAAGTGGAAGGAAGTCCAAAAAACTGTCAGCATGGTTTAAAGGTGAGATCAGAGAGGCTGTTGTTGCCAAATAAGCATCTTTCAAGAAATGGTAAAAAGAGCCAAAGGATTAAAGCTGAAAACAATATAACTGGCAATACAAATGGCAAATTAGATGCAAGGCATTGATAAGGCAGACAAAGAGAGAACTTGAGAAGAAGCTTGCTGTGGAAACAAAAATGCATAATAAATTCATTTTCAAGTATATTTGTAGCAAAAAACCTGTGAGTCAGTTGGACCATTAGATGATAGAAGGGTAAAAGGGGCACTAAGAAGGGACAAGGCCATGGCAGAGAAATTGAATGAATTCTATGCTTCTGTCTTTACTGAGGAAGATGTAGGGATGTTGCCCATGAATGATATGATATTTAAAGGTGATGCCAAAGAAGAATTGAAAGAAATATTGATACACCGGGAAGATGTATTACAACTATTTGATAAACTGAAGAGTAGCAAATCACTTGGACTGGATGGTATACATCTAAGGGTGCTGAAAGAACTGAAATATGAGATCGCAGACCTACTATTAACCTGTGAACTATCATTAAAATTATCTGTAGATTGGAGGATGGCCAATGTAACGCCAATTTTTAAAAAGGGTTCCAGGGGTGATCCGGGAAACTACAGACTGGTGAGCCTGATATCAGTACCAGGAAAAATGGTAGAAACCATTATAAAGAACAAAATTACTGAACATGTAGATAGTCATGGCTTAATGGGTGACAGCAAACATGAATTTAGTCAAGGAAGGTCTTGTCTTACTAATCTGTTATGTTTTTTTAAAGGTGTGAATAAACAGGTAGACAAAGGTGAGTCGGTTGATATAATGTATCTGGATTTTCAGAAAGCCTTTGACAAGGTCCCTCCTGAGAAACTCTTGGTGAAATTAAAAGGTCATGGGATAGGACGCAGTGTACTATTGTGGATCAGGAACTGGTTAAAAGATAGAAAGCAGAGGGTAGGGTTAAATGGCCATTTTTACCAATGGAGAAAAGTAAATAGTGGAGAATCCCACGGATCTGTACTGTATCTGCTGATTTTTAACATATTTGTAAATGACCTGGAAATGGGAATAATGAGTGAGGTAATCAAATTTTCAGATGACACAAAATTATTCAAAGTTGTTAAAACCCAAGAGTATTGTGAAAATTTACAAGAGGACCTTGATAAATTGGAAGACTGGATGTTCAAATGGCAGTTGAAATTTAATGTGGACAAGTGCAAGGTTATGCATCTAGGAAATAACAAACCTAACTATCGTTACACGATGCAAGGTTCCACATTAGTAACCACCACCCAGGAAAAAGATGTAGGCATCATAGTGGAAAACATGTTGAAGCCCTCTGCCCAATATGCAGCAGCAGTCAAAAAAGCTAATAGAATGCTAGGAATCATAAGGAAAGGAATGGAGAATCAAACAAAGGATATTCTAATATCTCTGTATAGTTCCAATATGCGACCATACCTTAAATATTGTGTGCAATTCTGGTCACCGTATCTTAAAAAGGATATAGCATTATTAGAAAAGGTACAGAGAAGAGCCACCAAAATGGTAAAGGGGATGGAAGATACCCCTATGAAGAGAGGCTAAAAAGATTAGGGCTCTTCAACCTGGAAAAGAGACTGCTGAGAGGAAATATGATAGAGGTCTATAAATTAATGAATGGAGTGAAACGCGTAAAGGTAGATCAATTGTTTAAGCCATCAAAATTTAGAAAGACTAGGGGACATGCAATGAAGCTACAGCGCAACCTATTTAAGTCTAATAAGAGAAAATATTTTTTCACTCAACGTGTAATCAAACTCTGGAATTCATTACCAGAGGATGTAGTAAAAGCTGTTAGTGTAGATGGGTTTAAAAGAGGTTTCGACAAGTTCCTGGAGGAAAGGTCCATAGACCATTATTAAAGGGGACCCGGGAAAGCCACTGCTTGCCCCAATACAAGCATTGTGGATCCTGTGTCTTTTAGGGAAACTGCTACGTACTTGTGACCAGGAGTGGCCACTATTGGAATCACAATACTGGGCTTGATGGACCTTGGTCTGACCCAGTATAGCATATCTTATGTTCCTATGTTCTTATGTAACTTCAACATTTCTTTTTTTTTTTTAATAGTAGTTTTTATTCAGTTTTAACATATAAAATAACAATACAAACGATCGTGCTATAGCAGGATACAAGCAGATGTTATTGATCAAAATAGCAAAAGAATATAATAACTTGAACAAGACAGTACAATAACGTTAACAAGAACTAGTATCAGTCCATGCCAGCACGCCACCCTCCCTCTCTCCGTTCAATGTGGTTACAGCAGAGACCATTCCACAAGGCAGCCTCCAGCAATCATTTTCATCAAACATAATTTTGTAAAGCTGACCATTCTTACTTAGTTTACCAGACCATGGGTTCTTGGCTATATAGATCTCTTCGTAGGTCTTATGTAGGATTAAGAGACTCCACCAATGCTCGAAACAAGCTTTGTCGAGATTCTTCCAGTGTATTAGAACTATTTTAAGCGCTATCCCGAGCATTAAGTCCAGCAGTTTACCATCCCATTTCATCAGAGTAGGTTCCAGAGCTATGGATTTATATATCACTATCCGATAAGTGATAGGTGTTTGTAAGTTGAGGATCTGTGATATGCGTTCCCAAACTCTGTTCCAATATATTTCCAGGGATTTACAATGGAACAACATATGTGCCAGTGTCCCAATTTCCATGTTACAGGACCAACATCGATTTCCCTCCTGTAGTGTCCATTTCATTTTCTTAGCCGGTGTAATATGCGCTCGATGTGCTATAAAGTACATAGATTGTGTGAGAGACGCTGCTCTCGTGGCACGTATTTGAGTTCCCCAAAAAGTGTCCCAATTTTCCGGAGGTAGATCTTGACCGGTTTCAGTAGCCCACACCGACTGTATCTTAGAACATGTCTTGTCACTTTTGGATCGGAGAATCGCAACACATCTTGAAACAGCTTTAGCATCTGTTTGTAATTCTTGAAGTTTCTGTCGCAGTGGCCATCCTGTACGTATCAAGACAGGTGACACACCCGCTTTGCTCATGCAGGATCGGAGCTGACACCATTGGAAATAGCATGTATTAGGCAATCGGAATTCCGTTCTTAATCTGTCAAAGGTTTTAAATGCACTTCCATTGATCAGTTGTCCAATGGTGATAAGATCATGTTCCACCCATTTTTTCCATAAGACAGGCTTCCCTCCGATGATAAGGCGCGGGTTCAGCCATATGGGCATATCTGCGGCAAAGTCATCCCCTCCATCGATACATGATGCCAATAATCGACAGGCATGCTGTGTTTCTCGGATAATAGCATTATGTGGTGCAGTCTGGTCTACTACTGTGCCTACCAGTAGCCATGTGGGCAGGGGGGAATGTAGGGCCCGCTCCACACTCAGCCATCTAGGTCCTTTATCCGTGTCGTCAGAGTCGACCCATTGAGCACCCTGCTTTAAAAGAGAGGCAGTGTGTAGCCAGCCGAGATCTGGGAAATGGACACCTCCTTGTGTATTAGGTAACTTCAGTTTCCAGGCAGCTATTCGGGGTACTCGGTTGTTCCATAGAAAGGCTATCAGTTGACTATTCATTTTCTTATAGAAGGCTGTCGGGAAACGTAAGGGTATCATACTTAATATATAGCTGAGTTTTGGTACCAACATCATTTTTATCGTTTCTAGCCTGCCCCACCAGCTCAAATGAAGGGGGGTCCACTTGCAGATGTTATCATGTACAATTTCTTGACACATCTTAATGTTGATTGCGACAGTCTCTTCCAAGGTGGTGCCATAGGTCACGCCCAGGTATCTAAAGGATGACTTCTCATATTGAAAGGGGTATCCACGCATCATTTCTTCGCTGACCTGTTCATTCAGAGGAATAATTGTTGTTTTATTCAAATTTACTTTATATCCGGATATCGCTGAGTATGCATCTATGAGTTGCAGTGTTTCAGGAAGGTCTGATGGTTGTAGAAAAATGAGCAGGTCATCGGCATATGCTGACAATTTACAGGGACCATCAGCTAACTCAATTCCTTTTATGTTTTCCTTCTGTCGGAGCGCTATTAATAAGGGTTCCAGGGCTAAATTAAAAAGCATCGGTGACAGGGGGCAACCCTGTCTGGTCCCTCTTTGCAACTGAAAAGGGGCTGAGAGGTGTGAGTTGACCGCTATTCGAGCTGTGGGTTTGGTATATAACAATTCAACGCGTTTTAGGAACTTTTCTCCTATCCCAAACCACCGTAGGGATCGAAATAGAAAGGACCATTCCAGTCGATCGAAGGCTTTTTCGGCATCCAATGCTTGCCCTATCAGGGGCTCGGCCTTGGTCTTGGCAGATGCCAGTACATGTGCCAATAATCTTCCATTATCTGTAGTGGATCTGTTTTGTATAAATCCACATTGATCCTCATGTATCAAATCTTTTAAGATCCGTCCTAATCGGTTAGCAAGCACTTTAGCATAGATTTTATAATCAGAGTTTAGGAGAGAGATGGGTCTGTAATTCTCTATCTTTTGTGTATCCCTGCCCGGTTTCGGGTGAATTACCACCACAGCCTCTGCCAGGGCTCCAATCTCTGGAGATTCATCTTGCAGGCCACTGTAGTAGATCTGTAGCATGGGAGCCAATTGAATGCAATATTTATTATAGAATTCCAACGGGATACCATCTGGACCGGCGGCTTTGCCACGAGCCATCTGTTTGATCGCATCTTGTATTTCAGTTACTGAGATCTCTTGTTCCAGCGTTCGACTTTGATGACTGGTTAATGTGGGTCCTACTATCTTGGAGACAAAATCTTCAAAGGCTCTGTCACTACATTGGGTATCTGAGCGATATAGTTCCTCATAGAATTCTTTGCAGCGGTCTAGTATTTTGTCAGATCTCAGGAGAAGGCCCCCGGAATTGTCCTGCAACGCCGCTATAGCGGTCTTGCTGGTTTTTGGTCTGAGCTGCCGAGCTAAGAGGGATCCTGAGCGGTTGCTGTCATAGTAGTATATACTACGTTGTAGCTGGATGCTACTCAGTGCTTCTTTGTTGAGGAGAGCATTATATTGGTATCGCAATTTTTGGAGTCTAATCAATATCATTGAGTCAGCTCTTTTGGCTAGTAACCTTTCCCCAGCTTTTATTTGGAGTTCCAATTCATCTTTTTCTTTTTTCCTGGCTTTACGCCGTCTAATGGTGTAGGTGGTAATATGAGCTCGTATGGTCGCTTTAAAACCTTCCCACCAGCTCCAGATGGAAGTATCCGTGGGTGTATTATATTTAAAATAGGTCTCAATTTCCCCTGACAGTAGCTGTACAAAGGAGTCATCTGCTAGTAGGGATTTATCAAATGTCCATCTTGGTGGAACATGCTGTGTAACGTTGGTATTCAACACTAGGGAGACAGCGGCGTGGTCCGATACCGTTGTAGCATATATCTCTGCGGACAACACTTGGGGCATCAGCTCTGTGGACAGTAGGAAGAAATCGATCCTTGTTTGGGTATTATGTGGGATGGAATAAAATGTGTAGTCTCTTTCTTGGGGATGAAGTAGGCGCCAGGGGTCTACCAAGTGTAGCTCTGTTATGATGCCTTTAAGAATCGCCTGCGATTTGACTTTGTCTACAGCCCGATAGGGCGTGCGATCTAACAGTGGATCCAAGATGACATTGAAATCGCCCCCTAATATGATATTGGTGTGAGCCGCGGCTGTAACTTCTTTAGCTATCAGTTTGAAAAAGTTAGGGTCATCGAGGTTGGGCGCGTAAATATTGAAGAATGTGTAAAGCTGTTGATTTATTTTCATCGTCACTCTGGCCCATCGACCTAGCGGATCAATCCGTGTGTCGGTAATGGCGGATTGCAGGAATTTGCGCACTAATATTATTACCCCCCCTTTGCGTTGAGTGGCAGAGGCCGAGGCCGCCACCAGGAAGTATTTAGAGGTTACTTTCTGCGATTCAGCATCTGTTAAATGTGTCTCTTGTAAGAGGGCAATATCTGCATTTTTTTGCTGGCAGTACGCTAAAATCTTCTTTCGCTTGACAGGGCCAGTAATACCTTTTACATTTAACGAAAGCATTAAAAGATCACTAGACATCAACGTTGGGATAAGCTGTCTTATAGGTGAAAGCTATCCTATGGATAGGCCTGCCGCGTACTTGCATTTGCGTGTATGTGGAGGGTTTTGTACTGGACTGGACTGACACAAACAACTGCATAACTGGCAAACATTGTATCGCTAAGGTGAACACAATCCACTGAAACAGTAACCAACCCCGACCTCCCGTTGCCACCCCTACATTTCAAGCAGAAATATCTGTTTAATTAAAACTATTTAGAACAACAGAAATACAATCAATGAGGTGTTTAACAAGGCTTAAGGCGTTCTAAAATTTGTGAGAACGCACGGCCGCACCCCCTGAGTATATGCTGAGTTCTCTACACTGCGTGAGAGATCAGAATATTGACCTCAGGTTTCCATACCGCATTTTTCTTGTAGGAAAGTTTTCAGTTTTTCAGCATCAACAAAATTCCTCGTTTCATTATGCAGCGTGACCCGCATGGTTCCTGGGTAGTATAGCCCGTATCTTGCCTGTGCACTTTGTAGCATGGGTCTACAGGCCAGCAACGCTTTTCTCCGATCTACCGTTTGCTTGCTCAAATCCGGATAAAGTGCTACTTTGTGTCCCTGGATTTGCAGTGATCCGGCCTTCCGTGCAGCTTGAAAGATCTGTAGGACCTGTGGGTATCTCAGTACCTTCATTATGAGTGGGCGCGGGTATCGTGTGTTTTCAGCTTTGTGTGCTGGGATTCGATGGGCCCGTTCTAGTTCAAAAGGCCTTGCAAAGACAAGCTGCAGCATCTCCGGTATGGTTTTTTCCAGAAATCCAATCGGATCGGTACCTTCAGCGCCTTCAGGGACTCCAACAAGGCGGATATTATTTCTACGGGAATGGTTATTTTGATCTTCAATCAGATTTTCTATGTGCCGGACTCGTTTGGCCAAAGGGCCCAGCTGTTCTAATGCAACGCCATGCTTCTGGGTTTGTAATTCAACTGCATTAAGTCGAGTGGTGATGGTGAGGAGTTTCTCTTTTACCTCCAGCAAGTCTTCTTGAATCATGTTCAGTGAACTAGAATTGGCTGCAATCATTTCTTTAACGCATTTCAATTCCTGTAGCACTTCACGTAGGCCACCGGCAGTCACTCCCTCCTTCTCTCCCGCGGCCATTTTCTGCGGGGAACCCACTTCGGGTTTGGATCGTTTCGCTGCTGAGCCGGATCCCTGTGGAAATTCCAGCCGGGCAGGCTTCAGGGATGCCATCCAGCTGTATTGCGGTGTTATTGATGTAGGTAGGGGGTACAAACTTCAATGGAATACCGGGATATGTTCAGGATTCTTGGGCAGCAACGGGAGCAAAAATTCAGGCGTCCATTCTGTTCAGTGGCTAGCTCCGCCCCCGTAACTTCAACATTTCAGCAAGAGTTCACACATCCAACTGCCACACTGAGAAGTTGCACCACTCACGGCTGGTTGGCAGAACATGCTGATAGAACTGGTGCACTGAGCAGGTATGGACAGCGTCAAAGCATTGAAGAGCACACTAATAGTATCTGCACTCTGAGCAGGCATTGATAGTGTCTGAGCATTGCAAAGCATGCTAATAGTGCCCGCACACTGAGTAGGCATTGATAATGCTGGAGTGCCTAAGGGGCAGGTAAGAATGTCCATTTACAAGCAGAAGGTTAGTTTGCACTAAGTAGTTGCAACTTGTGTCTATGGAGCTGTAATGCATTCTGAGTTACACCATCAACAAGGCCCATCTCTACACCATTCCCCAACACTTACCTCCCAACATAACACTTTTGTGCAGCTCCCAAATCGTCTGCTGGCTGGACTGGAGTGAACAGGAGGAATACATGTGTCTGTGTTGCAACCCTCAACTCTGACTCAGCCTCCAGGCCTCAGGACACACCAATTTGCCCAGGTGAGAGGCCAGATTAATGCCAACTGCTATAACAGCTGTATTTGTGGGAACAGTGTCAGCCCTTGTGGTGCAACTGCAGCCTATAGTGAACTCAGTTGGCAACACTAGCAGAATCTGCGATTTACCGGCATGCACGTTGCTCTTGTCCCATACTGCATTTGCAGAGTGCAAATAAAGGGACTCTTTGCTCCATGTAGGGAGATAAGTATCAAGCAAATTCGCACACAGGAAAAGCCACCTCAACACTGTCTACTGATCAGTTTTGGAAACCATATCTCAAAAAGGATGTAAAAAAACTGGAAATGGTTCAGAGGAAGGCAACCAAAATGTTTTGTAGCTTGTGTCAGAAACCTTATGAGAAAAGACTTGAAGACCTAAATATGTACACTCTGGAGAAGAGGAGGGATAGGGGAGATATGATTCAGACCTTTAAATACTAATAATATTAATAAATTAATGAACATACAAACCTCTTCCAGAGACGGGGAAGCTGTAAAACTAGAGGGCAAAACATGAAGCTGCAAGGGGGTAAATTGAAAGGCAATGTCAGGAAATACTTTTTCACTGAAAGGGTGGTGGATGCTTGGAATGCCCTCCCGATGGAAGTGGTGGGGACAAATACAGTGACAGAATTCAAAATGGCATGGGACAGCAACAGGATAAAATCAAAATAAACATAACTATCTAAATTCTCAACAAACAGGGGTGTCCTACATGGAGCGATGGGTTTACCCCTAAACAAAGACATGGGGAGGGGTGACCTGCACGGAGCGGCAGGTGCACCTACTCTTGCCATCTAACTAGGCAGACTAGATGGACCATGCTGGTCTTTATCTGCCATCATTTACTATGTTACTATGATCATTGGCCAAAGCTTCCAGCAGTACGTCACCTATTACCCCAAATGAGAGTCCAAATGCACCTGGGTGCCTGATTGGGACAGTGGGGCCCTGACCCCTGAATACTGAGTGCATACTTCCAGCTGCCAAGATGTGGCACAGGATGTCATCTTGGTCTTTTCATCTCCCACCACCATATGGGAAGACAGTGCCTGGTGGTGAATATTGAGGTGGGGGAAGGGGCACGCTGAACAGTACCATACATGTTTAGCATGTGCCCTTCATAGGTGGCATATCTGGCCAAAGCCTATGTTTACATAGCCAGAACCTGTGCAGGGCTACTTAGTTTCTGTATGTTTTACATCAGAGGGCCTGTATGATAGCCTCACTGGCTCCCCATGGGCACTGAGTGTCTCACAAGGATGGTGTTAGAGTACAAAGAGGCAGGGCATGGTGGCATATGTGTCGCAAGCAGCTGTTCCAACATCCAACCCCATGTTCAACCTGCCATGGTTCCACATGCTCTGGGGGGAGGGGGGGTGGCAATGCTTCTGCAGCATGTTTGGAATGGCCATGGCTAGGGACATGCTATTTTATGGGAGTACAAACATGGCACTAGATGCAATGCTCACTGCCAAGAGCTGTGTAGGGGGGCACTGCATTTGTGTATGTGACAGACATAGCCCGCTGTGGCCAGTATGCACTCTCAGCCTGCCTCTGCACTGTTCCATTGTATGAGCTGTCCCCAGGCCCAATATAAAAAGGTCCATAATGAGGAGCCAAAGCTTCTGGGTAAGGCTTCTGAGAGTGGTTTGCAGAGGATGTATATGTGTCTGAGGGTAAGTCAATGGCTGAGGCATTTTAGCATGGGTCTGCCACTGACATGGCTTGGTGTACACATCTGTTCAAGCTGAGAAACCACACTCACTCTGACTAAGCTGTGGCCATGTCAAGTCTATGTATTGTCACCACCAGGTGGGCAGGCTGCCGCCTAGGGTTGCAGATCTGTGTCTGATGGTGATTAAGTAGTTGTGAACACGAATGGTTTAAGGTAAAAGGATTTATTTCCCCTCCCGGGGTCAGATTCTTCAGGTAATATAACACAATACTCAAAACAAATAAGCCATACTTTCTGGCAAAACACAAAGGAAATTATAACAGCTTTTTCTTGCTTCTTAAAGAGTAAACGTTAAACAGGCAAAACTCAGCACATAGCTTTCATATATGCAAAACAGCACTCTTCACTGATAGTGTTTTCCCTCCACACTACACAGCCTTTTGACTAGCGAAAAGACGTCACTTTATCAGAGAAAATCAATGTGCAGTCCATTGGGTCACTATCAAATGAACATTCACTGACTGTATCAATGACCATAGGCTCCTGCATACATTCAGAATTGTCGGAGTTCTCCTTGTCACAATACTTCTGCAAGTTTCCTTGTAACGTGCCATCACAGAGTCTCTCTGCACAACCTCCTCTAGGGCTGGAATAACAGCTACCGTATTCCTCGGTGTTTGGGAGAGAGGGAAGCCACCATTCAGGGTTCTTAGAGCTTAATTCCTTCTGGCAGGTTCTACCCTTGGAACATTTATAAGCTCTGGCTTCAGGCTTTGCAAAAGAATATTCTTCTCCCCTATTAACACCAGGTTTAAGCCTGCGGGGTTTTCTCCGAGGCTTAGGAACTGCTAACATATCTTCCTCAGACATGCACACATCTTCAGGGAAATACCTTTCTCTCTCTGGGGGTGTTAACTGCTCTCTCTTCAGCTCGGTGCTCAAATCCCTTGGCTGGGTGTTACTGCCCTGCCCCCACCTAGGATTTATCACACGAGGCTTCTCAGCATTAACCCTGTAGGTATTCATTTTATCAGTAAACTTTAACTTCCTATCAGAGACATTCTCCAGGCTACAGCTCTCAAATACATACTGTTTGTTTTTAGGCTTCCAATCACTCCAGTTGGAACGTTGCCTCTGAGCTCCAAACAGCTTGCAATCAGCAGAACACTTGCAACTGTTCTCTGACCTCACTGGCTGCTTTCTCCTGCAGTGCTCTGGGTAGTTTCTGTGGTGAACCCTTCCTGGTTCTGGCTCTGACTCACGTCTTGGGTCAGAGTCTGAAACTCCTCCTTCTTCCTCTAGACCAGCTGGTTCAGTTAGTTCAGCTAGTCCTCCTCGTTCTACCCGGTGTCCTCGTTCTACCCCGTATAACTCTGTATTTCCTGCATAGCTCTTATAGTGGCTATTAGCTCTTCCCCTTTCCAGGTGCACGCTATTAGGAATTGGGGAATGTTTCTCAGCTGGGCTTATTTGCAAACCCCGTGGCTGGGTTTGTTTATGTCGCCCCTGACCACTGCTGCTCACATGGCCTGCCTGCCTGTCAGCTTCAAGACTAGAACTCAGTGAATCCTGTGTTTTTAAGGTAGGAAATGGAGCTTCTTCATCACAGTATGCACATGGCCCTGTTATAGGGCCATGTTGTAATGATATGTGGGCTGTTTCTGTTGTGGAAATCCAATCACTACATTGACTGCTAGTTGTTCATACTGTTTTTTTTAAAAAGCCAAGGTGTTCATTGTAGCTTAGTGCACAGTGACTAGCAGTTTGGGCACAGATGGTATGTCAATGACTGATACAGGATGGTATTACCCAACAATTCTAGGCTCTCTGGGAATGATCTGGTTGATTGAAATTCCCAGAAAATGAGGCTTCCAGCTGTTTTTGGGGGGTTGGTAACCTGCTAGTAACTATGGTCTTGGCAAGCCCTTCTTCTTGTTGTCAGCACCACCCCTCCTACTTAGCCAACACACACTGCATTTTGATTCCTTGCCAACAGCCTCTGCAACATTAGGGGCCAACATGTGAAGTTATAGAGGAGTCCCTAGCCATCAGGAACTGGACACAAAGCTGAGCCAAGACAGGTCACTCAGGCATAATGCAATCACACAGTATACCAAGGGACTAGCATCATACAGTACAGACAATACCTGCAGCACATTGGCAGTGATAAAGAACTGCTCCAGCACCTCGAGAATCTATTTATTGCAGGGCCTACCCTGGGGACCAGGTGACGTTTTGCAGTCACACATCAAAGTGACTGCAAAAAACAGGTCATTTGCACATATTGCAGCTGTCATGTGCAGGAAGCACACATTGTCCTTGATGAGGTGGTCCGCTGCATTTTCCATATGGCCATCAGTTGCATATCTGTGCTCAGATTGTGTGGTGCATCATGCGTAATGGAGGTGCTAACCGATACCAGCACCCAGGGCACCAATTGTAGCCATAGCAGTGACTGTGATCACTTGAGCATTGTTCAGTACCTACTTGTCTTCTATGATGGTGGGAGACATGTGAATGGCACCTGAATGAGGACAGGATGGTCAGCGATGGACCGCAGAGTTCATAAATGTGGTTTGAGTTAGGTGTATGCACAAATGTGCCTATCTTGCAGTGTACATCAGCTGACAAGGAACTGCACACCCTGCACATGTTCTGCCTCAGGGGTTTGTGCCACACTGCACTGCAGCGGACCTCTTTGTGCGACTGTTGTTTTGTGTTGGAGGTACAGTGGGGGGACGTGCATCTTGACCTCACATGTGGTTTCTCTTTGGACAAGAGATGTATTTACAACTGTCTGTCTGTTATGCAGCTAGTGTAATGAGTGTGCAGTGCCATATATAGTGCATGTGGACCGCTATAGGCAGGCCCCAGGTGTGGTGTACCGCTGTCTCAGACTGTGCCAACCACATTGTTTCATTCCTGGGTTTCACCCATTGCAGGCAGGGACCTGCAGTCTCTTTGCTTCTAGACAGTGTACTAGAGTTGGGTGTGGAGCTATAGTCTAATGATTAGAGCACTGGCTTAGTAAGTAACAGACAAAGGTTGAACTCCCACTTGTTCTTGTAGCTGTGGGAAACTCACTTCAAAATACTGCTAGAAACAGGCTAGAGGCTGCATTGACAGGAGGATACACATTCATATTTTTTATTATGTGTTATGGTAGCGCATTAGCTCTGCAAACATGCCCATTGTAATCATGCCCATCTGACAGCATGGCTTTATTGCCTCTGCTGTAGCCCATTGCAAAGGATCAGACATGTTCACCCTGCAGATGTATGACACATGAGTTGTACATGATTGGAATATTTCATCATAACGGTGAGTGAACATCTTTGACTCCATCAAATATGTGCAGTACATGCAGGCATATCCCACTCCTGGAATTACAACCTGCAGGGATCATCACACATCCCTACTTGATCCATATGGTCAATATGAGAGACACTTGTCCAGTTATTATATGCACATGTGTCAGGAGGATTGTATGGTGGTTAGAAAAGCTGATATTGTTGTCATACCCAAATAGCTGGTATTATGACTTCCCAATGGCACAACTACACTTTTTTCACACACACTACAACTGCATTTGTAGTACATCGGGGAAGCAAGCCATACTATACTCTCATCTACCACCATCCAATCTTCTGCCCATGCAGCAGCATATGCCTGTTATGTACAGTCATGTATTCTCCTGCCAGCTGCTACACTATGGCCCACATAGGAACAGTTTAATCATTTGGATGTATCACTCATACCTATCCTGTGAATGATCTGCATGTCACCACTCCAGCTCAGTCATTCTTTTGTTGCCCACATCATGGCAATGCTGGCTCCACCAGGGGGAACCTCTTCCCAATCCTATGCCACACAAAGATATTACAGCATATTACGTGGGGACCCCTCACTGATACAGTATAGCTTCCTCCCACATGTTCATCACACTTACTGACTAACATGTAGGATACATATGGATCTGACAGGTTCATCAGCTCTCACCTTTACTTCCATCCATCACCGAAAATGTGACTTTTGCAGAGGCTTCCTTATCCTGCATTAAGATGACTGCCATGTTCAGGTGTTAAGGGGCAGGCTTGACACCTGTGACATGGTGGATTCCTCCAGCCCTTTAGAAAGAGCCAAAAAGGAGGAATCAGAAGCAGTGCTGAATGGTAAACAAAAGCACATGGCTAGTAGTTACCATGGAAACCAGACACAGGGGAAAGAAACACGCCCTTGCTGCCAGTTAGCTCAGGAGTCACAAGCTGAATCAGAGCACCTGCTAGGAGGAGGAGTCAGGCACTGCCCTAGAGGGCAGACACATAAAGAGGCCTCAGTAGAAAGAAAAGGGTCTCGACTAGGAGCCACACACGAAGCTCCAACACAAGCTCAGCTGGGAGGTTACCTACAAGGCCAACCGAGGGTTCCGGTGAGAGGCCAGCAAAGAGGGCAGCTAACAGACCAAGAGGAGGACCAGGGAGGAGTCCGAGTTCCAGGCCTAGGCAGAGCTACCGGTTTAGTTCCAGCCCAGAACCGTGGGAGAGAGACCGTGGCAAGCCTAGAGGAACACTCATTAAAATGGAGAGAAAGCCCAGAGCCAGAGCCAAGTTTAAAGGTAGAAGGAGAACCATTTATAAAGTGTTTTTCAAGAGAAGAATACAGCAAAAGCAGGCCAGGCTGTTTGCAGTATTCTGGGAATTACAAGGATAGGAAAAAGCCAGGAAGGCAGTTGCAACCCACAGCTCACAAATCAGGTTTTGAATCACCAGCTGTTTCCAAAGCCCAGAGAAAGCCGTTTGCAGGCAGACGAAGAGGTAAGCCCAGAGACTGGGTTTCAAATAAGGCTGTTGATAATCAGTGTGATTTTACTTACCCAAAGGGTTGGGACTGTGGTTTTAAAACCTGTAATGAGGATGATTGTTTACAGCAATACATGTGCCAAGAGTATGATATAAAGCCTAAGCCAGAGAGGAAGGGCGTGGCCCCTGAAACAACGTTGCAAACATTTCTGCCTGACTTCCATGAGGAGTTAATGGAAACAGAGCCAGGGCTAGGCAACATATCTGAGGAATTGATGGACTGTACGATTACAATATCGAATGAGATATTTTCCTGCGTTGAGTTTAAGCAGAGTGTTAAGAGAAAAAGTACAAAGCTGTGGGAAACAGAACTGTTTGTTCTAATTGCTGGGAAGCAAATGTTTATTATTGCTGAAGTTAAGCTATTTCTGTTGGAGACTTTTCATTTTGTCCTTTGCCAGAAATATATGATTTGTGTTACCTTTGTTCCATGCTGAAATCCGCCCGGAGGGGAAATAAATCCTGTTTGCTTAAAACCACTTTGAGTTCACAATACTCTTCATTGGACAGTGAAAGAAACTACATTTCCCAAAAGGCTTTGCCTCAGGAAAAGGTCAGACAACTGTTCAAAGAAGGATAACAGGTCGCTTAAGCCCTACACGCTTCGGCTGGGGGCACTAAAAGGCGGTTACACACCTTAACGCCCAATGTCCTGTTAGTTCCCGGCAGTAGGCGTGCCCTTACCGCCGGAATGCCTACTGCCCGCCCCAGCCTTTACTGCATGATTACACCCTTACCACTGCCATTACCACTTGATAACTGGTGCACCCTTCATGCTCTTTACTAAACATACCCATTTGTTTTTGGATTTATGTCTTAGTAGGAATTTTTACCCATGGCTTCTATTTTAAATGGCTGTTTTCTATATCTATTCAGATTATTTTCCATTTCAGGGTTACCTTGTAAACTCTAAGAGGTAAAAATGTAACCACTTTTTTAAATCATAAAGCTATACAAATAGGAACTGCGCGAGTTGCTGTGTCTTCCAAACAGAGTCCACTTGCAGTATAATCATCGATGTGCTTTTGTTTTTGCAGGACCTGAACTGTGGAACTCTATTTCACTCTATTTTCCTTTGAGTGGAAAGAAATTACTTCCAGTTTTGAAAAAGGGCTAATGCTTATTTGTTCAGAAAGGATTTTGCTACTGTATATGATAATTTGTGCACCAAATCATATCAATTGGCTAATATAATAACATTTTTTAAATTGTGCAAAAAATATAAGGTTGTCATGACCAGCGAATAAGAACTTCACCTCACATCAGTGAGAGGGCCATACCATACCAATCAGTTAGTTAAATTTAGTAGTGAATAGGTTGGGTTTGTACTATTTAAAAAATGCTATTGTCAAACTGATTGACATGATTTGGGGGGTATGTTTACTAAAGGACGTTAAGGAAGCAGGCATTGTTGAGCATTAACAGCAGCGATAAGGGGTTTTCTGTGTGAAAAAGGCTCTAGGTGGATAGGAGGTATTCCGGTGGTAAAGGGGCAATGGGCCACTTAATGTGTGCTAACAGGACATTGGGCTTTGAGGTGTCAAGCATGCACCTTAATGCCTGAAAATGGCTGTCACTTTATTGCTGAATAAGGGAGCCCCAACAAAAGCCAATGTAAAGGTGATGGATAGAAGGACAGGTGGAGCTGATTGACCTGACAAAACCGTGGGCATCCTACATGGCAGCCTATAAGTAGGGTGAGCATGTGTGAGGCAGCTGTACCAATGCACTGGGGGATGCCAACGAAAAATGGCATAATGTTAGAGGGTGGCATAGGATGGGGAAGACATGTCCCTCAGTGGAGTCAGAAGTGTCACGATATGTGCAGCAAAATTTATTTATTTATTTATTTGTTTGTTATGTTTTTCTATACTGCCCCTTCCAGAGATCAGGGGCAGTTTACAGATAACCAACATGTTAAATATAAGAGGTGTGAAAAACTTTTACATGATAATTTTAACATGCAAAACAGTTGAACATCAACTATGTACTGTAGATGTTAACTATATACAAGATTTTGTGTGTGTAGGTGTGGGTAGGATTCATCATTGCGTGTGTTCGAGCGGCTGATTATCGTCAATGTGTTAGGTTATGCAATTAGGTCACTTGGGAGTTTGAGTCTTTATTATCTTTTCCGTAGTGTGCGATGAAAAGGTGTGTTTTAAGTTATTTTCTGAATATTTGTAGATCCTTGATTGAGCGGCTAGATATTGGTAGTGAGTTCCAGAGGCTAGGGGCAGTGAATGTGAAGGCTGTGGAGCTCGTGGTCTGTTTTGTTTTCCGAATAGTGTGGGGGATCACAAGAGAATATGTCTAGTTCATTTTGGCTAGTTTTGGTTAGTGATCTGACAATGGCAAATAACTCCCTTGGTCGGTTAAGTGCATGATTTATAATCCTGGTGTGGTATTCGCTTTTGGCATCCTGGGCAAACCACCATGTTTCAGGCCATACTCACAATCCCCTGCTCCTTGTGGCTTTGGGCAAGCCACTTAACCCTCCATTGCAAAATGAGGATAGAGCAGGAGTGGTAATGTGCAGATCAGGCACAGGAGAGGCGTGAGTGAAGCATCAAAATGCAGAACAGAGTACCTGTGTAGGCCATGGTGTAGCAGTTTTCACGAGAAGACATGACTAGCCACCAGAGGGTGATGAATGGGCTGAAGGAAGGATGGTAGCAGAGGAGAGTGTGGTATGGCCTGGCAGTACCAATGTACCGGAGGTGCCATCCCCAACGCATTTGTACTGTGTGGGAAAAACATGTTTCAGTGCCATGTGGAAGGCCTGATACGGTCATGTGGGTCTCATACCTGTCCCAGCCACCCAACTACCATACAACACCCCAAACAAATGTGCATATAACCACTGGACAGGAGTCACTCAAATCAGGCAAAAGGGTCACATATGGACATGGGTTGATACCTGCAGGTGGCTAATGAAATGCAGAGATGTGATGGAGCCAAAGCTGTTCAGTCACAGTCATGATGACATACTTGACTCATGTTTCATATATAGGTTACAGCTGTATGAATGTGCCTGTTAGTATAACACTGTATCAGTGCAGTCACATCAAGGTACATTGTACCGATAACTTGGTATTGTCTGATAAAAACAGGGACTATAAGAACCTGCAGTCAGCTGAGGCAATGGAGGGTTAAGTGACCTTCCCAAGGTCATAATGAGGTGTGGTCATTCAATGAAGATTGTGGCATACATAAAAAGCAACAGTAACACATTCCAAAATGTCACACAAGGAGTGCTAGTGGGCTTTGAACCCTGGTATCTGTGTTCCTAAGCCAGTGCCATGACCATTAAGCCATACCTCTAATCAAGCACCTGATATCTGCAATAGGTTGCCGCAGAGCCAATAAAACCAGATACGCTTAGATTGTGAGCCTCTCAGGGACAATGGAATAAAAAAAAAAGTGTCTGTTAGAATAAATCTGTAAACTGCTCTGATACACACAGTAAAGGGCGGTATATCAAGTGCCTAAACCATTTATTTATTTATTTATTTATTTAACTGCATTTATATCACGCTTTTCACCGGGTCAAAGCGGTGTAACATATAACATAGGGGGTGGGGGGCAATTTTCAGGATGGGGCCATCACCAAGGGGCAACAATTAATGATTTGGGTAGACATGGACATGTATACTTCTGCTGAATCTAAGCATTAGGTCATGCGGATGGGGTGGTATTTCTGTTCAGAGATGTTCACGGAAGAGGATTGTCTTCAGCTGTTTCTTAAGTGATGTGATGTCAGCGTTGTTCCTGATGTGGTTTGGTAGAGAGTTCCAGAGGGATGGAGCATAAAGTTCGAAGGCTCTGTTGCAGGTCCGTTGTGTGGATTTGGTTCTTTTGTGGGGGACAACGATAGAGTTATTGGAGGAATGTCTGGTTGGTCTGTTGTGGGATGGGCGAGGCAGTAGGGAGTGGAGTGAGGTGTTCCTTGTTTGGTGGATAGTTTTGTGGATGAGTAGGATAGCCTTGTATTTGATTCTTGCTTGTATTGGAAGGAAGTGGAGGTCTCTTAGGATTGGGGTGATGTGATCCCGTTTTTTGCATTCTGAATAATCCTTGCTGTGGTATTTAAGGCAGTTCGGAGGGGGTTGGTGTGTGAGGCAGGAAGTCCATGATAGATTATGTTGCAGAAATCCAGATGAGGGAGTGTCACAGCTTGCATTACTGTCCTGAAGTCATGAGGTTCTAGGAGGGGTCGGAGGCGTTGAACAGTTTTGGCTTTGTGGAATATCGTCCCAGCGGTTTTGTTGATTTGTTGTTTAAAAGTGAGAGCTTGGTCGATGATGATGCCTAGATATCTTATTTGGGGCTGGATTTGGATTTGCGTGGTTCTCATGTTGAGGTGGGTAGGTGGTTTGAAGTCGGGTTCTTTTGTCACTATAAGGGCTTCGGTTTTCTTTATGTTGATGGATAGATTGTTCTCCTGTAGCCAGTTGGCCACGTCGTTGAAGCAGGCTGATAGCTGGTCGTTTTTTGGGTTGGTGGTTGTAATCGGTGCATAGAGCATTATGTCGTCTGCGTAGATGTGGAAGTTGATGTTGTGGGTGCGTATGATTGAGCATAGTGGACGGAGATATAAACCATAAACCATCATGCACATTTGCAGACTAACACTAGGAACAGCCTAGGCAATGTGAGGCACAGTGCAGTGCAGAAGGCCACAGAACTCTGGAGAGACATACATACATACACACACACACACACACACACACACACACACACACACACACACACACACACACATATATATGCTTACACCCAGATCACTGCGCTGTGCTAAAGTGGGGATGATTGGCATTCCTGCCTGCCACTTTGGTCTCCATATCAGCTCATGTGTGCTCATTTTGCAAGCATTAGTAGCACGCTCTGACATTCATGTTCATTGTTAATGTCCACACTATAAGCCTGCCTTTCCATCCAGCTGTGGATAGTGGAGCCTGTCTCTGTCGCTGATGGGTGTTTGTACTCTTGCTTGCCGATTCATTGGGGATCAAAAAGAACTCAGGTCGCTAGTAGAGTGTACAATATCCAAAAAAAAAAAACAATGGCACACACTCAAATATAACAAAAAATAATAATATATAAATTTGTAAATTTTCATGTATCAGCTTCTATATCCAAATGCTGCTGTACTTCACACTGGTTATTCTTAATGTCGGAAGGTCTCAGTATTAACAGGCCGGTGTTCACCGTGACACAAGATCACAAACACCAATACTCAATGCCCTTTTCACATCAACGACCTCCCACATAGAATCCCCAAACTAATCAAAAGAAAATCCACAAGAAATCAACTTAGCTTGCCAACAGTTCAGCTTAACGCGGTCTTTTCAGCCCCAAAGAAAATTCAAAATAGTTATTTTTTTTTTGCTAATCATGCAGACACCTCTGTGGATATGTCTGTAATTAAAAGACCTTCCACCTGGATATCTCTGATTAACATTAACCTTATACTTGATGCTTTTGCACTAGTGGCACTAAAAAGAGGTGAGGACCTATATACAAAAAATACTCATATTCATTATAATATCATTAAAGGAGAAATTAGCACTAACGTGCTTGAAGAATAACCACAATGTACAATAGTGATCAAGCGAGCTGATAAAGGGGCAGCATTGGTGTTAATTAACACCAAAGATTACATTGAAGAAGTCAAAGAAGTCAATAGACAACTCCAAGATAAACAGTTCTATGAAAGACATGACGGACACCCCACAAAACCATTTATGACCAGTCTGGATTCCATATTTCAAACAGGACTAGAAATGGATATTTTAACCAACAAGGAATATGATCTTTTAAAGGTTGAACATTGAATTATTCCCACAATATATGTTTGTCCCAAAATTTATGAGAAATAAAAAATCCACCAGGGAGACCCATCATCTCTGTCATTGGCTCTCTTTTGAGCCAATTTCCAAATTTTCATATGTCTTCCTTAGGCCATTCATAGCACGGGCTGCCTCTTATGTAAGGGATTTATCTCATATCATACAGATCCTCAAGGAGTTTTCTGGATATCACATGGATCTGACTCTTATAACATTAGACATTGTGGGCCCGATATTCTGTTGGGCGGGCTATGTGCCACGTCAGTGCATAGCCCTGTGCACTGACCTTTAAACCTGGATATTTAATGCCATGGCAATGGCATTGAATATCAAGGTTAGGAATCGTATGGAGTCAGCTGCAGAGACTAACCAGGTAGTGGCAATATTGGACTGCTACCCATTTAGCAGCTGCAGTTAGAACTAGGCAAGCTAAAAACTCGTCTAGTTTTAGCCATGGAGGGCTAACCAGGTAGCGGTCCAATATCACCGCTACCCGGTTATCGGAACTCCCCGCCTCCCCTCCACCCCAGAATGCCCGCAACACACCCCAGTGCTACCCAGATAGCATTGAGGCACATAGGGGACATAGTCAGGAATATTCAGGGGCACTAACCTTGTAGGTACCATTGGATATTCACGGTTGAGGCATTTACATGGTTTACTGGGCTGTAAACCACATAAATGTCTTTTGAATATCTAGCCCTGTATCACTTTACACCAACATTCCCCAGCAGGCAGCCCTTGAGATTTTGGAGGACATCTTACTTGAAACAGAAACTCAAGAAGGATACCCACTTGGTTTCTGATACAATTGACCAATTTAGCACTCACAAAGGATTATTTTTGTTCAAGGGTCTTTTCTATAGGTACTGCAGATTAAGGGCGTGGTCATGGAGTCTGCCATTGTGACTGATGTTGCAAACCTTTATATAATCTACTGTGAGAAGCAATTTTAAGTTAGGCATCCATTTTGCACAAATATCAAGCCATGGAGGAGGTACTGTATATTGATGATGTGTTGTTGATCTGGGAAGAGAAAATAGTCATATTCAGGATGTTTGATTTGGATTAATTCCCTTGATTGTGATCTCCTCTATCAGCAACATTCAGGTTTCTTATCTGGATATTCTAATCAAGCAATGTGTGGATGGTTTTATAACTGATCTCTATAAAAAGCCCACTGACAGTAGTTTCCACAATAGGTCATTAAAATGCAACTTGCCTGTCAGCCAGTTTCTTAGAATGAGGCAGGTATGCTCTCAGGACCAGGACTTTGAGCTACATGCAAAGGATATGAAGCAATGACTCCAGGAAAGAGGATACCCCGTTGAATATATCAATTGAGTCTACAAAAAAGCGAAGGCATCAAATTGGTCTCAATTATTACAAGGGACTACATGCACCACCAACGTCTGTCCTCTTACATTTTCAAAAATCCCATGATGTTACTAAAATTCTAAAGGAAGTGTTCTCCCAGCTTTCAGCACTAGTCACATTACTGTGGCACACAAAAGGAACACAAATTTAGCAAATGGTTTAGTTCCTTCCATACTTTCTATGCCCAGATCAAATTCGAAGGCCATCAGTCACTATAAATGTGGGCACTGTCCCATGTGTGCCCCACCCTGACCACTAAATACATCTTTGTTCAGTCCACCACTAATAAAAAGATCTTCCTAACTGACTTCTCCAATTGTGAAACAGACCACGTAATTTACATTGTGGTCTGTCTGTGCAACCTATTATACATAGGCAAAAAACCTGGAGAATACCTATCTGAACAATTGAATATAAAGTTGTTTGAGAAGACAGATTGAAGATAAGCTCCTCGTATTTCATTGGGTATCTGCACAACACACTCTTTCTGATTTAAAGTTTTTTGTGGTCAACGTGGTGAGGCCCCACTGCAGAGGAGGCAACATTAACAGAATCTTGTTACAATTAGAACAGAAATATATATTCAAATTAGGTTTCCTCACTCCATATGGACTTAACGTGAATCAGAATCTTTCTGTTTTCCTCTAAACATCCCTTATACCGTTTTATGATTGTGGTTTTAACAATTTGTTTAGCTATTTTGTTTTTTTCTGATACTTTTAAGTTTCTTAACGAGGGTTTATTATGTTGGCTTTACTTTTTATATATCCCCTTATTTTTTACATATCTGTCTATTTTATGCATTTTTAATATTTTTTATCAGTTTTACAGTTATATTTCTCATTTTACACTTTTTATCATTTGTTATCCTTTTTTTAACCCTTTTTAACTTTGGTTTTATATGTTTTTAATTGCTTAGTTTTTTGGTTCCCCCTTTTCCCAATCCCTGTCATCCTTCTTGCTGCCTTTCCTTTCACCACCCTCCTCTTTCCTCTATCAAACTCACATCCACCTTCTCCCCTTCTTCTCTCTCCTCCCCCCTTCCCCACTCTCCATCTGGTTTATGGTTTTATTTGGTTCATCAATTGTTATATTTATTGTTATATGTTTTAATTTTTGGCATTATTATTCTTATATTAGTTTGATTCTTGACTTCTTAGTAGTTTTTTGTTAATTTTATTTTTGATATTTTACTGTATAGCTGATATATCTTCATTGTTTTTGTTCTTTTATCCTATCTTAACTATCTTATTTTATTATGGTTCTTATTCCTGTGGAGGCATATTACTATTACTACTATTAGGCACTTATATAGCGCTGAGCATGCAGCGCTGTACAGATATGACGTGCATATAAAAGATATACACATAATAAACAGTCCCTGCTCATCAGAGTCATGCTCATCCGAGCTTACAATCTAATACTCATCCGAGTTTACAGTCTAATGCAACAAGTTTACAATCTAATAGAATAATACAAAGCGATAGTTTGGTGCAAAGCATAATATGGTCTGTGTAATTCAGTCATGGGAGATTGATGGGAATCAGGTTAAGATAAGGGTGGAAGTCAGGATCTGAAGGCAACAATGAAGAGGTGGGTTTTCAGCCTGGATTTGAAGAGGGTCAGTGCGGGTGCCTGGCGTATAGACATACGTAGGTTGTTCCAGGCGTAGGGTGCAGCGAGGTGAAAGGAGCGAAGGCATGAGTTAGCTATGCAAGTGAAAGGCCTAAATAGAAGTAGTTTGTTAGCGGAGCGAAGTTCCCGAGAGGGGATGTAGGGAGAAATAAGAGATGAGAGGTATTGAGGGGCCGCAGAGTGGATGCATTTATAGGTCAGTATGAGAAGTTTGAACTGTATGCGGAACTGGATGGGGAGCCAATGAAGTGACTTGAGAAGAGGAGTAATGTGGGCATGGCGGGACTGGCGTAATATTAATCAAGTAGCATGATTTTGTATAGATTGAAGCGGAAAGAGACGATTCACAGGGAGGCTGGCAAGGAGCAGGTTGCAGTAATCTAGGCGAGAGGAAATTAAGGCGTGGATAAGCGTTTTGGTAGTGTGTTCAGAAAGGAAGGGGCGGATTTTGCTAATGTTGAAGAGGAAGAAGCGGCAGGTCTTAGTTACAAGCTGGATGTGTGAGGAGAAGGAGAGAGTGGTGTCAAAGATAACCCTCAAATTGCGGGCTGAGGGAACAGGAAGGATCATAGATCCATTCACTGAGACTGAGAAAGGGTTGAGAGGAGGGGCAGAATTGGGGGGGAAAGACGAGGAGTTCAGTTTTGGCCATGTTCAGTTTCAAGTGGCGATGGGACATCCAGGCAGCAATGTCGGAAAGGCAGGCTGAGATCTTGGTTTGGACCGCTGGGGAGATATCAGGTGCAGAGAGGTAGATCAGGGAGTCATTGGCGTAGAGATGGTACTGAAAGCCATGGGAGGAGATAAGTGCGCCAAGGGACTGGATATAAAGGTAGAAAAGAAGGGGGCCCAAGACGGATCCCTGTGGAACACCAACATGGAGCGGGGTAGGGAAGGAGGAGGAGCCCCCAGAGCATACACTAAAGGAGCGATGGGAGAGGTAGGAGGAGACCCAGGATAGCATGGAGTCCCTGAAGCCAAGCGAGGAGAGGGTGTCAAGGAGAAAATTGTGGTCAACAGTGTCAAAGGCCACGGAGAGGTCTAGAAGGATGAGGACAGAGTAGAGTCCATTAGATTTAGCCAGGAGCAAGTCATTGGAGACTTTTGTAAGGGCCGTTTCAGTGGAGTGCAGGGGCCGGAAGCCTGATTGTAGTGGGTCCAAGAAGTCATGGGAGGTGAGAAAGTCGAGGCAGCGACGATGGACTGCTCATTCTAGTAGTTTAGAAATGAAGAGAAGGAGGGAGATGGGTCGATAGTTAGAAGGGCAGGTGGGATCGAGTGAGGGTTTCTTGAGGAGAGGTGTGACAACAGCATGCTTGAAGTCGACTGGGACAGTTGCAGTGGAGAGTGAGAGGTTGAGAATATGAGAGATGGATGGATGGAACAATGATGGGGGAGATGGGATGTAGGAGATGGGTGGAGATAGGGTCAGAGGAACAGGTGGTGGGTTTGGAGGTGGAGAGGAGGAGTGTGGTTTCCTCTTCGGAGATCGTTGGGAAGGAGGAGAGGGTAGCAGGGGAAGTATGGGTGGGGGAGGAGAATTGGGGAAGGGGAGAGGTAGATGATGGAGTGGGGAATTGGAGGGTGATCTTGTGGATTTTGTCGTGGAAATAGTCGGCTAGGGTTTGGGCAGAGAGGGAGGGGACGACCGGGGGTGGGGGCACCTTGAGGAGAGAATTAAGGGTATTAAAGAGGCGGCGAGGATCAGAGGCGAGGGAGTTAGTCAGATGTATATAGTATTCTTGTTTGGCAGCCCGGGGATGCACCCGTTTCTGCTCCCTTGGGAGCTAGACATCCCCGTGGGAGCAGAATCGCAGCACAGTGGCTGGATGTCCGGGAAGTGCCCCAATTTAGGCCCCCTGGACTTCCAGCCACTTCCCTGGATAACTCAGCCAGGCTCCTCCAAGGAGCGGCAGTAGCATGGCATCCAGCTGCCATGCTGCTGCAGCATCATGAAGGAACCGTGATCACTGCTGCCCCCCAAAACCTTCTTTCACCACAGCCCGACCCCTGATCGGGCCTTTCATGGCTAGGATCGAGCTGCAGGGAACTTCTTGCACCTCTCACCTCTTCGGTCCGGCCCAGCTCCGCCATCCTCCAATGTCCAGGGAGATTTATTGCACTTTCAAGGTGGAATAAGTCCCCCTTATAACCTGCCGAACCCGGATGTACAGAACTGACCTCAGAATTGGCCCTGTACATCCTGGGTCACTTCCCATCCCACCGCCTGTCCACTCTCCTCCCTCGGCCTAACCCTTCCCGCCCACAAACAGAGCTCCCCAATACAAGTTGGCTATACATGCGGGTAGCTCTGTGGCCGCCAATGCAATCCGGACATCCAGACCTTCTAAACGAGGATCAGAATCTACCCCCTAGTGGTTTTAGCATGCTCTGTAGATAGTTTTGGCATACTCATTGTTTAGGATTTTATTATGATTTTTTAAGCTTTTACATTCATTGATTATGTTTTTTAGAATGAGTACCCTGTTTTTTTTTTATTTGAATTTTTTAAATTTACAAAAAAACAATCAAGAATACATCTTGAACAGAAATAGAGATGGATACACAAACTAGAATAAAAAGGCAATTATGCTTACAAAGGAAAACAACAGAAACAATCCACCTCCCTATAGCCCTCAAAGTGAAGGGGATACAATTCAGTAATAACCTATCCAATATATTGAAAGAAGCAAGAGGAGCCTAGCAGTGGTATACTTAAATTAATCAACTAGAATAGACAGGGTATCCACCCCCCTCCCCTCCAGAGACCCGGGTATTGATAAAGGAGATCAGTTGGGAGGGTTCAAAAATATATAGGAATTAGCTTGATATTTAATCAAACATTTACAGGGAAACTTAAGAAAAAACAACCCGCCCAACTGCTGTATCCCAGAACGCAACAATAGAAATTCATGCCTCCTCCTCTGTGTCTCCCTAGATAAATCAGGGAACATCCGGACAGCCAAACCCTTAAATAGCATATGACGTTTTTTAAAGAAAAGTTTCATTAACCATTCCTTATCTGAAATTAATGCTAAGGTAATCAATAATGTAGAAGGTATAATTTTTTCTTCCTGAGACGACTCTAATATATCAGTAACATTTAAGACATCCATTTGAGGCAAACCAATATGGAGGAGTGGCCTAGTGGTTGGGGCAAAGTACTTCAGGCCAGAAGGTCAGGGGTTCAAATCCCACTAGAGGATAGCAACCTTGGGCCGGAAAGACTGGGGTTTCTAGTCCCACAGGTGCTCCTTGTGGTCTTGGGCAAGCCACTTAACCCTCCATAGCCCATGTTCCCTGTAAAATAGTTATCTCCAAGTTATAATGCCCTGTTCAATGTAATTTCAGTTTGTTCAATGTAAACCACACTGATGCAGAATAGCACAGTATATAAGAGAATGTAAATAAATAAATATCCCCTCCCTGCCCTAATTCTTTTTTACCAGAGGGCAAATAATACACTTTAACTAGCGGGGGATGAGATTCAGGGGGAATACCCAAAACATCAATTAAATAGTTACGAAACATATCTCTTGCGGATATCAAAGACACTCAAGGAAAACTAATTAAACGAATATTAGGCATCCGCACAGCATTCTCCAACATTTCCAACTTAGAACAAATAGGTACAGAATTTTTTTTTAAAGATTCAACCTCATTTTCCAAAGCCAAAACTTGAGTCTGAGTCTGAGAAACGTTAGACTGTAAAACTGCAACTTTAGACATAACTTCCTTCACATCTTCCACACATGTAGACACCTGCACGTCCAAGGCAGCCATTCGTGGGACCAATTCCTCACGGAGCTTCATGATAGCAGCCCAAATTACCTCCAACGTCACTACCTCCGGAGGATCCGCAGTTCCCAATAAGGAAGACTCCACCGGAGAAGGCATAACAGCAACGCCCAGGGTCAAAGTAGAGGGAGCCAGCAAGCCCTTCGCCAAATTGGCGCCTGCCTCTGCCATCTCTTTTAGAGACGCAGCCCTCTGTGGTCATTCGCCAGAAACCCCGGAGCTCGGATCACTCACCGCTCCCAAACTCCTTCCAATAGCAGGATCCACAAACTCTCCGCTCCGATATTCACTTCCTGGGTCAGCGCTAGAAGGTCGAAGTATTTTCAGGGCTGGCGTTGAGCCAGGAGAGGACAGCTCTACACCAGAGGTGGCGGATGAGGATTCCACCTCCAAACGCCGCCAAGCCTGGTCACTCTCTCCCACTACCGCCTGCCGCAGCACCGGCAGAAAATAAAGGTCAAGAGGTCCAACAACCTCAGCAGGTAATGGCGTTGAAGCTAGGGGGCAGAAGGCTGTTGCGCCCCTTTAGCTTTTTGCTTCCTTCCCATCAGGAAAAATAATGCCGTGCCGCACAGCTCCTCACCAATCCACCATCTTGGATCCCCCATGAGTACCCTGTTTTTAAATCACACCATGGCACTGCCATGTTTTATTACTATAAATAATCTTTTTAGGTGGCTTATTTTAATTTTAGTCCAGCTCACTTTTTAATTGGCATGGGACAGACACAGTGGATCCCTTTATAGCAACAAGATAAAATCAAAATAAACATAACTCTCTTATAGCTCAACAAATAGGGGTGACTTACACGGAGCTCCGGCTTTTCAGAATGTCTCTAAAAACTGCAAGCACATCTAAGTTCAGGCACTAATTCACAAACATGGATGTGCCCAATATGGATGTCTACAGGGATGTCTCCATAGAAACATAGAAACATAGAAATATGGTGACAGAAAAAGACCACATGGCCTATCTAGTCTGTCCTTCCATATCAACAACTACAACAGTCCCCTTTTTACCTTTAGAGATCCTCTGTGTTTGTCCCATGCTTTTTTGAATTCAGTTACTGTCCTCATCTCTACCACCTCCACTGGGAGACTATTCCACGGATCCACTACTCTTTCCGTAAAGAAATATTTCCGTATATCACTCCTGAATCTATCTCCCTTCACCCTCATCCCATGTCCCCTCATAGCAGAACTTGCTTTCAATTGAAAGAGGATCTCTCCCTGAACATTTATGCCACACTCATAGATGCACAATCATAGCTGTGAGAGGCAGTGATTGCAAATCAGAGAAGCAGAGTCTGCCCGTGGGAGCAGCATGTCCAGTGTGCAGAGGCTGTGCAAGGACGCGATCACTACACGAGGCCTTCTGCCCACGGGAGCAGTGTGGCCATCAGGCAGACTCTCTTCTGGGCTTCCAAAGCTCTGCAGGTCATCCTGAATGGGGGAGCGGAAGCTAGCAACATCACTGTCCTGACGTCGGCCCCCCTGCCGCACTTGCCCAGCTCACTGAGGGTAATTTTATAAGGAACTGTCTTAATTTGCACATCACAGTGTATTGTAAATCACAGTACATTAGTCATTTAAAAGCACTTAACGTGCATACATTTTGTGGTTGCAATTCTATAAGTACGTATACGGAGGCTATTACGCACCCTTTCACAGTGGGCGTGCACATGAGTGGATCTTGGGAAGAGCATGGGCAAAGCACAAACAGGTATATTTTATGAAATATGGGCAAATGTACATAAGATACATGACATCATTTATGCCAGTTCTAAAGTGGATGTAAGTGACCACAGCTTAAACTGATACACATGAGTGGCCACTTACTCTAGTATTCTAGAAAGTCAAATCCAAGTGGATTTGATGTTATAAAACAGGCCTGATTAACACATGTAAAAACACATGGTAATTTTGCAGCATCTTATAAAATTACACTCTTTGTTGAAGCTTGGCCCAGCCTAAGCTTCCAGTTCTGAGTAGATCATTTTCTGAGAAGCCTGGATGTTGATTCCTCCCACTTTTTGCTCCCCTCCGGTCCTTCTTTTTCTAGCCTTTTTGTGACTTCTCTATCCTGCATCCTACTCCTTTCTTCTTCTCTCCATCTCTCCTACCTCCTGCCACTTTGCCTCCCCCGCCCCCATTATTGCTGCCCCCCTCCTGGCCCCTTCGTCCTCCATCCGCTCATCAGCCATGCAGACATACCTCACAGAAACACATTCTAGGACAGAAAGGCAGGCACAGAAAAAGGGTTTTGAAGGACTATCAAACGGGATTGCTACTGATGGAAAGAAATCTTCACTTGTAAGTATTTACCTGCTGGGAAATTCTCTAAATCTTGGGATATAGGGAATTCTTTGAGTTAAAGCTGATAAATCTGTTTATTTTAGAATACCGTGTTTTTGTAAAGTCAGTCAGGGCTTAGTACCACCAGAGGGCTTTTCATTTAAATCAAAATCAAACTATAGCTTAGCATAGAAGTTAGAATAGGATAAGTATGCTTTCAGTAGTAAGAAATTGTTTCTAGAGACCTTTACAAAGAAGTCTTCTAGTTAGGAGACAAGAGAACTGGGAAATTGTTTTAATTAGGTGTTAAAGCCAAGTGACAGATCAAAGGGGCAATTTGAAAGGCTCCCTCTATCAAATCAAGCGCTGTGTGAATAACCCATGAAATTACTAAGAGATTAGCTCAGAAGCACAGGTCACTGTGTACCAAGACAGTTTACTAAATGTTTCTTTCCCTCCCACCCATCCCATCCCAGGCATAATCTTAGATTTATAGCCTCTTAAAACTATTAAAGAGAAACTGGGGTCAAATTCAGGTTCAGTTGATTATCCTAATCAGGAATAGATTAATTAAGGCCTTGAAATGTCCTGAAATTAATTAATCTTGAGGTGAACAAAGTTCCTTAAACTTAGTAGATATAGTTGTATTAGTCAAAGTTTCCCTGCAACTTTAATTAAGTAAACAATTTAAATATCTAAATAAATTGTTAAAACTAAGATGCAGACAGCAGTCCAGCAGTGAGATGGGGCTAGCCACTCTTTTGCATTGACTATCACATGTATGATTTTCTTCCAGTTGATGAGAAGTCTTTCATGTGCACTAAGTTGAAGGAGTTATTTGCTCTCAGGGAATGAGTTCCATCTTTGTAGCCTAGAGTACCAGACCTAGAGGAGCTAAGGAAGACAGAGAGGTATACAGATAAGACCTACAGAGGCGTAGTACTGAAGTCCCATCTCCAGTCTGGTAGCCTCTCTGCTTTTATGAAGTAGTGAGGTCAAGTGAAATGAGAGCATCACCGTGGTGTGGCAGAAAATGATGCTATAGCTAGGACCTGTCCTCCAGGTGATGTAAAACCCTCTCACACTGAGGTAGTTTATGAAGGATTAGGACAGTCATTATAGTTGGTGATTCGATCATTAGGCATATAGATAGCTGGGTAACTGGTGGACATTAGGATTGCCTACTAACATGCTTACCTGATGCGAAGGTAGCAGACCTCATGTACTATCTAGGCAAGGTTTTAGATAGTGCTGGGGACAGTTGCCCAAGAGTGCCTGGTTCAGAAGGATGTATCCTTGAAGGATGCTATCAGAAGAGGGAAGTTAGGGCATCCTGATAGGGAGGTTCCATTAAAGATACAAGTAACCCAGATGCCTGTAAGTATAGAGCAGTCAGAGCTGAAAGATTTCAAATTTCCCTTGTCAACTGACAACCAGATTGTTAATATGAATTAAATTCAACCTCTAAAATGCAAATCCTAGAAATCGACAAAATAAGATGGGAGAGATAGAATTTATAGCACTAAATGAAAGGCTAGATATAATTAGCATCTCAGAGACCTGGTGGAAGGAGGACAACCAATGGGACACTGTGATACCTGGGTACAAACTATATCACAATGATAGGGTAGATCAAACTGGTAGAGGTGTTGCACTCTACATTAGAGAGATCATTGAGTCACACAGGATAAATGTTTTGCAGGAAACAAAACACACTGTAGAATCTCTATGGATAGAAATTCCATGTGAAAAGGAGAAGGCAATGGCAGTGAGGGTTTACTACTGTTTGCCTGGCCAGAATTAACAGAGAGATGATGAAATGTTAAAAGAAATCAGGGAGGACAATTAAAGTTATGACATAGTTATAATAAGAGATTTTGATTACCCCAGTATCAACTAGATCAGTGTCACAACAGGACATGCTATTGAGATAAAGTTTCTAGATGAAATAAATGACTACTTCTTGGAGCAGGTGGTTCATGAACTAACAAGCAGGGAAATAATTTTGGACCTGGTCTTTAGTGGAACACCAGATCTGGTGCAAGAGATAATGGTGTTAGGACCACTTGTCACTAGTGATCATAGCATGGTTGTATTTGATTTATTAAATGGAGGGAGGATGGCAAGGAAAACCACAGTACTAACTTTTAACTTTCAAAAGGGAGACTTTGATAAAATGAGGAAAATAGTTAAGAAAAAACAAAAAGTAGCAGCTGCAAAGGTTTACATCAATCATGGGCGTGTTTAAAAATACTATCTTGGAAACCCGGACCACATGTTTTCCATGCTTTACCAAAGGTGGAAGGAAGGACAAAAAACTGCCAGCATGGTTTAGAGGTGAGGTCAGAGAGGCTTTTATAGACAAAAAAAAAACATCTTTTAGGAAATGGAAAATGGAGCTAAATGATGAAAAATAGGAAACAACATAAGCACTGGTAAGGTTTAAGATTTATTAACTTAATATACCGCTAAACACAATGTACATCTTAGCGGTTTACAGAGTTCAAATCGAAACAGTCACCAAAAGGTGGGAAGAGAAAGGAAAAGAAGTTACATCAATTGATAGGAAAGCAAACTAGGCAGATTCATACAACAGGACAGTTGAAAGGAAAGTGAGGGGAGGGGGAGGGGAAGACAAATCATGTGGGAGGTTCGGGAAGGTCGAAGGCAAGGGTAAAGAGGTGAGTTTTAAGGCGGGTCTTAAAGGTGGCATGGTCCTGTTCGAGGTGGATAGAAGAGGGGAGAGAGTTCCACAGGGCGGGAGCAAGGAAGAAGAACGCAGAGGAACGGGTGGATTGGAGGCGAGCACAAGTGGGTGAGGGGAGATGCAGATGATTTAGGTGAAAGTAGCGTAGGGAACGGGTTGGGTTATGGAAGTGAACCAGGTCGGCTAGATACTGAGGGGAGTGGGTGTGGAGGACACGGTGGAGAAGGACCAGAATCTTGAAATGACTGCGGAACTTGACAGGGAGCCAGTGGAGACGGATGAGGAGAGGAGTGATATGATCACGGATAGATGAATGAAAGATGAGCCGGGCAGCTGTGTTTTGGATGCGTTGGAGGCGTTGTAGTTGGGAGGCAGGGAGACCAGACATGACGGAGTTGCAAAAATCAATGCGAGATATAACCAGGGAGAGAAGGAGGGTAGAAAGAGCCTGGGTAAGCCCAGCTGCAAGGTAAGCCTGGGTAAGCCCAGCTGCAAGGTACCGATAAGGAACGCAAGGAGAAAATTTGAAAAAAAAGCTTGCCATGAAAGCAGAAATGCATAACAAAAACCTTTTCAAATATTTTTGTAGCAAAAAAACTGTGAGAGAGCCAGTTGGACCATTAGAGGATAGAGGGGAAAAGGCGTGCTCAGGGAGGAAAAGGCCATAGCTAAGAGACTGAATGAAGTCTATGCTTTGGTCTTTACTGAAGACAATGAAGGACTAGAAAGGGGGGCTGTTTCTTCTGGAGAGAAATCTGCAACTGTGAGTATATACTTCTGGTAATTTTCTAAAAAGAATTCTTTGTATTAAAGCTACTTAATATGTGAACCCACTGTTTTTTTGTTGGATCAGTTAGGGCCTAGTAGCAGCAATTAAAGTTTGAATTTAAAAACCCAGAGGAGAACTTTCTGGTTATATTTCATACCCAGCAGAGAGCTTGTAGTTTAAATTTAATAGACACTCAGGGCCAAGTAACAGCAAAGTACTGTTAGTTTAAATTTAACATACAGAAGAGAGCTTTCTGGTTAAAATTAGAATCCAGCAGAGAGCTTGTAGTTTAAATTTCATAAGAAGTTAGAGCCTATCAGCAGCAGCTAAGAGCTATAATTTAAATCAAATCAGAATTTAGCTTACCTCAGCAACACAAGACAGGGTACTGTGTAGCAGCCCTCTTTTAATAGGTGTTATTTCCCTCCCTCCCTCCCCACTCCCACCCTCCCCTGGGATAATCATAGCTTTATAGGTACTTACACATCTTAAAGGACAGGAGGTGCTTTCAGGTGAAGCTCATTACCCAAATCAGTCATACACTAAGGACCTGAGATTAATTTAGCTTCAGGTGAACAAGGTATATTAAACGTATTAGGTACAGTTTTATTGGTATAAATACCCATAGCAACCCCTAGTAAGTAAGAACTTAAAGATCTAGACACAAACTTAAAACTAAGATGCAGACAGCAGTCCAGCAGCGGGATGGGGGCTTTCCAGTCTTTTGCATTGAGTGTCACATGTATGATTTTCTCCCAGTTGGTGAGAGGTCTTACGTGTGCACTAGGTGCAAGGAGCTCTTTGCTCTCAGGGAACAAGTCCGTTCTCTAGAGGCTAAAGTAGCAGACTTGGAAAACATAAGACAGACAGAGAGGTACATAGACGAGACCTACAGGGATATAGTCCTTAAGTCCCACCTCCAGTCTGGCAGCACCCCTGTTGCCATGGAGGAGAGAGGTCACGTGACAGGAGAGCATCACCCCGGTGCGGCAGGAAGTGATCCTGTAACTAGGACCTGTCCTCCAGGTGATGTAAAACCCTCTCGCACCGAGGAAGTTTCTCCAGGGCCATGTGCCCATGAGGGAAGGGTTAGGACAGCCGTTATAGTTGGTGATTCGATCATTAGGCATGTAGATAGCTGGGTGGCTGGTGGACGTGAGGATCGCCTGGTAACATGCCTGCCTGGTGCGAAGTTAGCGGACCTCACGCGCCACCTAGATAAGGTCTTAGATAGTGCTGGGGAGGAGTCTGCTGTCTTGGTACATGTCGGTACCAATGACATAGGAAAATGTGGTAGGGAGGTTCTGGAGGCAAAATTTAGGCTTTTAGGTAGGAAGTTGAAATCCAGAACTTCCAGGGTAGCATTCTCCGAAATGCTTCCTGTTCCGCGCCCAGGACCCAAAAGGCAGGCAGAGCTCCGGAGTCTCAATGCGTGGATGAGACAATGGTGCAGAGATGAGGGTTTTGCATTTGTTAGGAACTGGGGAACATTCTGGGGAAAGGAGGGGCTCTTCCGAAGGGATGGGCTTCACCTTAACCGGGATGGAACCAGGCTGCTGGCATTAACCTTTAAAAAGGAGATAGAACAGCTTTTAAACTAGATAATAGGGGAAAGCCGACAGTCGCCCAAGAGCAGATGGTTCGGAAGAATGTATCCTTGAAGGATACTACCAAAAGCAGAGAGGTTCCACAAAAGAGTAAAGTAGCCCAAATGCCCTCAAGTATGGAGCAGACAGAGCTTAAAGATCCCAATTTACCCATGTCTAACAATAGCCAAATTAACATGAACAAAATACATTCTCTAAAATGCTTGTATGCAAATGCTAGAAGTCTAAACAATAAGATGGGAGAGTTAGAATATATAGCACTAAATGAAATGTTAGATATGATTGGAATATCAGAGACATGGTGGAAGGAGGACAACCAGTGGGACACTGTGATACCTGGGTACAAACTATATCCTAATGATAGAGCTGATCAAATTGGTGGAGGGGTTGCGCTCTATGTTAGAGAGGGCATTGACTCAGAAAGGATTAAAGTTTTGCAGGAAACAAAATCTGCTGTAGAATCTGTATGGATTGAAATTCCATATAAAAGGGGGAAGGCAATGGCAGTGGGGGTGTACTATCGAGCGCCTGGCCAGAATGACCAAATGGATGATGAAATGCTCAAAGAAATCAAGGAAGCTAACAAACGTTACAGTGCAGTAATAATAATGGGTGATTTCAATTACCCTGGTATCGACTGGGTCAGTGTCACGTCAGGGCATGCTAGGGAGATAAAGTTCCTGGATGAAATAAATGACTGCTTCTTGGAGCAGCTGGTTCATGAACCGACCAGAGGGGAAGCCATATTAGACCTAATCCTTAGTGGAACACCAGATCTAGTGCAAGAGATAAGGGTGTTGGGGCCACTTGGCAATAGTGATCATAGCATGATCGCCTTTGATTTAATTAGTGGAGGAGGGATAGTAAGGAAATCCACAGTACTACCTTTTAACTTTCGAAAGGGAGACTATGATAAAATGAGGAAAACAGTTAAGAAAAAACTAAAAGGAGCAGTTGCAAAGGTTAAAGACGTACATCAAGCTTGGGTGTTGTTGAAAAATACTATCTTGGAAGCCCAGACCAGCTGTATTCCACGCTTTAAGAAAAGTGGAAGGAAGTCCAAAAAACTGCCAGCATGGTTTAAAGGTGAGGTCAGAGAGGCTGTTGTTGCCAAAAAAGCAACTTTCAGGAAATGGAAAAAAGAGCCAAACGACGAAACCTGGAAACAGCACAAGCACTGGCAAGTCAAATGCAAGGCATTGATAAAGCAGGCAAAGAGAGAATTTGAGAAGAAGCTTGCTGTGGAAGCAAAAGCGCGAAATAAAGACCTTTTCAAGTACATTCGTAGCAAAAAACCTGTGAGAGAGTCAGTTGGTCCATTAGATGATAAAGGGGTTAAAGGAGCACTAAGAGGCGATAAGGCGATAGCGGAGAGACTGAATGAATTCTTTGCTTCGGTCTTTACTGAGGAAGATGTAGGGATGTTACCCATGACGGAAGTGGTATTTAAAGGTGTGGAAGAATTGAAGGAAATATCGATACATTGGGAAGATGTCTTACAACTATTAGATAAACTGAAGAGTAGCAAATCACCTGGGCCGGATGGTATACATCCAAGGGTGTTGAAAGAACTGAAATATGAGATTGCAGACCTGCTATCAGTAATCTGTGAACTATCATTAAAATCATCTCTAATACCTGAAGATTGGAGGATCGCCAATGTAACACCAATTTTTAAAAAGGGTTCCAGGGGTCATCCGGGAAACTACAGACCGGTGAGCCTGACGTCAGTACCGGGAAAAATGGTAGAAACCATCATAAAGAATAAAATTACTCAGCATGTAGATAGTCACAACCTAATGGGAGACAGCCAACATGGCTTTAGACAAGGAAGATCTTGTCTTACTAATCTGTTATGTTTTTTTGAAGCAGTGAATAAACAGGTGGACAAAGGTGAGTCGGTTGATATTGTGTATCTGGACTTTCAGAAAGCCTTTGACAAGGTCCCTCATCAGAGACTTTTGGCAAAACTAAAGAGTCATGGGATAGGAGGCAGTGTACTATTGTGGATCAGGAACTGGTTAAAAGATAGAAAGCATAGGGTAGGGCTAAATGGCCAATTTTCCCAATGGAGAAAGGTGAATAGTGGTGTACCCCAGGGATCTGTGCTGGGTCCGCTGCTTTTTGACATATTCATAAATGACCTGGAAAGTGGAATAACGAGTGAGGTTATCAAATTTGCAGATGACACAAAACTATTTAAAGTTGTTAAAACCGAAGAGGATTGTGAAAAATTGCAAGAGGATCTTGATAAATTGGAAGACTGGGCATCAAAATGGCAGATGAAATTTATTGTGGACAAGTGCAAGGTTATGCACCTAGGGAAGAACAACCCAAACTATGGTTACACGATGCAAGGTTCCACATTAGGAACCACCACCCAGGAAAAAGATTTAGGTGTCATTGTGGATACCATGTTAAAACCCTCGGCCCAGTGTGCAGCGGCGGCCAAGAGAGCAAATAGAATGCTAGGTATGATAAGGAAAGGAATGGAAAATAAAACAAAATATATTATAATGCCTCTATATCGTTCCATGGTGAGACCGCACCTTGAATATTGTGTGCAATTCTGGTCGCCGTATCTTAAAAAGGATATAGCGATTTTAGAAAAGGTTCAGAGAAGAGCCACCAAAATGGTAAAGGGGATGGAAGGATACTCCTATGAAGAAAGGCTAAAAAGGTTAGGGCTCTTTAAACTGGAAAAGAGACGGCTGAGGGGAGATATGATAGAAGTCTATAAATTAATGAACGGAATGGAACGGGTAAACGTAGATCGATTGTTTACATTATCAGAATATAGAAAGACTAGGGGACATGCAATGTAGCTACAGGGTAAACTATTTAAGACTAATAAAAGAAAATATTTTTTCACTCAACGTGTAATCAAACTCTGGAATTTGTTACCGGAGGATGTAGTAAAGGCTGTTAGTGTAGCTGGGTTTAAAAAAGGTTTGGACAAGTTCCTGGAGGAAAGGTCCATAAACCATTATTAAGAAGTGACCGAAGATATCAATGCTTGACCCAGTACAAGCATTGTGGAACTTGTGTCTCTTGGGGAAACTGCTAGGTACATATGACCTAGTTTGGCCACTGTTGGAAACAGAATACTGGGCTTGATGGACCTTGGTCTGACCCAGTATGGCATATCTTATGTTCTTATGTTCTTATGTTCTTAGAGAAGTTACACATGCTTACAGTGTTGCATCAGAAGAATTTAAATAAATTTCAATAAACTGAGAAGTTGTATTACAACTAGTTGATAAAGTATAGCAAATCACCTCGATCAAATGGTATACATTTGAGGGTGTGGAAAGAACTGAAATATGAGATTACAGACCTATTATTAATAATCTATGAACTATCATTAAAATTGTCTGTAGTACCTGAAGACTGAAGAGTGGCTTTTAAAAGGGCTCAAAGGGTGATTTGGGAGACTACAGACCAGTGAGCCTGATGTCAGTACTGGGCAAAATGGTAGAAACCATGATAAAGAATAGAATTACTGAACATGTAGCTAGTAATGCGAGTATGATTACTAAATGGAGCTAAGGGTGCAAAGGTAGCATTAGCAGGCATTATCAACACCCGCTAGCAGATAACGCAGGTTTAATGGCTGGTAGCCTAACAGGCATTTAGGTGCCATGGGGTGAAGAAGAGGTGTTAATTGGGTGGAGTGTGAGTGGAGACAGCGTCTGTTCCCTTAACAGCAGGTGCATTAATGGGCGATAGAGGCACAGCCACTGGGAACCTTAATGGCAGCTCAAAGCTCATTTTGGAGGGAGAGAGTTATTCTCAGCAATTCAACACCACACAGGGAGCCTGTTTACATGTTAGCAATATGCAGCAACCAGTCTGAAACCCTGAAATTCCTGACAGTAATGGTCAATTGGTAGTCAGAGCATGGTGCCTTTTCAATAGGGCACTATGTTGTTGGTGCCAAAGTGGCAAAGGTGGTGCCATGTGAGTGATTGAGCAGGACCGATTAGTCCACTAGGTGGATCAGGCAACCACCTAAGGTGTATATCTGCGCTGTTTGATTAGACTTCTGTGACAGCAGTGGAACACAAACATGCCATTGCTGTAGAAAGGACTTGTGCCACCGCCACTGCCACCATGCAGCCATGTTAGCAGCTTGTAGGGGTGGGAGTGGCAGTGGCGTCTAACTGGTGCAAAAGATACCATTGTCCCTTCCCTGCATGACAGGTGCAACACTGCTGTTTGTACTGTCAGGACCAGGCCAAGGATATCTACCGCCGTAAGCAGACCCCCCCCCCCCCCCATGTAACCCGCTCCCACTGCTGCCTTTAGGTTCCCCACAGAATGAACTGGTGGATTTTCTCCCCCCCCCCCCCCCCCAGCATTCATTGTCTCACCTAGGGGAGGAGGGCAGCATGGCAATTGCTCCCTGTCGTACAGTGGTGAGGCTTAATGTTGCATTACGCAACACATCAGAGGGGGGAAGGAGTGTCATGACCGGATGGCCCACATATGTGCTTCAGCTTTAAGGCCACCCGCAGCATTGATGCAGCAGTTGTGACATGCTTACAGGGAGGGAAGGATCTAAGCTACTCACAGTGGTCTGCCAACTATGAGATTAGTACAAGACAGACCCACAAGTACACATCAGGAAATAGTTACATTGGTCACTCTGCTAGGTCACACATGGACTGGGATGTGTGCGTTCATGTATCCCGAGCTACCCCCCCCCCCCCCCCGGCAGGACAGATCTCATATGTAAGACATGAACATCAGTTGATCCAGCAGCATATCAATGCAGTGCTACATACAGACCTAACAAGATGTTCCTCACTCACACCTGCCTAACACCCTGCCAGACAGGTATGGCATAAAGCCTGCAGAGAGCTACACAGAAAGAGGCATGTCCCAGCTTATGCCCTCATGCAGCCTGGCAATGACTGCATATATACACATGGAGTGATACACCCTCACTTCCACATGGCTTTGTGGCTTCTAACACATGACCACTGTGTGTAAGACAGAAAGGTCATAGGTTCCAGAGTAGGATGTAGATCAAGAGTGATATGTTGAGGTGTGTTAACTTTATCCTACACTTCCATATTTGCATCCTCAGGTGTAATCCTCCCCATCTCATCTAGCATAAGTCCCGATAGTCTCCAGCCACAATGAGAAGCTGCACCAACACCTACTGGATGGCAGAGCGCATTAATAGCACCCACACATTAAGCGGGCCTTAGCAACCTGTGCACACTCAGTACGGGCATTAGCAAAGTCCAAGCAATAAAGGAGTCCTAAGGGCCAAGTATGAATGCCAACTTGCACCTCTTTTGGACAATGGGGTCATGTGTTTTTGGGTGTGGGTGTCCAGTGAACTGTGAGCAGTAATAATGCACTGTTTATGCACATGATGCCCAGGCTTTATGGCTGTGTATACAACATGCTACATGGTTAGTTATTCTGCAGCTCCACAAACTGTGTGAGACACTCCTAATGAGTAGAAGGTTAGTTTCCAGTACGTAGTTGCAACCTGTGGGAGTCACTGGCTGAATAGCTATGCCTGTACACTTCTTGTCCTCAAAGCTGTGGCAGTCAAATGCATTCCCAGTTACACAATCATCAAGGCCAATCCCACAGCATGCCCCTACACTTACCTCCCAACAAGACACTGCTGTAGAGCTCCCATATTGCCTGCTGGTTTCCCTGGAGTGAGCTGGGGGGGGGGGGGGGTCATGGTCTCACAAGGGAGAGCTCCATCGCATGTGTGTATGCAGAAAACTTTACCTCTGACTGAGTGTCCAGGCCCCAGGGCATACCTGTCTGCACAGGTGAGAGGCCTGATTAATGTCAACTGCCATTATAGCTGTATCCACGGCAACACTGTCAGTCCCCTTGATGCAGCTGCAACTTATTGGGAGCTAGGCTCACGTGGAGACCTAGCCTCTGTGAATGTCCAATGGAATCACAGAGTTGGTGAGACAGGAAAAAATCTTCTATGTAACTGCATGCATCTTGCTCTCGTCTGAAGCTGCAGTAACAGAGTGCAATCTGGGGGTCTCAGTTCCATGCACAGTATGCACATACAGGCATGTCCATCTTAAGCACATCTGCACAAAATATACACCATCTCAACACTATATACCAACCATTGACCACAGCATTTGGCATGACATTGTGTACTACTCAATAGCAACAACCACCCTTATGTTTACAGAGACGACATGCATTGGTTTGCCTGATTGTGAGAGTGGGACACTGACTTCTATATGGTGCGTGCACAATTCCAGCAGGAGCAATGTGCCACAGGATGTCATGTTGGCCTCTGCATTGCCTTGCACCATGTGGGAAGGCAGTGCCTGGAGGTGAATATTGGGATCGAGATGGGGGGGAGCAGTCCATACCTATTTTGAATGTACCCCTGGTAGTTGACATTGCCAGCAAAAGGCTCTGTTCATATGCATAGAAGCTCTGAGGGCCTACCCAATCTATGTATGTTTCACATCAGAGGCCCTGCATGACAGCCGCACCCACTATCCACGGACACCGAGTATGACAGTCACAAGGACATTGTTAGAGTATAAAGAGGCTGTGGATGGTGGCATATGTGTTGCCAGCAACTATACCAACATCTAACCCTATGTCCAACTAGGGTTGCCAACCGGCCGGTTTTCAGCCGGCCTGGCCGTTTTTTCCATGGCCAGGCCGGCTGCCGGCACAGATGTAAAACCGGCCATTGAAAAGCCTTTTTTTTTGCTCTGGCCGCAAGATCGGGAGCGGCCAGAGCAAAAAACCGGCTTTTGTGCCGAAGTCCGCGGCGCGAACGCGAACACGATTCCCCATAGCAGTGCAGCCGCTGCTTCTGCTTTGTACAGAGCAGTGGCTGCAATGCACTTACATTGAAAACTAAAGATAAACTGTGTAAGGAGCCCTCCGGTCATCGCAGAGCCCAAGGAAGTGATGTCATGGGGGCGGGCTCCTCACAGGTTTTCTTTTCTTTTCAAATTAACTTTAGCTGCAATAAAGTTAATTTGAAAAGGAAAGACAACCTGTGAGGAGCCCGCCCCCATGACATCACTTCCTCGGGCTCTGCGATGACCTGCGGGCTCCTTACACAGTTTGTCTTTACTTTTCAAAGTAAGTCTATTGCAGCGACTGCTCTGTACAAAGCAGAAGCAACGGCTTGGGCAGAGGGGGGGGGGGGTGATGGTGTGAGTGAACCAGCAAGGGGGGGGGGGTGATGGTGTGAATGAACCAGCAAGGGGGGGGGTTATGGTGTGAGTGAACCAGCAAGGGGGGATGGTGGTGTGAGTGAACCAGCAAGGGGGGGGGGTGTGAGTGAACCAGCAAGGGAGGGGGGTGGTGGTGTGAGTGAACCAGCAAGGGGGGGGGGTGGGGTGGTATGTGTGAAACAACAAGGGGGGGGGGTGGTGGTGGTGTTAGTGAACCAGCAAGGGGGGGGGGTGGTGGTGTGAGTGAACCAGCAGAGGAGGGGGGGGGTGATGGTGTGAGTGAACCAGCAAGGGGGGATGGTGGTGGTGGTGGTGTGAGTGAACCAGCAGTGGAGGGGGGGGTTGGTGTGAGTGAACCAGCAGGGGAGCGCGGTGTGAGAGTGACCCAGCAGGAGGGGTGAGTAAGTGACAGGGGGTGGGTGAGTGAACCAGCAGTGGAGGGGGGGGGGTGGTGTGAGTGAACCAGCAGGGGAGGGGGGTTGGTGTGAACCAGCAGGTGAGGGGGGTTGGTGTGAGTGAACCAGCAGGGGAGGGGGTGAGTGAGTGACAGGGGGGTGGGTGAGTGAACCAGCAGGGGAGGAGGGGTGAGTGAGTGAACCAGCAGAGGAGGGGGGTGAGTGAGTCAGCAGGGGGGGGTTGAGTGAGTGAACCAGCACTGAGGGGAGGGGGGTGTGAGAACCAACACTGAGGGGGGGTGTGACTGAATCCTCGGTAATTTTTGTGGGTGGGGCTGGGGCGGGGCAGGGGTGGGACTAGGGGCGGAGAATGGGTGGAGCATGGCGAGCCACAGGTGTCGGGTTTTTCTCGGTGAAAAAGTTGGCAACCCTATGTCCAACCTGCCATGTTTCCACTTCTTCTTGGTGGGGTGTGGAACTGCATATGAAGCGTAGGAAAGCACATGTGCTACACTGGCCATTTTCACAGTGTCCATGGTCAGGGACATGACATCGTATGGGAGTACAAGCATGCCAGTATGTTCAATGCTCACTGCCAAAAGCTGTGTAGAGAGACACCGTCTTCTGGTATATGACAGGTGTATGTAGGCCACTGTGGGCCAACATGCACTCAGAGCCTGTCTCTGGGTCAGTTTCCAGTGCTATTGGCAGTATTAGCAGTTCATACGTTCAAATAAAAAAGTGTACAGAAATGAGGAGCAGAGGATTCTGGGTATTGTCTACAAAAGAGCAGTTTGCAGTGGATGTATATGATTCAGAGGTTAGGTAACTGGCTAAGCCATCAAAACATGGGCCCGGCACAAGCATGACCTGACTCACACAGCTTTTCATGCTGAGAGGCCTCTCTCACTGTGACTGAGCTGTGACCATGTCATAGCTATGTATCCATATAGTGCTATATAGGACATTAACAAGGGTGCTGTTTTATTTCATGGCACTCTAGTCATTGACCAGGCTGCTTGCTGTCCATGCTGCTTTTATAGAGCTAAGATCTTCATCATTGCTGACACAGTACAATTTGCACAACACCTGCAGGCTGACTTTAATGGATCTAGTTGAATAGCTGATTTCCTAGGCTGCCTGTGTCAGAAACCCTCCCTGCACCCTTTCTGTCTAGGTACCATTCACACCATTCCAGCTCCTTGGAAGCAGCTGTCCTAGTCCTAGAGTATGAAGTGTGCTGCTACATGAGAGTCCCTGGCTAGCAAGTATAGGACACAAGGGCCAGATGGGACATGCTGCTCCAATATGCTACAGTTGTAGAGAGTACTAACACTCACTCAGCACCTGCAGTAGAATAGATCTGTTCCAGTGCTTATTCTGGGGACCAGGTGATGTGTGTCCTTTCTCTCATTCAGAATAGATGGTGAAAAACGTCATTTGCACTTGTGGTGGCTATTATATCCATGAAGCACACAACATTTCTGCACATTCCATAGCTGATGTGATGGATCACTGCAATCTCCACTGAGTAAAAAAGCAGTGTATAGGTGATCAGATTGTGAGGTGCATCCTGGGAAATAACAGGACTAACTAATATCAACACACATGGCCCACATTGCAGCTGTAGTGGTGACCTTGATCAGTGGAGCATTGCCCAGTACCTGCATGTCTTGCATGATGAGGTAGCAGGTGTGCATGGGCCTCCAGAGTGGTCAGGATGGTCTGGGATGGACCTCATGAGTCATGAATAAGGTTTGAGTTTGGTGACTGTGAAAAAGTGCTTATCTTCTAGTATACAGCAGGTCACAAGGGAATGCATGCCCAGCACATGTGCAGCCTCACAGATTAATGCAACCCTGCAGCCCAGCAGGCTTTTTTTTATACTACTTTATCATTTTTGTCAAAACAGTTTATGTTGTAACTTCAGCTTGATAATGTACATTAAATGGGGACATTGATAACTTGGATTTTTCTGAGTCAATGATGGGTTAAGTGTTTTGCCCAAGGCCACAAGGAGTGCTAGTGTGAATCTAACCCTGGTTGCTTGGTTCTCAAGTCAGTGCTCTAAGCATTAGGCTGCTCCTCCACTCCTCTGTGTGCGAATGTTGTTTGGCTTAGGGGGTACAGTATAGTGGAGTGAAAGGCATCTTTCCCTCACATGTGGCTTGGCCTTTACACAGATTACTACTGCTGCTGTGTTTCTGTTATGCAACTGCAGTACTGTGTGTCCAGTGCAGTCCGTACTGCATGTGTACTGCTGCAGGCAGGCCCTAGGTGTGGTTTACATGTTTCTCAGAATGTCCCTGCCAGGTTGTATGATTTCCAGGATTTAGGCCATTGTGGGTAGGAACTTGTAGTCTGGTGTATTCTACAGCATACTATAGAGCCCCACGTGGAGCTGTAGCTGAACAGTTAGAGCACTGTTTCAGTACAGAACAGACCAGGGTTCAAATTCTACTTGTAGCCTTGGGGAAAAGTCACTTTACCCTCTGTTACTTTTGAAGTATCACCTTTCAATGTATTTCTTATCACACTGCCAAGAAAACTCAGCAGCTGCTGGGTCACAGGGACTGAGTATTGACTTGTGGGCACACGCTGTTATTAGTATTATTCTTTTTTATGTGTTATGCACATTGGTTCTGTAAGCATGCACGTTGCAATCATAACATCTGACAGCATGACGTTATTACCTCTGCTGCAGCACATTGCAAAGGGTCATTCAACTGGACCCTGAAGATGCATAACACATGAGTTGTACATGATTGGAGACTGCCATGCTAACAGTGAATGAACATCATTTATTCTATCACATATATGCAGTACATGTAGATATGTCACACGCCTGGGATGCTCACCTGCACAGATCATCCCACACACATCCTTACCTGCTTCATATGGGCAATATTAGGACACATCAGTTCAGAGACATGCGTGGACACCAAATGTGCAGCATCATGCAGGTCACCACTGCCGCCCTGGCATTCTTTCTATGCCTGCATCATGGCCATGGTGTCTACTCCATGGCACACTTCTATCCACTCCTTTGCTACCCATGGACTTCACATGTGCACCCTTACTGCTACAGTCCAACTGCCTCCCACATTCTCCTCCCACTCACTATCTCACATTCAAGGAACATATGAATGTGACATGTTCATCAGCTATTACCTTTGCTCCCATCCAGCAGCTCAAATGTGACTTGCAGAAAGGCTCCCTTATCCCACATTAAGGCAACCGGCCTTAGTGGGTGTTAATGTGCACACTGGGCACTCTTAGCGTCCGCTGTCCACTTAACGCATGCTAACCAGCTGTTAACACCCTTAACGCCGGAACAACTGTTCCCCGCCCCTTCCTTTACTGCCCATTGGGGCCCTTAATGCTACCATTTACCTCACAAATGCTGCGCCTTTAGCTGTGTTTAATAATCATGCCCCCCAGTCTTTTTATATTTGAAACATCTGCATTAAAAATTGGTCAAAAGGAAAGCTTATGGCTTGAAGCCTTTCCCTTCCATTACAAACAATCTGAGAAAAAATTAGCTTGAATTCTTTAAATTAGTTTGGATTCTCTAAAAGCCTGTGTTGTGTGGATTTGCATTATAATGAGCTGCTTTGCATGTATTTGCATGTTTTACATCTCATTATTGTTCATTTTCTATAGCACTAAAAAATGTGTGTTAAAAGCAAATAATGCACAATTTTTCCATTTAGCAGGCAATTTTATAAGGGTCGCTTAGTTTAACATGCATTGTCAAGTGCATTTTTTGCACCTATTTTATAAAATTAGGTGAGTGTACCTTTTTTATAAAATAGGGGCATAAGTGGTAAGATGCACATGCACCAAATGTAGGCTTGACTGCTTACACCAATTTATGCTTGATGTAGATTTAGAGGAAAACTCACCTACACTGTTACAGTATATTTTGTCATTTCTGCATGCAAATTTAGGATCTGCCTATCCTCTGTGCAAACTCGGCCCCAAGAATACACCATCACCCCGACACACGTATTTACAGAATAGTGCCTGTCTAAACTCCAGGAATAAGAGCCCATCCCCATGCATAAATCACAGAAAATAGGTGACTTACGCATGTTGATGGCTTGTTATAAAATCAGCTACTTAAGATAATTAGATAGCTGGTGGATTTAAATGTCTCTGTTGCCTTCTAGAAGAGCTGTATGTGACTGAGTGTGGTGTGTGTTAGGTTGTTGCTTTGGAACAGGAATGGTTTCTTCTTGTTATCTCTTCTCATTTAGTGGAATGTTTGCTATGTTATCTTGTTATTTGGGTGCTGGAGTGTGGTGCTATGTGTTTTCTTCACTTCCCAGGCTCTCAGGAGTCCATAGGTTTTTTAGCTTTTTCTGTTTAGCCAAGTGCATAGCTCTCAGCAATTGTGAATCATGAACCACCAATGTGAGCACTTTGGACTTAGAGCAAATACATCTTTCTAAGGATGAATCTCTAAAGATTAAAACTGATTGAGTGGGTGAAATCATCTTTGCTCCAGCACAGAGAAATCAATATGAGGTAGCAATTTTGTGAAACATTCAGGTGTTAAAGTCTTGTCCTCTTGCGCAGACCCTGAGGGGCAATGGGTTGTTGTGATTGCGGAAATTGCAAACTCACTCTCAAGTTAACATATGCATCTAACCACGATGATCCTGAATTTTTTAAATTTTTGGCTAATCAGACTATATTGGCAGGATGTGATCCAATAATATTAGGAAATTATTTCAATTTATGTCTTGATCCAATACTTGATAGGTAGATTTTGACTAAAGTTCATTCATCCAGAGCCTATACAATGTCTGTGCAATGTCATCTCTGTTTAAGATTAATGTTTCTCTACCTATTACACCACCTGACCAATCACGATTTCACTTTTTATTCATAGCCTCAAACTATATATCCCATATTGATTTTTTCTAGTTTCTAAATCTCTGATTCTGCTGCAGATACAGGTTGTGTTAAATATGCTTCTGCTCAAATTTTCCTCAGCCTTTTATAGGAAGACAAATCATTTGTTGGTGGAGTAACTCTCAGCCAGGAAGCCCCCTCACATTGCTTTGAAAAAGTAGAAATTACCTAAGGAACTGGGAAGGGTAAGTTTCACTGATTTTGAGACATATCATTCTGCCTTCATCCTGTACCATGCCAACTGATGGTACATAGAGGAAGACTTGAGATCAACCAATATGGCTTTCTGCGGAGTGTGTATTGATGCCTCCTGGTTGCTGGGGATGGTATATCCTCTGAATAAAATTAGGTCATGTCTAATTAGTGCATCTCAGGAGAGTTTAAAGATTCCACATGCTCAGCTGGATATTTCCTGGAGTACTTTAAGTAGGACCCAATATGCTTTAATCCAATTTCACAGGTTGAAAAGTTATCCTTTTCCTGGAGGAATTGATTCAAAGCAGGGGTTATGTCTATCGGGACACATGAGTGGTGAGGGAATGTATCTCTCTTGAAAAAGTACGACAACATTCCAGTTTCAGCCTAAGGGGTATGTTTACTAAAGGGCGGTAAGGGAGCAAAGGTGACATTAACACACATTATCGGTGCCCGTGAGCAGTTAATGCCGTGAAAAGCACCAACAATGCTGGATTAACATGCAGAAGCAGGACCCATAGAGTTAAGATGAAAGGAGGTGGAGAGTGGGCATTAATGTGGCAGAGAGTAGGTGGGGATAGCATGTGCTCCTTTAACGCCGGGTTGTGTTACTGTGCGTTAGAGATCCCAGCACTGGGAACCATAACACCATCTGAAGGCTCACAGTAAGAGCTATTTCTGAAGGAAGAGAGCCTATTTAAAAGTCAGTAATGTGTTCCATCTACTGTCAATGCATATTACTGAGCTGCTGAGATGATTCATTACATCCTCCATGTGGTGATCAGCTGCAGGAAGCTGCTCTGAATGTGCAGTGCATCCTGGGTAATGGAAGGGCTAACCTATTCCGGTACACATAGCTGGCATTGCAGGCAGGGATCTGTAGTCTCTGTGATTGCAGACAGAGATGTGCAGGATGGTGTAGAGGTGTAGCCTAATGATTAGGACACTTTCTCTGTAAGCAAGGGACATGAGTTTAATTTCCACTCCTTATCTGGGTGACTGTGTGCTACTCAGTTAAATTTTATGCCTGGGACAGTCCAAGCTCTGCTGTGATTGGCTGACAGACATGTGTATACTTTGTTATGTGTTCTGCCCAAACCTTCGGTCTGCATACATGCAATTTGCCATCCTGCCCTCATTCAAATACAAATCACCAGCATTTCCTAACCAAATAATATAATCCAATCAAAATAAAGCCAGGAAGGTATAAAGAGCCTCATATAAGAAATGAACTAAACCTCAATTTTTTTTCGGAAGCTTTGTCTAGAGAAGCGTACACTCCTCCCGTAACAAAGCTTTCCTGTTTATTCTATTATAAAGACTCTCAAGGGTGCCACAAATGTGAAACATCACAAAGTGAACCACAAAACAGAAGTCTCATTAAAAATAACAACAAGCACTAAACTTATGGGATCCCCATGGTCCATCACATAGAATTCATCAACGATGGCAACCAAACTCAAAGAGGATAGTGCTGACGGTATCATCATGAGGATAGTAACAGTGACACAGACTGTGTTTTGAGCCCTCATTGGCTCTGCTGTAGGCCATTGCTGGGGTTCAGACATGTTCACCCTGCAGATGTTTGACACCTGACTGGAGGCGTAGCCTAATGGTTATGCCACTGGATTAGGAGACCATGCTACCAGGGTTCAATTCCACTCCATGCGGGACTGGTATGATGGCTTAATTGTAGCTTTTTATGTATGGCACAGTCTTCATAGGATGTCCACAACTCCTTTTGACCTTGTGTAAGTCACTTAACACTCCATTGTCTCTGCAGACTGCAGCTTCTCACAGTCTCTGTTGTTCATCATACATTAACACGGTTTCAGTATACTGTACCCCGCTTTGACTACACGGATACAGTAGAGTAATAGGGGGCAGTTACATACATACAGATATCACCTACTTGTGATACCTGATTGAGGTATTACATCAGGACTGTGTCTGTACAATTTTGGGACCATTACATCTTTGCATTACATGCGGACACATCCCACCCCTTGGATGGCGACCTGCAGGGCTTCACTCATGTCCTCATGTGCCCCATTGGCTCTGTTTGAGCAACTCGTGTCCAGGTTGTGTATGCACATTGTTTGAGAGAATTGTATGGTTGCTGTATGGCTGGGACAGGAGTGATACCAACATGTCAGGTAGCAGGCCTTCCACATAGCACTTGCACATGTTTCCCCCAAACAGTACACATGCATTGGAGATGGCACCTTCGGTACATCACTGCTGCAAGCCCATATCACACTCTCATCTACTGCCATTCCTCCCTCAGCCCATCCATCAGACTCTTCCAGCTAGGTAGAGTCATGTATTCTCCTGCAAGCTTCTACACCGTGGCCGACACATGTACTCCTTTCTACATGTTGACCTCTCACGCACACTTCTCCTGTGCCTGATCTTCACATCACCACTCCTGTCCCATCATCCTTTGGCTGCACACATCGTGCCACTACTGACTCCACAGGGGGAAATGTCATCCTCATCCTCTGCAACTTGCTGCCAATGCATCATTTTCCATGCTCGCACCCCAGTGCATCAGTACAGCTGCATCACATATGCTCATCCCACCTACCGATTGCCACTTATGGTGCCCACAGATCAGTCAGATCCATCAGTTCCCACCTGTCCTTCCATCCATCAGCTTTAAATTGTCTTTCCCTGGTGCTCCCTTAGCCAATGTTAGAGTGACAGCCATTTTCGGCCATTAAAGTGCACACTTGGCAACTTAATGCACGGTGTCCTGATAATGCATGTTAAGCAGCCCATTTCACCCTTACTGCCAAAATGCCTCCTACCCACTCAGAGCCTTTTTTGCTGCCGTTTTCACTCGATATCCCCTGCTCCCTTAGCACCCTTTAGTAAACATATCCCCATGTCTAAGTACACAACAGAGACAGAATTTCTTGCACAAGATCATAGAAAAAGAAAAATCTTTGGAGTAAATCTCTACAGCAGAAGTCAAATTCCAGTTAGTGTTTTACATAGAACTATACACCAGACAAACTTTGGGCCAATTAAGAAACAGGAATGAAGATTACCTGCAATACAAATGTTTTGCTTTTATAAATTTTCATTTCAGGGCAAATTTGTTAAAGAAGTAACTGTAGATGGCTGCTGCCCAAATGAAAAACATAGCTGAAATGTTACTAGAAGTTTCAGGCAAATAAAAATATCCCAGTTGTATTTTTTCTCACACACAGAGGCGGGTCTTAACGTTAGACAACCAGGAGCTGCAAAGGGTTCATACATGTCTCCACATGGTTTCACAGACTTTCTGGCAGAACAACATTGCAAAAGACAATATTTGGAGTAAATCTCTTCAGCAGGTGTTAATAGATTCACAAGGCAAGAGAACCAGTTAGTATTTTGCATAGAGGTGCATAGCAGATGAACTTTGGACGAAACAGGAAGGAAAATCACCAGCAATAACAATAATGCTTGCAGGAGCCAACTCACATGGAGTCTTGGTAATTAATCTGCAAGATTCCTGTCTCCTAATTCAAAGTTCCTCAGTTTGAGACCAGCTTTCTGTGATGAAACAAGGGAAAAAAACTGAATTTGGGATGTTTCAGATTAAAAGGATATGGAATGCATTGATATTTTCTTTGCAAATGCACATCCCTAGTAATAACTACCATTCTTGATTCCAATGTGCCACTTGCCTTACAGTACTAACTAAAGTGTGGTAGCAAGAGGTTGCTTTAAATACATTTTAGGCATCAGAGAACAGTGCAATAAGCATGTTCCGTAGTCATATTCTGCGATCAGCATGAATTTTAAAATATCATTCAATCTCCTTACTTAGACTTTTCAGAGAAATTGTGTTATTTATTTTGTTTATCATTTATTTATTTAAATAGAGTTGTTATACCATTTTTCTACCGGTCAAAACGTTATACAATCAACGAAAGCAACAGTGTTGAGTTTTAAAATCCATCCTTCCTTGATTTATTCTCCTGCTTTTTTCTGCTTTATGTCAGGAATTGACAACTGTTTAAAGCTTGTGGATCAAAGTCCTTGCCTAGCTAGGTTTCCTGTGTGAGAATGATTTTATCTTTTGGATGCTTATAGTATACTATGTAATATAATAATTCTGTGACAAGGTAGAATACACTGCAGTTTTTAGTGACTTAGGCTATGAAGTACAAGCAGCTCATTTTTACATTTTCATGTATTGGTAATAACAACAGGATGTCTGATGTCTATGGATAGATTAGCTACATACCATTTTCCAGCAGTTTCTAGTTCTGCTTTATGAGAGTTTCTCAGACACCCTTGCTCATATGTGATTTAATTCATATATATACATTCATATGTGCTTAGAGACATACGTACAACTATAAGCATCTAACTTGTTTTTCAGAATGAATGTAAAGTTTGAACAGTTATCATCGGTTTGCTTCAAATTAGAGCATAAAATGTGTGTTTTTCTAAATTGTATGATATTTCCAAGGTTTACTTTGGAAATCTCTATTGACAGCTCCATTGAACTGTAACATCTGGCTCGGTGCCTGGAATGTTAGAGCGGGACTGATGCTGCTTAGTCTGCTTCTTTGCATCATTAATATATCCAAAAGTTGGAACTTAGACCCCGGTGAAGTACGAGCCAGATGTTGGATAGCAGGAAACAGTGTTGTGAGCAGAAACACATGCTGTGGATTGCCAAAATTGGAGAGAAATATCTCATACTGTTTTGTTACATTAACTCGGCTGCCCAGTTTGTTTGTTTTTTTTTAACTCCACAGAGTTGAAAAGGATTGCCATTTTAGTCTGCCAAAAATAACATTAAAAGGAAACTAGCTAAGTAGTTGAATAGAGATTATACCTTCACAATTATCTGAAGATGCAATCAATGTAGACTATAAAGCCATTTCTTTAACTGAAGCTTTTATTGCTTGTGACGTTGTCCTACGAAGGAATATTAGTAATCTCGGACGTTGCATCTTAAAACCTTCAACAAAGATTTTTAAAATGAAACGCTGCATTTTTAAAAAGCATTGCTGAATTTGGCAGTATTGTCTCCTATGAGTGCTTTGTCTTGTGTTTTGTTGGGATGTTTTTTCTCTTCAAACCCTACCAGACCACAGACTTAAGGAAAGCAGTTTTCAAATCGCCTGCATAGTGGCATATGGGTACTTTCACCATGCAACTCTCAACTAGTCTCCAAAAAGAAACCGCTTCATTAGTTCTTCTTACAAAATAAAGACCTAGACTTACTAAATTACACTACTGCATTATTATATGCTAATGCTCTTCAATGAATGTTATTTATCACAGGTCCCATTCTATGGAATGTGACTCACTTACTAAAAAAGGAGTATGTTTATCAAAATGTACTATGTTACCATGTATTAAGCTGCAAAGTTAGTGCAGAGATCTGTGCCAACTGTGGGGGGCATGTCTAGCATGTCCCCCTGTATTTATAGTGGGGAGACGCACTGGAACTCACTAACCAGTAAGCACACTTGCCATGGGTATACTTAGCACCATCGCATAGCTTGTGAGCCCTTCAGGGACAAGAGAAATATATATATAAACAGTACCTGAATGTACACCGCTTTGAGTGGTAGAAAAGTGGTATATAAGCCTAGTTAAATAAATAAATAACATAAATCTATTGAAGAACTGGTAACGGCACTTGTGCTAATTGCAACATTTGCAGTTAGTGTGGCCCATTGATACCTGTGCTAACTATAATGTACCATCACCATCCACACTCCACCCCTAGCCCGCCCAGTCACCATCCCTTCACGTGTTAACAGCACGAGTTCTTTACCATGCTGCCCCACACTAATAGTCAGTGTAGCATGATTAGCATATGATAAACCCCATGCTAACCATTAGTGCACTTTAGTAAATGTGCGTCAGTGGTGTTAATGGTGTTAACAAAAGCGATAGCAGTGAATCTAACAGTCAGCTTAAAGTGTGATTGTCCAAAGTTCACTCCTATACTTTGCACCTCCTAAGAGGAATAACATAGAGCCCAGGCTTTTAAATATCAATGAAAGTTCATTCCAGGAAGGCCTCTTCTAAGCCAGCCAACTTGTAGCAGGGCAGTTATCACACAGGCCATTTTACTCTGGTAAATTGGTATTTAGTCGGGTAAATATCTTTGAAAACAGACTTGTCCTCCACAAATGTTTATATTACAATAGCAAGACAACAGTGATTAAAGGACTATTTTATTTGTATTTAATTATATATGTGAAGAGACTATTTAGATGCTGTAGCGCCATTCAGTGTCCCTACCAAATATTGGATGGAGTTCTAGAGCAATAGTATGACATTTTCCAGAACAGGGGAGATTCTTGTTGCCAGTCATTTCATACTAGGAGGAGATTCCTCTGAGAGGACAAACTCTGCTTTGTATATAAACTACTCAGTCATTAAACCACGGAGTTGTAGAAAGAGTCTACCTTTAAGAGGCAGAAATTGTATTCTGAACCAAAGCTTTACCTAAACGTTATAGTTAGTAAGACAACAATTAACAATTGGCAGAAACAAACAAGAACTATGTTCTAAATTGTTAAGTCCTCCTCTACAGTCCAAAAATCATTACAAACAGTTTAGTTATTTCTGCTCTCAATGGTGTATTTTACCATACTTCTTTTCAGGGTTTTTTTTTCCTAATCTGAGCACTTAATCTTTCCTTCACCACTCTTTCTCTGGTTGCATAGTTCTTGTTTGTTTCTACCAGTTGTTAATTTTTGTCTTATTCAGTGACCATAAAGCTTAGGCAAAACTTTGGTTCAGAACACAATTTCTGGCCTGGATGCAGCCCCCACAAACAAACCCTGGTAATAAGAATCCATGAGCTCCAGACTGAAAGAAAGGCTCATTGGATTGGTATGCCCCTTGTCTGCCAAGCAGTTTGCGAAGTAACTGCTAGGACTACACAGAAGGGAGTTACTCATGTTTTTCATTTGGTTTGGAATATATAGTTGTGGTTAACATTATTGGCATCTTTGCATTTTAGGTTGTGTACAACATCATGAGAAATAATTGGAAATATTCCAACTGTATATCATCATAATATTTTAATAGTTATGTTCAAAGGTATACAACAAAAAAAAGATGTCTATGCAACTTAGGGGTATGTTTACTAAAGCGCGCTAAGGTAATAGGCGTTAATGGCAGTGATAAGGTGCGTTAATCCTAAAAAGGCTCTGAGTGTATAGGGGGCATTCTTGTTCCAGACTGTTAGTAACAAACAATGCAGCCCTTGATCCCATGGTGTCCACAGTGCTTATGTGTTTATCTGCTGTGTGTGCTGCCTAAGTGTGGGATGTAGGGAAGTTCACCAATTGTTTCTGGGTTTCACATTCTAGCAGATGTCTGTCATATACTCTGGGTCTGGGCCACATTGCTGAGAATGGTCCACAGCAGAGCTTTCACACAACAGACCAGAACTACCCAAATGGGTGGACATGGATGAAGATGATGTATGTTCTGAGGTGATGAATAACATAACAAGCTGTGGTCTATGATGTACCTTAATGTAACATTATGTATGTGAGTCTGGCTGCATGAGAACAGATGCAGTGTTCCAGCATGAACTGATCTTGGAATGTTCAGGTGCTGTGCAAGGTGAGCAGATTCCTTATCTTCCTAGGATTGTGACACATGGCAATAGTATCCATAAGAGCATAAGATATGCCATACTGGGTCAGACCAAGGTCCATCAAGCCCAGTATCCTGTTTCCAACAGTGGCCAATCTAGGTCATACGTATCTAGCAGTATCCCCAAGAGACACAGGTTCCACAATGCTTGTATTGGGTCAAGCATTGATATCCTGGGTCCCTATTTAATAATGGTTTATGGACCTTTCCTCCAGGAACTTTTCCAAACCTTTTTTAAACCCAGCTACACTAACAGCTTTTACTACATCCTCCGGTAACAAATTCCAGAGTTTAATTACACGTTGAGTGAAAAAATATTTTCTCTTATTTGTCTTAAATAGTTTACCCTGTAGCTTCATTACATATCCCCTAGTCTTTCTATATTCTGATAGCATAAACAATCGATCTACGTTTACCCGTTCTACTCCATTCTTTAATTTAGAGACCTCTATCATATCTCCCCTCAGCCGTCTCTTTTCCAGGTTGAAGAGCCCTAATCTTTGTAGCCTCTCTTCATAGGAGTATCCTTCCATCCCCTTTACCATTTTGGTGGCTCTTCTCTGTACCTTTTCTAATAACGCTATATCCTTTTTAAGATACGGCGACCAGAATTGCACAAAATATTCAAGGTGCGGTCTCACCTTGGAACGATATAGAGGCATTATAATATCCTTTGCTTTATTTTCCATTCCTTTCTTTATGATACCTAGCATTCTATTTGCTTTCTTGGCCACCGCTGCACACTGGGCCGAGGGTTTTAACATTTTATCCACGATGACGCCTAAATCTTTTTCCTGGGTGGTGGTTCCCAATGTGAACATCTGGCACAAGCACTGTTACACCAAGTCACTCAAGGGATCTTGTCACATGGTAAGCATGCAACTGACATGTACTACAAGAAAACTCTTGGTGTATGACCCGACAGAAATTGCACATATTGACCTTATGACTAGATGTGGCAGACATAGCTCAGTAAAAAGAGAATCTGTCTATGTGCTCGGATGTTCAGAGCCCCAAGCATAACTACTGTTAATACTGTATGACATGACTGTCTATCTAGCCAATGCACTATACATGTCTGTGTGGCATGTCTGGATGTGAAAGCTGGTCTTTCCTGGTACAACACATACTGCCCATCCTAACTGTTTGGTTCAGGCTTTGTTCCCTAACTGTGATTAGCATGAAACACTCCTCAGTAGTGTTGCTCTACATATATATCTCAGGGGCATTGTATGACAACAGTAGAGCATAGTGGAATCCCACAATGATGCATGTATATGTGTATGTAAGTCGCTGGTAAAGCCATTGGGAGGGCTAGCAGTTGGGGGTCTTAGTTTGAGCCCGAAGGATGTCACCTGTGATATACATGATTGGGACATCAGGCTGCCTGGAATGTGTTGCCCTGTCTTTTCCCACATGAATATTCCATGTGTTTGTTGTGAACTCAATTCTCAACTGAGGCATATGACATGATGTGCACATACATGAAAGTGTGACATGAATGACCCAACGCAAATGTCTCTCCCTATATCCTTCTTTGGGAATTCTGCTCTCCTCGCAAATCGAGTCTATCTGTGCCCTCTTTGCTCTTGCAAATTCCTAATTTTGCTCCTTTCACATTGCTGCTCCTTCTGCCTGTTACACACTACCTGAGTTTGTATGTCATGCCTCTGCTCTGGACCCTATCAGATCCAGGGTTCAAAATCACCTCCATTCTGATGCTCCTGAAACGTGATTCACCCAATCTCCTTTGTGTTTTACTACTACTACTACTACTATTCAGCTCTTGTAAAGCGCCACGCAGCGCTGCACAGCTAACCTACAAGAGGTAGCTAACATACAAGAGACAGTCCCTGCTCATCATAGTCATGCTCATTGGAGCTTACAATCTAGTTGGAATAGTACATTAGTTAGAACAGTACAGGGCATTAGTCAATTCTGCGTTTTCTTCCAATTCCCCTAGATGTATGTTGTGTTTACAGCTACTATGTTGTCTGTCCTGACTAGACAGTAAGCTCTGTTGAGCAGGGCCTCTCTTACATGTTTCTGTGCTGTGCTGCATATTTCTGGTTGCACTATATAAACATTCATCAACAGTAGCAGCCATAGCAATGAGATATCGAGAATGTGTCCAATGTGTCAACCCTGTGAGATAAATGTGCTTAACATCTCACACCAATAGCTGTCCATCATCAACATCCTGGTGCTGCTATAAGAATGTGCAAAAATACTAGCCTTACTGATGGAGTAGCCCTCTTTTGGAGAATCAGTCACCATTGTTATGTTTATGTGATATGTCACATGGTTCCTGAGTTACCATCTGCCGTGGTGGATGATCCATGGTATACATCTGATCATGTGCCTAGCACATTGTGTGATTGCACAAGATGTGCAATTGATTTGCAGCAGTGCAAGGGAAAACACATAAATAGTTTGCACAGTATGCAATGGCTGGAATACTGGCTTGCATATGCTACCTTACCCACATCTGCCGGTCCCTGGAAACCATACTTATATCCATCATCTATGTGAGGAGATGTATCCCTGGGACTTCCAAGGTTAGCAGTCCTTGCCACTGTATATGCATACATGTCAAGATAGTTGGTTGAACATACATATGTGACAGTATAAGGTTTCGCTGATGGTTCTGAGAATGGCAGCATATGTACTAATATGTTGGAATTACATGCAATCTGTCCTTTCCCAAACACCACTTCACTGCCCACCCTTCACCTGCAGTCAGTTATCTCATGTGTGCATAACTGTCATGTTGCTATCTCTTGTCTCCCCCAACAACACCTTTGCAGAATACAATGGAAGGGACATACTGCTGCTTGGATCATGTCTCCCATCACCTGCTCAATGATCTCCACTGCCTGCCCATCAAATGGCATATCCATTGCAAGATCTTCACTGGTTTACAAGTCTATTAACATGCACACCCCACAATATCTGTCCGATTGTTATCTGTTTCACAATCCCTCCAGTAGTCTTTGCTTCGGAGATGACATATCTCCTACTCATTTCCTACATACATTACATGAGTCCAATGGCAGTGATTTTCTATGTGGTGGGTGGGACAGCTCTCCATAACTATAAACAACATGTACCTGCTGATCTTGACCCTCAGAGAGCACAATGACTATAAGTTTTAGCATACACATCTCAGTCCAATACAGTGACAGCTGTACATATAGAGTTGGATTTTAGAGAGGAAATAAACAGCTTTATAGAGGACAGTGTGTCATATCCACATTTTTACCTATGTGTGATTTCAGCATGTACCCTCCCAATGACCTTAGGTATTAGGATTGTGATGTTTGTTTATACATTCTACTGATTGACCCAGCGGTAACACTTGCTCACCTTTACTAATTGCATCAGCTGGGGAATGTTGGAGAGAAAGGATGGGCAACAGGGATCGCTTTGGGCCACTGTTAAGTACAGACTGTATCTAATAGATTCACTGCATTCCAGGAGATATGTCATTTGAAACAAGGGAATTCCTACGCCTAGTTTCTGTCATGTCACCCTTCACATTTTTATTCTGCATGTAAGTCCCCTAATTTATTTCTTTATTTGGCTAAACTTTTATACTGCTTTTCACAGAGGTCAAAGTGATGTACATAGAACTTGAACAGGTTAAACAACATTTACATAGAACAGTAACTTTTTACAATAAGTTTCAACAAAGGCATGATGTCTTTACAAAGCATTCTTTGTTGTGAGGGTGGGTTTGAGAAAAAAGAGGGGAGTTAGGAAGTGGATCCAAAATGTAGGGTGAATAGGTAGGTTTTGAAGAAATGTGAGGAGGTCTTTGGTATTCCTTATTGTGTTGGAGAGGGAATTCCAGATGTGGGAGCATAGAGCTTTCAAAGGACCAAGCACATGCTTGTTGTGTGCTTTTTGTTTTTACTTGAGCGAGTAGCTAGGGTGTCTCTTGTGGAGTGTTGTCTGGGTCTGTTCATCTCTGGTTGTCCAATAAGGGTTTGAAGGTGGGGGAATGATTGATTACACAGGTACACTAAAAAAAATTTTTTTAAACTGCCTCTAATGTTTCGATTGATTTTTACGTTTTTTGGTGCGCTGAATCCAAATCTGGTAACCAATTTGCTCCATCACGTACAGATTTTTTGCTACATTGGGTTAGCAGTTTGAGGTGAACGTTTCAGATTGAGTGCGATCGAGATAAAAGTTTCTTGGATGAATTCTTTATACTAATTGTTTAGTAGTTATTCAAATAAGAATAAAGAAAATTGTAACAATGCAGCACATAAGAATAGAGTAATGTCAACAAAACACACTGTGATGGTAGCAAAATTGTCTGCACTTAAAACAGCCACATACATGTGCACAAACATTGAGCATATAAGAGCGAGGTTAGACACAAAGCAAAGCAAAGAAATGTGCAAAAAATGTTGTACAGGTATGTATGTAAGAATAGAAAACGCAAACCGCACCATTGCAATACATGAAGACAAACACCCGATGGTGTGAAAATAAAATTCTAATAAATGAGATCCGACACTGTGGTAATAACTAGCAAATTTTTATTTCAAAGTTTAGTAAAAACACGATATTTGTCAACACAGTTTAGATTTTAAAGTCATTCTTGGGTCAATCAATCTCCTGGTGGGCCCGTTTCTTCTTCCCCCGAATGCTTCTCTTGGTGCGCTGCTTGGCGTATTTTTCATCTGGGGTTTCCCGCAGCAGCAACCAGCAGAAATCAGCCATCATAGTGGTGTTCCATCTTCCTTGGTACCTTCTCTCTGCGTCCTTGATGTCCTGGTGAAACCTTTCACCTTGTTCTTCACTGTACGCCCCCAAGTTTTCGGGAAAGTAGTTCACATGGGAGTGCAAGAAATGGACTTTCAGGCTCATGTTACAGCCTTGTTCTTTGAAGGCATTGAGCATCCTGGCAACAATATCCTTATAGTTCTCATCCCACCTGTTCCTCAAGAATTTGAGAACAACATCCTTGAAGGAATCCCAGGCTTCTTTTTCCTTCTCATACATCGTTTCAGCGAATGCTCCATCTGAAATGAGTTTCCTTATATCAGGGCCAACAAACACTCCTTCCTTTAGCTTTGCTTCAGAAAGTCGGGGGAACTTTGAGCAAAGGTACCGAAAGCACTCACCATCTTTTGGAAGGGACTTGATGAATTGCTTAATGAGACCCAACTTAATGTGGAGAGGTGGTAATAGAATTTTATCACGAGGTACCAAGCTCTCATGAAGAACATTTTTCTCACCGGGTCTCAAATACTCCCGAATTGGCCAGTCTTTTTTCCCCCAGTGTAGGTCGCGGGCCTGGCTATCCCACAAGCAAAGGAAGCAGGGATATTTGGTGAAACCAGATTGCTGCCCTAATAGCATGGATAGAATTTTAAAGTCTCCACAAATTTATTTATTTATTTAGCTGTATTTATATCCCGCATTTCACCGGGTCAAAGCGGTCAATTGGGAGATACATTTAACACGAGGGGATATGACACACATACACTAATACTTACAGGGAACATGGGGAATGGAGGGTTAAGTGCAGGGCCGGATTTACGTATACGCCATGTACGCCATGGCGTAGGGCCCACAACCGGCAGGGGCCCACAAAAAATAGAACCAGTTTTTTTTTTTTTTCAACTCGATTTAAAAAAAAAACTGGTGGCTGCCGCCGCGGGGCCCCCTCTGCTGCCGCGGGGGCCCCGTCTACAAGCTGGTCGGGTCTGGTCGGGTTGGGTCGGGTCGGGTCTCGTCTCCCTCCCTCCCTCCCGGCTGCGAGAGACGCGAAGATAGAGCGTCTCCTCGCGTCTGTGTTAAGCCCGCAGGGGCTGATGGGATTTCCCATCAGCCCCTGCGGGCTTAACACAGACGCGAGGAGACGCTCTCCCTTCGCGTCTCTCGCAGCCTGCAGCGAGGGAGGGAGAGAGACCCGACCGGACCCGACCCGACCGGACCGGACCCGACCAGCTTGTTGACGGGGCCCCCGTGGCCCCAGCGGGGGCCCCGCGGCGGCAGCCACCAGCTTTTTTTTTTCATTAAATTTTACTTTAGGCCGGGGGGGGGGTAGGAGTCCTACCCCCCCCGGCCTAAAGTAAAATTTAATTTAAAAAAAAAACCTGGTGGCTGCCGCCGCGGGGCCCCCTCTGCTGCCGCGGGGGCCCCGTCAACACGCTGGTCGGGTCCGGTCCGATCCGGTCGGGTCGGGTCGGGTCGGGTCCGGTCGGGTCTCTCTCCCTCCCTCCCTCGCTGCAGGCTGCGAGAGACGCGAAGATGCGTCTCTCGCAGCCTGCAGCCTGCAGCGAGGGAGGGAGAGAGACCCGACCGGACCCGACCCGACCGGACCCGACCAGCTTGTAGACGGGGCCCCCGCGGCAGCAGAGGGGGCCCCGCGGCGGCAGCCACCAGGTTTTTTTTTTTAATTAAATTTTACTTTAGGCCGGGGGGGGTAGGACTGGTAATGGGCTATGGGGGGGGGTAGGACTGGTAATGGACTATGGGGGGGTAGGACTGGTAATGGGCTATTGGGGGGGCTGGGGCTGGAAATGGACTGGGGGGGTAGGGCTGGTAATGGGCTATTGGGGGGCTGGGGCTGGAAATGGGCTGGGCTGGGGGGGGTTAAGGCTAGAGGTGGGCTGATGGGGTTAGGACTGGTAATGGACTGTGGGCTGTTGGGGGGGGCTTAGAACTGGCAATGGACTTTGGGGGGGGTTAAGACTGGTAATGGGCTGTGGGCTGATGGGGGCTGTCTGGTAATGGGCTAGGGGGGGGGGGCTAGGACTGGAAATGGGCTGGGGGGTTAAGACTGGAGGTGGGCTGATGGGGTTAGGACTGGTAATGGGCTGTTGGGGGGGGTTAGAACTGGTAATGGGCTTTGGGGGGGTTAAGACTGGTAATGGGCTGTGGGCTGATGGGGGTTGTCTGGTAATGGGCTATGGGGGGCTAGGACTGGAAATGGGCTGGGGGGTTAAAACTGGAGGTGGGATGATGGGGTTAGGACTGGTAATGGGCTGTGGGCTGATGGGGGGGGGTAGGACTGGCAATGGGCTATGGGGGGCTGACTGGAAATGGGTTGATGGGGTTAGGACTGGAAGTGGGCTGATGGGGGGTTAGGACTGGTAATGGGTTATAGGGGGGGCTTAAACTGAAAATGGGGTGATGGGGGGTTAAGGACTGAAAATGGGGTGATGGGGGGTTAAGGACTGTAAGTGGGGTGATGGGGGGGCTAGGACTGGAAATGGGCTGATGGATGGCTAGGACTGGAAATGGGCTGATGCAGGGACTAGAAGGGAATGGATGCTGGGTGAGGCTGGAACTAGAAGGGAGCTGATGTTGGGGGAGGATTAGAATGGGATGGGGCTGGAAGAGTAAAATGGAGAAGGGAAAAATATTTTGTGTGGGAGGGATAAAAAATCTACAATTGGCCGGGTATTGGGAGAGTAAGTGGGGATTGAGGATGGAGGGGTAAAATTTGAGTGGATGAAATAGGAATGAGGAAAGAGCAAAAGGAGAAAGATTAGTATGTTAAAGCAGATGTAGAGAGAGAATGGAAAAAAATCTAGAAGAGAGAAGAAAGGACAAATGGACAGCAGACGATGGAGAGTTAGCAGAAGACACGAAGAAACCAGAAGAAAGTGGCTGGAGCAATTGCAGCTGAAAAAAATGCACAAAAGGTAGAAAAATATCTCTTTATTTTGAATTTATTAATTGGAATATGTCAGCTCTGGTAAATGTGCATCATTAACATCTGTGCTTTGTTTAGTACAAGAGCAAATTAATGTATTGTTTTATTTCTACAGTGTTGTACATTCCAAGTTTGGCTTTTGGGATTCCCAGTTTAATTATTGTCTTCCTATTTCTAAATTGTGATTACTTGTTTGGTGATGGTCTATGTTCTGCATGTGTAACTGAGCTGAGGTGTTCTGTTTATATAATTCCTATTTGACATTGCCACTTGTTCTCTTTCCCCAGTAGGTCATGTATTGTTGTTCTCTGAAATGTATTGGTTTAATATTTGCAGTGTTGCCTTTTGATTGGTAGAGTATGGTGCTTTGTGAGTCCTGGTAGTGCTGTTAGGATACGGCGGGTTTACTATGGGCAGTGTTTGTAGTAGTTCCTAATGTGTCTGGCAGTTGGCACTGGATTATAGTAATGTAGAAATCTTTTAGTCTTTCTTTATCCATACACTCATTAAGAGGCACGTTTACTAAAAGTTAGTATATGGTAACATTATGCAAATATGGCCCCTTATGCAAATGAGGTCTGCACCCCCCTTGGGCCGCCCCTGCTGGGGGCCCACAATTTTTGTTGGCGTAGGGCCTCACTCAAGGTAAATCCGGCCCTGGTTAAGTGTCTTGCCCAAGACCACAAGGAGTGCCTATAGGGCTAGAAATCCCAGTCCCTCTGGCCTGAGACTGCTGTCCCCAGGTGGGACTTGAACCCCCGGCCCTCCAGCCCAAAGTACCTTGTCGTAACCACTAGGCCACTCCTCCCTATCCACTTATGCTCATCATAACGAATCTTCTGAAGAATCAGGGCCAAATTCTTGTATTTTTCTTGGAGAATAACAGAGTGAGCAATAGGAACTGAAGCGAATGTGTTGCCATTATGAAGAAGAACACCTTTTATGCTGTCTTTTGACGAATCAATGAACAGCCGCCATTCAGCAGGATCATACTTGAGTTTAAACTTTTCCATCACTCCGTATATATCGTTGCAAAATACCAAATCTGCTGTCTCTTTGTTCACGCCACATCATAGGTATTCCGAAACGAAATGCTTGGTTTTTACCTTTCATCCATAAGCGTAGATCTTCCTCACATGTCTTGCACACTTTGTGAGGAGCCCACGGTTTGTCTTGATCGCCTAACTTCAAACCGAAATAGGCGAAATATACTTTTTTAATAAATGCAGAAATGTTCCTCTGCTGCTTTTTCACGGTATATTCCCCACAAATAAAACAAAAACTGTCCGGAGAGTTGACGCAACCTCTGGCTCTGTGAGCCATCACAAATACACAGCACTGCAAACTACAACTGTAGTGAACCACTTCGGAATAAAGCTGGATTACGACTGAGCAAAGAAAAGGTAATAATGAACTTGCAAGAAACTGAAATTTAACAGGAACGTTCATGTCACAACCACCGTCTTTGAGCGAGCGAACGAGGCGAGGCGAACAGGAAAGAACATGCGCCAGCGCGAGTACTGGATTTAGCCCCCCGCCTCCCAATTGTCCTGTTAATGTATAAAATGAATACAAAACACTCTAAAATATCATGAGGGAGTGTTTCTAGTTAGTTAACCATTACAACCTCTATTTTGGGCCAAGAAAATAAACTGCAGTCGGCTAAAAATAAATTATGTGAACATTCCTTATATGGGTAAGAAATCTAATTTTGCAAGAAAACGTGATGTAATGGAACATTTTGGTTATTTTTCCTGGATTCAGCACCCCAAAATCTATAGGAATCAGTTGCAAAACTGGAGGCAGTTTTTTGGTAGTGTACCTGTGTAATCTGATCTCCTGCAGTGGTACCGCCGGATTATCATCTTCCTCCTCTCGGCCGTCCTCATCATTGCTAGCCTCGCTGACTCTTAGTTTAGTTCTTTTAAACTGTCGCTCCCTTAAGTCTAAATCGCTCCTGGTTCACGACCTTATTTGCCACCACTCACTTGATCTCTGTTTCCTTACCGAAACATGGCTTAAAGACGGTGACCAACCGGTGCTCTCTAGCTCCCTCCCTTCAGGTTCTGCAGCCCTTTCCTCCCCCCGCAGAGGGAGGGGTGGGGGTGGGGTAGCTCTTCTATACCGTGCTTCTCTCTGTATTGAAGAAGTCCCCTCTCCAGTCTCACTTCCTTCAGAATTCCTTCTCCTGAAGCTTTCCTCCGGTTCTCATCCTCTCTATTTCCTTCTTCTATACCTCCCTCCTTCTCTCACTGACTTGCGATGGGATGCGGCTCTCCAGAGTATCTCTGATCTTGTATTACATTTTCCTAATCTCATCCTCCTCGGGGATTTCAATGTGCATTTTGATAATCCTACCAGGTCGAAAGATCGGGCTTTTCTCAGCCTCCTGGCTGATACCTCTTTGCAGCAGCATGTTGCCGGCCCCACGCATGCGGCGGGTCACACATTGGACCTTATCCTTTCCCCTCTGTCTCTGCAGTCGGTGGTCGCACCGCCCTCTGTTCTCAGCATCCCTTGGTCAGATCACTTCTGTGTTTTTTCCTCTAATTCCCTCTCTCCTGTGAAACATGGCACCTCAGGACCCACTCCCGACCCTCTGCTTCGGCGTCACATATCTGCTGAAACATTACAGGCTTTTCCTCCCGCCCCTTCGATATTCCCGCCTGATTTCGCCACCCGCTCTACTGACGATCAGGCTGCTCTTTGGGACTCTCTCTTGACTAAATCACTGGACGAACTGGCACCTTTTCGTCCAGTCTCCCGTATTGCCAGTACACCTTCCTCACCTTGGTACCATCCTGCACTACGCCTCTTACGCACTCAACTGCGTCAGGTCCAACGTCATTGGTCCTGGCATCCCTCTCAGGAATCACTTCTCCGGTTCAAACAATTGTCGTCTGACTATCGCTTAGCTGTGAAATCCGCTAAGCTTGCTTTTTACACCGCTGAAATTTCAGCAGCTGCCAGTTCCTCCTGGCAACTTTTCACTATCCTTCGGAAACTATCATCCACTAGCTCCCAGGATTCTCGAGTTATTATTAATGCCCCAGATCCCCAGGCACTTGCTACCTATTTCTCTGATAAGGTGCTGACCTTACGTTCTTCTTTTTCTGCACCTATCCCTCCCCCCCCCCTCTTTCGCCCTCTTCCATGGTTTTGCCCTCTTCTCCTGTCTCCACTTCAGGTGATCAGGTCTTTGCCCACACTTGGTCGTCCTTCCGCCCTGTTCTTTCAGCAGAGGTACTGACATCCTTATCCCGGTCTCGGCGGACCACTTGTGTTTTGGACCCCATCCCCTCCCGATGGCTCTCCGAGCCTTCTTTGCAACTGGTCCCGTTCATCACCACCATCATTAACTCCAGTTTCTCCTCAGGCCATTTTCCAATGTCTTGGAAGTCTGCAGTCCTCCGCCCCCTTCTGAAGCAACCTTCCTTAGATCCTTCTGTCCTCTCACACTGGCGCCCCGTGTCAAACCTTCCATTCATTGCCAAACTCCTCAAACGCAGTGCATTTGATCAGCTGAACTCACATGTTGAAGCCACGCATTCACTGTACCCACGCCAAGCAGGCTTTCGAAGTGGCCATAGTACTGAAACTGTCCTTCTTGCTTTGTTGAACGAATTGCATGTCACCCACGACCGTGGTGATGTTACCCTCCTGGTGTCCCTTGACCTGTCAGCAGCCTTTGACCTCATTGACCATCGTACCCTTCTGTCATGGTTATCGGACATAGGTCTCCAAGGTACTGTCTGGCACTGGTTTCGCTCTTTCCTCTCCACCCGTTCCTTTTCTGTTCATGTCAACGGGCAGTCCTCCACTGTTCTTCCCCTCACTTGTGGTGTTCCACAGGGTTCTGTCCTTTCCCTCTTACTATTTAACATCTTCCTCTCTCCACTACCGTTAATTATGCAGCAATATCCCGTGTCATCGTACATCTACGCGGATGACATTGTCCTCCTTTTTCACACGTCACCACTATCTCCTGATATCTCCCAGCTTAGTCTCTGCCTTACTCACGTTGCTTCCTGGCTGTCTGAAAATTTTCTCCACCTTAATCCTGCTAAGTCCTCAGCAATGTGGGTGTCACTAAGTGGTACATGCCCCACCCTGGTTCCCTCCATCGGCCCAACTGCTATCCCTTTAACGTCTTCCTTACGTTATCTGGGCGTTCTTTTGGATCCGTCTCTCTCCTTTCAGGAACATATCACATCACTCTCTCGCCGCTCCTTCACTGCCCTACGGCAAATTCGAGCCGTTCGGTCAGTGCTACCTCCTAGCTCATTGGTTACCCTCGTCCTTGCACTAGTTGTCAGTAGGTTGGACTATTGTAATGTTTTTCTGGCTAACCTCCCTAAGTATCAGCTCCAAAGACTACAGCGGATTCAAAATACAGCGGCACGCCTAGTTACTTTCTCCAGTCGATTTGATCATATTACTCCCATTCTCATCCGGTTACATTGGTTGCCCCTTCGCTTTCGCTTCCATTATAAATTTCTGATTCTGATTCATCGAGCCATCCATAGCGGAAATCTTCTCTACTTAGCAAACTGCATTTCTCTGCATTCCCCTTACCGCCAACTCCGCTCAATCCATGCCAACCGCTTATCACTTCCCTCACCATCTCAGGCCCACTTAGAACAGACTCGCCATTCTGCTTTTTTCTTTCTTGGACCCCTCCTCTGGAACATGTTACCAACTCCCCTCCGGCTAGAACCCTCCTACCCCCAGTTTAAGTCGTTACTTAAGACCCATCTATTCCAGAAAGCCTATGACCTTCCCCCTGAGGCCCCTCCCTGATCATCCTGGTTTTTGTCTTTTTGTTTTTGTCCTTGAGGTTATCTTGTGTCTGTCCCTTGTTTTGCTTGTCTATGTTACATGGCTGGACTATGTCTGTCTATGATTTGGTATTAGTGTGGTATTACTGTTCTGTTCTTGCCTCCTCCTTTCCTGTTTATTATTGGCGTTCCTTTTCTTGGTTTGCAGTGTTAAATCCATCCTTTTTATTGTACACCGCTTAATGTTCTCACAATAGCAGTTTATCAAATATGAATAAAGATAAAGATAAAGATTGCTAGCATTGTATTTGCTTTCATGGTCACCGCTACACACTGGGTGGAGGGTTTCAATATATTATCCATGATGATACCTAAATCTGTTTCCTGGGTGGTGGTTCTTAATGTGGAACCTTGCATCGTATAATTGTAACTTGGGTTGTTCTTTCCTAGATGCATACATTTACACTTGTCCACATTAAATTTCATCTGACATTTGGATGTCCTGTATCTTGAACACCACCATCCAGTGGAAGCCTACCAAAAAAAGTTCTCCTCTCCTACTTTGAAAGCCCCAGGATTACTTTAGCAGCTGTATTTTGAATCTGCTGAATACTTGCCATTGTCTGTTATCAAATTGCAATAGTATTAAAATGTTAATATTATTTTGGAGAACAAAGGATGCTTCTGGGAGAAACACCTTAGACTCCTTCTCCTCGTTCCTCTCGTATGTAGAGGCAAACAATTATATTTACATTTGCATGCATTTATTTAATTGGCTGCTAATCTTTGGAACACATTTTCCCCCTCATACACATATCCAGCATAGTGCTGCAACAGGTATTCTTTTGCTGCATCAGGGTAGGGCGCATACAGTAAGGTAGTCAGCTCCTCATTCCCTTCCCATCAGATCTCTCTCCTTCCTCTTCTTTCCTTCAGTGCACTGCTTGCCTTCACTTTCCCCATCAGATATCAAAATTTCCAATCAACTCTCATACTCTCTTACCCTTTTCATTAGGCCTCCCCCTATTTACAGTCAAGGCACTCTGCTTCCCACTTTTCTTTAAGCCCTTCCCCTACCATTTCTCATCAGGATTCTGCTCTCCTCTTTTAATTCAGGTACCTCCATCAAGCTGCCTTCTGTCCTAGCCATTTCCACACCAAGCATAATTCAGTTATCTGCTCCCATGCACATTTATCAGCACTAATCACTGAGTTCTTCTGCTCTCAACCATGCTTTCCCTCCACCAGTCCAGCTGTGACTGTTCTCCCAGTCAGGCTTTTCAATTCGATGATCTATGGGTCTTCTTACAAGTCCACAGCTCACAATCTAGGCCTGCTTGCCTGCTAAAAAATACTCCAGCTATTCCTTCTGCTTTCCTCCATCTATTAAGAAAGAGGTTGGAGGAACTGTCCAATTTGATTGTAGGCGGAAGCATGTAGCACTGCAGATGGACTGGCAATCAACTTCATTCTCTCAGCTACACTCCCATACCTATTCTATAGCAGTGTAAAACTTCCAGTGTTGCATGTGCTCCTTCCTCTGGTCCAACTGCACTTGCTTGTAGAAATATGCAGTTTTGCTTGATTATGTTAATTGCCATAAATCATGCACAAAATTTAGCACACATATAATTGCATAATTCTCTGGGCAGTATATATTGAATGACAGAACACAGAATGCAAACATTTTCCTTTTCCACTTTTATCCAATAAAAGAAAACATTCTTTGAACTAAATTCACTGTGTCCTCTGTTGTGTGTTCACAAGGGAAATAAAGTGTGAAAGGTATCTCTACTTGTCAGTTGCGAGTCTAATAGAGATCCATTCTGTTTCCATGTAACAAGAACTAGATTATGGCTAATGGTTTTGTGTGTCAGTGTGTATAACACAGGAGTGGAGGAGTAGCCTATGCCCAAGAGATCAGTGTTCATAGAAACATAGAAACATGATGGCAGAAAAAGACCACATGGCCTATCTAGTCTGTCCTTCCATATCAGCCACTACAATAGTCCCCTTTTTTCCTTAAGAGATCCTTTGTGTTTGTCCCGTGCTTTTTTGTTTTTTGAATTACTGAGATACTGTTCTCATCTCTACTACCTCCACTGGGAGACTATTCCACCCATCTACCACTCTTTATGTAACATAGTATATGATAGAAGATAAAGACAAGCATGGTCCATCTAGTCTGCCCAGCAAGGTGACAAGAGTAGGTGCACTTGCCACTCCGTGCAGGTCACCCCTCCCCATGCCTTTGTTTAGGGATATGTCCACCTCTCCGTGTAGGTCACCCCTATTTGTTCAGATATATTTCCACATATTACTCCTGAGTCTATCCCCTTTCACCCTCATCCTTTGTCCACTCATAGCAGAGCTTGCTTTCAGTTGAAAGAGGCTCTCCTCCTGTGAACTTATGCCAAATCCCACTGGTGCTCCTTGTGGTCTTGCCTCAGGCTCTCATGGGATGGGGAAATACCTTCATTATAACTTGCCATGAACAACTACTGGAAAGACTTGAGACAAATATAAAGTAATTTGGGCTGCATGGATTCAGGAACAAGGCACAGATGGTAAAAAAAAACCCCAAAACAAAACACACCCCTGAACCTCTAGCAATGACAAACAGAATAGGAAAGTTAACTTGTCCCCTAGTTTTAGAAAGCACTTTACAGCCTGACCTCCAGTATAAAACTATGCTAGAGTTCAGTGGCAGACATTTTGGTAGAGGGAACAGCTGGGCAGAAGTGAGTAAGAGTCACTCCAGCCTTCAACCCCCCCCCCCCCCCCCCCCCCGGATGTTGGATGAATCAGGATCCTGGGAGGGTTAGGGGTACAAAATGGGAAGGGATGGGACTGACCTGAGGTTAATTCATTTTATGGGATAGTCATCAAAATGGATACCTCTTCAAATGGTCATATTTTTCATTAATGCCCCCCATTAGAGCTGGAAAGGGGGCGTTGCAGGAGAACTGGCCTATTGGGGTACAGAGGCCCTAGGAGGATCACTGGGTCTTTGACAGCAGGCCATAAGGACCCTTTAAATTGTACCACGGCCAAACAAAATGAGCTTTTGTAAGATTTTTCATACATTGCTACAACTGCGACCTGACTGTGGCAACATGTGAGACATTACTTACAAAATGTACCTAAGAATGCAGAAGAGTCAGGGGCTCATTTGTATCCAGCAGCTAATTTTCACAAAAATGGGTACTAACCCCCAAACATTTTCATGTATAGTACAGAAGGCCTAAAGAGACTGTAGTTTAATGTGTAAAATCCCGTTCCTGAGTCTTGATTTTTTTTTTTTCAGTGTTACTCTAAAGTCTTTGCCAAACATTAAATGGAGACATTGACACAGCTATAGTTAGCAAGGCCATATTTCACAGAGATATTGACTTATGAAGCATTTGTTTAACTAGGAAAGACCATTGCAGTCTCAAAAGCAGCTCTTATTGCCTTAAATGAGTTAAGGCAGGTTGTTGCACATTCTTCAAGAAGTCAATTAACATATGATTAACTGAAAATGTGACCAGGGCAAAGTGTCCTATTTTTATTTTTAAGAAAGAAGTAGAAGTTTAATTTGTGCTATGTAGTCAAGATTTGGTCTTTCAAACTGTTCACTGGAGTATCGGGCTAATTATTGCAATTGTTTAAATATGTAGGATATAAATAAGGGTGCAATAAAATGAACTTTGTGCAGTTTGTTTCAATTAAGTAAACTTACAGATAATGGAAAATCTAAGAAACGACTATTCTAAAAGAAGACATTCAACCAAACAACAACAACAAAAAGAAAAATTAGAACAACTCAGAGAAGATATTCAGGATACCCTAAAGGAAAAGTTCCCACCGTCAATTAATTACTTTTACTCTGCTCATAGACTTAGCTATAAAAACTGCCTCACTGAAATCCATTCATACTATCAATTCACTTTCTAAACCCTTAGACGGCTTTAAACAAGTAATTCCAGATTAGAGCACTGTCATCGTCAGGCCACTCCAACACTCCTGTGCCTAGGAACTCTTTCAACACACCAGTAATTCAGACGTGGAGAAAAATTCATAATATTACAGTATTAATGTCATACAGTATTTTAAGCTGAGTTTTCCCCTCCCACTCAGTACAAAAATGTTGAAAGCCTTTCCCCTTTTTTCCCAGATTCTTATAATTATTCACATATAATGCATTTAATTAAGGTCTATGCTGCTTATCCATGATGGTAAGTGACACCCAGAGATGTACATTTAAGGGTCTTTTTAATAAAGCCCCATAAGGCTGTGCATGTAACTGCATTACAAACACACTTTAAGTGCAAAGCCACAGTGTTAGATGCCGGGGGCATGATCAGCATATTTCTGGCAGCTAATGCGCATCTGAGTACAATAATGCGTGGCACAATTAATGGGGGTGCACCAAATAATACTTTTAGGGGTATCATTAGATGCACCCTCGCTAACTGCCATGTTAGCTGTGTTTGCATGTTGATGTGCTCTCCATATCTCTGAACTGTCTCTAACCCACTGAGTCTTCATATTAGCATGTGAGTGCTAGTTAATGTGCCTTTTGGCAGACGGTAGCTGGCATGCCTGTGCATGGCATTCACCACGGTCAGTTATCACATGCTCTAATGCATGTTAACTGGTTTGCGGCGCTTAGTTGAAGGACCCCTTAATTTCTAGTTTCATGTTAAAAATTGTATGCACAAGAGAATGTGCAGTAAGTTAACTTGAAAGGCATAAAACCTCTGAATGAATGCACATGAGAGTTCATTTATATGTATGAAAATAGTTTTACATGAGCTCATCCAAACAAACTAAATAATTGCCTGAAAATTGGCCAAAAAATTCTGAAAATGATCTTGAAAGAGGCCAATTTTTTTGCTGGGAACCCCCCTAGTGATACCTTGTACAAGAGACGCTTTTTTTCCATAGATGAGAAAATTTTCTCAAGAATATATAAATTTTTCTTTCCATATAGTAAGCCTGTTTTATGTCTTGTTCACAAGTTTAGGTGTCGCTGATACCCAGTAGTTAAAACAGCAGGTTAAGAACTAGGCAAGATGAGGTTGGAATCCTGTTGCTGTTCCTTATCACTTTATTCTCCTTATCGCTTTATTCTCTTTTTGCTCAGGTATAGACTTATAGGTTGATGCAATAAGACTTTTTACTGCAGATATGTTCTACTTCTACAGCAGAAGTTTGGAACACAGATGAAGGCAATTGTGCACCTGGAGCCAATTGTGGCCTGCTCTGTTCTCCACATACAGCTAGGGTTGCCAACCGGCCGGTTTTCAGCCAGCCTGGCCGGTTTTTCCATGGCCAGGTCGGTTTTTCCATGGCCAGGCCAGCTGCCGGCACAGATGTAAAACCGGCCATTGAAAAGCCAGTTTTTTGCTCTGGCCGCAAGATCGGGAGCGGCCAGAGCAAAAAACCGGCTTTTGTGCCGAAGTCCGCGGCGCGAACGCGATTCCCCATAGCAGTGCAGCTGCTGATTCTGCTTTGTACAGAGCAGCGGCTGAAATAATTTGAAAAGGAAAGACAACCTGTGAGGAGCCCGCCACATGACAACACTTCCTCGGGCTCTGCGATGACCGGAGGGCTCCTTACACAGTTTGTCTTTAGTTTTCAAAGTAAGAGTATTGCAGCCGCTGCTCTGTACAAAGCAGAAGCAGCGGCTTGGGCAGAGGGGGAGGGGGGGGATGATGGTGTGAGTGAACCTAGCAGGGGAGGGGGGTGAGTGAGTGACCCAGCAGGAGGGGTGAGTAAGTGACAGGGGGGTGGGTGAGTGAACCAGCAGTGGAGGGGGGGGGGGTGTGAGTGCACCAGCCGGGGCGGGGGGTTGGTGTGAACCAGCAGGGGAAGGGGGTTGGTGTGAGTGAACCAGCAGGGGAGGGGGTGAGTGAGTGACAGGGGGTGGGTGAGTGAACCAGCAGGGAGGGGAGGGGTGGTGTGAGTGAACCAGCAGGGGAGGGGGGTGAGTGAGTGAACCAGCAGGGGAGGGGGTGAGTGAGTCAGCAGGGGGGGGTGAGTGAGTGAACCAGCACTGAGGGGAGGGGGGGTGAGTGAACCAGCACTGAGGGGGGGTGTGACTGAATCCTCAGTAATTTTTGTGGGTGGGGCTGGGGGCGGGGCAGGGGTGGGACTGGGGGGCGGAGAATGGGTGGAGCATGGCAAGCCACAGGTGTCGGGTTTTTCTCGGTGAAAAAGTTGGCAACCCTACATACAGCCTGGGTTTTTGGTTTCATTCCCCACCAGCAGAATGATAATTATCATATTATAATTGTGCTGGTTGGGAATGAAACCAAAAACCCAGGCTGTATGTGGAGAACAGAGCAGGCCGCAAGCCATTTCAGGAGAAAAACTGCAATAGAATGCAGTGGACATCCCTGAAAGGAAGTAAGTTTGCTAGAAAAGATGCTGCTACAGACTTTATAAAGGAATTAAGGAAATGTTTTGGGAAACTGGAAGGAAGGCAATGTGTTTGCTGAGAAAGGTCCTGAGTACAAGACATTGGAAAGCATTCACTGAATATTTTAATACCTGGGAAAGCAATCTGTGCTAAGGAAAACAAGAGATATGCTGATAGAGATAACTGCATTGACATTAGAAATGCACTCTGGTTTGAAGTTGTCTATGATGGCTGGGAAAGTTACTGACCAGGAGCCCAGAAAATAACCTCCCGATATAGGAATTTAGGTGGCATAATAAAGCTTATGGACTGTGGTCTGTACCAAAGAGGATCGGTACAGCTGTGATTATGGGAAGATGCATTGCTTGTCTGAAACTCTACTTTGTACCATGTTGTGCAAGGGCTGTATGGTAGCTGTCAAAATTACTTGTTTGAAGTCCATGGTGAAGCATAAAGTCAGAAATAAAGCATACAAACAACACATGTATCCTGCCTCTTCTATGTGAGTTCCTGTTCAGAGAGCTAAACTTGATGGACCAGCATGTGACAATATATGTACATAAACAATTTTGTGTAAAGGTTTAGACCCCCTGGTTAGATTGTATATTTCAATAAAACCTGTAGTGAAAAGAAGTTGACACAAGCTCTACATGATACAGAGTAAAATACAAAATATTTCTGCACATTTGACTGTATAATTACTAAGGATATTTAGACAGTTTTGTATACCACCTTATCCTTCAGTCAAAGTGGTCACGACACAATTGGATATGATACCAACATACAGTCAACCAGCTGGAGCTCCCTTGAAGTAGAACTACATCCCTTCACAAAGGAAACAGACCATCCATCGATCTCAGCAAGTATAACTCTCCCTAATGATCTAGATATAACAGAGACTTCCAACATACCAAACTATAAAGATATACTGTTGTCAGTAGACCTTTACTGTTATTGATAGACCTCACTGTTGTCAGTAGACCTTACAGTACTATTTACAGCCACATTTACTGTTGTCAGTAACCCACGTAATATTACCTTTAATCTCATATACTGTTGTCAATAACTCTTGATATCAGTAACCCAAAGAACATAGTCAGTAGCCTCATATACTGTTTTACTACTGCCAGCAACTATATAACACTGTCAGAAGATCATATCACACTGTTAGTAACACATTTACTGTTGTCAGTAAACTACTAACTCTATTAGTCGCCTCATATACTGTTGCCAGTAGCTTAGTGTAATACTACTAGTAGAAGACTCATATATTGTTGTCACTAACCTATATAGCATTGTTAGTAGCCTCATTTACATCTCCTCAACTGCAAGTATACCTCCTACAACCATCTAAACAGCCTCTCCACACTAAAAACAAAAACTGAACTTTGTAACTAAATAGTTTTAAATCCATTGCATCAGGATAAGAAACAAGGCCAGCAAATAGCTCACTGCACCTTAAACGATATACTATCCCCAGTAGTCTACATTTAGATTGCTGTTAACCAGAGACCATTGTACTGTTACCTATACTCTATTGTTACTGTTGCCAGTATTATATACTAAGAAATACCTCACGGTAACCAGCCATACTACTATATCCAATGCTAACAAAAGTATCAAACAGGCCTCTTCCTACTTGTTACTGTTTAGCTACTTACTTACTATTGTTACCTATTCACTTGATACTGTTTAGTTTTGTAACACTGTACCAGTACCAGATCTAAACTGACACATACAACAAAAATGCTTCTAAAAGTGGCTTATATCTGCATCCTCCTAACAATCATAATTAACCTAACACTAAGTCTTAACATTAAAAACTACCAGACAATTCCAATCATACATACACCAAATCGGAACAACTTCCATATTGGTCATTATTCTCCACACAATCAGACTAAAATAAACTACCACAGACTCATCCAAATAAAACAAATTAATCTACAACATACCACACAGCTTAACCACCATCACAAGTCTACATCTTTATCATGCACCCTTATAAATGCCCGATCATTGAAAAATAAAATCCCTATAATTAATGATCTACTCACTGACTCAAAACCAGATATTCTATGCATAACAGAGACTTGGCTCACAGATACAGATACAGTTCTCCTAAATCAACTGCACAACTCAAACTATGATATCTCCTACTCACATAGAACCAACAAAAAAGGAGGTGGTGTATTGATTATGACAAATAAAAACCTAAAAGCCAAAAAAATACTAGCTAATTCAAACAACAACATGGACACGCTCATAATAAAAATAGATCACCTCAGAATCTGTTTAATTTATAGACCCCCCAACCAAAATGCTGATAGCCTCCCATCATTATTTGAACTCCTCAACTTATCTTCAGAACAGAGTCCTCTAATTGTCCTAGGTGATTTCAACCTTCCCTCACTACCAACGAATGACTCTAACCTCTTTCTTGAAACAATTCAAGATCTCGAATACCATCAAGTAATAAACATACCTACCCACACCAAGGGTGGTACCCTTGATCTAGTACTACTACCTAACTTATGCTTTAAACTGTTTAATCCAGACTCTATAGAATGCTCTCAAATACCGTGGTCTGATCATCACCTTATCAAACTAAATCTCAATTACAATACCATCGACACCATAAAACACAAAAGAAATGACCATACAATTAAATTTAAAAAATTTAACGAAACTGAATTTCTGGATGCCACAATCCCTCTCCTTGATCCTTCTCCAACAACCCTGGATGAAGCAGTCAAAAACTGGCATACTACCATACTACCAAAACAATGCAGCCCAAATACATCAAACTAATAAAAAATCAACCCACTCAAAAACCAACGGCACCCCATGGTTTAATAGCACTTTAAAACAAATGAAAAGAGAGCTAAGAAAACTAGAACATAAATGGCGCAAAACCAAATCCACTATTGAGAAAGAAATATACTACAACCACCTCAAAAACTATAAAGATGCCATAGATAACTCAAAGAAAAATTACTATGCTACAATCCTATCAAAATCATATAACAGACCAAGAGAACTATTTTCCATAATTACCAACCTAACAACCAACCCTCAAGATTCTAACAAGGAAATCACTGACATCTCTGCACAAACTCTAGCCAATTATTATCAAAATAAATCAAAACACTCACCAATGACCTTAGATCCTATCTACAAACCTCTCCATATGCTAAATGAATGGCCAGAATTTTACCCTTTATCCAAAATATCATTAAAGAATATCATTATCAATCTTAACACCACAACATCCTATCTAGACCCTTGTCCAGTAACCTGGATAAAAAACACACTACCAACACTTCTTTCATTCATACTTCCTATGGTCAATTTATCACTACTCCAAGGTTACCTCCCACCCACCCTTAAACAAGTACAAATCAGACCAATCCTGAAGAATAATACACTTGACAAAACCTCCCCAAAATCTTACCGACCCATCTCAAGTATACCATTCTTAGCAAAAGTCATCGAAAAAACTGTACAAATACAAACACAAGAATTTCTTGACTCATCCTACCCGCTAGATGACCAACAATATGGATTTCGCCCCAAGCATGGAGTTGAAACACTCCTGACTGTTTTTACCGATACACTACTAAGAGGAATAGACAACCACAAAAAAGCTTTTTATCCTCTTATTTATTGACATATCAGCCGCTTTCGATAGTGTTAACCATTCAATAATGCTTAACTACTTAAGACACATAGGAATATACTCTACAGTTCACAAATGGTTCACCTCTTATCTGAGCAATAGAACGCAAAATGTTAGAATAAGCAATCAAACTTCTGAATCATATAAATTTGAAACAGGATTACCACAAGGCTCAGCGCTTTCAGCTCTACTATTTAATATATACATAAAACCAGTTTGCAATATCTTTAAGAAATATGGTGTACTCTATCATCTATATGCAGATGATATTATGATGTACATCCCATTCACTATCCCTAACATACCGTTGCAACTCCTTTCGGATTGTTTTAATGAAATAACATTATGGCTAAATGCCCACAATCTCCTAATAAACCATTCAAAAACTGAAGTGCTAATAGTCACCAAAAACCAAGATTATACCCCACCAACACATATAACACTTCAAAACCAAGAAATTAAAATAAAGAATGAAGTGAGATACTTAGGAGTCATTTTAGACAAACATCTCACTCTAGATACCCATATCAGAAATACCACAAAGAAAATTTACTACAAACTTAAAATACTTAAACAACTTAGACCTCTTGTTTACATACATGATTTTATCAGTATAATCCAAGCCACTATAACCCCCCACTTTGATTTTGCGAACCTTATATTATTAGGTACATCAAAACAAAACATCAAAAGACTGCAACTCGCACAAAACTCAGCAGCTAGGATAATAACAAAAACACACTCTCATCAACATATAACACCAATTCTAGCATCCCTTCACTGGCTTCCAATTCAAAACCGAATAACATATAAAACACTAATAACAGTATTTAAATCACTATTTGATTTGACACCATCTACTTTAAGTAACTTAATTACCAAAGAACATCCAAAACCTACTCAAAGAAAAAATCAACTAAACAAACTTAAAACCCCCATAGATTTCATAAAAACAAATAAATCAACAAACAACAGAGCGTTCTCACATGCAGCCCCAACAGCCTGGAATTCCCTCCCTGTTGAACTAAGAATATTAACAGAGATTAATGAATTCCGAAAAAACTGAAAACACACCTCTTTACAATGCACTACAACACTATAGAACAGCCATCAAAAGAATTAGACAAAGGCTAAACAGTTTTATCTACATCTCACTATAACAGAAAAGAAAACCTGCCCTATCTGCATCTGTACTACTCATAATGATTATATCCCACATAACTTGTATATGTATTTAATAATATAATGTTAATGTACATAATGTATATAGTGTTGCACTGTTCAGTGCTATCTGTTCAACATTTCTGTTTACTGTACATTGGTTATAGTTATATGACGTTATATGTAAAACAAATCCATGATTTGTTGCCTGTTGTTATTTGTGAACCGCAGCTGATCTTAGGAAGCTGCGGTATATAAGAGATTGTTAAATAAATAAATAAAATAAATATTTAACATGAGGGGATATGAGACACATACACTAATATGTACAGGGAACATGGGCAATGGAGGGTTAAGTGGCTTGCCCAAGACCACAAGGAGCACCTGTGGGACTAGAAACCCCAGACCTTCATGGTCCAAGGTTGCTGTCCTCCAGTGGCATTTAAACCTCCAACCTTCTGGCCTGAAGTAACTTGCCCCAACCACTAGGCCACCCTGCCCTATGACATTGTGACATTTGACTTGAAAGCCATGATCTCAGCGACACAGAAAATGAGGACGTTGTTATTTCTTATTCCCGTCAATAATGCTCATTCTTTTGTGAGAGTGTGCACTACTGAGCAATACCATAGGTTGTTTGTACATACCATTTCATATGCTTCATCTTTCCATTAAATCCCACATGGTTGATTATCAGCTATGCTTCAGATCATTGTCTTACTGAAATATCCAATCTCTTTTCAGCTTCTATTTCTTTTCTCGTTTTGAGATATTAGCTTCTAGGATCTATTGATTGTTGAATCCATGATTCCTTTCACCTGCATAATATTTCCTATGTCACTGGATGCCATTCAATGCCAAAGCATTATAGATCTACCCACATGCTTACTAGTTGGGCAGGTGTTCTTTTTTTCCAATGCTTCACTCTTTTTTTCTCAAATATATAATACAGTTTATTTATTTATTCATTTGATGGTTCTCGATATCATGTTCACAGTACATTAAAATCTAGGGGGTCCTTCTACTAAAGCCTGGTGAACAGTTAACATGCATTTTAACAGATGGCGACTGGAAGCCAGGAATGCTATGTGGGGGCATGCCAGAGACTATGGGGTATGTTTACTAAACCGCGCAATTGTGCGGGGCACACTTGAGCGTGCGCTAAGGTACCTTAGCGCACGCTAATAGTGCATTTTTGTTGCCCCACACACGTGCGCGCCGCCCGCAAAAGTGCGCGGCGCGCTGATGTGCGATAGAGATGTGGAAAGGCATTTTGAGGGCGGAGGAAGGCTCCCGAGGGGCGGGGGGACGGGGTCAATGGGTGGAGAGTGGGAGGGGAGAGGCTCCCCGCACAGGAGCGGGGCTGAATTTCGGTCCAAAAAATACCGCGAGTGAAAACCTCACATTAGAGCCTATTTAAAGGGAAGAGAAACAATTTCCGTAAGCAAAGTACAGCAAAACCGGGGAAACCCACAAAACGTGAGCAGTGTGATACATGTGCACAGAACAAAATGTCAAATAAAACATTAAAATGGCCACAAGAAATATTGTAAAAATTATAGGTCAGCTGGGCAACAGTGATAGCAATGGGCAACAATAAAAAACACTCCCAGGAAAGCTCCAAAAAAAAGAAATGATTTTTGGAAGGGTCTACGCTCCGTAGACCCTATCAAAAATCATTTCAGTTTATTGGAGCTTTCCTGGGAATGTTGTTTAATATTGCCCAGTGATATCACTGTTGCCCAGCTTGGATATGGGTGTTTGCCCCTTTTTCAGAGGTCATTTGTGCGGTTTATTTGCACTTTTGTCTCCATACAAGGTAAATGAGCCCACAGTAATATTGTGCAGAGCAGGGTTTCTGACTCGTCAGGCCAGGTTTCCTATCTCCAGGGACTGCATTGCCTCTGCGGCCACAGTGTGGTGCAACAGAAACAGCCAGTGCCTGTAAGACCAGAGGGTCATAGGTTCAAATCCCAGCTGGGGCTCCTGCCAACCCAGTCTCCACATTTTTACCCACCACTAAACAGTGATAGTAAAGACACTCCTTTATTGCAGAGAACATAAGCATGGTTCAAACACCCATATTTTACCCTACACCACACACAAACCATAACAATGGGCATTACCTACAGCTGAGTCACCCAGATTCATTCCTGGAGTGCCACCAGTCAATCAGGTCATATGCTTTTTCCCAGATAAGGACATGTCTGAATGTTGGCGGAAGGGTACAGGTGGTGGAGGGGGCAGTGGCTGCAAGCCACAGCAGACAGTGGCCTAGGCCTGTGCAGGCTGGCACCGACCACCGCAAGACAGGCTCTGTTGGATGTACAGTCATGGATTCCCCAGGGAATGCAGCAAATCTGTGGCAACACGGTGGTGCAGTGCACACAGACAGTGTGTGCAAGAACAGAAGGTCACAGGTTTAAAGGCCAGCTGGGCCTACTGCCAAACCTGTCCACATATTTTTCCCACAACTAAACAGTGATAGTAAGGACAAACCTTTATTGCTGAGAACCTACGCATGGTTAATACGCCTATATTTTACCACACCAAACACAGACACCATAAACAGCCGCATTACCTAGAGCAGAGTCTCCCAAATGCAGTCCTGGAGGGCCCCACACCATTCAGGTTCCATGCTGCCTCTAATAAAGATGCCTGTGCTGCATATCTATGCACCACCCCCATGGTATGCCGATGTAGCTCATGCATATTCATGAGGGACAGCATGAAAACCCAGACAGTGTTTAGAACACCAGGACTGGAGTTGGGAAACTCTGCCGTAAAGCAGCAGCCAACAGGGCCAGACACACACACACACACACACACACCCACAGGCCCCATTGGCCAATGCCTCCTGGAGAGGCAGGACATTGGGCCCTGCCTGTATCTCCCAATACTAGCAGTTGCATACCTCAGTAATGCCACCCTACACCTGGGTATATGGTACACAGCTATCAAACGTTTCCCATGATAACTGGCAGATATCAATTCCTAAGTTAAGCACATTTGGCTCATTGAGCTCCACCATAACAATCATTCTGATGTCTGCGGTGTGTGCTGCAGGTATGGTCTCTGACAGTGTTTACCACCCTGGGGAGTGACCCCCAACAGTATTGCCTACCATATCCATGCCTGTACTGTGCCCAGGACTGGTGTGGTGGGTATGGCTGCTGAACTCCTCCATAGTAGCACAATGCTGGCATAGGTGTGGGGGTGGCTGTCTGTCTATCCATGTGTGGTGGCTGCAAACACCATCCACAGCCCACACTGCCAGCAATGTTGCCAGTATTGGGCTGCCAATGTGCATAATGAGGAGCAAGGTACCATGGGTATAGGCCGGACAGGGTGGCCTGGCCAGGGTGCAGCTGCACAGGGCATAGGGCACTGACTGGGACATTTTAGTGCCCGGCCACCACCTACACAGACAGGGTGACCTCAGTATGTCCTGCTGAGAGATCACTCTCACCCTGACTGTACAGTGACCACAGCATGGCTAGGCACCCCTATAGTGCTATATAGTATTTCTCTCATGTGATAGATATGGGTTTTGTTTTGGGCCCAGTCACTGATTTATCTGCTTGCTGTGCATGCATCTCCACTGGGAACATGCACCATGGACTAACTAGCACACTGCTTGCAGCTGGTATGTGTCTTGATGGAGTGGCTTGTAGGGTGCAGTGGCTGATGGCTTGCTGCAGGAGAATATTAGATAGTGGTGGGGTGCAGCTTACTGTATCCAGGCCTAATGTCTGTCTGCTATTGTGTTTATGGATGTGTATAGATCTGCAGTGACTGCCCTGTGGGGTGTCCGTTCCTCAGCAGGACTGGGGTTGATGGTCCTCTCTACTGCCACCTTTGCAGGGAGGTAGAATGTGGATCTATTGATTGGAGACCCTGTTTGCCACCCTTGGCCCGGGGGTGGGGGTGATGGTGCATGGTGCTACACCTGACTGAGATGGACAGAGATATCCCAGGTGTTTCTGCAGAAACTACCTATCTCACAGTTTAACACTGCTTTGGACCTCCAGCATGGCCTTATTCAGCCATGGAAGGTGCTGTGGACCTGGTGCTGGGCGCCTCACCACTCACTCAGGGTGAGCACAGTACCTGCATAATGTGACGGTGTGTAGCTACTCTGTGCCAGTTAAACACATGGTCAGTACCCCCTACCAGGCCGAGGTGCTGTGGGGGTGCACATGGTCACTTCCCCCTACCAGGCCAAGGTGCTGTGGGGGTGCATTCCCAATCTTGTGTTTATCTGTGGACAACTGATTTGCATGTGCAGTGCATCTTGGGTATGAGTGTGCTAACCCTATCCTGGAGACCACAACAGACTGTCTGTGTGGTGACGTGCAGGCTCTCTGCAGCCAGCCTGGGGCTTGCTAGTAGCTATGGAGCTGTAGCCCAATGGTTACTTCACTGCTTGTAAAGCCAGAGGTCATGAGTTCAAACCCACAGTAGGGTTATTTGATAGAGTTGTCCAATGCATTACCTTTTTTTAATGTACATATTTTGATGCCACCAAAAACACCCTCAGCGTACTGTACCCATAAGGTGCCTCTGTGGGTGCTTTATAGGGCGCCCTATAGGGCACCTTATGGTTCCCATCCATATAAGGTGCACTATACATTATCCTGTGACGCAACTTATAGGGTGCCCTATAGGGGACATTTTAGGGTGCTGTGGCAGACAGTGCAATTTATAATGTACCCTATGGAATGCCTTATAGGGTGCCTTATACGGCACCTTCAATTACGGCACGTGAGGGCGTGTTTGCTGGCAGCAATTAATAAATTAAAAATAAAGTGCTGCAGGGAAACATATGTACAATGCAAAGCTGATGCCACAGCCAGCCTTATGTATTAGGCACACTGGGGAGCAAACTCATGACCCCTGTATCAGCAGTCAGTGCCTTAACCATTGTGCTCCACTGCTGCTCCTCCTTGCCTGTCAGTGCACCTACTTATGCTTTCCATTCCTTAAACTGCACAGTGCTGTCATAACAAACAGTACTCTGACCTTGCAGTACCTCATACGGCACCCTCTAAAGCACCCATAAGCAACATTCTAGGGTGCCTTGGCTGACAGTGCACTTTAAAATGTGCCTTATAGGCCGCCTTATGTTAACACGCTTTGAGAGTGCGTTTGCTAGTAGTGAAAATTAAAATAAACATAAAATGACTCCAAAAGCAATCTTCCCCTTAATATGTAATGCCTCAGCCAGCCTTGTTCATTGGGGACTGTGGGGGATTGAACCCTTGATCCCTGCACCATTGGTCTGTGTCTTAACCATTGTGCTGTGGTTCTGTTCCTATGCTTGCACATTAGTGCGCCGCCTTATGCCGCCCAATATCAAAAAGCCTCCTAAATCAATAGCTTGCAACCTAATGCCCATCAGTGTGCCTCATTATGCTGGCTCCTAAAGTAACTCCTCAGGCAGCTGTCTACATTGAGCATTGTGGGGGATTGAACCCCTGATCCCTGCAACATTGGTCAGTGTCTTAACCATTGTGCTGTGGCTCTGCTCTTCTGTGTGCACTTCAGCGCGCCACTTATGCCGCCCAGTATTAAAATGCCTCTGAAAACATTAGCGCGCCACCTTATGTCCATCAGCGCACTGCTTTATGTGCCCATTATTTATATGCCTCATAAATTAACGCTTCCGCCAGCCATCTTCATTGGGCACTGTGGGGGATTGAACCCCTGATCCCTGCACTATTGGTAAGTGCCTTAACCATTGTGCTGTGGCTTTGCTCTTCTGCATGTGCCCATCAGCGCGCCACTTATGCCTCCAGCGCAGCTTCCTCATGCGCTAATGTGCGGGGCGCACATGGGCGCCGCGCACCTTAGCGCATATGTCAATCACGGCTTTTCTTTTTCAGGACGGAACGCCCACTCCTTATATGGCATCCGCTCACTACCGCGGCCCACACATTAGCGGGGTTTTAGTAAACATACCCCTATGCGTTAAAGAGAATGATAATTGGCCATTGTGTGATGAAATGGGACTGGGTGGCATGTGGGCAAAGAGAGCACATTGCTGCCAGCATGAGGGCAATTGCTGCATAGTCAGTGACAATGTGGCAATTAGCATGAGTGCACCTAATGTGTGTCATTAGGTGCCCCCTTGCTAAGTCTGCCACATGTCAAGATACTCAGTCCCATGCTAACTGCTGGGAACGTATCGGTCATGTCCCTCATAGTAAACACAGAGGCCTTGCACTTTAGGTATATAGCTTTTCCAGGCTCCAGTAAAGGGCCTTAGAATGGATTACAATAAAAAACTGGAAAACCATACAGAACCAATAGCCACAATACCCTGTACAACTCAACTAGCCAGCACTGATCCACCCTAACCAGGCAAATCGTATGTTCCAGTGTTCTTATGAATATCATAGCAGCTATCAGATCTAATGCAATTATCGAACAGTTAATTCTGTGATCAGCATAATGCCTTGCTGAACCAATACGACCAACACTACTGTTTCTGAACTATAATTGGAACCTGTGAGTCAGGATTCTGGTGAATTACATACAAAATAAGCATGTTTGTTTCAAGTACTTTGTTCCAAGTTTCAGATGTATCGAGATTTTCTTTACCAGACCTTAGTCGATTACTTTTGTGATGAGATCTTAGAAAATGTTTCCTTCTGCAACTCTTCCAAGTGAATCATTGTTATATTAGAATTGCTGTACTATAGGTCTGTGGGCAACTACTCTAGTGTCAGCTAAACTTTTCAGCAGATTATTTGCAGTTATCTTTGGGGTTAGGTTTGCCTATCTGACCAGTTTGGGGCAGTTCTCTAAGACATTTTTCTTGGCTAAAAAGTCATCACAGAAGATAATAGGATTTTGAGTTGATGCTGTGAAAAGCTAGCGTGGGAGGTGTTAATCAGGCTGGGGTAAATCAGTCCTAGCCTAAATTGATTTAAACAGAAAGCTGTCATGTTCTAGCGAAACATGGTGAGAATGTTGTGGAAGAAATAAAAATGATTAGGACAATAAATGAAGTTACAAGAATTAAAAGGTGTTCAAGCTGAAAAGCTGCAGGTTTCACACATTTATATTCAGTAGCAACTAGATATTAAAGATATGTTGGGAAATGTGACTGCACTGTATAACACATAGCTAACATGAAGAGACTTTTTCGACTGTAACTGTTAGAGGTACAAAAAATGTTGCAGAAGATGACCTGGACTTGGGAAAGTCTCTAAGACTGAGAACTGAAGGGCCGATATTGAAAGCGATTAACACAGTTATCGGACCTGCTAACTGTATTAATTGTGGCAACTGGCATATTCAATGGCACTAATGCAGTTAGTGCCGATGACTATCCCTGGGTGCAGTCATTAAATGCCCCAACGCTAGCCGGCTAGTATCGGGGCATTCTGGGGGTGGTTTGGAGGTGGCAGCTGGGGATAACTGGGTAGCTACAATATTCAGCCTCTGTCCAGTTTTCCCTAATGAAAGTTAAGTACCCTAAAGGCTGGCCTAATTTTCACCGCTGAAGCTAACCAGGCAGTGGCTGAATATCATTGCTTCCCAGTTACCTTCACCACTATCCAGCCGACCCGGATAGTCAATGCAGGTGGCCAGATATGGCCCAAGCATTGAATCTCTGGGTTTAAAGTTCAGTGGCAATGGCTAGCTGCTTTACATGGAATAGCTGCTGCTGACACTGACTATCTCCCCCTGAGTGTTTTGGGGGCAATTTTATAAACCTTTTCATACAAAAAATGCTGATTTGCTCATAGAAAAAGCCTCTTATAAAATTAGGTCACACCTGAAAGCAGGCACAGTACAAGCCAGCATGTACTTATATAACAGGCATCCTCAGGGAAGGAGTTAGACCAGAGCATGGGCAGAGGTATAATTTGCATGTATGTCTGGTTATGTGCATAAAGTATGTGTTAATATTTACACCCACTCTTGAAAAAGCACAATGTCTGCATCTTCAATCTAGACATCATTTCTGCAGAATTTGTGCTAGTATTTTATAAAACACATAGGAGCCTATGCACCTTTATAAAATAGGCAAAAATAGGCAACTTCCTGCCCTATTAACCAAGGTGCCTTCTTATAAATTGACCCTTATTGTGTGCAAGGCCTGAGGAACTAAGCTATAATATAGTTGACAATTTGTACCTTCATTGTATGATAATATAAATAAAACTTGATCTAAGTTTGATTTGAGGTTTAAGATATGATAACTGGAGTCTGAAAGGCCGGAGCTGCCCTACACACAGCTAAGACTAAGCTTTTTTCTTTCTTATCTCTGCTGAGTTTTTATTGCAAATATAGAATATTAACTGTTGGTTAAACGTTTAGGTATTAGGGATATTGCTAATTGCTGGTCCTACATTACGTTTGGGGATATTCAAGCTGCTTGATTTCCTTGTGTAGCCTTAACAGATATCTGAGTGTGCCCACAGTTCAGGTATAAGCCTACTGGGGCAGGGACACTTTTAAGATAATCAGTAACTTGGAATAGAAATTCTTACATTGCAGGGGACCGGCGTCTCCACACTAAGATAGAAGCAAAGGCATCAGAGACCTTTGAACAGGGGGCAGATAGATAGAACTACAAAGGTATATTTTGGGTAATCCTGCTTCATTGTCTGCTTGAAAAGCAGCTCCCAGGGAGGGGCTACTTTAGATCATCATACACCTGGCCTCACATACCGGTCATAGCCAGTCTGAAAGGCCGGAGCTGCCCTACACAAAGCTAAGACTAAGGGGCATGTTTACTAAAGTCCGCAAAATAGCGCCCCGCAAAATAGCGCACGGCAACGCGGCACTGAAACGCGCAGAAACGCGTTTAAACGCCCCGCACATGTGCGTGTCACCCCCGCACAGGTACGCGGCTCACTAACGGGCCCCGTACAAGTGCGGCCCGCAAATTTCCGATAGAGGCGTGGAACGGCGAAAGGAGGGCGGAGGAAGGCTCCGGAGGGGCGGAGGGACGGGGTCAATGGGTGGAGAGTGGGAGGGGAGAGGCTCCCCGCACAGTATCGGGCCCGAATTTGCATGTAAAAACTACCGCGAGTGAAACACTCGCGGTAGAAAGCATTTAAAGGGAAGAGAAACCATTTCCGTCAGCAATGTACAGGAAAACCGGGGAAACCAGCAAAACGTGAGCAGTGTGATACATGTGCACAGCACAAAAGTGCAAATACAAATAGAAAATGACCACAACAGAACTATTAAAAACAGTAATTCAGCTGGGGAACAGTTATAGTGATGGGCAAATACAGAAAACACACCCAGCAAAGCTCCAGAAAAAAGAAATTAACTTTTGAAGGGTTTACGGAGCCGAGTCTCTTCCAAAAAACATTTCCTTTGTTTGGAGCTTTCCTGGGAGTGTTTGGTATGGTTGCCCATTAATATCACTGTTGCCCAGCGCGGTGATATCTTGTCCCCCATTTCCCGTAGCCATTTCCGGGGTTTATGTGCACGTTGGTCACCAGACAGGGTGCATATGCCCACAGTAAAATTGCATAGAGCAGGGTTTGTGACTCCATTCTGCTAAGCTTACTACCTCCAGGGGCTGCACTGTTTCTGTGGCCATAGTGTGGTGTAGCGGACAGAGTCAGTACCTCTAGAACCAGAGGGTCAGAGGTTCAAAGCCCAGCTGGGGTACGTGCCAGCCCAATCCCTATATTTTACCCACCACTGAACACAGATAGTGCAGACACCCCTGTATTGCAGGGAACATAAGCATGGGGAGAGCACCCATATTTTACCCAACAACGCATACACACACCACAACAATGGGCATTACCTACAGCCAAGTCACCCAAATGCAGTCCCGTACTGCCACATTGCAATCAGGTCATCTGCTTTTTCTGAGAGAAGCTCATGCCAGCATGTTGGCGGACGAGGACATGTGGTGCAGGGGGCAGTGGCTGCTAGCCACAGAAGACAGAGGCCCAGTCATGTGCAGGCTGGCACAGTCCACTGCAACACAGGCCCTACCGGATCCACAGTCATGGACATTCCAGGGAAATCACCCAATCTGTGGATACACGGTGGTGCAGTGCACACAGACACTGTATACAAGAGCAGAGGGTCACAGGTTCAAAGCCCAACTGGGGCAACTGCTAATCTTTTTCCCCCAATTAAACAGTGATAGTAAGGGCACACCTTTCCTGGGGAGGACATATGCAATGGCAATACGTCTATCTTTACCCCACTGAGCACACACACCATGAACAGGGCCAGTACCCAGAGCAGAATCACACAATGCAGTCCTGGTGGGGCACACACCAGTCAGGTCCCATGATGGCACTCATACAAATGCCTGTGCTGTATATCTATGCACCACACCCATGGTATGTAGATGTAGCTCATGCATATCCATGAGGGACAGCAGGAAAACCAGAACAGTGTGATGCAAACCTGGACTGGAGTTGGGAATCTGTGCCGTAAAGCAGCAGCCATCAGGGGCAGACACACCCACGCCCACACCCACAGGCCTCATTGACCAATGTCTCCTGGAGAGGCAAACCATTGAACCCTGCATGTCCTACCAATGTCACCCTACACCTGAGGTATATGATACACAGCTCTGAGATGTTTGCTAGTTCCACACATACTGCTAGTTGACCCCATCCGAACAATCTGTTAGGTGTTTGCGGTGCGTGCTCCAGGCCTGGCCTCTGACGCTGTTTACCACCCTGGGGAGTGGCCACCAGCTGTACTGCCTACCATATCCATGCCTTGCCGTGCTCAGGAGCGGTCTTGGTGGGCAAGGCTGATTACCTTCTCAATAGTAGCACCATGATGGCATAGGTGTGGAAGTGTGTGTTTGTCTATACCGTGGGTGTTGGCAGCAAGCCCCTTCCACAGCCCACACTGCCAATGTGCATAATGAGGTGCACGGTACCATGGGTATAGCCAGGACAGGGTGGCCTGGGCAGGATGCATCTGCACCGGGCATAGGGCACTGGCAGGGACACTGTAGTGTCCGGCCACCACCTACACAGACAGGGTGGCCAAAGCATGTCCTTCTGGGAGATCACGCTCACCCTGACTGTGCAGTGACCACAGCATGGCTAGGCACCCCCATAGTGCTGTACAGTCTTTCTCTCATGTGATACATATGGGTATCTATTTGGGGCCCAGTCACTGAGTTATCTGCTTGCTGTGTTTGCTGGCAGCCCAGTTCTGTGTGCATGTGTCTCCACTGGGAACATGCACTATGGACTAACCAGCAGACTGTTTGTAGATGGTATGTGGTTTGCTGGAATGGCTTGTAGGGTGCAGTTGGCTTGCTGCAGGGGAATGCCTGGTGGTGGGGTGCAACCTACCCTACCTGGTCATATGTTTGTCTGTTATTGTGTTATGGCTGTGTGTGGGGGGTGTTCCTCAGCAGGACTGGGGTTGATGTTGCCCTCTACTGCCACCTTTGCAGGGAGGTAGAGTGTGGATCTCTTGATGGGGGACCATGTTTGTCGCTGGGGGGGGCGCGGCTATGGCTGTGCCTGACTGGGATATCCATGGTGTTTGTGCAGAAACTAGCTATCTTACACATTAACACTGCTTTGGAACTCCCGCTTGGCCTCCATCAGCCATGGAAAGTGTTGTAGACCTGGTCCTGGGCGCCTCATTGTACACTCAGGGTGAGGCCAGAACCCGCACGATGTAACGTTGTGTAGCTACTTTGTGCCAGTAAAACACCCGGTCAGTGCCCCCTACCAGGCCGAGTTGCTGTGTGGGTGCACCCGGTAACGTCCCCCAACAGGGCCGAGGTGCTGTGGGGGTGCATTTCCCATCTTGTGTCCATCTGTGGACAGCTAATTTGCATGTGCAGTGCATCATGGGTACGTGTGGCCTAACCCTATCCTGTTTACCCTGGCATACTATCTGTGAGATGACATGCAGGCTATCTGCAGCCAGCCAGGGGCTTCCATACAGCTATGGTTAGGTCACTGCCTGTGCAGCCAGAGGTGATGAGTTCAAACCCACATTGGGGTTCTGTGAGACAGGTGTTCAAAGCATATTTTTTTAGTTTACTGTACATATGTTGATGTCAGCAATAGCACCCTCAGTGTACTGTACCCATAAGGTGCCTCTGAGGGTGCTTTATGGGGCGCCCTATAGGGCACTGTATGGTTGCCATCCATATAGGGTGCACCATACATTATCCTGTGTCGCAACATACATGCTGCCCTATAGGGGACATTCTAGGGTGCCTTGGCAGACGGTGCACTGTAACATGTGCCTTATGGGCGGCCCTATATTAATATGCTGTGAGAGTGCGTTTGCTAGTAGTTATCATAAAACTAAAATTATAGAGCCTCCTACAGCTCTCCCCAACATAAAACATACTGCCTCAGCTAGCCTTTTTCTCTGGGCTTTGTGAGGGATTGAACACATGGCCCCTGCACCATTGCTCAGTGTCTTCACCATTGTGCTGTGGCTCTGTTCCTGTGTTTGAGCAGCAGCGCGCAGCCTTGTAGCCATTGGCGCGCCGTCTTGTGGCGCACAAAATTACAATTAACAGCGCGCCGCCTTCTGGCGCGTAACATTAACAGCGCCCAACATGGGCATGCCCCTTAAAATACTGCCTCAGCCAGCTGTCTTCAATGGGCACTGGGGGGAATTGAACCCATGATGCCTGCATGGGTGGTCAGTGTCTTAACCATTGTCCTATGGCTCCATTCCTGCTATTTGCACATCAGCGCGCCACTTATCCCTCCCACTATTGGGCTGCCCCCTCACACATCAGCGCGCCGCCTTCTGCCCACCGGCTCGCCGCCTTCTGTTGACCAATTTTATCAGTGCGCCGCCCTCTGCCGCCCAACCTTAACAGCGCGCCGCCCTCTGCCGCCCACAATAAACAGTGCGCCGTCTCATGCCGTTTAAAAAAATAGGTGCGCCGCCTTCTGCCGCCCATAATCAATATGCCTCCTACACCACTTTTGCCCATAAAATTTGATGCCTCAGCTGGTCTTTTTTGTTGGGTGCAATGGGGGTTTGAACCCCTGGACCCTGCACCATAGGTCAATGTCTTCACCGTTGTACTACGGCTTTGTTGTTTGGTTGTGCAGCAGCGCCCCACTTAGCCTTCTCACGCGCTAATGTGGGACCCGCACATTAGCGCGACTCACAAACCTACGGTCCATTTTTTTCCTTTTTCTGCCTGGCCCGCCCACTCCTTATATGGCACCAGCACACTAACGGGGACCCGCACAGCAACGGACTTTAGTAAACATGCCTGTAAGCTTTTTTCTTTCTTATCTCTGCTGGGTTTTTATTGCAAATATAGAATATTAACTATTGGTTAAACTTTTAGGTATTGGGGATATTGCTAATTGCTGGTCTTACATTAAGTTTGGGGATATTCAAACTGCTTGATTTCCTTGTGTAGTCTTAACAGATATCTGCGTGTGCCCACAGTTCAGGTATAAGCCTACTGGGGAAGGGACACTTAGGTTCCCACCCACCCTACCCCTTTCCCCACCCACCCCTGGGGCTGCATTGCCTATATAGTGGCCAATAGCTTGGGATACACCCACATTCTCTTAACCAGCATGTTGTGTATTCAGTGCAATACCTGCGGTACTTTCATTCCAAGACGAATCATTTGGAGCCTAAGAGCATGGGAAAGGTCAAGTTCTGGACGTCACCCCCTGCAAAAACAGGATAACAACAGAAATAACCACACTTTTAAACCACAAATCAAAAGCAACTGGGAAGAAGTGGGTAGAACAAAATCAATGCAAAATACACACAAGCCAGTTAAATGCTGGAAAGCAACGAGCACAAATGCTCGAAGCTTAGCCATCAAATTCCGGACCTGGAAGCCCTAATGGTGGAAAAGAACTTGGACATTGTGGCCATTACAGAAACATGGTTTAATGAATCGCATGGATGGGATATAGCCATAGCTGGCTATAACCCATTCAGAAAAGACAGAGAAAGTGGGAAAGGAGGAGGAGTAGCCTTGTATGTCAAAAGCAATATTAAAGCTACTGAAATGCAGGGGGCATGTAGAATAAAAGAAGCACTCTGGATTGTGCTGGAAAGAGGAGATGGAACTGTCATCCATACTGGTGTGGTCTACAGACCTCCGACTCAAATTGAAGAGATAGATAATGAATTGATTATAGATATTGCCAAGATAGCAACAAAGGGTGAAACGATGATATTGGGTGACTTTAATCTACCCGATGTGGATTGGATTACTCCTTCTGCAAATCTGGAAAGAAGCAAAAAAAAAAATGTGGACGCTATCCAAGATGCGTTACTTAGACAAATGGTGATGGAACCAACCAGGGAAAGCTCAACGCTGGATTTGGTGCTCACCAATGGTGATAGCGTGTCGAATGTCTGGGTGAGTGCCCCTGTGAGCAACAGTGATCATCACACGGTGTGGTTTGAGATAAAAGCCAAGGTGAAGTCCAATCATAGCAAGATCAAAGTCCTAAACTAAAAAATCACTGACTTCAATAAAATGGCCAAGTACCTAAAGGAGGAGCTGACAGGGTGGAAGGGGATAAGGGAAGTGGAATTGCAATGGGCTAAACTAAAAAGGGCAATAAAAGGGGAAACAGATAAATATGTAATAAAAGTAAATAAAAACAAGAAGAGAAGGAAACCTATTTGGTTTTCAAAAGTAGTGGCTGCTCAAATAAGGGCAAAAAACACAGCTTTCGCAAAATTCAAAAACTTGCAAACAGAGGAACACAGAAATGAATACAGGATCAAACTCAATGAAACAAAAAGAGAAATAAGGATAGCAAAATCACAGGCAGAGGAAAAGATGGCTAAAGATGTTAAGTGCGGTGCCAAAACTTTCTTCAAGTATATTCGGGAAAGCAAGAAGATCAGAGATGGAATTGCAGGACTCAGAAGTGCTGAGAACGGACTCGTGGAAAATGACATTGATAAAGCAAAATTACTAAACAAATACTTCTGCTCTATTTTTACTAAAGAAAATCCTGGAGAAGGACCACCTGTGACTCCCAAATATAAAAATGGGAATGAAGTAGATACCACACCATTCAGAGAAGATGAGGTGTTAGAACAACTTGCAAAACTGAAAGTGGACAAGGCCATGGGACTGGATGGGATACAACCCAGGATATTGAAAGAGCTCAGAGAGGTTCTTGCAGGGTGGTTAAAGGATGTTTTCAACAGATCCTTGGAAACAGCAGAGGTTCCTCAGGACTTGAGAATGGCTGATGTCGTACCTCTACACAAAAGTGGTGACAGAGAAGAAGTGTCAAACTACAGGCCCGTGAGCCTTACCTCGGTGGCGGGAAACGTAATGGAGGTGCTAATGAAAGAGCGAATAGTGAACTTTCTCAAAACCAGCGGGTTACAAGATCCAAGGCAACATGGTTTTACCGAGGGACGATCTTGCCAAACAAATCTCATTAAGTTCTTTGACTGGGTGACCAGAGAACTGTATCAAGGACATGCGATGGATGTCATCTACCTGGATTTCAGCAAAGCCTTTGATACTGTCCCTCATAGGAGGCTTATCAATAAACTCAGTAGTTTGGGGATGGATTCAAAGGTGGTAAACTGGATCAGAAATTGGTTGACTGACAGACAACAGAAGGTGATGGTAAATGGATGAAAGAAAGGTGATTAGCGGGGTGCCTCAGGGTTCAGTCCTGGGCCCAGCACTGTTCAATGTATTTGTGAGTGATATTGTTGAAAGACTGAATGGAAAGGTCTGTCTTTTTGCAGATGACACGAAAATTTGCTACAGAGTGGACTCCCCCAAGGGAGTGCTTAACATGAGGAAAGATCTACAAAAGCTGGAAGAATGGTCTAATGCTTGGCAATTAAGATTTAATGCGAAGAAGTGCAGTGTCATGCACTTGGGAAGCAGAAATCCAAGGGAAATGTATGCGATAGGGGGCGAGAGGTTGGTGTGCACGGAGCAGGAAAAAGGCCTCGGTGTGATTATTTCTGTAGATCTCAAGATGGCAAAACAGTGCAACAAGGCAGTGGCAAAAGCCAGGAGGATGTTGAGCTGCATACAAAGAGGAATTACCAGCAGAAAGTAAGAGGTACTAGTGCCACTGTGTAAGTCTCTGGTGAGGCCTCACTTGGAATACTGTGTTCAGTTTTGGAGACCATATCTTGCAAAGGATGTAAAAAGAATGGAAGCTGTTCAGAGGAAGGCGACCAAAATGATTTTTATGCTGCATCAGAAGCCTTATGAGAAGAGACTTGAAGACCTAAATATGTACACTCTGGAGGAGAGGAGGTACAGGTGAGATATGATTCAGACCTTTAAATACTTAAAGAGAAATAATGAGCAAACAAACCTCTTCCAGAGACGGGGAAGCTGTAAAACTAGAGGGCATGACATGAAGCTGCAAGGTGGTAAATTGAAAGGCAATATCAGGAAATACTTTTTCACTGAAAGGGTGGTGGATGCTTGGAATGCCCTCCCGATGGAGGTGGTGGGGGAAAACACAGTGACGGAATTCAAAATGGACTGGGACAGACACAGTGGATCACTTTACAGCAGCAAGTCTAAATCAAAATAAACTGAACCATCTAATTTCTCAACAAATAAGGGTGTCCTACATGGAGCGATGGGGGCAGGAGCGGTGGGTTCTCCCCTAAACAAAGATATGGGGAGGGGTGAAGACATGGGGAGGGGTGCACCTGCTCCTGGTGGGTGCACCCCTAAATAAAGATATGGGAAGGGGTGCACCTACTCCCTAAAGATATGGGAAGGGATGCACCTACTCCTGCCATATTGCTGGGCAGACTAGATGGACCATACTGGTCTTTATCTGCCGTCATTTACTATGTTACTATAACTGAAGAGTGTTTTGCTCTCAGAAGACTTTTCTTGCTATAAGCATTCAAGTTTTAGATTGACCAAAGACACTGGTGACTATAGTTAATTGATACATAAGTAGAAGTTGATTAGAGGAGCAGAGACTCTCAGCACAGAAGGATGGAGAAGGCATTGATGAACCAACCTTACCTTTTGGAAATTATACCCTGGAAATGAGTAAATGTCTACTGAACATGTAAATATCTGGGTTTGAATTTTGAAACTACTTGTAAGTTTTGTTCCCTAAAACTATGTGGCATTTCACAGTACTAACCACATGTGGGCAACTTTCAGTCTGCATAGTTGCAAATTACAAAAGTGCCTGTAGTTTACTGAAATTTGTGCTAAAACCTACCCATGTGCTTTGCACATTTCTGTTTTGTGTTGTGGCTGAGATGGGAAAAGAAGTCTGAATATTTTTGAAATGCAAAATGCATGGCCTATTTTCCTCCCCGTACCTAAACACGCTCAAAAGAGTATCCTTTTTTAATGCACTTTGTGAACTCATATGTACTTTTATATGCATTTGAGGAAGGCAAATTTCAGACAGGGTAAATCATTCTTCATCCAGGAAACTGGCTTTGTAAATAGCCTCCATACTTATAAGCACCATATCATACCAATTCTATTTAAAAAGCACCACTTGTATCTTCTACTGCCTATGAGGCACGACACATTCCAAACAGGAACTAACACCAGCCAGAGAAACATAGGGACAGATATACAAAAGGTTTTATCCAGCTAGCCGGTCCTCCTAACTGGATAAACCCCACTGAGCACAACATTCAGCTGTACTAACACTGATTATCAGCTCTAAGCACTGCAGCACTGTTCGGACAGCTTCAGGGTGTTCTGTGGGCGGCCGAGGGTAGTTCTGGCTCTTATGCAGTTAGTGTGAATTTCAGTCCACTAAACCGGATAAGTAACTGCATAAAGTTAGGTCATATCAATAGCTTTCCTTTCTTTATATAACTGAGATATCTGGATAGTAGTTGAATATTGCAACTGTCTGGAGATCCACACCAAATATTCAGCACTGGAAACCAAATATTCAGCACTGGAGGATATCCGGATTCTGGCACTTAATACCTGATTTCACTTTTACTCACAGCAGCCAGGCACTTTAAAAGCACTGACCATCCATGACTGAATATTGGGCCCATAGAGTAACAAAAATACAACATTAATTTGCAGAACCTTAGCATAAAAAGTATACATTTACGGCAAGTTTGGTGAGACTGTGGGGTTGGATGATAAAGGTTATGGGGTATGTCTGGAATCTTCTCTGTGCTCCTCAGCTGTATGCCAGTGCTGGACTGGGGGGGGGGGGGGGGAAGGAGGGGATTAAATGGAATTGTTTTTAAGTATCTTTTTAAATCTTAACTGCTGATTTGCTGGAATGATCACCTTTCGCAATTGTATTTCAACGTCATGGACCTCTTGCTTAACTCTGTTTTATCAAATTACTGTTTTACATCTTCCAGATACATCAACTTTGAATATCATTTATGGGTAACTTCCCTACATCTTCTTCAGTAAGACCAAAGCAAAGTATTCATTCGGGCTCTTTGCTATGGCCTTATCCTTGCAATGAATGTACCTGAAAAAGGTTTTTTAATGAGTTTTTGCTCCCATGGCAAGCTTCTTTTCAAATTCTCTTTGCCCTGCCTTATCAATTTCTTGCATCTAACTTGCCAGTGCTTAAGTTGTTTCCTGTTTCCATCGCTTGGTTCCTTTTTCCATTTCCTGAAAAGATGCTATTTTAGCTATAATAGCCTCTCTTACTTCACCTTTAAACCATGCTGGCACTCATTTGGGCAGCCTTCCACTTTTCTTAAAACGTGGAATACTGTACATCTGGTCTGGCTTTTCAAGATAGTATTTATAAACATGCTCAAGCTGGATGTAAACTCAACCTTTGCAGTTGCTCTTTTTAGTTTTTTTTCTTAATCATTTTCCTCATTTTATCAGTCTCCCTTTTGAAAGTTAAATGCTATCACAGTGGATTTCCTTGACGTCCTCCCTTCATTTATTAAATAGCCCCAAGTGGCCCCAACACCATTACCTCTCACCCCAGTGCCTGTGTTACACTAAGGACTAGGTCTAAAATACCTTCCCCTAGTGTTGGCTCCTGAACCACTGTGGGACCCTAGATATATGTCTTTGAGTGTTAGGTAGTTTGGTGTTCCAATTTGGCATTTCATGCTGTGGATGTATGATGCCAGCACACATCTCATGGCCTGGTGAGCTATATATGGCCTTTCCTATGTTGTCACTTACCTCCTTTCTGAAGCAGCTACTCTCATCAGTGCTGCAGCAGCCAGACCCAAGCTTTCTGCATGGCCCAGAAGCAAATCTTGATGGTTTCTATATCATGCATTATGTGAAACCATTTACAGAGGAAGAATTGGGTGCATATGACTAGAGATCCTTTCAGTTTGCTCGTGAAGCCCCAACCCTCCTCACAACTAATATCCCTGTTAGACCACTGAATTGAAAAGTCTTCATCTAAGGGGTCAGCATTGTCCAGGTAAGTGGGAGCTATGGTATTTGAACATACAGAGTTCCCTGAAAACATTTTTTATGTTCAACAACACACCTGCACTAGCTATGTCCTACCAGCACAACTTGTGTGCCTCTGCTCTATGGATGTGTGCTATATGAAGCCTTTAGGATTAGAACACTTATGGTGCAGCTCTTTGTGACTAGATTACCTATGCCTATGTGATCAATCTCAGCTACACATGTCATGTACAGGGGACTTACCTGCCTAGATGCCTGCATGCATGCATTGCCTTTCCACTATGTGTCTAAGGCTCATGGCGTTTCGACACATCTTCATATGGCAGCACGTGGGATACACTTCCCTTCACCGTGTGGCAGCCCTGTCCAGTTGTTGCATATCACAGATTGGCTGGCTATGCAATAGCATGTGCCTACGCAACTGTGTAGGTGCAGGTGTGGGTATTGCCGTGGTCAAGAAGGTGCTGCTCTTTAGCAGGTAGCAGGACTGATTGTGGCATTTCTGTGAGAGCCAGTGCCAGGAGACTGGGCACCCTAAGGGACCAGTCAGCCTTACGCACCTCCTCTGAGAGTCTGACAATTATTCTCTACAACAACCAAAAACACTCCTAAACTATCTATTAATCTTAATTCAATTCAAAATGTGAGTATACTTTCCTCAAGGGAACAGTGCCACATAGGAGTAGATTAGGAGTACAGTGAGGTACAGCAAGGTAGCATTATTTGCCGGTCCAATTCAATAAGACCACAGATGTTCGAAACACAGTAATGTAGCATCACCCACCTGTTCAATATAGTAAAATATCAAATGCTTTTGGAAAACAGCACATATATATTTCACTGGAAATTTTATTAATAATAGTTAAATAATGACTATAATTTTAAAAAAATTGAAAAATAGTAAAAAACAAAGAGGTTTTTCTCACCAATGATGCAGTACCGAGAAGCTGGTTGTTACTGTCCATTTGGTACTGAGGTCTTTTCCTTTCCTAGAGGAAATTATACTCATATTTTGAATTGAATTGAGACTAAGGGGTCTGTTTACTAAACAGCGGTAGCGGCTTCCGTGCGATATCAGAGCCGCGACTCCAATATCGCATAGAAGCTGCTTCCGCTGTTTAGTAAACATACCCCTAATAGTTTAGGAGGTTTTTTTGTTGTTGCACAATTTTTGTACTGTCTTTATTTGTGTTTTTTGTGGTGGTTTTTGTCTAATTTATGTCTACAGTCACTACTCATCAGAAGAACACCCTGCTAGTTCAGCAATTTGAAAAAAAAACACAATTAACTGAGTTATACTTTACTAGACATTTGGATATTTAAAAAAATAAGGCACCCAACTGCAAAACTCCAGGTTTTAACACAAGAAATTCTTTGCAGTGCTTCTGGGTATCCCTGGCGAGGTCCAGGAAGACGCTAACATTACAGCTTAGGAAAGGGATCGTCCGCTTCTTAAAGAATAATTTGAAAATCCATTCTCTTTCCAAAGTTAAAGCACATGATACTAATAATGTAGAGATCAATGACTCAGACTGTGATTCTTCCAAAATAGCTGAAACATTCAATATGTCCATGGATGCAACTTCATCGCCCCCCCCCCCCATTTGCTTCCTTCCAGTAGGAAGGTAAAATATACAACATTCTGGAGGAATTGCATTCTTGGGTACCTACAACATCTCAGTTACATACCTATGAAATATTTCATGAGGAGATACAGTTGAGGATTTTGGAAAATGAATGAAACACAAATTAGAAGCCCAAGAAGCATTTTCAAGAGTCTCTAACTTCAAATGAACAGAGGTTAAATCCTTAATCATTGCAAAATTTGAGTCACGAATGGAATCAATTCTAACCATATGATCTGATACAGAAGCTTTTAAAGCAGCAATTTCAGTTTTCTGAGCAGCGACCCAACAGCTTACTCTTGTAATTGTGCTTGCAGCAACTAGTCTGAGAAGACTAGCAATTACTAGCAGATTAGCAATTGCATTCCACAACATTTCTAGTGTAAATACTCCTGGTCTTGTCGAGACCAATGCAGATAGGGAAGTCCCAGTCATAACCACACCTGTTGCATTGGAGGACCCCTCTGAAGCTCCTTCTTCACTCCATCCATACTCCTCTCTCCCCCAAAGTCACTCTTGAAGTCATCGGGTCTCTACCCTGCGAGATAGATAGTGCAGCACCAGCTGCAGCTGCACCCCTTCAATTGCTAGACTGTCCTATGTTGCCACCCGACCAGGAATCCGCTGCACCCTTCTGCAGCTGCATGCCAGAAGCAGGAGGCTGGGGGAGGGGTTGATGCTCCTCTGGAGCCAGCAAGATGTCATACTCTGAGGAGGATGGCGTGTCCACCAATCACAGCATCGACACAACCAAAGTCGCTCTGGAACCAGAAACTGCTTGGTGCTCCTGCAAAAGTGATCCATCGGACCTGTTAGAGGTAAAGTAAGGGTCGCCAAATGTATTTTCCCCAACCTTACTTTAGCCTTCCACTTGCCCATGAAAAGCACAGAGCTTTGAGACAGTGGAGGGACATTATGCTGGAAGTCAACTGCCATCAGAAAAGTAAATTGTGCTAGGCAGGTATTGGAATTGTCTTTGAGCTTCTATTTGATTTCTAGTATTTCTCCCACAGGTACTACAATTTATCTATGGTTGCATGGAGCTTCTAGAGCAGAGGTTCCCAACTCCAGTCCTGGAGGGCCAAACACCATTCAGGTTTTCAGGCTGTCCCTAATGAATATGCATGAGATATATTTGAATACAATGGGGGCAGTGCATGCAAATGCCTCTCATGCATATTTATTAGGAACAGCCTGAAAACCTGAATGGTGTTTGGCCCTCCAGGTCTGGCATTGGGAACCTCTGTCCTAGAGTCTGTAACATTATTTGACCGTGTTTAGCCGGTGGCTATTGTAATGGTTTGCTGCTGAGGCACCCCAGAGTATTTCCTGACTTTTAAATCATGATTTTTCTAACTTAATATTGGTTAATTTATTATATGCTAATAAAATTAACAAATGGTGGGTGTTGTTTAAGCCTGTGATGTGGAGCTTGGTTAATCCCCTATGGATTTCAGTAGTCACATAGATGGATGATCTATTATCCAGAGGCTTTTTCTCCTGTGTTAGATATCGTTGGTTAATTGGATCATCTAACTGCCTTGTTTAGAGCTTTTTGGAGAAGGATCCCATTTTTGAATTGTTTGATTTTGGATTATTGTTCTTAATAGGAGTATCTTGGGTCTGGGAATGTCGGATGTTGTATGGTAATGAAAATTCATGAGATATATTTGCATCCACTGCCTCCCATTGTATGCAAATACTGTATATTCCATGGATATTCATTAGGGACATCACGAAAACCAGGCTGGATTGTGGTGCACCGGGACCAGAGTTGGCCACCCCTGAGCTATACTGCAACTTCACATATTGTGTGAGACACCAATTACACGCAAAAGGTTAGTTTCCAGGATGTCGTTGCAATCTGCGGCTGTGATGCTGTAATGCATTCCTAGTTATACCATCAACAAGGCCCATCACCACAACATTCCCCTACACTTACCACCCAACAGAACACTGTTGTGGAGCTCCCAAATCATCTGCTAGTTTGGTTGGAGTGAGCAGGGGGACACATGTGTGTGTCTGGCAACTGTCACCTCTGACACTGCCTCCAGGCCACAGGATACACCAATATGCATAGGTGTGAGGCGAGATTAAAGCCAAGTTCCAAAATAGCTGTATCCATGGCAACAATGTCCACCTGCCCAGTGCATCAGCAGTCTATAGGGAACTAGACTTAGGGGGAGGGCTAGCTTCTGTGAATCTCCTATCCATTCACAAAGTTGGTGACATAGGCAGGACTCTGCCAGTTGCCTGCATGCACATTGCTCTTGTCCCATGCTGCATTCACAGAGTGCTAGCCAGGGGACCCTTTGCTCTATGCAGTGTTTGCACATACAGGGAGGTAAGTATCAGGCAATGTCACACACAGGAACCATCATCTCGACACTGTCTACTGATCATTTGCAAAGTCATCTAGCAGTATATTACCTATTACCCCAAATGAAATTCCACATACATCTGTGTGCCTGATTGGGACAGTGGGACACAGATCTCTGAAAGGTGTGTGCACATGTCCAGCTGCAAAAAAGTGGCACAGGCTGTCCTGTTGGTCTCTGATTCCCTCACCACCATATGGGATGACAGTGCCTGGAGGTGAATGTTAGGGTGGGGGTAGGGGTGCTTGGAAACGTGTGATTCCTGTTTAGTCTGTGCCCTTCAGCTGTGGCACTGCTGTCCAAGACCTAAGTTCACATGGCCAGAATCTTTGTGGGCCTCCTCTGCATGTGTTACATCAGAGGGCCTGCATGACAGCTTCATTGCCTCCCTATGGGCACCAAGTGTAACAGTCACAAGGATGGTGTTAGAGTACAAAGAGGCAGAGTTTGGTGGGATATGTGTTGTCAGCAACTGTTTCAACATCCAACCCCATTTCCACCCCGCTATGGTTCCACGCAATCTTGAGGGGGGGGGGGGCACTGCATGAGCTGCACTGGCCAGGTTTGGAGCATCCACGGCTAGGGACATGACCATAGCTGCATCTACAGGCATGAAACTAGGTTCAATGCTCACTGCCAAGAACTGTGTATGTAGTGTACAGCAGGTGTACAGCAGGTGATGAGGGACTGCATACCCTGCACATGTACTGCCTCAGGGATTAGTGCCACACTGTGGTGCAGTGGACTTCTGTGTGCGACTGCTGTTCGGTTTTGGAGGTATAGTGGCTGGATGTGCATCTTGATCTCACATGTGACTTGCCCTTTGGACAAGGGATGTATTCTGCAGCTGTGTGTCTGTTATGCAGCTAGTTTACTGAGTGTGCAGTGCAGTGCATACTGCTTGTGCTCCGCTGTTGGTAGGCCCTAGGTATGGTGTTCCATTGCCTCAGATTGTGCCATCCCCGGTGTTTCATGTCCTGGGTTGCGCCCATTGCAGGCAGGGACCTGCGGTCTCTTTGATTTTCATCAGTGCTATGGGGGGAGAGCATGGGGGTGGAGCCTAATGATTAGAGCACTGGCTTAGTTAACAACAAACCTGGGTTCAACTTCTACTTGTACTCATTGTGGTCTGGGTAACTCACCTAAATTTACTGCCAGAAGCAGACTGGGGGATACATAGCCTTATATTGTTTTCGGTGTTATGGTAGAACATTCGATCTGCAAACATGCACATTGCAATCATGCACATCTGACAGCATGAGTTTACTGGCTCTGCTGTAGCCGATTGCATGGGGGTAAGACATGCTCACCCTGCAATTGTCTGACATGAGTTGTACATGATGGGGATATTTCATCATTACTGAGACTGCTTATCTTTGGCTCCATCACATGTATGCAATACATGCAGGCACATCCCACTCCTGGGATGGCCACCTGCAGGGATCATCACACATCCATACTTGCTCCATATGGGCAACAAGTGAGACACTTGTCGATTTGGTATCTGCACATGTGTCAGGGGGACTGTATGGTGATTAGAAAGGTTGACACAACTGTGATATCCAAATAGCTGGTATTGAGACTTCCCCTTATCAGAGCTACAGTTTCTTCACACACACACTACAACTGTATTTGTGCAGTCACAGCCTGTACATATGGGCAGCAGGACCATACCGCACTCTCATCCACTGCCATCCATCTTTCAGCCCATTCCTCAGCATATGCCTGTTCTGTACAGTCATGTATTCTCCTAGCAGCTACTACACCATGGCCCACACAGGAACATTTTCATCATTTGGATGCATCACTCGCGCCTCGCCTGTGAATGATCTGCACGTCTCCATTCTTGTTTGGCCATCCATTGAATGCCCACACTGTGGCGTTTCTGGCTCTGCAGGGGGACAATTCTTTACACTCCTATGCTACAGACGGACATTACAGCATATTGCATGAGCACCCCTCTCTGATTCAGTACAGCTGCCTTCCACATGCTCATCCCTTTACTGACTGACATGTAGGATGCCCATGAATCTGACATGTTTATCAGCTCTTATCTTTCCTTCTATCTATCAACTAAAATGTGTCATTTAACAGGGGCTCCCTTATCCTGTGTTAAGGTGACTGCCATTTTTGGGCATGAAGGTGCATGCTTGTCACCTTAACGCCCGATGTCCTCTTAACTCCTGATAAGTAGAGCCAAGTGCCCTTACCGCCGGAATACCTACTGCCCACCCTGGCCTTCACCTCATGCAAGCACCCTTACTGCTGCTGTTACCGCTTGCTACCTGTGGCTCCCTTACTGCTCTTTAGTAAACATGCCCCTATATCTCTCTCTTTCCCAAGTACTCTCCATGCCTGCACCAAAGCAGCCATTATAGCAACTGGTCATTTTGCTGATCATGCTGGTAAAATTATAAAATAGCTTTTGGAATTAATATGAAAGTTCAGAAATTAAATAATTGCAATTTTGCTGTTTGTTATGGGAAAATAATGTCTCCTGGTAAAGAGTCATCTAGACTTGTCAGGAAATGACAAGAAAAAAATCCCTAGACAAATTTAGCTGCTTTGCAGAAATATTTTAAGTCCACCAACAATGTGATTTATGAAAGATATTTATCCTGTATATATGGAGAGGATCCCTCCAAGTCCACAGATCAATATGTTTCCAGACCATGAAAGATGGCACATTCCTTTGAGTCTGAGATGCTAAAAGAGGATTTGTGATTGCTCGGTCCTTGGCAAAAAAATGATACAGAAGTGATTTAACAAATGCAATAAATATGCAAAACTGGTAAATACGCATACATTGAGCTTGAAACATTGACATTCAGGACATAACAAGTATTAACCAGATTTTTCATAAAAAGGAAACTAATCAGATATAGTGCATGAAAGCAGAAAACAGTCTGGTAGCAAATGAAGGTGCTTCATCGTCACTGCATGGGTTTTGTGGTTATACTGATAACAGTACATCGTATTGGTGCAGTACTTTAGCAAAATCAGCAATCAATTATGAGGTGAATTACAGGGAGACAGGAACTGGTGAGATTCTGAAAACCTCTTCCTGTAGGATAATAACCCTATAATGCAAACTTCAAAAGTGGTTTCTACATAATATCTGCACTATCTATGATCCTAAATGAGAAGTGGAATAGGGCAATTTTATAAGGAGGATAGTGGCAGAAGGGCTTTGCTGGGCATAGGGGGATGGGGCAAATGACAAAAGTCTGATGTCATGGGAGGCGGTGCCAGGTTTGCCTGTCGCAAAGGGAACATTTATGGCTTGCTACAGCCCTGCAATCTTCACCCCATACCTGCCCACAATGAAAGTATGTGCCATGAAATTAGCATCTGTATTTTATGCTGGGCACAAGTTTATAAAAGGCCATTTATATGCAAAAATGCTATTTACTCACATAAATGACTAAAATACTCCTGTGAGGTGCCTACTTTCACACATTAACAAAGGCGTCCCCTTATGAAATCACCCCCAAAATGCCATGAACCTTAAAGATTTTCTCAAACTAATGTAAGATACTAACACAAAGCTACAACACCTCCAAGTAATTATGGGCCAGAGTTTCAGCCGACTGAGAACTTGAATTAGCTTCAATGCCTACACTCCCACACCTGACCACTCTCCACTTCAGCGCACGTGTGCTAGTTAATGTGTGATTTTAGCAGTCGGTGACTGGCATGCTTGTGGGTTAGCGTTCAGCAGGCCAGTTACCGTACACTATAATGAAAATTGACTGGTTAGCGGTGCTTAATAAAAGGGCCCCTCAGTGTATAAGTAGCAGTGCTGAATGTAAGGAATGATTAGTGACTATGCTGGCACTATTTGTTTAGTTTTGGCCTCCTATTTAGGAGATAACGTGCATCCGTGGCATTTTATGTGTGTTAATGGTCTGTTATAAAATATTGCCTAGCATGAAAATATATGCATTGGCATGAAGGTGCGTACTTTGCTAGTAGACATAGCCGGGGGCACAGAGTTCATATTATAAAATATCTTAATTTACACACAGACTTGTGAACTTTACATACATTCATTTACACGTTCTATAGGGCAGGTGTAAATGTCCACACCTGCATTTAAGGCAAAATATATGCTATTTGAGCTAGTGTTTTAAAAAGACAGGTAGGCACCTACTTGCTGTAATAAAATAGGCATGTTCTGGCTGCCTTGAGTTAGGCACCTGTTATAAAATTACCCTCTACATGGCTGCTATCATAACTAAATCTACAGTATAATTTGTGGTATTGCCATCTTTCTTCCCCTAATCCAGCCCACAATTATATGGCTAGTAGTTAAGTCATTGAGCAATTTAAATGGCCCAGTACTATTTATATAATTTTTGAAAATCTACATGTGGAGGCCAATTCCCTTCTAGACGTCCAGCCCCTGTACAGCTCCTCAGAATCGGGTCTACTGGCCTGTATGTGCAGGTCAGGCCCTAATTCTGAAGGGTTGCATGCCCTACAGATCCCCAGCTAACTCATTCAGGCTCTTGAATGGAGCTGCAATGTCATGGCGATCCATCGCCGTGGCACCATAGCTCCATTCAGGAGCCGCAATTGCCGGCCGAGGGACAGGGTCCCCCTTTCCCTGCAGCCTGGCCTCCGATCCGGCATACCATGGCCAGGATTGGGCTATGGAGGGCCCACTGTACCCCCTCACCTTCCTGCCACCACCAACCTCTGCTGTCCCCAATATCCAGGGGGACTTATACCAACTCCAAAGTGGAATAAGCCTCCATCTAGAAGGCCGACCCTGGATGTAAAAGGCCAACCTCAGAATTGGCCCTGTATGTCTGGGGTGATGGTCTTCCCATACACTGCCCTAGCTCTGCCTCCTACCTGTCCTCTCCTGCCCCATCTATGGCTCCCTGTACAACCCTGCTGTTCATACAGGGAGCCTTGCATGGTAACGACAAGGGGGACGAATAGCAGGGATATGCATCCAGGCAGGGCATACATCACCGCTATTTATCCCTCAGAATGAGCCCCATAGTGAAGTTATGTGTTGGCTACCTGATGACTAATGCATATCTCCCTCTAAATATCCGCCTGGGCAATGAAAATTACAAGCAAAACATTCAGGGCAGCATCATTTTCTGGAATTTCAAGAAAATGAAATTACACTGAAGCCTATCTTAGTTGCAACTGGTGCTTGTCTTATATGGCAAGGCAGTACCACAAGACTATCACTAGAGGTTGCAGGCACCATTTTGAGTCGAGTGCTGGCTCATGCAGGAGTGAGGGGAGGCACTCCTTCCCAGCAACTCTAGGCTATCAGCGACGCATTTAGGTAGACCCAGGTGGCCTATGGGGGTTGGGTGGAGATGGAAATTAGGATTCTGGATGGTGGTGTGGTCTTCAGGAGGGCTTGCAATTTGTCTTTCAGGGAAAGCAGATCTGTATGTTCAGAATATGTGGCTTTGCTTCTGGGGGGAAGGAGGACTCCCTGAGTGTTTTTTTTTCTTATTCCTGGTTTTTAAGTTAGGACCTGGCAAATTTGTGCAGCACATTAGTAGCCCAGTGCTCCAAGTGAGCAGAATAACGCAACTTGTGATGTTGAGCACAAGCTGCTTTATTCATTTACTGCAGGATTCACTAATCTGCAGCACTGAGTTAGCCCAGGTTAGAGACTCCTACAGTAAGCTATGCTGCTGCAAAATGCACTATTTTACTACAGATTAGTAGCTTCCCCCTTTGCCAGTTTTACTGGACTCTACCAGCAACAATAATAATGATCAAAACAAAATACTGTTTTAAATGGGAGAAAAAGGATCTCAGACCCTCGAGCAAATATGTCCAAGCATATCGGGCCCAATATTCTTTTGGACAGGCTATGAGTCGCGACAGCTCAAAGCCGTCCCTGCCGACCCATAAACCCGGATATTCAATGCCGGGGTCATTTGCGGCTCCAGCATTGAATATCCGGGTATCGCTGCACAATCTGGAAGCCGCCGAAGCTAACCGGGCAGCGAGGGTTTTCCTCACCTATCTTTTCGGCACAGAACACTAACCAGGCAGCATGCAATATCACTGCTGCACACCTACCTTTTAGGGAGTTTTTTCAGGATCCATGATGTTCCAGAGCTTAGTCCATGGCCAAGATTGATATGCCTAGACATATTTGCTCGAGGGTCTGAGATCCTTTTAGTCCCATTTAAAATAGCATTACGTTTTGATCCTCATTATTGTTGCTGACAGCATGAAGTATATTTGGTGGGACATATTTCCTTTCTTCATTCTGATATTGTTGGATCCTAAAGATTTTGAGTTTTCCTGGATTAGCAAACACTCTCCCAATGTTTCAGAAGCAGTTGAAAACTATTTTGTTTCCACGGTAAAGTTTAGGCATTAGAATTCTCCATATGGGGGAAATACGGTTATATAGCAATGCCCGGACTTCCTTATAGTTTAGAAAGTGTTTATGATGCTTTTATTTACTGTGTGTAAAATATTTTATTGATGTATTAATTTGTTGTAAACTACCTTGAATAATCTATAATCATATTGGTAGCATATACGATTTTATAAATTTATACATAACTTGATTTGCAGTCTATCAAATAAGTTTAAATCTTAAACCTTGTAATCCATTATGATTCTTTGCAAAGAGCAGAATAATATGTCAAATAAACCATATCAAATCACTGCTTATTGAAAGAGTGATAATAATCCACTAATAAAAATAAAATGTGCCCCTTTCTTGAGCAGCAAATAATGTAATACTGTATGAACATGTACATTTCACAAAAAAGTCAGAGGCACCATGAATTATCGTATTTTTTCAATAAATATGAGCAAGCAGTCAAAATGATTTATGCAAGAGGTTTCTGCTGGATCTATTTTACAAGTGAATAAAATCCTACAAATTCCTTGGAATTAAAGCTGAGTTAAAGGAAAATGGCATTTCAGTTGACAAGGTGGCTCCAAATGCCCATCTGCAACCTAATTTACTCCCGAAAGAAAAAAACGTAATACTGAAGTCTCAAGCACTCCTGTTTGACCAAGGCATGCTGGTTGTGTTTCTAAAATGAAATGGTAATAGAATCATATTTTTTCCTTAAGGGACGTAACAGAGGTCTTGCTTGCAATGATGAAGTGAGGTAATAATATCACTTCATATATACAGTAGACTGGCAGCATATCACCCATTCATTTAAGTAAAAAAAAAAAAAGAAGAGCTTTTTATTCTTAACATGTTTCCGAACTCGAATACACATTACACTGTTCATGCCAGTGGAAGTCATTATTCAAGTGTCAGTACCCCATGGCAATGAGCTGAAGGTGAAGGTGAATAACTTTTGCCAGAGTCTATAAATCATTGGTCTATCCTGCAATCAAAGGGTATTCATCTGATTGTATAATACTGTTTAATTAAATCTCTTTTTTTTAGGAAGTAATATTTAAAAAATGATTTAATTATTTTTTTTTAAATGATTTAATTATTTTTAATAAGATTGTTCCTTTATAAAAAAAAAAATCTTAGGGGCAGATATTTCCATATGCTTGTCTATTTCCTAGCCTCCCTACTTATATTCTTGTTCTCTCTCTGTCTGTCTTTATTCACCTCCTTACCTGTCCTTTGTTGTTTTCTTCCTCCAATAAGTCCGTATATGTGTCTTTTGATTCTTTCAGGCTAGCCTCTTGGTTTCTCTCCTCTCTTCCCTATCTCCCATGCATCTCTGAAATGGCAATATTTATCTCACAGGCTCCAATGTTAAGGGTGGAAGGAAAGGAGGGCAGTGTTGGGGACTCAAGATGTCACTGTTTTTCATTGAATTCAATGAGGGCATGGTGATAGTCCAAAGCCACTGGGATTGATTTGGCGATATTATCAAGTCTAAAGCTGCTAAAAGCAAGAGGCAAATAATGAGTTGAGTGACTAATATGAATGAATCATATTTTGACTGTCTCTATGCTTCTGATATATTACAGTGGAAAACATTACTGTACAATATTTTTATAATTTTATTTTTTTTAATATTTTGGGCACGATTTTCATTTGGGAAGGCCATGCACCGCCGACCCCTTTAACCTGGCTTTTCACTTCTGCAGCGACGGAAGTGAAAATCCAGGTTATACTGAATGCGCTGGCAGCTGCCGAGGCTAAGTGGATAGCAGCGATTTTAGGCACAGATAGGCGAGGTTTAAGGCACAGAGCTAAGTGGGTAGCATTGAAAATCGCTGTACCCACTTAGCCCTTTCCTCTGCCCCCGCTCTGCTTCAGAATGCCCCCAACACACCCCGATGCTAACCACATAGTAGCTGGGCATGTTAGGGACTTCTCCGGGATTTTCCAAAGGCTCTATCCGTGTAGGTGCCTTTGGAAAATCCCGGATAAGGCATTTACATGAGTAACATGGGCAGTTACCCATGTAAATATTTTCGAAAATGCAGCCCTTTATGTGTATATCATTTTCCATACAGTTGCATTATTATTGTGCCTTTCTGGTATATATGGTATATCAAGTATAGTTAAATAAAATATTTATGCAGGGATGTATCTCCTTGGTCATATCACCATTACTATTACTACTAATACTACTACCTATTAGTTCTATAGCAATTCCAGACATATACGGTGCTGTGCATATACGCATAAGGCGGTCCCTCCTTCTTACAGCTTACAATCATTAAAGTCAGACAAGCAGGTCAGATTATAGAATAAGGACGTTTCATTTATTATGGGAATATAGAGGCATGTTTATTAAAGGGTTTGTGCTAGCTGCAGGGGAATGGATACAGGTCGCTGTGGTTGAGGTGGCATTAGTTGCACCTGCATTACTTCTCCGAGTGCTGGTAGCATGGGCTTCTAGCACCCACACTAGCAGCACTGTGGCAGGAATGCCACATCCCTCCCAGTACCCCTGCAGATGCATGCTACCCGTGTAGTATGGGGTTTTTATTACGGTGATGATACCGTGTGATAACCCCACACTACCCAGGTAGTGTACGATAGTAAACACCTCATAGTTAAAAACAATATGGGTATGAACAGGAGAATAAAGGTTTAAGATTTAAACTAAAAGAACAATAAAAATGAAATAAGAGATTTGGTAATAAAATATAGTGAAACATATTAAAAACCATGATGTCTAAAATCAAAGAGTGGTATGTACGTGTTATGTCATCATGTCATATTGTGCGTTTAAAATGAAGTAAAGACATTCTTATAACTATTAAATACTGGGGCCAACAGGTGAGTCGTGTTATATTAAATGTTCAAATAAAAGATATAAAATAACTTTGAAGAAATGCGTGTCTTTTATATGTGTCTTTTCTATGTATCTTTTTTGTATTATGTACCTCTTAATATATAGACACTTTTAATATATAAACTTGTTCCTTATTGAATTGAGCATGAAGGACAAGAATATATTCAAAAGCATGTGGTCTTGTTTATAAAGAGCAATCAATACTCACTGAGAAATTGTGGCTATAATCATGGAGGAAAATAGTCCCCTATGAAAAGAAGAACAGACATGCTTAATGTTATGTATATATACCAAGATAGTGAATATAAGGAGTGTTTGTGTGCAATAGCAAACGTGTTGGAGCGCTGAAATAGCATGAGTGAGGTGGAATCGAGTCCTGTCATAGGGCGGACAATGCCACAAAGAACGACTGGACCCTACTTACATCAGCGGTCAGAAAAAAAACTCTAGGCCTGGAAAAAAGACCATCTCCACACAGGTGCAGCCTACTCCCAGCACAGGTATAGCAACCTCAATCGCGTATGGCGTATGGCAACAGACAAGAAAATCATATGAAGATTTTTTCCACCAATATAGGACCTTAGAACTGTACGCACTAAATTACAGCGTGGTGCCCTTCGCATATGCATTGATCCTGTGATGAATTAATATGAACTGCAAATGCAATGTGTGCCTTCGAGTCAGTCCTGACTCCTGGCGACCCAGAAGCTCCTGGGTTTTCTTGGCAGTGTCACCGGAAGTAGATTGCCAGGCCTTTCTTCCGAGGGATGCAGGAGGGGAGGTGTGTGGTGAGCGGGAGGACAGTCTACGCCTGGGGAGAGGAGCGAGAGGTGAGAGCAACCGGGTGAGGGGGGCATAGATGGCAAGGGGGAGAGGAGGACAAGGGAGAGCAAGGGGGGTTGTGGGAAGGGCTCAAGGGCAGGGTGGGGTTCAGGGTGCTGGAGTGCTCCGGCAGGGCAGAGAAGGGGAGCTTGGAGGGGGTGTGGGGGGTGGGACGGCCTTCCACATGGGGTCACGGAGTATGGGGGATGGAGAGGCTGTAGGGGGGCAGCAGGAGAGTAGGGGGGAGGTGGGGTTTCGGGGGGAAGAGGTGCGATGGGTTTTTCGCCGATGCAGTTTTGGTGGTTGGGGGTCACACTGGGGGCGAGGGGGGGCTAACAGCGGGGGATTGGACTGGGGGGAGGGTGGATGCATGGCAGCATTGGATGGGAGGGGGGCAAGGGTCGTCGGGGGCGGAGTGGCTTGGGGCGTGGCAGCCACTGTGGCCAGCAGGGGTCCCTCCCCCGTTGTTCTCTTGTATGTCTCCACAGGTGCCAGCGATGGAGGCGGTCAGGGCTCATGGGGGGTGAGGAGGCAGCGGTGAAGAGCGGCAGCGTGGTGGTGTCGAAGGCGCAGCAGAGACCGCCAGGGTGGAGGAGCCGGCGGCAGAGCCAGAGGAGAAGACGAGGGCAGCAGGTGAGTTGCTGGATGAGGGGGGGAGTGGTAGTAGGGGGGGCGGAGCGCGAGTGGGAAGTCGCGTAAGAAGCGGAAGCATGTGTGTCGGTGGAGGCTGTAGTTGGACACCTCTTCGTCATCTTCTTCGGTCTCATCATCGTCTCTGTCCAAGGGCGGCTATGAGGGGCAGGGCGCGGGTAGTAAAAAGGGAGGGGAGAGTGGGGCAGGCGTGAGTGCTCCCTCGATAGTGGGGTATGCGGAGTTATGGAAGGGGGTACCAAAGAAGTTGCGTCATAAGATCAGGAAACGAAGATATATTGATATTTTCCGGCTCTTAGAGGGGCGGAGGAGATCGGGAGAGAGTAGGAAGAAGAGAAAGGAAGATGAGAAGGCCAGTCGGATTAGGAAGGTGTCGCGGAGTGTAGTCAATTGGACGCATGCTTTTCTGCGTCTGGCTAGCGTGTGGGGCCATCATTGCCGGGGCAGTATGGGATGTTTTTGGCCTACGCAGATGCCATTCTTGAGGCAGCGCAAACGCATGACGGATGGTCGTGGTTGAACTACGACGAGAGGTTCCGAGATAAAATGGAGGACAATAGGGCTTTGTCATGGGGATCTCAGGATATCAATCTGTGGCTTACGCAGATGTCCGCTAAGCTGGTGGCGGGGGCCAGTGGCAGCAAGACGGGGAGTCTGATGGTGGGGGGGACAGGGCGTTCCTTTCAGCCGTCAGTAGGCAATACGACGCAGAAAGGGGGGTACGGGGACGAGTGATATGTGTTGGCACTTCAATAAGACCTCGTGCCCCTTTCCCGATTGCAAGTTTCGGCATGCCTGTTCAAGTTGTGGAGGGGGGCATTCCGGAGCAAAGTGTCTTAAACATGGGGCCGCCGGTGCTGTGGGGCCGCCAGCTAAGTAGCGGTTTGTGTAGCAGCCTGGCTTGTACCCCGGTGCGTGTGGAAGCATTGCTGGCTAGGCTGCGGCACTATCCGAAGAGGGGTGATAAAGGGGTGTTGGAAAAAGGGTTTCAGGAGGGCTTTGTTATTCCGGTGCAGGGGGTGGTGAGAGCGCACTCGTCGAGCAATTCCCCTTCGGTGCGGCGAGGGGCGGCCATCGTGCATGGAAAGCTGTTAAGGGTGTTAGAGTTAGGAAGGATCACTGGCCCATTTGTGGAGAAGCCGTTTCCTGATTTGGTAGTGTCCCCACTTGGACTTATACCAAAGAAGGAGGCGGGAAAGTTTTGTGATACACAATTTGTCCTTTCCGGAGGGATTATCGGTCAATGCGCAGATACCTAAAGCACGCTGTACAGTTCGATATGCATCGTTTGACAGGGTGGTGGAGTTGGTGCGTAGTGCAGGGGTGGGGGCGTGAATGGCAAAGGTCGATATTGAGTTGGCGTTTCGGCTGTTGCCAGTACATCCGGCTAGTTTTCAGTTGTTGGGTTTTCAATTTGAGAAGCTGTTTTATTTTGACAAGTGTATGCCCATGGGATGCTTGGTGTCCTGTGGGTATTTCGAGAAATTCAGCACCTTCCTGCACTGGGCGGTGGTGCAAGAGGTGGGTTGTGTGAACGTCGTGCATTATTTAGATGATTTTTTATTTGTGGGAGCTGTCAGCTTTTATTTGTCAGACGACTGTCAGCAGCTGTTGTACGGCTTCATTGACTTGGCAAAGGAATTGGGGGTGCCTTTGGCTGCAGACAAGACGGAAGGTCCGACGTGTTGTATAATGTTCCTTGGGGTAGAGTGGCAGTTACAACCACTCTAGCAACCTTACTGAGCAGACTATCTGCCATCATATACTATTTACTATTGTGATGGGGCCCGTTTGGTAGAGCCCTTTTAAACCCTGTTCTAGGCGGTTGCCTAGGGTTGTTGAAGTTTACTCTGCTTTTGATATAAAAACAGAGTCTTGTGGTCAAGTGGTAAGGAAAAATTAAGTATGGGTTTTATTCCCCTTCCCGAACAGACATTCTTCAAGGAACAAAAATACAAACACAGCAATGAAAAATGGTAACAGAAAACCTCTTTCCTTTGTTATCTTCACAAAGCTCTTCTTTTCAAAAGGTCAACATAAAGAAGTGTGGTCACTTTTACAACATATAGTACAGTCCATTGGCATGGGGTCTGAAGGGTGACTGTTATCCTCCCATAACATCCCTTCAGTTTCACTCCCAAAACCGTCTGAATCAGTCTCTTCAGATGTGCTAAAATCTGGCACAGCCTCCTGTGATAGTTCACTATCGCTTCCTGCAAAAGTTCCTTTAATCCCAGGATTATATCTGCCTGGCCTGAGGAATGCTTTCTGCTTGTTCCCCTCACGGAGTGAGAGCTCTGGATACCTTTCACTTATAACATTATATTCAGTGCCCCGCCCTTTGCAACAGTCGTAGCTTTTAAACCTTTCTTCAAAAGTATAAGGCTCCCACCTTTTTATCTTGGTGCTAGCATTAGCTCTTGAGTTGTAGTGGACTCTCTCCCCAGCTTTCCGGTCAAGCTGTAAGTTAACAAACTCTGTATCAGCTTCCCAGCTGTTTCTTAGTTTACAGCCACGTTTGAAGTTCCCTTCACCCGGTAAACTCCCTCTGGGCTGACCTGTGCTTACTGGCTGCACATACCGTCTTCCTGAGCTGCTGGCCTCTCCTGGCTTCTCTCCAGGTCTGCTTTCTGTAGCATAGCTTTTCCCAGCACTGCTCCTTCCAACCCTTCTCTCACGAGCACTGTTTCTGCTTTCACTTCCTGGTTCCTGGATTGCAGCTTCCTTTCCCAGCACTCCTCTGCTGTTCCTGCTCCTGTCTCTGTCTCTCTTCCTCTCTCTCTGACTAAAACTCTCCCTTATACGGTTCCTTGCCCTGCACGTTACGTGAGAGTTAGAACACAGGTGCTCCTGATGAGCTTTTGGCTTTGCTTGCACTAACAGCCTTTTCTGCTCAGCTGTTTCTCTGTGCCTTGTGTCTTTTCCTACAGCTGAATCTGAGGTAAGCTCTTCACTTTCCTGAATTTCCATAGGCTCTATATTACCCACTGCATCACATATCCCCCCTCTTAAGATATTCCGGGATGGGGAACCTCTGTGCTCACAGCCCGGAATCTGCCCTGGATACGTGACCTTCCTACTGTACCTACTGTCTGCTACTTTACCACCCTCCCAGGGTTCTTGCAAACAGGCGCTCACTGCTCTACCCGTGACTGGTACTCTGGAACGGTTAGTTGCTGCCGTTCTCTCGTACCACAGTTTTAGTACGTTTATGTAGTATGTCTGAAGACTTCCCCTGTCGTTCTTCACGACATAGGATACCGGACCCTTGCGGTCTACTACCGTGTAAGGACCTTTCCACTGGGCCTCGAACTTTGGCCCTGGATCAGCGACCATTACCACTACTCTGTCGCCCACGGTCAATTGCCGTGGCTTCTTACCTCTATCATAATATTTCTTCTGACTTTTTTGATTACTTTGCAAATGCTCATCTGCGGCTCGCGACGCTCTCTGTAGGCGACTCCAGAGCCCACAAAGAAACTGGGGAACCCCCATTTCCTCCCCTTCTGGTTCAACCCACTGGTCCCTTAAAATATCTAGGACCCCTCGTGGTGCCCGTCCGAACATTAGTTCATAAGGGGACGCTCCTAAAGAGGTTTGAGTCCGTTCCCTACTAGCATATAGGGCGAATGGGAGTATAATATCCCAATATGCCATCTGCCCATCTAACCCTCTCCTTAGCAACTGCTTAAGGGTTTGATTAAAGCGCTCCACCAGACCATTCGTCTGTGGATGGTACGCAGATGTTTTTATGTGGCGGATGCCAAAAGCATCCCATACCTGTGCTAAGTATTTTGAAACAAAATTACTCCCCCTATCTGTTAGCATTTCCCTCGGGAATCCCACCTCACATAATAGTTTAACTAACTCTGTGGCTATAAACTTGGCTGATATATTCCTCAAAGGAATCGCCCAAGGGAACCTGGTAGCCACATCCATTATGACAAGGATGTACTGAAATCCTCTAGGGGTTTTCATTAGGGGACCTATAATGTCCATCGCCATTCGGCGAATGGGTTCTGTTATGGTAGGAGTCTGGACCATCGGAACTCCTGCGGGCTTAGCGGCGCTCACCCGCTGACAAGCCGGACAGGCCTCGCAGAACCTCTTTGTTTCCCTAAACACTCCCGGCCAGTAAAAACGCTCGAGGATCTGGTCGAGTGTAGCCTGCACTCCTTTATGTCCCCCAATTGGATGGTCATAAGCTAGTCTCATAACAACCGCTTTAAAAGTAGTGGGAACCACTAACTGTTTTCTAATTCCACCATTATGAGGATTGCTGCTCTCCCTATATAAAATGTCCTCCTCTAACAGGAACCTGGGGAGCACATCCCTATCTGCCTGTGCAAACTCAAAGGCGTATTTCAATACTGGGTCTGCCTTCTGCTCTTTAGAAAAAGACGGGAACTTTTTCACCAGGTCGGCAGGTACCCATGGTAGCCCTTGCCCATCATTTACCCCGGCTCTCAATTGAGCTCGGTGATGCCTCTCTGGGCGCTTTTCGCCTTTACTTTTCTTTTCATCTTTTGAAGGAGTACTAATCAACTCTTCGTGCTGGGGAAGCTCACCTAGAGTTTCATCTACAACCCTATCTTCCCCCCTTACAGGCTCTTCTTCTACTATGGGGTCTTCTTCCTCTTCTATGGGGACAGGATTATCCTCTGGTATCTCACTGGATGTCTCTAGGCCCTTCGCCTGGGACCTGGTGGAAACCAGTCCTCCCTTTATACATGTACTTCCCTCTATACCCCTGTAGAAAGGCGACCAATCTCTCCCCAGTACTATATCATATGGTAATTTGGGGATGATGGCTACTAAGACTTCTTCCTGGGTGCCTAAACCCTTAACCTTTAATTTATAAAGGGGATAACAGGTTGACGCCCCATGTACACATTTTATCTTAGTTGTCCCTACTTGCTGACTCGGGGAAAAATCATTTTGGGCCTGTATGATCTTCCAGAACTGTCGGGAGACCATACTTTGATCGGCCCCCGAGTCCAACAAGGCCCTTGCAGGTACACTCTGCACCTCTACATCAATGCGGAAGCCTGCTGGTATATGTTTGTCATCATTTGTAATTAGTGCAGTGCGTTGGATGCAGTCTTTCTTTAGATGCCCTGGCTTACCACACTTAAAACACTTTGACAACACATCTCTATCCTCTCTTTTATACAGTGATTCATTTGTATACCTCACATTCCTACGAGGCTCTCTAGTATCCTTCACAGAATTGATCAACCCCAACTTATTTTCAGCGCCTGCCTATTTAGCTAATTCGGCCTCAAAGAACCGTTCAGTTAGCTGCGCTGCTTCTGTGGAGGTTCTGCAATTCTGCAGTGTCAAGAAGGTTTTTACTTCTACCGGTACAGCCTCATAGAACTGCTCAAGCACAATCTGGTCTATTATGCTCTCTATAGGCTTTCCTTCCGGTTCAAGCCATTTTAAAACTAAACTGTGCACTCTATGGCATAGTGCTTTTGGCGTTTCATCCGGTTGAATCTTAGTGGACCTGAGCATACGTCTGTACGCCGCTGGGGTTAGGGCTCATCGTAATCTATTGCCAAAGCGGCAGGCATGGCTCTATAAGCCGACTGGGCCTCTCCAGTTAAAGCTGAAGCCAGTCTAACTGCCCACTGCTCTTTTGTCCATTTTGCATTGAGAGCTACCCTCTCAAAGGTTTCAACAAAATCATCAAAGTTATCTTTTTTATCCATTTGTCCAAAAGTCCACATCCCACAACTCTGTGGGCCTACCCCACAGAAGGATGTTGGTAGTGCTGCCCCTTTCCTTGGCTCCTCCAGCAAAGCTTGCAGTAAGTCTGTTAGAGGCCTTTGCTGGTCCTTCAGGGCTGTGATGGCCTGCTCTTGTGTCAGCTGAGCCAGCTCTCTCTGTTTATCAAACTGCAGGCTCATCCACCTTAAGACTTCCTGGACTTCCATCTTTCCACTCTTTTATCCTGGAAAACAGAACAGAAACAGAACCACCAAGTGCGGTACTATACAACAAAAGAGAGAAAATTTTCCTTTTCCTCTTTCTTTTACAAGCCCTCCCTTCTCACCAGGAATCCTCCCAGCCTGTGCCCAAATACCTTTTACCTGAGCCAGGTGGAGGTTCTCACTTTGAGAAGGGGCATGTCTTTGCCTGCAGGACTGGTTCCTCTCCGGGTGTGCCAACGTCCGCTCTTGCCGCACTGTAGCTTGCTGCGTTGCAGTTTTATATCCTTCAGAATGGATCCGCAACAACTACGCCATTTTGTGATGGGGCCCGTATGGTAGAGCCCTTTTAAACCCTGTTCTAGGCGGTTGCCTAGGGTTGTTGAAGTTTACTCTGCTCTTGATATAAAAACAGAGTCTTGTGGTCAAGTGGTAAGGAAAAATTAAGTATGGGTTTTATTCCCCTTCCCGAACAGACATTCTTCAAGGAACAAAAATACAAACACAGCAATGAAAAATGGTAACAGAAAACTTCTTTCCTTTGTTATCTTCACAAAGCTCTTCTTTTCAAAAGGTCAATATAAAGAAGTGTGGTCACTTTTACAACATATAGTACAATCCATTGGCATGGGGTCTGAAGGGTGGCTGTTATCCTCCCATAACATCCCTTCAGTTTCACTCCCAAAACCATCTGAATCAGCCTCTTCAGATGTGCTAAAATCTGGCACAGCCTCCTGTGATAGTTCACTATCGCTTCCTGCAAAAGTTCCTTTAATCCCAGGATTATATCTGCCTGGCCTGAGGAATGCTTTCTGCTTGTTCCCCTCACGGAGTGAGAGCTCTGGATACCTTTCACTTATAACATCATATTCAGGGCCCCACCCTTTGCAACAGTCATAGCTTTTAAACCTTTCTTCAAAAGTATAAGGCTCCCACCTTTTAACCTTGGTGCTAGCATTAGCTCTTGGGTTGTAGTGGACTCTCTCCCCAGCCTTCCGGTCAAGCTGTAAGTTAACAAACTCTGTATCAGCTTCCCAGCTGTTTCTTAGTTTACAGCCACGTTTGAAGTTCCCTTCACCCGGTAAACTCCCTCTGGGCTGACCTGTGCTTACTGGCTGCACATACCATCCTCCTGAGCTGCTGGCCTCTCCTGGCTTCTCTCTGGGTCTGCTTTCTGTAGCATAGCTTTTCCCAGCACTGCTCCTTCCAACCCTTCTCTCACGAGCACTGTTTCTGCTTTCACTTCCTGGTTCCTGGATTGCAGCTTCCTTTCCCAGCACTCCTCTGCTGTTCCTGCTCCTGTCTCTGTCTCTCTTCCTCTCTCTCTGACTAAAACTCTCCCTTATATGGTTCCTTGCCCTGCACGTTACGTGAGAGTTAGAACACAGGTGCTCCTGATGAGCTTTTGGCTTTGCTTGCACTAACAGCCTTTTCTGCTCAGCTGTTTCTCTGTGCCTTGTGTCTTTTCCTACAGCTGAATCTGAGGTAAGCTCTTCACTTTCCTGAATTTCCATAGGCTCTATATTACCCACTGCATCACACTATGTAAGTTCACTCACGTGCTGGTTAGTATAGTGCCTCACATTGACAATGTGCTAACGGTGGGAGAAAGGTTACACTCCCTGTAAAGATAGCATGCGCCTCAGCGCTAGTTTCACAGGTCAAATCCATGCTACCATCATGCACCTTGGGAAAATACCCCAATTTAACCTTTGTTATTTCAACATTTGCTAGGCACTTAAAAGTGGGTATTAGCATGGGTGGATTCGGGGAAAAGAAAATGTTTGGGAGCTTGGCACAGATTTTCAGCACAAGGCACCTGAATTAGGCACCTATATCTATTTTATTTATTTATTCATTTAACAATTTTTCTATACCGCCTTTTCATTCACTCAAGGCGGTTTATAGTAAACTTCAACTTATACAAAGAACTTGCAAATATCAACAGTAACATTATAACTTCAAAAACCTGAATAATCTCTTGTAACATTATGTAAACTATATACATCTTAATGAGAGTAATGGGATGTTTGTATGGTGTAGATGTCATGGCTTGTATAAATCGGCTTGTGGAGTGATTAAGATGATTGGTGATCTTCGTTGAATTGTTCAATGAAGAGGGTGGTTGTGAGCAACTTCCGGAATTCTTTTATATCTGTTGTTGATTTTAGATGATCTGGGAGGACATTCCAGATAGCAGGGGCAGCAAGAGCGAAGGCTCGCGCTGCCCCTGCCCCCTAGAAAAATAAATGAAAGGCCTAATTTAACTACATAACTTTTAGGATGCAAACTTTAGGTGTATTTTCAGCTGAAAATTAGGGTCCTAAATTTGGCTGAAAATAGGGGACAAATTCAAGAACCTAACTTAGGAGCTTAAATTTAGACAATCAGCTTTTTCTTTTATGAATGCCAGGGCCAAAATCTGTAAAACGTCCAAGAAGTCAGAGTAGCTTTTCAACAAGCCAGTGCTTTTAAACCCATATATTACTGTATGATGATACTATGGTGCTACTAAATATAAATGTCACATTTACATAATTTCAATTTGACTTTGGTTTTAAATGAAGAAAAATCTCAAACTAGGATAGTCTTATTCAACTTTTTCTCCATATTATGTATGCAATACTCTCAAAACTGTATCAATAAGGTGCTTGTTTATTGTCATTTACTATTCTTTCGATCCAGGGCCAGTGAAAACATTAGACAAGATTAGGCAGCAGCTTCTGAGGGACAGCAAAGAGCAGCAGTACTCAAAGCAAAACAATAGATCCTGACAACCAAACAAACAATACATCATGACAAGCTCAAAGAGCCATTGGCACATTCATTTACCTGCAAGGAGAGTGGATACACACATATATACAAGGCACAGTTTAATATTTAAAATGGTGATGCTCAATTATGCATTTCTACAGGATTGTTGTGGGAGTGGTAGTGTTGGGATCATGAATGTTGAGTTTAATTATCAAAATCTAAGGGGGGGGGGGGGTGTAAGTTGAAGATTCGCTTAAAGTGCCCGGTAGTCTTGCATCCACTCTGTTTAGACTAATAATCTTCCCAACACATACAAATACGTTGATGTCAGATAATGCTCACGAAATACTATATGAATCTGACAGGGATGTGCATGGAGAATATTTTTGATTTGTTTTGTTTTTCGGATACCAAATGATTCATTTCATTCATTTCCATTGAAGTTGATGGATCAAGTAGTTTTGTACTATAATAATGGGGGTTTTCATCTATTTTCAATGAAACTTGCTTAAAATTGGAATGGAGGGATAGCCTCATGCTTAGACCAGTGGGCTAAGACCAAGGAAAGCCAGGATTCAAATCACACTGACGCTCTATTGCCTCAGGTACAAACTGAGAATTGTAGTTATTTGGCAACGTTTGGGAGTAATTTTACAAGAGATGGGCATGGCTTAGATGTCTGAAATGTGTGATGTGGACATCTGAAAGGCAGGGATGTACAAAGGGTAATTACAGAAAAGGGCAAATCTGAACGTCCCCATGGATGGAATGTTGAAGTCAGAGCATCCCAAAATGGTCTTGTCTGGTGGAGTTCCAAGGCACAGTCAGAGCGGAGCAAAGGTTTGGTTGTCCAAGACATTTTTCATATAGCATCCTGTACATGCTGGGTGCGGCAGCCACTTGTCCTGGCCTAAACCTGCTAAACAGGTATGGGACTTTGTTGTCACAAATGTGATTGTGTTAGGAGAAGCATAAAGGAGAGAGAGAGAGAAGTTGAGAGAGAGAGGAGTCTGCCTGGTGTCCCAGCCTGCTGTATACTGTGCTGTGTGACCCCCCCTGTATCCCAGCTATACTCCCCATGCATCCATCGCTGTTGCCCCATCTCTGATAGCCACGCCAAACAACCCATCCCCTGACCCAGCTGAAGGTCCCTGCGCACCTTTTCAACTATCCAGCACATTACCCAGGACCCCTCTCTTCTCTGTATCCTGCTACCCACCTCTGTCTATGTTCTGGCTATGGCAGTGGGAGTGTACATGTGTCGGATGGTGCAGGAGTTAAGGAACTGAGGAGGGTGCATGACTGTTGATGTGGGTACAAGTATCAGTGTGTGGCTGGGATTGAGTGTCCATATCAGTCCGTGTTTGAATATCACACAGCATAGAGCACTGCATGTTGGTGCTGCCCCTCATCCCCCTACCTCGACTACCCCATAAAGCCCATACCCTAATACCACAAACCAACAACCACCACTCTGTGACTTCCCCATAGCACTCATCCACTGCCCCAGTCACACACTGCTGCAACCGTATACAGTCACTTAAGGACCCCTACATGCAACCCCTTCCTCCACCATCCCCTGCCTCCCCTTCTCCCCAAAAACACACAGGAATACCCCATAGCACACCCCACATCAGCTGAACAAGCAGCTTCAGCTGTTGCTACACAAGATTCTAATGGACATACTGTCACCTGACTTTGCCCAGTCCCCTAGCCCTATATTCACTACCAGCCTGGCCCTGAGGGATGGATTTTGACTAGGAGATGCTTGCAAAAACCTTCCTCACCACCCTTGCCTAACGCTGATGAGTTATCCACATCTGGTCTTATGTTCTCACTGTCTTCCTATATTCCGACTATTCTTTGCATAAACATTATACTAATCTTGCTTATAGTTTCTAGATGTACATTGGCTAGATGGTTATCATGTTTTTGATTCCTACATTCTGTACAAAATTCTTCTCTTGCATATTTTTTCAGTGAGTAAAATATTTTTGAACTGTCTGTATGTTTTTTCTTTTGATATTTTGATGCTTTTTTTCTTCTGTATCTAAAATTTAGCATGCTTTTGGACTACCACAGCCTGCTCATATGATGCTAAGTATTTACTGCTCAGTGGTTATTTTCATTCTGGCTGTGCATTTGCCCCTTCATGGCAATTTTCTCTTAACACTGGACTTGAAGGATAAACACTAGCATCGTGAAGAGTTTGCAAAAGAGGTTTGGAAGGGGGTGGAATGTAGCCAGCTTTAATAATAATGAGGGCGTAGAGCACCATTCTATAGGTTGCATGGGGTGGTGGGCACCAGAAACCCTAGCACCAGCTCTGGCAAAAGTAGAGTTGTATAAGTATACAGGAAACATGTATACTCTCGCACTTCCAGGAAAAAGGAGGCCTTCTTTTTCCATATCTTTTGAGGTATATCTTCCATGCCCTAGGAGCCCTTTTCAATAATTTGCATGTTTTTTTTTTAAATATCTGAACTTCTGCTAATGAACACACTCTTTGTCACTCTTCATCAATAAAGCTCAAGGATAGACATGCACTGTAAGGCTGTTTTTCTCATAACTAACTTCATGTTGTGTGGTCAAGAGTTGGAACTTGAATAAAAATTGTATACATTCATCCCTAACCTTAAAACAAAAACTGCCAAGGTCAATTTTCAGCAGGACCTCTAGGTGTTTCAAATGATTTGTTTGTTCAGTGGTGCTATACTGTATGTGTAGCAAGTACTTCTGAATAAACAGGTATCAGCAGACTTCCCACTATATAGAGAAATTATAAATGGAAGCATCAAATATAAGCACTTGTGCATAAAGAGGGGAATTTTAAGGGATGTCCCAGTGCAATCTAGGACGTCTAAGCCAGAAATCTAAAAAAAAAAGCAGACATGTCAAGGGGCAGACATGATTTCACAAATGTGGAAGTGCCCGATATGGATGTCTGTGGGGACATCACCTGAATAGAATTACAGTACCTAGACATCTAGGAATAGCCTAATAGTTAGCATAGTAAGCTAGGCATGGATAAGCCAGGGTTCAAATCTCACTACTACTCTCATTGAAATTGTATTAGTACTTGGGATGATAGAATTCTTTCTTCTCTAAACCCTCTAGATGTTTTTCAGCTAAAACAAGCATTTTTCAGGTGCCTGGAGCAGATCTAAACTTAGACAACTCCCGACATCCAGAATGGTTCTGAGATCAGGTGGGGATATCCAGGTTCTTGGGAATGCCCCAACCATGCCTCCAGTATGTACCGGTTCAGAATTGGACATCCACAGACCTGGCTTCTAAAATGCCTCTGGAGACCTCTCTATGCCCATTTTCAGAACAGGGCTTCCGAGGGGGCGCTCATGAGTACAAGTAAGATGGCAGCAAACCCTTGAGGCTCCTAAACTTCAACCTCCAGTATCCTGTCATGTGGGCGCTAGAAATGACGTTTTTTGGCTTGCAAATGCCTCTCTCAATAGCGTTATGATCGATATGTAAGAGACTGTCCCCAGCTACCTCAGCCTCTGGACAGATGACTCACAAATTCTGATTCCTCCGGTGGAAATCCTGGTGGGTTTCTCAACCTAACGAACTTCCAGAATTGTAGGCTGAATTACAGTAGGAATGAGATTGCTGGTTAACCCCACTGAAGCCAGAGCTGCTGTTTTTTGCCTCCGGATGGCTGCCTAAATCACTATCCTGCCTGAAGCTCTACTATTTATTTATTTATTTATTTATTTATTTATATTCTCTTATATACCGCGCTATTCTGCATCAGTGCGGTTTACATTGAACAAACTGAAATTACATTGAACAGGGCATTATAACTTGGAGATAACTATTTTACAGGGAACATGGGCTATGGAGGGTTAAGTGGCTTGCCCAAGACCACAAGGAGCACCTGTAGGACTAGAAACCCCAGTCCTTCTGGCCCAAGGCCGCTGTCCTCTAGTGGGATTTGAACCACCGACCTTCTGGCCTGAAGTACCTTGCCCCAACCACTAACACAGTGAGTGACAACACAGACAAAGATTAAACATCGGCTGACATTATCTGAGGATTAAGTTGGGGAACGGGTGCCCCTCGATACGATCGAGTTGTATTGGAAGCCTAACAGAGGGTCGGACTTCCCCCAAGTGCTGGCTGTTTTTTTTTTCTGACCTCTATAAAATCACTATCGCTGCCATGACAGAGGTACCTGAATAAATTGCAGTGGAACGCAGAAGGGGGTCTCAGTTTTGATGGGAAAGTTGTTGTGTGCTTGGCCTGCAATGCTTAGAGGTGCTGACGACAGCCTTGATTTTGCTGATGTGTAGTGTCGTGGGCTGCTTCTCCCTCCAAAATGGCCACCGCTCCGTGGAACGCATCGTTGGAACGCAAGATGTGACAGGCAAGATGGCCGCCGCAATTTAAAGGACTTAGAGGACCATTCTTGTTTCACTGGAGCCGAAAGAGACGCCTCGATCTGGAAAGTGAAAACGCACAGAGACCTTACCAAGCCAGAAAATCACTCTCTTTCGTATCGGGGCTGCAATTTGTTCCTGCCGGATCTCTGAGAGAGCAAATGAGTAACTATGATCTCCTTATTGCATTGTGCTGTGCTCTATCCGAGAGCTCCCTCTGGTGTCTCAGGTTAGTACTGCAAGTTCATTGTCTGCAGTGAAATTTGAAATAGCTGTAGCAGGATCGGGTCTTGGCGGCTTCATTGCTTCTTCAAATTTTGCCTCTCTATTGATGCGACATTTGCCGGGAGGGCTTGATTTCATTGCACTTCCTGCTGAATTTGAGAGAGGGTTGAAGATTCCCAGGCTACTGTGATTTCTTGGTGGTGTGGAAGATCCTACGGGCCTTTGAAGAACGGAGTTAGCCTGATTCAACCAAGGTGGGGTGCTTAGGGCACGAGAGCTTACTGGATACAGTACTTAGCTTTGCTAGACAAACATGGCCGCTGCAAAATCTTATGCATCTTCTTTATCCAAGTCTGCTAGATCTTCGGACTCTCTCAATACACACTCTTCACATGCAGCAGAGGGTATGTCCGCTTCCAAACCCAACGCTTCGGGTCCACAGTCTCCGGTCACGAAAGCTGACTTACTGGAAATTCTAAAGGAGCTTAAACTCTTCCGCCAGGATTTTACCAAGGCAGTGAGTGATATTAGAGCAGATCTCAAATCACTTGATGACAGAGTAACGCAGACCGAGATCAATATAGGGGAACAAATGGACTCGACTATGGCCTTCCAGTCTAAAATTGTAAAATTGGATCAACTCACGAAAGATCTAAAGGAGAGGCAGGATGAACTTGAAAACAGGCAAAGACACAATAATATTAGACTATTTGGTCTCCTAGAAGAACTGGGAGGTTCAGAAATTGTATGCCTGTGTGCCGAATGCGCCAAAACCAGTTCGTTTGGAAAGAGCACATCGGTCTCTTGGGGCCCGACGAGTTTCCACAGCACAACCTCGCGCAGTTATCATTTGTTTCAGCTTTTTTGAAGATAAAGTGGCATTAATGAGAAGTCTAAGGGGTAAACGCTCAGTGGTCTTTAAAGGTCAAGAGCTTCAAATCTACCAGGACCTTTCTCAGTATACCTTAGAGCGACGAAGAAGCTTCAAGCCCCTAACCCAGGAGCTGCAGAAACATGCAATCTCATACAGATGGGGCTTCCCTTTTGCATTGTTGTTTGAGTGGAACAACACTGCTCATAAAATCTTGGAGTTGTCAGCAGCAATGGAGTTCTTAGATATGATGCAACATGGAGAGCGACCAATACGCCCGAGAAGCACGAATGGAGTGTGTGAGATGTCCTTGCCGAAGAGACGCAAGGTTCCGAGATCCCGCAAGGCGTCTAACTCAGAACCAGACTCCAATTTGCAGAAAGAGATGGACACTTCCACGCCTATATGATCTTAGAGTGTTTGCCACTTGCTTGGTGGGAATTTGGGTCTGGGGGATGTTCTCTTTTTCATTCTTTCCAATCCTATATTGGGTAGAATGGGCTTCGAGGATCTACTTCAGGTAAAGAAGTAGGGCTGAGGATGTAGGAGGAAAAGAGAAAGGTGGGAGCGGTGAGTGGGGCTTCAGGAGGAACAGCATCTGGGGGGGCAGGGGGTTGGGAAGACTTTAACGGATGAAACACACTAAGTAATAGGGAAGCATTGTATAAGGTTATATTTTTTCTTTTCCATATAGCTGGGATGCAGGTTGGGAGGAGTTTTGGGGTTTATATGTCACACACTTACTCACAGTGCCTTCTCTGGAGACACTAGAGGTGTCACCACTTTTGTGCCGTATATCTGTTTGGTATACTTCCTGCAAATATAGGAATGTGGGGGAGGGCAGGGGTGGGAGGGGGAGGGAAGGGGGTGGTGGGGCTCTTCTGACCTGAGCATCAGACAATTCTCTCTGCACCTTCAAAGTACACTCCAGGTTCAATTCCAGAGTGGGGGAAGTTATGTTACGGAATTCTGGGGAAGAAGGATTATTGTTCAGAGATGGGGGAGGGTAAGGAATGAGGTATTGATAAGGATGAACGTTCACAAGTGGCTTTGTTCTAGGATTGGGAATGGTTAAAGCTATTTCTTGGAATGTGCATGGCTTAAATAATCCTTGTAAGCGCAGAAGGGTGGTGGACCAGCTCTGCAGAGAGAAAGCTGATATAATCTTTCTTCAAGAGACCCACTTTTCTAAATGTGATCACTTTGATTCTGCCAGAAGTAGGTTCCCACAAATACACTTAGCTAACTACTCCACCAGGAAACAGGGGGTTGCTATCCTGTTTTCCTCTACTTGTCCCTTTCAGCTGGTTAATAAAGTTACTGATCCGGAGGGCCGATTTCTGATTTTGGTGGGTTCCATTCATGGGCTAACGCTAACTTTTGTAAATGTGTATCTTCCCCCAGCAGCAGTGGGGAGTTCATTGATTGACTTCTCAGTGGCACTTCAGAAATTCAGTCAGGGACCGTTGATTATAGGAGGAGACTTTAATTGTGTCTGCTCTGATTTGGACTGTTCAGGGAGTCGGACTTCAATAAATATCTTGGGGAGGTCATTGGAGGAGTGGGTTTCGCAGTTTGATTTATGTGATGTATGGAGGTACCTACATGCTTTGGAAAGGGATTACACCTTCTACTCACAGGTACACAGGTGCCATTTTCGTATTGATATGTGGTTTTTGACAAGATCAGAGACTCCATGGCTGACTAAGGCAAATATTGGGACCATGGGGCCATCTGCTCATGCAATTATATCTATTGGTCTCACCCTGGGGGAAGCTGATCCCTCCGCTCAGACGTGGTCTTTGCCTCGGGGGTTATTACTTAAACCGGAGTTTGCTGCTGGGATTCGGAAAGGATGGATGGAGTATTTGAATTTTAATGATTCCTCAGAAATATCTAGAGCTCTCTTATGGGATGCGGGGAAAGCAGTTCTGCGGGGGCAGCTTATCTCTATGTCCAGTGCTTTTAAGAAATATTTAGTAGCTCAACAGGACGACTTGAGGAAAGAGATTGCGGAATTGGAAAAAAAACACAGGAAAGGGGGCGGTGACAAGGTGTGGAATTTTCTGACTAGACGTAGGGGGGAATTAGCGGCGCTGGAGAGCGAATGAGTAGCGTCGCTTTTCCTGTGTACAAAACAACTTTATTATGAGCAGGGCAATAAGGCAGGAAAGCTGTTGATGTGGCAATTAAAACATCAGTGGCAACATCATAGAGTTGATGCTGTTAAATCTCCACAGGGTCAGATTCTATATTGATCCCATGATATTGCGTCCACCTTTGCTAGATTCTATGAGCAGCTATACGCACGAAAAAGGAAATACACTGGACTTCATATTTCTGAACTCCCAAACAGCCTCCTCATGCAGCAGTCCAACAATCTTACCAGTACCATGGTCAGACCACTACATCATCCACATCTCTCATGCATATCAACCAAACACAAGCAGAGGAAACACACAACACACAAGAAGATTCAAAGCATTCAGCAGAGAAGATTTCCTGACGCTAACCCTACCTAACCTACTTAAGAACTCCGACAACCTTGATGACCTCATAAACAACTGGAACACCACAATTTCCTCTGCATCCAGCGCAACTATAAGCAAAACCAGCAACAAACCCATCTCCTCAAAGGCCCGCTGGTTCACCCCTGACCTCCGCAAACTAAAAACAAAACTTAGAAGAGCAGAAAGAAAATGGAGGAAAACCAAAAATGAAATGGACAAAAAGCAATACATCTATGAACTCACTAATTACCACACAGAGACCGACAATGCGAAGAAAAACTACCACACCAAACTCATCACGACAGCTGTAAACAAACCTCGAGAACTCTTCCAAATTGCCAAAAAACTGACAAAGGCACCAAACACTTCTGATCAACTCCCAGATATCCCATCGGATCTTCTGGCACGACAATACAAACAATTCCAACAACCTCGCCTCTGTGCTACGGCCGCAAAGACAAACCCTTACACCACAATAAACACAGCCTGGAGTACATTCAATGAAACCTCAAAAGAAGAGATCTCTTCCACCATCTCCTGTCTGAACACTACTACCTCCCTGCTGGACCCATGCCCTACGGAATGGATAAAGAAGACAAAAGAAGACCTGAGTGCTCCATTAACCCACATCTTAAACGAATCCTTTAAACAAGGATACATACCAGACGCCCTCAAGACATCAATCATCCGACCAACAATAAAAAAGAACAACCTGGACCCACTAGACCCCACCTCCTACAGACCAGTTGCAAGCCTTTCCCCTTACCACCAAGATAATGGAAAAGATAGTCCAACGTCAGCTTCAAGATCACCTGGACACCAATGACATACTAGACCCACAGCAACACGGATTCCGACCACTACATGGAGTTGAGACCCTCATGACCATTCTAATGAACACCCTCATCATTGGAACCCAAGAGAAACAATCCGGATACATCCTGATCTTTCTAGATATATCAGCGGCCTTTGACACAATCTCCCACGAAATCCTCATAAGCAGACTCCAATCAATTGGAATCAAAGACACAGTACTCCAATGGTTCAGATCCTACTTAACCAACAGACAGCAACGAATATGCACCCTCTCCAAGACCTCAACCCCCTACCAACAACATCAAGGAGTACCCCAAGGGTCCACCTTATCAGCTATGCTGTTCAATATATACCTCCGTCCACTATGCTCAATCATCCGCACCCACAACATCAACTTCCACATATACGCTGACGACATAATGCTCTACGCACCGATTACAACCACCAATCCAAAAAACGACCAGCTATCAGCCTGCTTCAACGACGTAACCAACTGGCTACAAGAGAACAACTTATCCATCAACATGAAGAAAACCGAAGCCCTTATAGTAACAAAAGAACAGGACTTCAAACCACCTACCCACCTCAACATGGGAACCACACAAATCCAAATACAGCCCCAAATAAGGTATCTAGGCGTGATCATTGACCAGGCCCTCACCTTTAAACAACAAATCAACAAAAACCGCTGGGACAATATTCTACAAAGCTAAAACTGTGCAACGTCTCCGACCCCTTCTGGAACCCCACGACTTCAGGACAGTAATGCAAGCGGTAACTCTACCTAATCTGGATTTCTGCAACATAATCTACCATGGACTACCCGCCTCACACACCAACCCCCTCCGAACTGCCTTAAATACCACAGCAAGGATTATTCAGAATGCGAAAAAACGGGATCACATCACCCCAATCCTAAGAGACCTCCACTTCCTGCCAATTCCAGCAAGAGTAAAGTACAAAGCGATCCTACTCATCCACAAGACTATCCACCAAACGCGGAACACCTCACTCCACCACCTTCTGCCTCGCCCATCTCACAACAGATCAACCAGACAATCCTCCAATAACTCCATTGTCGTCTCCCACAAAAGAACCAAGTCCACACAACGGACCTGCAACAGAGCCTTCGAACTCTATGCCCCATCCCTCTGGAACTCTCTACCAAACCACATCAGAAACAACGATGACATCACATCATTCAAGAAACAGCTGAAAACAATCCTATTCCGTGAACACCTTTGATCGGAACTTCCACCCTATCCACACGATCTAACACCTAGAACCAGCAGAAGTGTACATGTCTATGTCCACCCAAATCATTAATTGTTGTCCCTGGTGATGGCCCCACCCTGTAAAATACTATCCCCCCCCCCCTCATGTTATATGTTACACCGCTTTGACCCGGTGAAAAGCGGTATATAAATGCAGTTAAATAAATAATTAAATATGCTAGTGAGACGTCGGCAGCACATGCGGATATCTATGCGTGGTTAAAGGAGGCTTCTCTCCCTCAACTATCAGTGGAGGGAAGGGAGCATCTAGACCGCCTGTTTACTTTAGAAGAGGTTCTGCACACAATGAAGAACCTCAAATCTGACAAGGCAGCAGGACCAGATTTCTTGCCGGCGGAACTATATAAGACATTCCCGGATTTGTTTGCTCCAACTTTGCTAACGGTCTTTAATGAAATTCTTTCCAGGAAATCTCTTCCTGACTCCTTTTATCAAGTAAATATTGTTGTAATTCCTAAAGCTGACAAAGATTCATTGCAGTGCTCCAACTACCGACCGATTTCTCTACTGAATTTGGATTACAAATTTTTCACCACGATTCTAGCTAACCGCCTAGCTACGCTCATTCCCGATATCATTCACCCGAATCAAACAGGTTTCATAAAAAATAGATACAGGTTTGAGAATGTTCGCAGATTAATCAACGTCTTGCAGAGGATACAACTTAATGATCGTATAGCATTTTATCGCTGGACGCTGAGAAAGCCTTCGACAAACTAGAATGGCCTTACCTCCTACAGGTCCTTCAGGAGTTTGGCTTTGGGAGCTCATTTTGTATGTGGATTGCTTCACTGTATACTAGCCCCCAGGCGGTGGTGTCTGTCAATTTATTTATTTATTTATTTAACATCTTTTATATACCGCGCTATTGTCATCAGCTCGGTTTACATGGAACAAAACATATGCATACATAGAACTGAAAAATGCATTTTACAGGTAACAGGGTTTTTTAAACTTGGGAATAACAGGGTAAAGCTATATAAACTAGCTAACTATTTACAGAATATTCAAGTACGTTATTCAAATCTGGATATATCAATTGGATAATGTCATAGTGGGAAAGTGGCTGTAATATACTTTCATGTGCAAAAGATTAGATTGGGAAATAGCTTTGGAAGAGATGATGTTTGAGGCTTTTTCTGAATTGCGTTAGGCTATTGATAACTCTCAGTTCTAGTGGAAGGGCATTCCAGGCTATTGGGGCATGGATACTGAAGGCTCTTTTAGTTGTTTCCTTCGTATATCTGGCTGTTTGTTTAGGGATTATTAGTGTATTTATTGCAATTGACCTTCTAGATCTATTGGGAGCCTGTGGGTGTACAAGGTTGGTAATGGTTAATGGTGCTTGCTTGTTTATGGTTTTGAAAGTAGTGATTAATATCTTGTAGTGGATTCGTGCTTTGGTTGGTAGCCAGTGGAGTCTTTTTAGGATTGGGGTTATGTGGTCTGTCTTTGATACTCCTTCAAGTACTCTGGCAGCAGTGTTCATCGCCAGTTGGAGAGGATTTAATGTTGCTTGAGGGAGTCCGTAAAGAATTGCATTTGAAAAGTCAATGTGGGGCATTATCAGGGCTTGATAGATGGTTCTGAAATCTGAGGGTTCCAGTAGGGGTCGCAGGTGGCGCAATGTGCGTATCTTGTGATATATTAGTTTTGTTATGTTTTTTATGTGGGCTTTCATGTTGAGGCGCTGGTCGAGGGTTATACCTAGGTAGCGTAATGTAGGTTTTACTGTTAATTCCTTATCGTTTATCTTTAGGGAGGTAGGGGGTGTGAAGTTTTGGTTCCTTGTTATAAACATCACATCAGTCTTGCTATGGTTGATTTTCAGATTTTGGGAGAAGAGCCAATCTTCTACTGCTTCGAAGCATGCTATCAATGATGTATAATCGGGTTGGTTGATGGAGAATGGCATGTATAGTAGAATGTCATCTGCATATGCTAAACAGGTGACATTAAAGGAACGAATGAGGTCACAAATGGGTTGCATGTATATGTTAAACAATAACGCTGACAGAGAAGAACCTTGTGGTACCCCTTGGCTCCATTTCGTCACCTTTTCACTTAGGGAGAGGCACAAGACAAGGATGTCCTCTTTCTCCTTTATGGTTTGCCCTTGCAATGGAGCCTTTAGCAGCTCATATCAGGTTAAGAGCAGAGGAAATAGGTATCCATCTGGGTTCTGAATGGCATTCCATTTCCTTATATGCGGATGACACATTGATTTACTTGAATGAGCCCTCTAGATCTTTACCTATTGTGCTAAGTATCTTAGAATGCTTCTCTTTGGTTTCTGGTTGTACTATCAACAGACAGAAGTCCACCCTACTTCATTGTTTGCCCCGTTCCTCCGCCGAAGCTCATTATAATGCGGGTAATTTTCCGGTGGAAGACTACTTTAAGTACCTGGGTATTGCTATTCATCGGGATATATCGAGGCTGTATAGTCTGAATTATATCCCCCTTTTGAAATCAATCAAGGGGGATATGGAATGGTGGAGTCTATCTTCGGTTTCTTGGTTAGGCCGTATTAATAATTATAAGATGTTGGTCCTACCAAAGTTACCTTTTATGTTTATGCAGTTGCCTATTGCGCTGCCGGGCAAGTTTTTTAAGACCCTTCGTCAGGCCGTAACGCGTTTTTTATGGATGGGGAGATGCCCTTTGCTTGGCTGGCATATACTCACACTTCTGAAAGTGTCTGGTGGGATGGGTCTTTCTGATCTGGAGTTATATTAATCGTGTATCTGTCTGCGATCTTTATTGTTGTGGAAAATTCACCCAGGGGCAGAATGGGCCTCGTTAGAAAAGGACTGGTTAAGTCCGATTCCGTTGGTAGCTGTACCCTTTCTTAGTGACCCACAAGCGGTCATTCAAGTGAAGGCACATGTGTTTCTTGGCCCTTGTTGGGCGGCATGGAGGAGGATTTGTAAGCGGACAGGGTAATCTGCTTCCCAATTGCCCTTTACCATTTTGGGGGCCTTGGGGTTTGTCCGTAATATGAATAAAGGATTCAATTCGGATGTTCTAATGATGAGGCTTTCCTCCTTATATGAGAACTCGCGTCCAGCACCTAAATGGGAGCTAGAGGAGCGTCTGGGTTTTCAACTCTCTCCATTTCAATATCTACAAATATCTCACTGTTTAAGTACCCAATTTTCTGTAGATGATCTCTCTAGGAACCCTAGATGTTGGGAGCAAAATATTTATGTGTCCAGGAAACTCACCGCATTCATTGCTCAGCTGTATAGGCATATAGCGGATGATTCACATGCCCTTCCTACTCTGAAGCTTCCTCAGCAGAGATGGGAGATGACTTTACCGGGGAAGGAGCAGGAGTTCTGGCTCGAAGTATATTCTTATTCACATTCATGTTCCATATCGTCGAGGTTAATCCATACCCAACTTCAGATACTTTATCGTTTATCTATAACACCGCTTGATCTTTTTCAATGGAAGAGGGCTGATGACTCGCTTTGTTGGCAATTGTGTGGACGCCATGGGACTTTTGATCATATGTGGTGGCTGTGTCCTCACATTCAGTGCTATTGGAGGATGGTGTTGGGACACATCAATGGGAGGTTGCAGATTACCCTCCCCTTTGATATGGAGTCTTGTTTACTGGGGGGGTTTCCTGAATTCCCTCATAAGCGTCCCCTTCAGAGACTGGTACAATCGCTATTACTAGCGGCCAGATCAGTGATTGCTCGTTTCTGGAAGTGCAGTAGGGCACCGTCTCTTACAGAATGGCACTCTAAATGCTGGGAAATGTATAGGTTGGAGAAAATGACTGCCTCGGTTCGAGGACGGTCCTTTCTGGAAGAGGAGATTTGGAGCTTAGTGCTTCAGGAGGACACTTGAGGGGCAGGGAATATGGGTTGTTCTAGGGACTGCGATTTTTCCTTCTTTAAAATGTTTCTCCCCTAGGATCTGTTACTTTTTTTTCTCTTCCCTTCACTTCTTATTCTTTTTATTCTTCTCTCTTTTTTTCTTGGAGGGGGTTGATGGGTCAGAAGGGTTGGGAGGGGGGAGGGGGGAGGGGTGGGGGGTGGGGGGAAGGGGGGACGGGTGGGATTAGTAGAGATGGGGGACAAGTGAGTAGAGTCTTTTCTCAGCCTCTGTCTCCTTAAGGGATTGAGTGTGCCTTTTCACTCTCAGCTCTTTATTGCTATGATAGAAGGCGGGCTTATTGCTCTGAAGAATTGGGGATGGTAAGGGAATTGTAGTTGCTTTGCCTTAGCCTCCCGAATATTTTTACCATTGTTGCATCTAAGGGGGAGGGCTAGGTGTTTGTCTTTGTTCTGTTCTGAACTGTTTTGAAGTTATTTGAATTGTATTATATTGCTTTTGTATTGTTTTGGTATTTGCCCAGAACTATACTGTATTTTTTACCCTATCCTAACATGGGTTGATGTCGGGGGGGGGGGGGGGCTTTAGTATGGGGGTGGTTTAGTTCTCTGATATGGGGTTCTCTTTATAAGCTTTGATATGGGTACTGGCTGCTTCACAGTGGTCGATATTTTGACCTGTTCCTTATTAGCTGGTTGACAATGCTGTAAAACGGGTAGAGCTTGTACTATATTGTTATGGTTTGTTGTGTCAGAATGTATGTTATTTGAATCTGCTCAATAAAACTTTATTACATAAAAAAAAAGAACAGGGCTTCCAAAATGACCCCATAGCATATACTTCTTGTTCAAGTGCCTCATTTATACCCATTTTTGCATGGCTGAGAGAGATGTGTAAATTATAAATATCAAAGCCTAATGGCACTTGTATGTGTAATTTATGTGCATGGAGGCCAAATCCATAGCATGCACATCTGGCCTGTGGACATGTCCAAATTAAAAACAAACCCAAATTCATCCTAATTCCACAGCTGTGGGTATTAATGTGCCACAGTTCTAGAATCTGAGACATAGGCGTTTCTGGCACGGCACAAGCAAACCACTATGGAGAAACACAGGTATACACAGCAAACAGTTTGGGCATCCCCACACTCACCATATTCTGAAAAGATAGATGTTTCCAGTCCTGCACATCTCCACCATATATTGGCCACACCTCCTCTGTTAAAACATGCATCTCCTAAGCTGCTCCTCTCACTGACAGAGTTGTGCTGATGCAAGTTACACAGAAATACTGATGATACATACATTTTGATGCAAACTAGACTAGATATACTAGTCTGTTGCATGCCCAGAACAGTACACGATAATCTCAGTGCAATCAAAGATATAATAACAGCAAGTAGAAAGTGATATGTTTGTCAAGACATACCTTGTATCAAAACATACATGGCAGTAGAAGAAATATGTAGTTATTCTTTCATTGGTCATCAATAAAATCAGTCTTTACAATGCTAAGTATGGACCTTTACCAACCTCACACAAAACAGCACTTTGGGGCATATTTTAGTGCTGTTTACACGGTTGAATGCTCTTATTCTGAGGATCTGTTATTATTGAAAGGGATATGTTTTGACATTTAGATATGGAGAAACTTTTGTGATTTTTTCTGCCCTAAAATACTGGCACCTGGGGATGCTGCGGTCATACGTACGGTCCAGGTACTGGCCAGGCATGCATGTCCCCCCTGAATTGCAGATGACTACACCAGATCCTCCCCTGCAACCCTCAAACCATACACATGCACTCACGTTCAGTCACAAAAACATAATTCTGTCAAAAAGATGCCCTGAACCTATAATTAATAGCTGGTATAACATAATAGTGGGGTGACCAGGACTAAACATATGATCTCCATTTTACGCCCAAACAAGAATCCTTTCCATACTCACTCATACAATTCCTACATCAAATACCCATTTCCCAGGACACAGGAATTATTAGGGCCCCCTAGATTAGCTCCTTTAGCACAAACAGCAAATATCAGCATTGTCAGAATAATCACTAATGTTCGTCTTAATATTTCTTTCAGGGTAGTTATTAATGCCTCTTTAGCTTACATGATATACACACCTGATTTCTTATAAGAACATATGAATGTAAGATATGCCATTCTGGGTCAGACCAAAGTCCATCAAGCTCAGTATCCTGCCTCCAACAGAGGCCAATCTAGGTCACAAGTACCTAGCAGTTTCCCCAAAAGACACAGGTTCCACAATGCTTGTATTGGGGCAAGCAGAGATATCCCGGGTCCCTTTTAAAAATGGTTTATGGACCTTTCCTCCAGGAACTTGTCCAAACCTTTTTTAAACCCAGCTACGCTAACAGCTTTTACTACATCCCCCGGTAACAAATTCCAGAGTTTGATTACACGTTGAGTGAAAAAATATTTTCTCTAATTAGTCTTAAATAGGTTACCCTGTAGCTTCATTGCATGTCCCCTAGTCTTTCTTTATTCTGATGACATAAACAATCTATCTATGTTTACCTGTTCCACACCATTCATTAATTTATAGACCTCTATCATATCTCCCCTCAACAGACTCTTTTCCAGGTTGAAGAGCCCTAACATTTTTAGCCTCTCTTCATAGGGGTATCCTTCCATCCCCTTTACCATTTTGGTGGCTCTTCTCTGTACCTTTTCTAATAACGCTATATCCTTTTTAAGATACAGCGACCAGAATTGCACACAATATTCATGGTGCGGTCGTACCATGGAACGATACAGAGGTATTATAATATCCTTTGTTTTATTTTCCATTCCTTTCCTTATGATACTTAGCATTCTATTTGTTCTCTTGGCCACCGCTGTACACTGGGTGGAAGGTTTTAACATGTTATCCACGATGACACCTAAATCTTTTTCCTGGGTGGTGGTTCCTAATGTGTAATCTTGCATCGTGTAACCATAGTTTGGGTTGTTCTTTCCTAGGTGCATAACTTTGCACTTGTCCACATTAAATTTCATCTGCTATTTGGATGACCAGTCTTCCAATTTATCATGATCCTTTTGCAATTTTCCACAATTCTCATGGGTTTTAACAACTTTAAATAGTTTTGTGTCACCTGCAAATTTGATAACCTCACTCATTATTCCCATTTCCAGGTCATTTATGAATATGTTAAAAAGCAGTGGACTCAGCGCAGATCCCTGGGGTACTCTAGTATTCACCTTTCTCCATTGGTAAAATTGGCCATTTAGCCCTATCCTCTGCTTTCTATCTTTTAACTAGTTCCTGATCCTCAATAGTACACTGCCTCCTATCCCATGACTTTTTAGTTTTGCCAAAAGTCTGTGATGAGGAACCTTGTCAAAGGCTTTCTGAAAGTCCAGATACACTATATCAACCTTTGTCTACCTGTTTATTCACACCTTAAAAAAACATAACAAATTAATAAGACAAAATTGTTCTTGTCTAAAGTCATTTTGGTTGTCTCCCATTAAGCCATGACTATCTACATGTTCAGAAATTTTGTTCTTTATGATGGTTTCTACTATTTTTCCCGGTACTTACATCAGGCTCACCAGTCTGTAGTTTCACGGATCACCCCTGGAACCCTTTTTAAAAATTGGCATTACATTGGCCATCCTCCAATCTTCAGGTATTACAGATGATTTTAATGATAGTTCACAGATTACTAATAGGAGGTCTGAAATCTCATATTTCAGTTCTTTCAACACCCTTGGATGTATACCATCTGGTCCAGATGATTTGCTGCTCTTCAGTTTATCAACTAGTTGTAATACATCTTCCTGGTGTATCAATATTTCTTTCAATTCTTCCGCAGTATCACCTTTAAATACCACTGCAGTCATGTTGAACACCCCTACATCTTCCTCAGTAAAGACCAAAGCAAAGAATTCATTCAGTCACTCCACTATGGCCTTGTCCCCTCTTAGTGCCCCTTTTACCCCTCTATCATCTAATGGTCCAACTAATTCTCTCACAGGTTTTTTTTTTCTAGGAATGTACTTGAAAAAGTCTTTATTATGTGCTTTTGATTCCACAGCAAGATTCTAATTAAATTCTCTCTTTGCCTGCCTTATCAATGCCTTGCATCTAACTTGCCAGTGCTTATGCTGTTTCCAGTTTTCATCATTTGGCTGTTTTTTCCATTTCCTGAAAGATGATTTTTTGGCAATGACAGCCTCTCTGACCTAACCTTTAAACCATGCTGGCAGTTTTTTTGGACTTTCTTCCACTTTTCTTAAAGCATGGAATACAGCCAGTCTGGGCTTTGAAGATAGTATTTTTCAACAACACCCAAGCTTGATGCGAGTCTTTAATCTTTGCAACTTCTCCTTTTAGTTTTTTCTTAACTATTTTCCTCATTTTATCATAGTCTCCCTTTCGAAAGTTAAAAGGTAGTACTGAGATTTCCTTACCATCCATCCTCCATTAATTAAATCAAATGCAATCATGCTATGATCACTATTGCCAAGTGGCCCCAACACCCTTATCTCTTGCACTAGGTCCAAAATGGCTTCCCCTCTGGTCGGTTGATGAACCAGCTGTTCTAAGAAGTAGTCATTTATTTTATCTAGAAACTTTATTGCCCTGGCATGTCCTGCCATGGCACTGACTCAGTCAATACCGGGGTAATTGAAATCACCCATTATTATTGCTGTGCTGTAACGTTTGTTAGCTTCCCTGATTTCTTTGAGCATTTCATCATCCATTTGTTCATTCTGGCCAAACGGTCGATAGTACATCCCCCACTGCAATCGCCTTCCCTTTTTACATGGAATTTCAATCCATAGAAATTCTACAGCAAATTGTGTTTCCTGCAAAACTTTGTGACTCAATGCCCTCTCTAACATAGAACACAACCCCTCCACCAATTTGATCAGCTCTTTCATTATGATATAGTTTGCACCCAGCTATCAAAGTGTCTCACTGGTTTTCCTCCTTCCACCATGTCTCTGAGATACTGATCATACCTACATTAGCCTCTCATTTAGTGCTATATATTCTAACTCTCCCATCTTATTTTTTAGACTTCTAGCATTTGGATACAAGCATTTTAGAGACTGTATTTTATTCATATTAATCTGGCTATCGGTAGGCAGGGGGTAATTTGGAATCTTTATCTACTCCGTACTCATGGACATTTGGTCTACTTTTATCTTTATTGGAACCTCTCTACTGATATGCCCTAACTTCATTTTTTTGGTAGTATCCTTCAAGGATACATTGTTCTGAACCATGCGCTCTTGGGGACTGTTGGCTCTCCCCTATTATCTAGTTTAAAAGCTGTTCTATCTCCATTTTAAAGGTTAATGCCAGCAGCCTGGTTCCATCCCGGTTAATGTGAAACCCATCTCTTCAGAAGAGCCCCCCCTTTCGTCAGAATGTTCCCCAGTTCCTAATAAATTCAAAACCATCATCCTTGCTCTATCTTCTCATCCACACATTTTGACTCTGGAGCTCTGCCTGCATTTTGGGTCCTGCAAGTGGAATTGGAAGCATTTTGGAGAATGCTACCCTGGAAGTTCTGGATTTCAACTTCCTTTCTAAAAGACTAAATTTAGCCTCTAGAATCTCCCTACCACATTTTTCTCTGGTGTTTTTCCATACTGCAGTCCATAATTTTAGAACAGAGTAGTCACCATCTCTGTACAAACACAGCAGAATATTTTCTAAGTACTGGCCTTATTCCATGTCTCCAGCAGATATAATGGGCACGTCTGCAGAGCCCTCCCAAAATGTACATGGGCCTTTCCTGAATATGCTTTATACATCTCCATGGCAAACAATGCCACATTCCACCCCTCCCAGACACTTTCTGAGATCCCCTTGTTAGTGAGATAAATGTCCACGGTGCTATGTATCAGAATAAGTGCGTAGACATTTTCAGCAGATAAATATCCCCAGCGCACGTACAAACCCTTATTTGGTTTCTGGAATGACCTCCATAGTTATCACAGCCCATGAAATGCCCCAGTCACAACATTTTTGCTCAAAATAAAATGCCAGACATGGGGAGAGTAATTTTATAAAGTACTTATATGTCACACCTACTTTATAAAGTATGCATGTACTTTAGTTTATGAAATAGGGGCCTAAGTGGTCAAAAACATGTGTCAAAACTAGGTGTGAGTACTTACGCCAGCCCAAGGGATGGTTTAAATGCCCATGCCTAGATCTTTAAAGCATGTAATGTAGTTTATAACTTAAGCGTATATATTTGCACCACCCAAGTTTTGCCATGTGCCGTCCATAGCCATGCCCATATCAAAAGTATGTGTCATCAGTGTGTACTTACAGAATAGCACCTGGCTATAGTACACACATAAAGGTCCATCCAAATGCGTGAGTCATTGTGTTTTGATAATGTGCAACTTTATGCATCTCCATATAAAATTATCTCCATAATGCCCAACATAAAAAACCCAATGTATAATTCCGGATTCAATGGGGTAAGTTTAGAAAGACTTTATTCACAAGTATGTGACATGTATGTACATTATGAAGGTAATTATATAAAGTTATTATCATGTATATGTGGCCACATATGCACGAAAACGGGCTCATAAAATATCAACAGCCATAAAAGTACTGCCATCAATGCATGCACTTTGCTGCTAGGTGTAACCAGAGATGCAATCTGGGACGAGTATGGGTGAAATTTGCAAATGCATGCATTGATTATAAAACACCTTAATTTAAGCGTGTAAATGTATATTTAAGCACTTTCTAAGAGAGTAATTTTATAGAGATGTGCCTACTTTAAGACGCAAAGTAGGCATCTATTTAGGTGCTATTTTATAAAGACATATAGGCAGTATGGATAATTTCCTTTAAATATCTGACCACTAGTTGAAAGCATGCTAAGTTGTGAAGAGGTAGGAAGTGGTACTGTAAAGTCCAAGAGCATCTTGCAGGTACAGCAGGCTGTGGAGAATGTGAAGGATGCCCCCAGCCTTTCATCTTCTGTTCTGCCTTCAGCCATAATTATAGCAGCAGCTACTGTACAAGCAGCCCCCAAGGCATCAAAGATAAAGTTCCATAAAAACATGAATGGCCTAAGAATGCAACAGTAGAGAAAAATCAGCAGGCCATCATTTGAACGGTGTTGTAATAGATCATTTGCATAAACATTAATTTTGCACTATATTGAAGGGAGGACACTGATATTAGGATGGGGATTATTCCCTGCACTGTAAGTAGCAGCAACAGGAACATTTTAAAAAAGAGGAAATCTATTTTCCTAGCTGAGTTCCCTGCCTCTTCCCCCAGGGAGGTGGCAGACAAACAACCTTGATCTTTTTCCAACCAAGTCATCAGAGAGGAAATGGGCTAGTGCTTGTCATCATTGTCCCAGGGAAAGCAGCAGGCAGCACCGAGGATGGTAACATGGTGCATCAGGGAAATTGCCATGGATGACCAGACCCTGCAAGTAGTTGAGAATGTGGAGTTAAAGAGGCTACTGCATCTCTGAATCCCCAATTACAGAGTAACTTCCAACTTTTAGTAGCCGAGTAATTTTTAGCCTGTATAATTAGTGCCATTCCTGGCTGCGGGCATAGATGGTTAAGGCTCTCCGTGGTAGCATGTTTTTCACTAGTGCTATCTAGAGTAGTGAGAACTCTGCACCAGGGCCTATATAAGAGATCAGCCTATGAGGCACTGGCTTGAGACAGAAGCTTAGGGGCACTGAAAGCCTCTCTAAATGGCTCCGCCCTACTGCAGTGGTGGGAGCTTACTGCATTTGCTCCTGCCTCTCTCTGTAGTTTAATCTAGCCCTGATGGCTCTGTGGAAATGTTTCAAATGCACAAACAAGTACTTCCTGTTTCTCATAAGAAGGAAGTGGGTGTGCATGCATTTGAAACTCTCCCATGGTGTCAGCTGAGTCTGAAAAAACTGCAGTAGGAGCAAAAGCAGCAAGCTGTGGACATCTCTAGCAGGTAAGAGGACCTGGAAGATGGGGGCCAGATACTGATGCTGAGAAAAGAGGGAGGCTGGTGCTGGCATTGGGAGAAATAGGGGAGCTGATGCTGGTGCTAGGAGATGGTGGGATGAGGAGGACTGCTTATGCTGCCACTGGGAGAAAGTGGTAGGGGGAGGGCACTGGGATAAGGGGGGAAACTGATGCTGGGACTGGAAAACTGTGTGTGTGTGCTGGGGAGGGTGGAGCTGTTGCTGGGATTGGGAGAAAGCATGGGATGAGGGCTCATGTTCGGGACTGAGTGAAGGGGGGCTGATGTTGAGACCTAAAAGACAATGGGACATTGATGCTGATGCTGGTGGTAGGAAAATGGAGGGCATGAATAATGGGGGCTCAGAGAAGAAGAGGGCACTGATGTTGACAGTTGAGAGAAGCTGAAGGGTGCATTGATGCTAGAGGCCGGAAAAAGAGGGAACACTTGCGGGGAAAGCTGGAAAAGGGGGAGCTGGAGGATGCTGGGGTAAGGAGGAGGAGGAGGAAAGAAAGGGTAAATTAATACGGGAGAAAGAAATAGATGGGTAGATGCTGGAGAAGGGGAAAAGGTGGCATAGGATCAAAGAATGATGGAGAATGGGGAGATAAAGGCAAGAGGGCAGGTATTGAGCACATGGTGATGTAAGAGAACGGGGATTTAGCACTAGGTAGAGACTCTAGGACTTGCTGGGAGAGTAGATGATGCCAGATTCTAAGATTGTCTGGGTACTGGATGTGTAAGTGGGGACTCTGGGCTTGATTGGAATTGTGAGTGCGGACTCATGGATTTGGTAGGATTGAGAAGTTGTGACTTGGGGATTCAGTATTGGAATATTGGGGGCTAACATATTGAGCAGGGATTAGGAGGACAAAAGAAGTAGGTTCTTGGGTTATGGAAAGAGTAAGTCTTTGAGTAAGTGAAAACATTAGGGGGGATTTAAAAGTCTGGAGGATTTGGGAGGCAGTTGAAAAGGACTGTAGCCTATGGACATGGTGAGAGACAAAATAAAGGGATACAGTAAGTATATGAGGAAAGTGTAAGAGAGTGGCAATGGAAGCCTGAATATAGGGTGATGCAATAAGTAATTGAGATGGTGGAGACAGGGAAGTTGCAGGGAGAGTGAATGAGTACAGAAGGTGGAAATGCGGGGATAAAAAAAAGAAAAGTGGCAGAGCAGAATAGGAGGCTGGGGAAGGAATGAGAAAGAGGAGGGGAATGGGAGGACTAGGGAAGTAAGATTAGGAAGTAGAAAGCTTCCATATAGGTGAAAGGTAAAAACAGGGGGATTGATGACTGGAGATGAGAAAAGGAAGCATGAAAGCTAGCTATAGGCAGATAAAAGGCAGATTAGAGAAACGGGGGAAAAGATGAAACTAGAGATAAACATAGGGGAGGAAGGGAAAAGAGAGGGTGTGAAGAAACAGAAAATAGAAATAAATCCTGAAAAAGACTCAGGAAATAGCCAACAAGGGGAAGATGCAAAGACAGACCAAGACGAACTCTGTTGGAAAAATAAAATGATCATACAACAAAGGACCAAAACATTTTGCCAGGTTTTAGAGATATCTTTGTATTTTGTTCAGTATATGAGGACATGAATTGCTGTTCCTTTTTTTTTAAGTGTTTCACTGCTCACAGAGTCTGTTTTGGGGTTTTTCCATTTCATGTTTTGTCTGCATATTTGTCCATAATTTGTAGTTTCTTATTCTTTTTCAAGTAATGGTCTGAATATTCTATGTTTACCTTAGGTGAGGGATTCTGTGTAGGAATCCGTAACAGTCTGGCTTGTTTTCTTTTATCAAATGGATGTCTATTAGTGTTCTAGAATATTTGAAGTGCTGACTTATAGGTAGGGTTGGTGCTGCTTTGACATTCTAAGCTTCTGATTTTCCATTTGTAGGGTTCTAATATAGTAATATAGTAAATGATGGCAAATAAAGACCTACATTGTCTATCTAGTCTGCCCAGTAAGGTGGCTAGAGTTATACCTTTGCCTCCATGCAGGTTAAGTCCGTCTATGCTTTAGCTCAGAGGCCAATTCAGACATGTATGCTCCTAGGCCATCCAGATGTCCAGACATCCGGATGGCCCGGGGATGCACACGATTCTGCTCTCACAGGGCTAGATGCTCCCATGGGAGCAGAATGCAGCACAAGACTGAGACCTCCAGGACGTGTCCTGATTCAGGCAACCCGGATGTCCCGGCATTTATCCGGCTAGCCCAGCCTGGCCCCTGCATGGAGCGGCGGTGGCATGGCATCCTATTGCCATGACAGCTTTGTTCCATACAGGAGCACTTTTACAATGCTTAGTCATGCCTGGAGCAGGTCTAAACTTAGACACAACTCCGGACTTTTCTGAGATCAGGCAGTGACATCCAGGTTCCTGGGCATGCCCCAGCCATGCTTCCACCATGCTCTTCTTCAGACTTTGATATCCTCATGCTGGGGGCATCCACAGACCCAGCTTCTAAAATGACTCTGAATACGTTTATGTGCTGCTGAAGAACCATGGGTACCACTGCTACATGCCCCAATGCTAACCGGGGAGTGTTCCATGGGTGGTACTGCCCATTTATCCCTCAGTGGCGAAACGTAGGCACACCTTTGGCCAAGAGTATGTATTCCTCAGCAGTTTCTCCCCCAGCCCTGAGATGCTATCATTTTAGCTCATTGTTTATTTGGTAAGGTTTCTTACATTAATAAGCTACTTCTAATTTCTATTTAACTAAATAGTTCATCTAATTTTCAAGTTCTTGCACTTGTTACTTGTTAATCAATTATTTTATTTGTATTACTTATGTTACCTTATATGTCTGTGCAGTGCTGTGTACATTTTGTAGCGCTATACAAATTCTCAGTGGTAATAGTAGTAGTAGTAGCAGCATATTTTTGTTCCCTGTAAATCGCTTTGATTTATTAATAAGGCAGTATGAAAAACATTCAAATAAATAAATAAAGGCTATCCTAACTTTCGCCACCAAAGCTAACCAGGCAGCAGCTGAATATTGCCGCTTCTTGATTAGTTTCCTGCTTCGCTGGCTGACCCAGATATTCAATACCAGTAGCCTGATATTGCCCTGGCATTGAATATCCAGGTTTGGCATTCAGCAGTGATGACTAGTTACCACCGCTGAAGATCAGGCCGCAAATGCCTAGTCTGATTTTTTGCATATCCACAATGACTAGGCATGAGATAGGGCTGCATAGAATGTTACCATTGTATGGCAAAATATTGTATGTCAAGTAATACCTGCAAATGAAATCAGAAAAGCAGGCCTGAAGCACTGGGGTCACACCCACATTTATGCTTCACTCTTTGTATACTAGTTGTAGGACCGTGTCCCAGGCTCACATGCTGAAGTATTCATCTCATAATTCTGAGGATGAGAGAATTATATGTCTTTGCTGGGTTGCCAGAACTCCCTTGTGCATAATCATGGCAGTAAACATGAGAAGAAGACAGACTAGGGGGTCTGTGCAGGACAGGATAGGGAGACAATGACATACAAGGCACAAACGCATTGCACTGGCATTCCAACCCATGAAAAGCTGCCACCACCAACAATTATAGTTCTACATACCATATTCTGGCATTATGTTGTGTGTGTAGGGTAAGTATCCTCCAAGAGATCAGTATCAAAAATGTGTTGTCATGGGACTGTCGTCCTGATCCTTGTGAGCTATTTCTCACACTATGTTATCAAAGCCATGTCACTCTGTTGTCAATGTTTGCAGTGCATGCATCATTCCAGTCTCCCTTTTGGGGTACAATGGCCACTCAGATGTACAAGTTCTCAAATAGTGGCCATAATTTCTCTCAAACATCTCCAGAGTTCCTCCAAGTTATAATGCCCTGTTCAATGTAATTTCACTTTGTTCAATGTATACTGCCTTGATATCATGAAAGGCGGTATATAAGAAATGTTAAATAAATAAATACATACTGTGTGTTCATTTCTGCCTCCCACTTCTTCTATCCTTTCCTACCATTTCTCCCCTGTGGCAGGCGTGCATTCCTTAGGCCTACTCAGAGCCAATTACATGTTAGATATGAGGACAATGTGAAGGTAGATTTATCCTTGCATCATATCTTTCACCTCTTCAACACTTACTATTACTGTATTCCTTCCACACAACGGCCAAGGTCCATCTGCCTTTATTCCACCGCAGTTTTCCCAGGGTCAAAATTGCATAGCTCCTCTTCCAGAACTTTCTAGTGAAGTCCCTTGCACCTCAGAACATTGGCCCTTTCTCAATGCTCTTAAAGGCGCTGCACATGCATCTCGCAGTCCCACTTGTCAACACCCTATCTTACATAGCACCTATCTCATATTCTATTCATCCAAAACTAAGCGCTAGCTCAGATTCCTATTATGCACGCATTTTGTGTTGCAAGCCTTTTGTACTTCAGCATCCAATTCCTTTCTTGCTTTGTCAGTGTGCCACCCCTTTTGTACAGTAACATTAGCTTGTACCCAGTATTTCCTTAATACTTATCATGCCATTTGTCATTTGTTCCCTTTCTTTCCCACTAAAGATGGCCTTTTGCTGTGTCTTCTTGCCTCCCTGGGATGCTATCTACCAACTGCCACATAGCTCCAACCTCACCCTTTTCTTGTTTCATTCCACATCTTCTTATTTATTTATTTATTTTTGCAATATTTTCTATTTGCTATGTAGTTTACCCCAAATCAAAGCCTATTTACCTCTTTTCTGGCTCACTCAGATGTCTATATATCTATTTCTCTTCCCACTCTACAATGCCATAACATCTGTTTGTTAACCACTCATTAGAGAACTGTCCCAATTGTACACCCCACCCTCAAAAATCCAGTTTGTACAGTGCAATGTGCTCTGTGGGATCCACAACATGTTTAATCCTGCATCTCTGTGTCCTCCTAGATCCCTGAACCCTGGTGTAAAAATGAATGAATATACCACTAGAAGGTGGAAGATAAGATGGGGAAAGGGGAAAAGGTGGGCAAGCGGCCTTTGTGTACTCAGTAGCCTACCTGGATGCTTGTGGCTCTAGAGAGCATTGGCTTTGTGGGTGCTGAAGAGGTTGGCAGTCCACCGGCCATTCCATGCACCACATTATTTCTCAAGGTTTGTTCTTGTTAATGCATCCTTCCATCCTCCAGTCAAACAAAGAGGTATATGGACAGGAAATTCTAGTCTCTAATAGTTCCTTGTTCCATAGGCAGTTGCTGCACATCACTTCTATGTTGCCTGCACAATCTACATCAGGATTTTCCCATGACATACATGGCAAAGCCATGGAGAAGAGGAAAACACTTTGTTACTCTGGCCATGTGCCCCAGTGCCATCTTTGTTGAGGCCTTGAGGCTAAGGGAAGGACAAGGGATGCCCAGGCCTGTAACACTGCTCACAAGCGATAAACATCATGAGCCAACTGATCAAATGCACACAGGGATGTAGTCAGTGCCTATGACCTTCTGATCTCTCTAATACATCAACCCCTTTTCCTCTTCCTCCTTTATCATTCAAAAGCATTTTGTGATTCAATTATATTGTCTGACACTGTCATTGTGATCTCATTCTGTTCAGACCAATGGAGTGCCAATTCATGACAGCTAACCAAGAAAGGTATTAATTTAATACAATTATAAGGTATCACCTAATATTATTCATTTTTAGTTTGATTATCTTTCTTTCCCTGGCATTGCCAAACTTCTTTTCTGTGGTGTAACTTTATTTAGATTCAGAAAGAATCAACATTTTCTTCCAGTTCTACAATATTGCTGCCCTTGGCTTGACTTCTATCAATGTTTCCTACATTGAGGGCACATTAAGAGAAAATCACTATTCACCTTGGGTATTCTTTGTTTCTGCTTTTATGGGAAGGCATGGCATATACTTTTTAAATCTCAAATGCTTTCATAAACTGAATTTCCTGGAGCTTTGTCAGAAATGTCTGCATAAATTCCATTGCATCATAACCTTCCGTGCACTCTGGAATCCTTAAAATCCTCAAATTTGCTGACTCCTATCATTTGCATCTGAGGTCTCTTTTCAGTTCAGCAATGTGTTTTAAAAATGAACCAAACAGAAAAAGCAAAAGACAAGACCTTTTTATATTATTTTAACCTTTTTTGTACTAAATTATTATCACCTTATATAGTTCTGTTTTGTATGTTAACCTTCAAGTTGACTGACTTGGCCATCAGACTGCTTTAGCAATGATTTTGACTTTGTTTTGTAGCAATGTCAAAGTATCTATAAACAAGCAAGTCCTTTCCTTCAATTCCTCCACTCCCCTTTGAAATAAAAATGAATTGTGCTGTCAGGGAAGTTACCTTAATTTTAGCTCCCTTTGCTGCACCATGGTACTTAGCCATTAGTATTGTTTGGGATTGTATCTCCCTCTTCATAAAAGTAAGGGAGGCTTAATGTTCCTTGCCAGCAATCTTTTTTTCTGTGCACTTTTAACTTTGAAAGTCAATTCTATTTTGCCTAGTTTAACACAGGCCATAAAAGTTCTTTCCTAGAATAAGCACCGAAAGAGGCAAACGTTTTACATGGAGGGTTAACTGGTTTTCGGCAGATCTCTTCCACTATCATCCTGCAGTAAGTTTTCTAGCACCCCACCTTTCTATTTATTAATATTTCACATTTCTTTTAGAAAAAAAAATATTTGTAATATACAAAATAACATAAATCACTAAATTAAAAATTTAACAGCAAATAAACCCTTTCATTTTAACCTATTTTGTTTAAGCCCATAGGCATGGGGATAATTAAGAGTAATCAAAGCATGGTGCCCTCTTACTACAGTGCTCTAAGCAGTTAATGTGCATTTTCGTGTGTGATCACTGTCTGCTCAGTCCTGTGGTAACTGTTACCATGGGGATGTGACAGTTATCGCACACTGATTTGCACACTACCACGCTCACATTTGGGTGCTGAATGGGTGAGTTAGGGATGAAGAGTAGGCATACTGAGCAAATTGCAATTAGCGCAGAGGAACATCATGCAATAACTGTCAATGTTGCCAGTAGTGTGGGTGCACCTAACACCACCTCAACAGGTGGAGTCATATGCACCCATGGTAACAGTGGCATGTGTTAGGGCATTCGTCCATATGCTAGTCAAAAACATGCCGGTCACACCTTTCACAGTTACCACAGAGGCTTTACATTCAATGCACATTAGTTTTTGCGCTAAATGTATGTTAGGTGCAAAAAGCTAATGCACTTTAGTAAAAGGGCTCCTATGTTGTTAGTATTTCCTTTTTCAAGGAAAATAGTAGTGTTGCATTTATAATAAAGAAGAAACTTGCAAGAACTGTAATGAAATACAATGCAGTCAGTGAACGCTTAATCTCTATTCGTCTACGAGGATTGCCTATCAACACAACTATAATTCAAGTATATGCCCCAACAACAGCTGCAGAAGAGAATGAAATTGAAGAGTTCTATGAACAAGTACAAGCTGAAATTGACAGAACATGCAAACAGGATATCCTGATAGTCATGGGTGACTGGAACGCAAAAGTTGGCAACAAAGAAGAAGGCAAAGTAGTTGGAAAATATGGACTTGGCAACAGAAATGAAGCTGGAGAAAGACTGATAGAATTCTGCAAGACCAATGATCTATTCATCTCAAACACCTTCTTCCAGCAACACAAGCGGCGACTGTACACATGGACCTCACCCAATGGATTGTATAAAAATCAAATTGACTACATCTGTGGAAGTCAACGATGGAAAAGCTCTGTAACATCAACAAAAACAAAACCTGGAGCTGACTGTGGTACAGATCATCAACTACTAGTATGCAAACTCAAGCTAAAGTTGAAAAAGAGCAAACCACTCATGAATGCACCAAAATATGACCTTGAGAATATACCACTGGAATTTAAAGACTGCCTGCAAAATCGATTTGCTGCTTTAGATACAAATGACAGAGCTCCGGAAGAGTTATGGAATGACATCAAGAAGGTTGTGTTGGAAGAAAGCGAGAAGTCTCTACAAAAGGTGAAAAAGCAAAAACGGCCAAAATGGATGATGGAAGAAACTCTGAAAATTGCCCAGAAACTCAGAGATGCTAAAGCCAGAGGAGAAAGAAAGACAATCACAGAACTCAACAGAGATTTCCAACGTGCAGCAAGACAGGACAAGGAAAAGTACTACAATGACACTTGCAAGGAAATAGAAGCAGAAACTATTAGAGGAAGAACAAGATCGGCTTTCCTAAAGCTACGAGAGTTAAAGAAAAAGTTCCAGCCTCGAATTGGAATGTTACAAGATGCTCAAGGTTCTATGTTGAATGATGCTGAGAAGATCAAGAAAAGGTGGAAGGAATATACAGAGTTTTTATATGATAAAGATCAAGTGGACCAACAGCCGTTTCAACCTGTACCTTATGATCGGGAACCATTGGTGATGAAAGAAGAAGTTGAAGCAGCATTGAAAGCTTTATCAAAGAACAAAGCACCAGGCATTGATAGCATTCCCATAGAAGTATTGCAGCAATCTGATGCAGCTGTTACCATACTTACAAGGCTCTGCCAAGAAATATGGAAGACAACATCATGGCCAACTAACTGGAAAAGATCTGTGTTTATACCAATACTAAAGAAAGGTGATCCAACTGACTGTGGAAATTATCACACAATCGCTCTGATCCCACATGCCAGCAAGATTCTACTGAAGATTATTCAAAAGAGACTACAACCATACCTGGAACAAGAACTACCTGACGTGCAAGCAGGTTTCAGGAAAGGGCGAGGAACGAGACACATCATTGCGGATGTGAGATGGATCCTTGAAAAGACTAAAGAATACCAAAAGGATATCTGTTTGTGCTTTATCGACTATAGCAAGGCTTTTGACTGTAAACCATGAGAAACTCTGGGCCACATTAAGAAGCATGGGTATACCAGAACACCTGATCGTTCTCTTGCAAAATCTGTACATTGATCAAGAAGCAACAGTTCGAACGGAACAAGGAGAAACAGAATGGTTTAAAATAAGCAAAGGTGTAAGACAAGGCTGCATACTTTCCCCCTACCTGTTTAATTTATATGCAGAACAAATCATCAGAGAAGCAGGATTGTATGAAGACAACAGAGGTGTGAAGATTTGTGGAAGACTCATCAACAACCTTTGCTATGCTGATGATACCACATTACTGGCTGAAAGTGAAGATGATCTGAAACATTTGCTTCTCACAATCAAAGAACATAGTCTCAAAATGGGCCTGCACCTTAATATAAAGAAGACAAAGATCATGACAACTGGCATAATCAACAGGTTCATCGTTGAAGGAGAAGAAATTGAAATTGTGATCAACTTTAACCTACTTGATCAACTATCAATAAAGAAGCAACAAGCAGTCAAGAAATCAGATGACGCATTGCTCTTGGCAGAATGGCTATGAAAGACCTAGATAAGATTCTCAAGAGCAGAGATGTCTCTCTCCATACAAAGATTCAACTTGTTCAAGCCATGGTATTTTTAATAACATCATATGGATGTGAAAGCTGGACAGTGAAAAAGACAGACAGGAAGAAAATTGATGCCTCTGAATTATGGTGCTGGCGGCGAATACTGTGTATACCATGGACTGCCCGAAGAACAAACCAGTCGGTACTAGAGGAGATCAAACCTAAGCTTTCTTTAGAAGCTCAGATGACAAGACTTTGACTTTCATACTTTGAACACATCATGCAAAGAGAGAGATCATTAGAGAAAGACATCATGCTTGGCAAGATAGAAGGTGAACACAAAAGAGGAAGGCCAGCAATGAGATGGATCGATACAATAACAGCAGCTATGGGTACCAGTCTGTCAACAATGAGCCGCCTGACTGAAGACCGAACACAATTTAGGATAGCTATCCAGAGGGTCGCCATGAGTCGACTCCGACTCGACGGCACTTAACAACAACAGTAACCTTAAGTGAATTACAACCCTAGTCACCTTAATGAGTAGACTGGATGGACCATGCTTGTCTTTATCTGCCATCATTTAGCAAAATTACTAAAAGAACTGGGGCTTCATTTAATAATGTGCATTATTCAAGTAAGCGCATAATTAGTTAAATAGGCCCCATTGAATATAATAGGACTTTTATTTAACATTTGATAATGTAAATTAACATGTATTAACATCTGTTAGCATATTAGTATATATTAATAAATGAAACCCTGGGTCTATGTAGTGTGTTAGAAGCAGGGCTAGGAAGATTGGATTTTTATCTAAGAAAGTTAATCACCCCATTTATTTAAAAAGAACATATAGTACACAATTATTTTTCATTTCCCTTTATTTATAAGAAATATATAGTAAATTGCTTACAATAAAGATTGTTCCCTTCCTATCCTTAGGAATATAATAAGGAAAAAATGCATAAAATAACCACATTATAAACAGTACTGCAATATACTGTAATAAAATATTTTATATGATGCATTCCATTAGAGATGCCAGTATTATAGAAGTATAATGTAGGAATGTTATCAGGAGCAAATTTGGTTCCTAACAAAACATATATCTTATAACAAAGCTAATATAAATTCTCAATGCTAGAAGAATTTCCCTAGCTAGCCTCAAATAGCTTAAAAGATCAAATAAAACCACAGCCTTACCATAGGTCAGAGGCAGAAGATGATGTAAACTCTAGTCCAGGATCAGAAGAACAGCAGCAGCTTCAAAATCAGGCAAGGGTGATTTATTACACTGAGCTCTAGGTGTCAAAACTCAGTCCCTGGACATCAAGTGGCAAAAGAGAATCAAGATAAGGCTTCTATGGCATAAAGAGGGGTAGATAGAGTACAATGCTTGCAACCAGTCTTAGGGTATTGGCTGTAAGAGCTGTGGTTAAAGGAAATATGCCAAAAAGTTAACATGAAAGAATCAAGATAGTGATCAATAAAAAGTTCCTCCTTTCCTTTTAGTTGTGCTTTTAAGACTCTTTCTGCATCCTTCATATATAGAAGTCAGGATTTTGGAAAGGTTTGCTCTGGCTGGCAGTTGCCGGAGCTCATTGCACCTGTTGAGCACATCACAAGTTGTCTATCATGGTCCAATCATGTATATGGCAGAATCAGGTGATGAAAGACAGGTGCTGTTGAAAAACCCTGTTAATTCCATTCAGCCTATTGGGAGGGAATCTAATTTCTTCAAGTATAGTTCTATAGTTCTAACAACCAGAACCTACTAAATATTCATCCACTCAAGACCAAAACAACACAGTAAACCAGTAAGAGCATTCTCCCTCTACGCCCCATCATTATGGAACTCATTACCAGAAAATATAAGAACAGCAAAATCCGGAGGGGCGGAGCCTGATGTCGAACAGGGCAGACGGGTAGAGCTTGAGCTCCAGTGAGACCCACCAACAAATCCGGTTTTAAGCTGCGGTATAGTGCCGAGAACCCACGAAATTGTGTGGGAAGTTTTACAGACATGTCTGTACTAAAGCCAGCTAGAATAGACTTCACTTCGGGACAAAATGCCAGCGCTAAGCGATCAAAGACTGAACCTCCGTCACCGCAAAAGATGGCGGCACGACTGGATGGACCGGAGGCCATGCAAGAAGTACTGGCTGAGGTGAGAGGAGTCAGGGATTTGGTTGCGGCCAACGGTGAAGCGCTGTCGGCGGTGCGTGAGGACACAGCGGCTCTCCGATCCAGTTTGGAGGGACTATCCCTGAGGCTGGATAAAGTGGAGCAAGTAGTGGCAGTGCACGAAGAAAGATTGCTGACGGTGGAAAAGCACACGCAGCAGATTCGGGCCTTGCAAAGAGAATTGGAGGAAGGGAATAACAGGGCACGGCGTAACAACATAAGGCTGGTCGGGGTCCCGGAGGGAGCAGAGGGCGGAGACATGATCACCTTCCTAAGCAAAATGATCCCTGAAATTTTACACATTACTTTTATACAACCGTTTGAGTTGGACAGAGCTCATAGGGTGCCCGCACAAGTGATTCAGGGCCACAAAAGACCGCGCCCAATAATCCTGCGCGCCCTGCGCTATCAGCACGTTGTGCAAATTCTTGAAGCAGCCCGACTACGCCCCAATGTGGAATTTGAGAGCTGTAAACTTCACTTTTTTCCGGACTTTGCTAAAGCTACTGCTGATCGGCGGCGCAGTTTTCTTTCGCTGAGACCGCGATTGATTCAACTTCAAGCAAGGTTCGGCCTTCTTTATCCAGCACGCATGAGGGTCACTCTTCACAACCAAACTAAAACCTTTGATGATCCAGAGGTGCTTCAGCAATTTTTAGATGATAAAGAACGTATGCATATGCGCTGATACTGTCTTTTATTTGGATATGTAGTTGCTAGTGTAACCTAAGACTGCGTACTTACGTAGTTTGATGGTTACATTCTCCTTTATTAGTGATGTAAATTTCGTGGTCTGTTGGTATACTGTTTGATATTTTCTTACTTTTGTTTCTCCTGTACTTAAAGATGCATTAGTGCATAGAGTCGTGTTATATGTTGCACTACCTATACCTTGATATTCTGTTACTGGTGGGTCCCTCTGTACTGTTTCCCTGTTTCACTGGGTTCACCATGTAAAGCGGGGAGGGATAATAATCCTCTGGGGTCTAGGGGGAAATTTTGTTGTCTGCAGCTTGTGCCACTGGAGTTAGGGTCCTCAGGTGTCTATATGATAGAGCAATGGCGAAGAGATTGTTTAACGAAGTTTAGATTTGTGGAAGAATGGTCAATATATCTACACAGTTTCCACAGCTGCCTAATATAATCAAACTTTTTTCCTTAAATGTTAAGGGAATTAATAACCCGATAAAACGGAAAAAATTTTACTTTATGCGCAGCAAGAGAAAGTAGACATACTTCTACTGCAAGAAACGCACTTGAATAGCCATGAATCACTTAAACTTAGTGTTAAGCCCTTCGAGCTGGTGGCCTATTCTGCTGCGGTTCAGAAACATAACGGTGTGGCCATTCTGGCTAGGAAGTCTCTCATGCCCACTATCAAGCAGACGCTCTCTGATCAGCAAGGCAGATGGACCAGTGTTGTTTTAAAAGTTGGGTGCCTCTCTTTCCTGTTGATCAATGTATACGCCCCAAATGCTGATCACCCAGAATTTTTTCGTTCCCTGGCCCAGGCAGCTTTTCTCAGCGGAAAGGAACCAGTCATTCTAGGCGGTGATTTTAACCTGACCTTGGACCCGCTTGTTGATAAAAGCCCTCCGAAGCTTAGTTTGTTTTCCAAGTCGCATACGGTCCTCAAGGAGTTGATGAGAGATAAAGGGCTGGTGGACATCTGGCGACTCTATCATCCAACAGATCAAGAGTTTACTTTTTTCTCCAATCCTCATCACTCCTCGTCACGTATAGATTTTTTCTTGACGTCTAAATCCCTGATATCGTGCTGTACCAGATCGAGCATTCAGGCGACGCACATTTCGGATCATGCTGCTATCAGTTTAGAGCTACAGGACCTATCTAATGACATGAAGCCCTTAAATTGGGCATTTGATAGATCCCTTTTGGGTGATACGGAGTTTTGCTCTGCCATTCGAGTGGCTATATCGGAATATTTTCAGTTCAATCTCCTACAGGATACTGGGGGATGGGCCTGGTGGGAAGGCTTCAAGGCCTCCATGAGGGCCGTCATCACGAGTCGCATGATCCTTAGGTCCCGGCGACGAAAAGAGCGCTTAGCAGAGCTAGAAGGCCAGATCAAAGCAGGGGAGCGTATCCGTACACGGCGCTCTGACCCTTGCATCTTGGTTCGCCTTCAGAAATTGAAGCTCAGTTATAATCAATTGCTTACTGATGAAGTGGTGAAGAATATCCAAGCTCAGAGTGGGGTATACTACTGGGAAGGCAATAAAGCGGGAAGGCTCCTGTCACACACTTTAAAGGGCCAGCAGGAGGCGAGAAGAGTGGAAGCTCTGCGTGACCCTGGTGGGCACAGTTTGCTGACCAAAGATGATGAGCTCGCAGACGCGTTTGGCTCCTATTACGCGCAGCTGTATTCTTCTGAGGTTCGGAACACCCAGATGAGCTTCGGAGAGCTGATTGCTGGAGTGCAGAGGCCTACATTAGATGAAGAGCTCGTAGAGGGGTTGGCGGCCCCACTTTCCCTTTCTGAGATCCTTCAAGCAATTCAGACATTGGCTTCCAGTAAGGCCGCTGGACCAGATGGCCTACCCATTGAATTTTATAAAACCTTCTCTAAGGAGCTTGGCTTGCATCTGTGTGACTACTTCCGGACTCTTCTGCAGGATACTCCTCTGGTAGGGAATTTTGCATCTGCGACCGTGATAGTATTGGAAAAGAAAGGCAGAGATCCCCAGCTAGTCAGTAATTATCGTCCAATATCTTTGCTGAATGCCGATTACAAGATATATGCTACGATACTGGCCAAGCGGCTTGCTGATGTAATGCCACAACTGATACATCCTGACCAATGTGGCTTTATTGAAGGGAGATCGACGTCTGATAACGCCCGACTCTTATGCCATGTCCTAGCGGTTGGGGAAAGTCATCATAGTCCTCTGGTGGGGCTATCCCTCGATGCAGAGAAGGCCTTCGACCGACTAGAGTGGTCCTTTATTTTTGATGCTCTTCGCTGGTTCGGATTAGGAGAAGGTTTCATCAGATTGTTGGGAGTGCTGTATGCTCGGCCTCTAGCACACGTTCGAGTTAACTCATCACAATCGAAGGAGTTGAAACTGTCACGAGGAACTCGTCAAGGTTGTCCCATTTCACCACTATTGTTTAATTTGGCCCTTGAGCCTTTACTACTTATGATCCGACAACACCCGTTGATCACAGGGATGTCGATACGGGGGCAAACAGTGAAGTTGTCGGCCTACGCAGATGACCTTCTTCTCTTTACTTCTCCGGAATCAGTGTCGGCGATCTTGGAGTGCATAGAGCGATACTCACAACTGTCTGGTTACAAAATTAACTGGAGTAAGTCAATTGCTTTTCCACTGAATGCTAGGATCCATAAAGCGGATATGGAACATTTTCAATTCGTCTGGGAGCCAAAGATGTTCAAGTACCTCGGAGTTTACTATGGCTACCCCTTAGTTGAAGCGGTGAGATATAATGAGAAGATGCTTTTAGAGAAATCCCTCCTGTTAACTACTAAGTGGTCCCCCTTATCTATATCATGGTGGGGGAGACTTGAAACTATTAAGATGATGATAGTCCCGAAAATTAATTATACGTTGGAAATGGTGCCTTACTTTTTACGCCCACAGATATACCAGCAAATAGAAAGAGTGTTAGTGCGCTTTTTGTGGAATAACAAAACACCCCGGATTGCCCTCAAAAAGCTTAAAGCTTGCAAAGAATTGGGAGGAGTGAAATTTCCGGACTTTCAGCAATACCACAAAGCTTATTTGTTGAAACAAGGGGCACAATGGTTATTATCGGAGGCCAAACCAATGCCTGCGTGGCTAACTCTTGAAAAGGCAATTGTGGCACCCTTCCCATTAGCGCTTCTTCCATACATGCAGATGCCACTGGATAGTGGATACCCTACTATGATAACTGACACACAAAACGCCTTCGCGACTTTGCGTGGCTCGCTTGACGGGGCTGATCGCCTTACGCGTCAATGGCCCCTCTGGTATAACCCTCATCTTAAGATTCAGCGTAAGTCCTTTGCTTGGCGGCTTTGGTATTCTAAGGATATCTGGACTATCGATCAACTGCTGGATCGCGAAGATTGGAAGAGCTTTGCGCAATTACAACAGGAGTATAATCTACCGGGCACTGCTTATTTTCAATGGCTACAACTTCGGCACTGTATAGCCAAGCGGATGCCACATCTCAGGTCTTTGGAGCACGTGGAGCCTTTAAGTGATGCAATCGATATATCCAGTAGAGCCTCCCATTTCTACAAGCTGCTACTTTCTAACAAACAGCAGGGCGCGATTGGCACGCAAAAAACCTGGGAACATGACACTGCCCTGATCTTGACGTCTCAGCAATGGGAACAGTTTTGGACAAAACAGGTCCGCATCTCTAAGTCTGCCTCTGTCACTCAAGTATTATTTTTCATGGCACATAGAGCATACCTTACCCCGGTCAGGATGGCTACATGGGGGCCAGCAGCAGATGGGCACTACTGGTCGTGTAAACAGCAACTAGGTACCCTTGCTCACCTTGTTTATCAATGTCCCTGCGTCCAAACCTTCTGGAAACAAGTTTGGAAAAGGATCCAAAATATTCTGAATATTTGCGAACCTATCTCCTGGGGTATCGTCAGCATGCGCTCAGCGAGCAACATACCCTCCTTATCAAAACGTCATTTTTTCCTGCTCGATTTTATGCTAGGAATCGCTTTATACCTTGTTTCGCGCCATTGGACGCATACTTATGACCTTTCTTCACAAAATTGGTGGAGCCATGTATGCTGTTACAGCAAGTTTGAGCAGCTACCAAGAAAAGGTGTATCCAGAACGCCATCCGGTCTTGCCAAATGGCAGGTGTTAAATGATTACATTTTATTATCTCAGACCCCTAAGTAAGCCTCTGGCGTTCACTCCACATAGGGCACCTTGATTGACCTTGTTTAGAGGCTCCGGTTTTGGAGCATCTATTGTCGCAGACACTTTAATTTATCCTGTTTCATGTCGACTCCAGAGGATTGGGTTGGATGGGTGGGGGGGGGGGGGAAGGGGTGTTCTTAGCTTTAGTTAGTAGTTGTTGTTAGTTAGGTGCAGTCTGGGATGAGGTGATGTATGTATTGTTCGATTTTGTGTTGTTATTTTCCCATGGCTGTGGAAAAAAAGCAATAAAAATATTAAAAAAAAAAAAAAAGAACAGCAAAATCCATTACTGACCTAAAACAGACACTCAAAACTCACCTGTTCACTGAATACTATGGACCCAATGACATTACGTAACCTCTATTAGAACTTCCTACCCTCATGACTGCTCATATCACTCCCTCCCTTTTCCCACCCTTTATTTCACTCCATCCCTTTTCCCACCGTATATTTGATAACTGTTAACATTGTATAATATATCTATCCATCAAACAACCCCATATTTATCTCCAAGTTGACTTCCCACGTTCAATGTAAAATCAGTTTCTTTATAATTGTTATGTTGTTCCATGTAAACCGCCTTGGACAAAGGTGGTATAGAAAAATTATTAAATAAATAAAATAAAATAAATAGTTGCTTCTAGGTTTCCACAGCAGGTCCCGAATATATCTGCATGTACTGTGGCACTGCAGACCCTCTGCAGGCAGAAGAAAATGTTTTAAACTCAGAAAAAAGAGGCAGACACCGGCTGCAGCATCACGAGGAGCCATATAGGGGGAGCAAGAGGGACCTCTGGAGGACTGAGGAACCACGCCCTAGAGCCAATGATGCAATACCGGCCTGCACCCAATCCAGAAAGTGAAGGATTCCTTTTAAAAGTCCAGATGACTGGAGAAAGTCAGACTGGCAGGGAGTTGTGCAAGGAGTTCCAGTTCCAGATTCGCATGGAGATCCAGATCCAGGAAGGAAGCTAACTTTGGAAGGAGAAAGGAGAGCTTTCCTGGAAGGAGAGGAGTACCCAGGAATAGGAGTCCTAACAGATGGAACCGGCCTAGCAGATTCAGCAGAGCCAGGTGAAGAAACTTGCTTTAGATATCTCAAAAGGGGAGAAGACACACTTTCCAGGAGGGAAAGATGCCGTGTGGAAGCTAACCCTGGAAGGAGAAGGAATGTACCAGAGAGTCCAAGGCCTGAGTATAGCAAGGGCCAGCAACTGTTGAAAGGCGCAACAGGGAGTAACCAGGAGAGAGGTGAAAGAGGAATTTTGAAAGGCAACTTTCAAGGCCCTGGGAGAAAGAAGCTGTGGTGCACGTGCGGCTTAACCCCAGCAGAAGGCCGACCTGAGAACCGGAGGCCTACCTGGGTGCCAGAGAAGCCAAGCCCCAGCAGGAACAGGCCTCAGCCTTTACCTCACTGTGATAACCTTAGAAGAAAAGGTAATTACTATTTTACTGACTATGATTTTACGAATGCTGTGAAGCAGAAGGAGCAAGGCACTGGAGAATGCTGTCCTGCTAGATGCATTCATGCTACAAAATACAAACCTGTACCAAACAGGAGACTTTCTAGAGAAGGAACAGTGTGCAGGAGAGACTGTCCACATTCTAAAAGTGTACAAAGCAAAGGCTTACCTTTAGATGCTGAACATTGGGGCATCATACAAGCATTATACAAAAAGCCTGAAGGAGAGCCCCTAGACATTCCAGACTGCGAGCCAATGCAGGTGGAATTCCCGGATGATCCCTCGGACCTCCCGATGGATTGTAGCTATTGCCTGGCCGAAAGAATTGAGCCCTTAGCAGAGGAATAGCTGTGGTCTGGGGTAAAAGTTTGATTCTGTATTTCGTTTGGTATTGCTGTGAAGTTAACAGGTTTTCTTCAGTTCAGGTTTCTTTTCCTTTTAACCTGGAGCAAGGACATTCTTTTTGTGTTGATGTAATCTGTGCTATTTGAACCTATTTGCAACACGGGAAATAAAAGCCTTAATTTTTCCCTACCCTCGGACTGTGATATTCTTGGGAGCTTTTAGTTACACAGAAGGCTACCAGGACTATAAAAACCTGGGCCCTGTAATTGAGCTAAACTCCTCCACAAACAAACTTTGCATGTCCACCCCCTTTCTGCTGTGACCCACCATTGCCACCAGGGGGGAGCAGTGTGACAGTACACAGTGTCAGCAGTCCTACACAAAGGACAATATTTCCTTTCAGTCATGCACAGCAACTTGTCCGTTCTCTGCAGTATAGTCAGTCTATAATGTTTTGCTTCAGAGAATCTATGTTAGCTAGGTTCATGTGGTATCACATAGGTTGACAAAGGTGGCATATAATGCGACCCTATGATTCACACTTCACAAGAGCCACACTGGATCAGTTCACTTTCAACAGGACTCCTTTTAGTACATTTTGGTTCCTTTCCCTTATATAGAAGGTAATTAATTCCATAGTAAGGACCTTATAGAGTAACTTAGTCAAATATTAACGTGTTTAGTTAGTGATTTCAAAGGTAAGGTCCCATTCTGTCTCACTGCTATTAGCAGGTCCGCTTCTAAAAGTATACTACTTTTAATATACATATTTAACTTTGCCGTAGATACATCCAGCAGGATTGCTTCTAGGTCTAAATCATGAATGTACAAGTTCAGTCCTCAAGAGTTGGAAACCGGCTAGGCTTTGAGAAAACCATAATGAATATGTACAATATGAGTTATATTTACATACAATAGAGGTATTATGTAACTCTAGTCTAAAGGAAGGAATTTCTAAGTAATGGTATGCCTCATAAATTAACCTATATCCAATAGTTTGTTGTTATTGAGTATATCAATCACATTTTAGAAAAATATATGTATCCTCGACACCATGGCCAATAATAGTCCAGTGTAGTGATTCCTATTGTTTACAACTGAACAGGCATATGATACCAATAATATCTGATTTTATAACTATTTTCCTTACTGATTATAAACAGAGGGTTCCTGTGACTGATTGTCTAATTTTATATGTTCTCAGAGAGAGAAATAGGACATGAAGAGAGAAGCTGAAACAAGAAGAAGAGAAGGAGTAACAGCTGAGTTACCCACAAGAGTTGAGGGTATTGCAAGTATATCGTAAGATAAACCAGGAATCCAAGTGACAAGGAAAGGGAGAAGAAAGGCCAGTAGATGGAGAACTATTGGGTATGGATGCATATGCTGACTTCCAAGAGGGGAAAGACTGCCTAAAGCAAAAGGTATGATAAGCAAGATTAATAAGGCCATAACCTGCATAGAGGGGGGCTTCTATTGATATCACAGTAATACACTGGATCTAATATTGTGCAGTGAAAATCATTACTGAAAGAATCTAACCAATGAGGATAAGAGACTAGAAGAAAGGAGGAAGATAAAAAAAATATATAAGAAAACATAGCTTCGCTGTATGAACAGGTATCACTGATACAAGAGTACCTCAGTGAATTGAAGATGCTCAAAATAATAAGAAAGATTCAAAATGTTAAGCTGAAACATGATGCACAAACAAAAGCTCTTAAATTCATATCTTCTAATAATTAACTGAAAGTAACAGCAGAACCACAAAAGTTGCAAATATTAAGAAAAAGGAAAGGAGAAATATCAAAAGAAATGATTTGGATAGAATCCAAGGAAATTCTACAAGGAACTGGAGAAAACACTTGTACAGTTAAAATGCTACCAATTAAAGCTGCAATAGAAAGGTTTTGAAAAAGCTTCTATGAGGAATTCATACAATTGTTATTAACAGGATGAACATGTCTCTTTCAAAGGGACAACCAAATAATATCCCCAAAACTACTGCTCAATAACTTCCTTATCTAAGATTTACAAGTTGTCCATAGCAATAGTTACTGACAAAACATATGAATGCATAGATTTTTTAAATAAAATCATGGTGATGGAATAAAAGTATAGTAAAAAACAAGCATATAGAAACAAAGGCCATTTGATGCTAGGGGTGTGCAAGCAAATAAAATAAATAATAATAACTTTCTTTAGTTTCCTATGTTGTTTGCATGTTGTTGTTGGTTTTTTTTTGTTTTTTTTTTTGCTTTGTTCTAATACATTTTAATTGTATGTCATTTTGTTTTTATTTGTAACTTGCTGTTCCGTGTTCTTCTCTTCCTCTAATCTGTTTGACTGTCTCTGTCCTGTACTCTGTCCTATCTTATAAATGGCGTTCTTTACTTGTTTCCCTAAATGATCTAGTATTGTAAACCGCTCTAATGCCTTTGGGTCTGAGCGGTATATCAAATTCAATAAACATAAACATAAATTTTCATTTTAGGGCCAATTAGTTAATTAAAGTGGTGGCTGTGGCTATTGCCCAAACAAAAAATAATAGTTGAAAGATTATTAAATGTTTCAAGCGAAAAACCCACAACTTGTTTTTTTTTAGCCATGTTACAAGCTGACCTCTAAGCCGTGACCTTTCAATTAGAAGGCAGGCATCTTGCAGGATAAGCTCTTATTTTACCTAGGTGTTTAGCTCTAGTCAACCTCTTCTTAACCGTGTCTTGTATTTCTGGTAATCTTTGATCCTGTTTCCTGATTGAACCAGTTTGTCTGGTCTGAAACTCTGTGGAGAATCTTTCTGGATATTTGCCTTGGAGTTCTATTTAGTGATGATCACTGGATTAAGCTTGGTAAATGCCTCTGATACTATATTTAGACATGGTTTCACAGAAACCACTATATTGATCGACTCTCCTTTGTCTACCTTTTTATTCACACTTTAAAAAAAATCTAACAGATTAGTAAGACAAGACTTTCCTTGGCTGAATCTATGTTGGCTTTCTCCCATTAAACCATGACTATCTATATGTTCAGTAATTTTATTCTTTATAATGGCTTCTACCATTTTGCCCAGTACTGAATGTCAGGCTCACTAGTCTGTAGGAAAAAATCCAGGAAGGGAACAAAGAGTGCCGGAAATTCAAGACACTGTTAAGAGCAGGCTGGCTAGAACCTCCTCTCCCCCCCACCCCCTCACCCCAAATACATAATGGCTTGTCCTGTAAGGTGCCTGCATTCTAAGCCAAAGATCACTGGTTTGAGACCAGTCTATGATGATACCAGGGGGAAAAAACAGAATTTCTGTTTTTTTCATGTTGTGTTTGGATTAAAAATGGTAATAAGAAAAACCAGGAAATATTGTTATTTCCCATGCCATTTTACATAGAAATCCATATCCCTAGTTGATGCTGAATGAAGCTAATATGACTAATTGTATGAAAAATAGAAAGCTCGTTATAGCATGGATTGAAAAAAGCTTTTGAGAACATCCATCATTCTGGGATATTAATTTTAAGATGTACGGAATGAATCCTGGATTAATTGAGTACATCAAGTTCATTATGACAGTGTATCAAACTACATTCCACCTGAATTATGAAACATTATACTTTCTCATTTCTAAAATAAAGATCCAATGAGGAACATTTCAGGGAGTTTTATTGGCCACATGCTTTTGTTTGTTGATCATTAAATCTGCTGAGTATTCCAATATCTCAATTGGCATGGATTTAGTTTTAATCTCAGAGGTGTTAATGTCTCCCAGATAGCATCCCACCTACTATTTGTACATTATAGGAAACTGTAAAGTCCTATGGCCATCATTTGATGGAACAGCTCTGGGTGACTTTGGTCTAGACAAATACACAAAGGCAATTTTCCTTAAGAAAACTAAGGGAAACTGAAAACTTCTCTCCAATAGAAGACTGTAGTATAAAAGAGTTTGAATAGGAAAGTGTATATAAATATCTAGGAATAGAAGAAGATGCAATAATACAGCACAAATTACTAAGAGAAAAGATCAACAAAGAATACTACAGAATACTGAAAAAGATATTGTGGCATGCTTTTACAGCACAAAATAGGATACAAACTGTCAATCAACTTGCAATCCCTGTGCTGCCATATGCTATTGCAGACTGGCCCCATAATGATCTTGAAAAAATAATGTATGAAAAGAAAGCTCCTCCATGCCCACCAGGTAATTTATAAGAACCATTGTGTGATGAATTTGTATGTCCCAAAAGCTCACGGCGCCATAGGCCTTATAAAAATAAATTAGACATACAAAGTTACCATTATAGGCATTTGAACATAAATAACAAGATCAGAACTACCACAGAATTCCTCACATTCCAAAAGCAGCTGAAAACTCATCTGTTTCTTGAACATTTTTGATCAATCACATGGACAAAACCAATGCTTTTCCACCCATTTGTCTCTTTGCTTCCAAAATCACAGAATAACTCACTGTTACATCCATTCTTATTATATATATCTCACATTCAATGTATATAAGTTAAGTTTCCTGTATATAGTTTAATGTTCAATGTATTTGATGTGTTTTTAAGTTGATTGTAAATCACTTTGACCTGGTGAAAAGCAGCATACAAGTACAGCCAAATAAACAACAGCATCCACAGACCTAAGCATTTATTTATTACATTCTCTTATATACTGTGCTATTCTGCATCAGTGTGGTTTACATTGAACAAACTGAAATTACATTGAACAGGGCATTATAACTTGGAGATAACTATTTTATAGGGAACATGGGCTATGGAGGGTTAAGTGGCTTGCCCAAGACCACAAGGAGCACCTGTGGGACTAGAAACCCCAGTTCTTATGGCCCAAGGTTGCTGTTCTCTAGTGGGATTGGAACCCCCGACCTTCCAGCCTGAAGTACCTTGCCCCCAACCACTAGGCCACTCCTCCACTCCATACCTGAAGCATGAAAGAAATAGCCAGATTCAGTTTACATTGGGACAAGCAATCTGATATATAGAAGGTATGAGTGTGAATTCACTAGTACATGGGGGAAAAAGGCAAAAAAGAAAAAGAAGAAAAAACCTCTTTAATGAATTAGACAAGAAAACCCAAAACAAAATTGGCTAAAGCATAAACACAGCAGTAAATACAGAGATCACAACCTGATACATCAGTGACTGAGAAAAGGTAAATTTAAATCTAAAGTTGAAAGATTTGCAGCACAGGATTGAGAACTATGGGCAAGATGGTTCACATTAAGTAAAGAAAAAAAATGGTAAACCAGACAAATGCAGATTTTCTAGCAATGAACCGGAAACTCTCCAGCATCTCATTTTAGGGTATAAAGTGCTACTGTCAGAACATTTGTTTACTGAACGAAACCATAATATACTATGCATCATCCAGTGGAGACTATAATCAGCATTTTAGAAAAACTGTTTAAGTGCCATTTGAGCTGTCCAAGTCAAAACATCTGAAATTCCATGGGTGAAGCAGCAGAGAAGGTGAACATGTGTAAATGCATTCTCCCCGCTCCAAAGAGAAACATCTCCACTAACACACAAGGAAATAGGATGCACAGAATCAACACTCAGCCAAGGGCAGAGAAACAGCTTATTTTAGAAACATTCATGTACAAAATACACATGCCTGCAAAACCAGCAACATAGATATGTCTGCGATCGTATTTCAGAATATGCATGTGTATCTGTCACCACAGAAACATCCCAACCTGTCACATTTCGCAAGCGAAGATGTGCAGTGGCCCGGCAGCTCACTAGAAGACCTTTGGATTTACCTGTATGATTTTTTGAGGGGAAGAAAATTATTGGAGACATCATAGGGCATTCCCTATTCTACCTACTGTTGTTTGCTAACTGTAACAAGCACTTTTCAAATGCCTATTCATGCCAGGGCACAGGTGGTGCCATTCTAAAATTTGTCATACATGTTGATATTTCACCATCCTCGCTGGACATGCCTCCACTAGACCCCCATGTGACATAGCCATTATTGAGCCATACACATGCAAGTTTGGGCCTTTTTATAATGGCTCTTTGGACTTGGATGTGATTGGCACATTGGAATTGACATTTTCAGACATTCAAATCACAAATAGAACTTCTAAAATGATCCTCATGTAAATATTATAACATTGCTCTGCCAGAAAAACACTGGGATCATGACAGATTTGTGGAGAACGAAGAAGTTGTGATCACCTGGAAAATTCCTAGGGATGTGTACAGGAAAACGTTTGGTTCAGTTCATCTTCAATTTAATCACCTGTTTGGTTCATCTTCAGGCTCTGAACCGTTCAAATCATTGAAATTAGTGGGTCCATTAAAGCCAATGCAGAAAACTATTTTACACTCTAACAGTAGGATTATCTAAATAACTTTTAATCAGACTTGCTTAAAACGTTCTGGCAGACATCTGCCACAGAAGTTAAAATAATCTAAAACTTCAAGAGTAGCATGAAGACCCCATGGAAATAAGTGTCAAAGGGCACTAAGAAGGACGTGAAGACTTCAAGCTACCATCAGAGAGGCAAAATGGCACAAAGAGTGGAATAAAGGGTCAAAGGGAGGGAGATGGGCAACACAGCATCAACAATGGCTGGATGACCCCCAGGTACTGGGTGAAGAATAAAATGGTTACCAAATTTACAGGAACACTCCAAAGCACCAGAAAGGGGATAAAACAACTTTGGTAAGAAGACTTCAGAGCACTAAAAGGGGGCCAAGCAGCACCAACATTGACTGAAAAATCACAAGGCATTAGGAAAATGGCACAGACATTGGCTGGAAAGATCCCAAAGTAGTGAAAAAGGGGAAAAGCAGTGTTAGAATTGGCTGTAGGACCCCAAGAAAGTGGGAGAAGAGCAGTGCAGCACTAACATTGACCAGAAGACCCCAAGGCAACAAGAAAGGGGCAGAACAGCATTAGCATTGGCAGTAATATTCAAGGCACTGGAAGAGGGACAGATCAGCACCAACACTGATAGAAAATCTCTAAAACACAAGAATAAGTGTAGAGCAGCACTCAATATTGCTGGAAGATTCCAAGGCAACAGGAAGGGGCAAAGCAGCACTAACATTGGCCAGAAGACTCCAAAATACTGGAGCAGGTGAAACGTGGTACTGCATTCACTAAAATACCCCAAGGCTTTGGGAAATGGATAGCCCAGCAGTATGCTTCCAATGGAGCATTAGAGTGACATAACAGTAAGGCAGTAAGACCAAAAGAGAAGACCAGGTAGTGGCAGGGTCTGGAACAGTAAGGTTTACCAACTGGCTAGATATTGGGGATGGGAGGGAAGAGGAGGAAAGAGGTAAAGCTTTAAGTACCAACAGTGTTCCAGACTGCAAAAGAGCCAGCAGTGCCTTCCAGCTTCAATTTGTTTCTTTATTGTTGTATTTTATATACCGCCCTTCATAACACCAAGGCAGTTTACAATTCAAAATAAACATAAATGAGTATGGCAGAGCTGAGAAGCAGAAGGGAACTACAATGATAATAGGATAGTAATGCAATGATACAACAATAGAGGGACAAGAAGATATCAGGCAGAACATGGTGGGAGGAGCTAACAGTGGAAGGAGGGGAGGTCATAGGCAGTTTGAAAGAGATGGGTTTTGAGCAGAGACTAAACCTTTCAAATTATGATTCTAACCAGATGTTGGAGGGCAGGGAATTCCAGAGTGATGAGCCAAGATAAAAGAAAGTGGAGCTTCGAGTGTAGTCTAGGCATGCGTGGGAGACAAAGAGAAGATGAAGCCGATTGAGGTGGATGGAAAATAAACTTCAGGATGGGGTGTGGAACTGGAAGGAGTCAGCCAAGTACTGGGGAGTAAGATTATGAAAGGCTTTGTGTATCAGAATGAGTATTTTATACTGGATCCGGAATTTGACAGGAAATCAGTGTAAATGAAGAAGTAGCGGAGTGATGTGATTGCATGGTGAATTATCCGAGTGGCAGCATTAAGCATGAGCTGAAGACAACGGAGCTGTTAAAGAGGAAGGCCAGCAAAGATAACATTACAGTAGTCGATTCGGGAGATAACTAAGGTCAGAAGGAGAGTAGTGAGTGTGGAGGGCATCAGAAAAGAACGAATGGATCTAATCTGCTGAAGATGAAAAAACCAGTGACATATAGTGGTAGACAGATGTTCCTGGAGAGACAAAGCAGAGTCAAGTATCACTCCGAGATAGTGGATGGAGGAGGTTAGTGGAGTTGGGATACCTGATACAGAGGGAGCAATGGAGGGGCATGATGGACCAAGAGAGAACCAGATAGCTGAGTTTTTAGAGGAATTAAGGTAAAGGAAATTTGAGGCAAGCCAATCAGAGATGTGAGTCAGACAGTTGTGCAGAGGGAGTAGATCAGGAGCATAAGGGTCAGTGTGGTGAACTATGAGAATACCATCAGCAAAATAGTACATGGAGAGGCCAGACTGTTACATCACCAGTGTCAAGGGGGCTAAGAAAACATTAAAAAGCAGAGGAGCAAGCACTGAATCTTGAAGTAAACCACAAGGTAGGGGGCAGGATCAGATGAAATGGTGCCAGATGTGACAGAGAAGGATCAATGCGAGAGGAAAGAGTGAAACCAGCGAAGGGCCAGGCCATGAATACCAGCTACCTGCAGACGAGACAGAAGAGTGTAGTGTGACAGAGAAAGAGGATTCGAGACTAGGTTTGCCAACATTTCCACACACCATAACTGGAACTCAGCAGCAACATGTAGGGTAAAGAGAGGTAGAGGATGTGAGATGTGGCTGGATGAGCCTATAGTTGGGGAAGTGTATATGAAATAAAATTACTGTTAGAAATGCAATATAGTATTTTAATGATTAAATAACACTGAAATGTGCTGGACATAAACTAATAATCTTTTCCAAAACATGTGTTTTCTTTCTTTTCTGTCTAGAGGGGCACATGGTACTTAAATACATGGGTTGAAATTCCCCCCTAACCCCAATCATAATAAATCTTTCTTCTGCTGAGAACAATTCTTTATAATAAAGTAAGTGAGATCTTGTTGACCCTAAAAGGTGTACTAATCTCTTCAGAAGAGTAATAACAGCGTATTACAATAGTTGATTCTTAAATGATAAGTGATGTGCTGCAAGTATTTTATCCAAGGACTCTCACCCACTTTGTTCCACTTGGTAATATGAGCAGTAACTTAACCTAAATAGTAATAAATATGATACCTTATGCACATAGCCATGCTATAAAACATGTTTCTAAATAACAAATCTTTGAATAAGGTAGTCTCCTCCCTAAGTAGGCTGTTCTATATCTTAAGGTCAATACAAGAATACTTTAAACCCTAGTACCCCCAAAATAAGCTAGATAGAACATATAATAACAATATGAAAAATTACATTCTAATTGTAGGATTCCAGGTAGACAATCATTTTACTAGGTCAACATTAGAATTCTGTAAAAAATACCAAGGCAAATATTCAGCAGTGGCGACTAATGCTTGTAAAGTGCATAGCTGTTGCTACTGAATACTAACCCTGGATATTCAATCCTAGGGCAATATCTGGCGACCGGCATTGAATATCCAAGGTAGCTGCAGAACCCAGAGGTTAGCTGGACAGTGGCGATATAGAGCGGCCACCTGGTTTGCACCTGGTTAAGCCATTGTGTCATGGTGGATAGACAGATTTGCAAGTGTAAGATATGTAGTGTCTGTGTCCTGAACACACCAATGGCTTCCTGTGTGTAACCAATGCAGGGCCAGGGTGCATGAGAGCTGCGGATACAAAGAGCTAGTACAGAGGATGGCCTGACACAGTACATGGCTGACCAGACCCAATACCGTAGGCCCATGGAAACCCCAGTGGTCAGAGTTATAGGACCAGATGCTAGACAAGGCACCACAATACCCGCCTACCTGTCCATGAGGGGCGAAACCTGCGAACTGTGATCAGTGTGATGTCATCAATGCATGCTATAGTTACAGGCAGCCATGTACATCACATAGTGGATGTGTAGTGCCCTGGAAACAGCACTACCTAGGAATCAGAAAGTCATGGATTTGTGACCCACCACAACCTCATGTGGCAGTGTAACATCCACAGCACCTGGCCATGCAGCATCTGAGGCCCAGTGTGAATGGTAGAGGTGCAAAACAAAACAGTCCAGGCAAGGGGGCGGAGCCTGATGTCCAGCGGGTAAGACGCTTCGCGCTGAAGCTCCCGAGAGGCCTACTTAGAATCCTGACTTAATACCTATACAAACTTACTATTTCGCTCCGGGCTGACCGGGGTACCTCGGGGGGGATGGCGGCCCATAAACCAGCGCGCTTGGACTTCGGGTCTCCTTCTTCTTCTCACGGAAAACGCTCCAAAACAGAGGTGTCCTCCCCACAGAAGATGGTTCCATTTCGGGAAAACCCCGAAATGCACCTGGAGATTTTAGAAGAAATACGCGGCGTGAAGGAATTGGTGCAGTCCAATGGAGAAGCGCTTAGAGCCATGCGAGAAGACTTTGGAGTGCTCCAGGACCGACTTGAAAGTCTCTCATTACGGCAGGACAATATGGCGGGGGTCCTCGACTCGCACGAGGTGCGCTTGGGCAAACTGGACAAGGCTGAGCGCCAGATACAGAATCTTCAAAAGGAGTTAGAAGATAGCAATAATCGAGCCCGTCGCAACAATGTGAGGCTCATTGGAATACCGGAGGGGGTGGAAGCGGGAGATATGAGAGAATTCCTGCTCAAAACTCTTCCCTCCTTGCTGAAGATCACCTTTCATAAAGAACTGGAAATCGATCGTGCACACCGTGTTCCTACCCACATGGCGCTCAACCGAACGACCCCCCGGCCTATTATCTTTCGCTTGCTACGATATCAACAAGTGGAACAAATTTTAAATGCTGCTCGGGCGAACCATCATTTGGAATTTGAAGGTCACAAAGTCTCCTTCTTCCCTGATTTGGCAAAGCCTACCGTTGACCGACGGAAGAAACTCCTTGCTTTTCGCCCTCGACTTCAACAGCTACAGGCTCGCTTTGGCCTGTTGTATCCCGCGAAGCTCCGAGTGACTCTCCACAACCAAACCAGGACATTCGAAGATCCTGATCTACTATCAACATTTTTAGACTCCAAAGAAGCAGAGCAGATGCGCTAATCCAACGACTTGGACTTTTATTTGCCGGCTCTGTCCGCCATTTTGAAGGGCCCGACGCGGCGGTCATAGTCAAGCACAGAGACTACCTGGACTTTCCTTCTTTCTTTCTATGACTTTTTTGTTTTTTGGTCTCCTATCCCTCCATGATGTGTGCCTCGGTCGGATTCGGAGCACGCACAGTCCTACAGGTTATGTGTTTTTTCAATTTCGGCCTTCTCTGGGGCTTCTCCCCGCAGACACATGGTCGCCAGTAATTTTTGGGGTTCTGCTTCTTCTCTACCGCGCTGCGGTTTTTCTTTTTTTAATGTGGGGCGCTTCATTGTATTATCTAAGCTTATTTTCTTTTATGCCATATGTACAGCCAGATATAGTCAATATGAGGGACATTGTGAAATTATGTGCGCTATCATGCTCAGAATTTTTAACTTGTCTGAATGGCCTTATGTAAAATCTTATCACTCAACGTAAAGGGCATTAATAGTCCAATTAAAAGAAAGAAAATCCTTAGCTATCTTAGCCATGAGCATGCTGATTTAGCGTTTCTTCAGGAAACGCACTTAAACTCTGCTGAAACACTGAAACTCAATGTTAAGCCTTACATGGTGGCTGCCTATTCTCCCGCCGTTTCCAAACGGTGCGGGGTAGCCATTCTGGTTAAGACATCTTTGCAAGCTACTGTAATTGATACTAGCGCTGACAAGGAGGGTAGATGGGCCCGAGTACATCTTAAGGTTGGAGATAGTGAATTTACATGTATTTGCATTTATGCCCCGAATGTGGACAACCCTGCTTACTATGCAAGTATTGTGCAGTTGGCACAGGCCTCTGCCAATACTCCATTAATACTTGGTGGTGATTTTAATCAAGTGTTAGACCCTCTGATAGATAGACAGCCGCCTAGAACGAGTAGTCCACCCAAGAGTCTTGCTACCCTTACAGCTCTGATGCAAGATCTTGCGCTGGTAGATATATGGAGGCTGCTTCACCCCTCCGACTTAGAGTTCACTTTCTTTTCTGCCCCCCATCACTCCCAATCTAGAATAGATTTCTTTCTCATTTCCAAAGTAATGATTCCTCAAGTAGACACGACTAGGACTCATCCTCTCCATATTTCAGATCATGCTGCCATATCTTTATCATTACATGTCACTGCGCGGGACGATTCTCCCCGAGCTTGGTTTTTTGATAGATCCTTACTGGGTCAAAAAGATTTTCAGGTTGATATAAAGGCCGCTATCCAAGATTATTTTCATTTTAACTCACCCCATGACACAGCGAGCTGGGCTTGGTGGGAGGGTTTTAAAGCATCTATCCGCGCAACTATAACTAGCTATCAAATTCGGCAGGGGAAACAAAGAAAGCAGCAATTACTGATTCTAGAGCAGCAGATACAAGCTGGGGAGCGTCTTCTCACGTCCCGTACTGACCCATGTATTTTACTCCGTTTACAACGCTTGCGTTTTCAATACAATCAGCTTTTGTACACTGCTGCTGTTAAAAATATTGAATCACAACAAGGGCTATATTATCGGGAAAATAATCGTGCTGGCAAATTATTAGCAAATGCCCTAAAAGGCCAAAAAGAAGCCAAGCGTGTTACCGCCCTCCGTAATCCGTCGGGGGGGGCTTGGTCACTAAAGATACCGAAATCTTAGAACTCTTTCGTGATTTTTATACTCGGCTTTATCAATCTGAATGTGATTTTGAGCCAGATGTATTTGAACGCTTACTTTCAGGGGTACAAAGACCGACCCTATCTGACGAAGATAGAGTGGCCTTGGACACACCATTTACTGTCTCAGAAATTCATTCTGCTATCAAGAAAAGTGCCTCAGGTCGAGCCGCAGGCCCAGACGGTCTCCCTGCTGAATTCTACAAAACCTTTCACGCTGACTTAGCTCCAGTTTTGAAACTTTATTTTTCTGCTCTGGCCGAGGAGGGTTCTCCTTCTGGGTCCTTTTCAATGGCAAATGTAGTAGTTTTTGAGAAAGAGGGGAGAGACCCGCAACTAACAGCTAATTATCGTCCAATTTCCCTCCTAAACGCGGACTATAAAATATTTGCCACCATTCTCTCTACCCGGCTCTCTGATAGGATGCCTACCTTAATACACCCAGATCAATGCGGTTTCATTCCTGGTAGATCAACTGCTGACAATGCTCGGACTCTATGCCATGTACTGACTACCGCAGTTAATCTTGATCGCCCATTTGTTGGTCTCTCACTTGATGCTGAGAAGGCCTTTGATCGCTTAGAGTGGCCCTTCCTGTTTGCAGTCCTCCGCTGGTACGGATTCGGGGAAGGTTTTCTCCGTTGTCTTCGCACCATGTACGCACAGCCTACAGCCAGTATATGTGCCAATGCTTTAAAGTCTCAGCCTTTTCCCCTTCAACGCGGCACTCGCCAGGGATGCCCACTGTCTCCACTTCTCTTCGATCTTGCACTCGAACCCTTGGCTTTACTAATCCGGCAATCGGAGGAGATTCATGGAGTCCCCTTCACCCATAGGGAAATCAAAATTTCAGCGTATGCTGATGACCTTATGCTTTTTGTCTCTATAGACTCAGTACCGGCTGTCCTAGAGCAAATTGGTAAATACTCACAACTGTCCGGTTATAAGATAAATTGGACCAAGTCGGTAGCTTTTCCATTAAATCCTTTGCTTCATCAGGCAGATATGCAACCCTTCCCCTTTTTATGGCAACCTCGCATGGTCAAATACCTTGGGGTTCACTATTGTTCTCCTTTGGAAGACACTATCTCCTTCAATGCCAAAGACTTAACCTCTAAAGTCCGGGCGCTTACTCACCGCTGGACTCCTTTAACACTTACCTGGTGGGGTCGATTAGAAACCATAAAAATGATGATTGTTCCGAAAGTGAATTATATCTTAGAAATTTTTCCCTGTCTCTTACCTCGACGTACATATAAAGATATAGAGGGCCTTCTGACTAGATACTTGTGGCAAAACAAGACACCTAGGATAGCGAAACATAAGCTGCAAGCAGATAAGGAAAATGGGGGTGTCAGATTCCCTGATTTCCTGAAGTATCATCAATCTTTTCTTCTCAAACAAGGCGCTCGTTGGCTGGAAGATCCAGTACCGAGTAGACCTGTGTGGCTAGACATAGAAGAGGACCTTTGCAAACCGATTCCTCTTACTTTTCTCCCTGGTATGACTCTCCCATCAGACTCCCACTTTCCACCAATGCTTTTAGACACCTTAGGTGCCTTTAATAATCTTATGCAATCTTTAGACTCCCGACTCTGTCCGTTAGACAAGCTCCCACTTTGGTACAATACTCGATTTCGAATACAAAATAAACCGATGGCGTGGAGCCCCTGGTACACTAGGGGCATTTGGATTCCTAGTCAGTTGTTCCATGAAGGTCGCTGGAAAACTTTTAGTGAATTGCAAATTGAATTTGGTCTCCCAGCGAAATACTACTTTCAGTTGGTGCAACTTCAGCATTGCCTTCGGAGTGCTAAGGTGCTCCCGCCATCGGCCTCCCCTACACAAGGTTGGTTGGAGACTATCCGATCTATCGGTAATTCACCGGGTGTAGCATCCAATTTTTACAAAACCTTATGTAATGCTATAACTAGAGATACCCCTATAGCGCAGAAAGCATGGGAGAGAGAATTGCATGTGACTTTGACCCCGGAGCAATGGAGCCTTGTCTGGAGTAGAGTGACACGGGTCTCCCGATCCGCCTCACTCACTCAGACACTCTTCTTTCTAGCCCAACGGTGTTTTTACACTCCTGACAGATTAGCCAAATGGAACACTACTCAGGGCAATAGCTGTTGGACATGTCATGCGGCCATTGGTTCACTACCTCATGTTATGTATGAATGTCCCGCCCTACAGTATTACTGGCGTCGGGTCTGGGGTCGTATCCAGTCTATTTTGCACTTTCAAGAGCCCCTTTCTTGGAGGATAGTGGGACTTCGCTCAGCTGCGGGGATCCCCTCTCTTCCAAAAACGGCTTACTTCCTTTTGGACTTTATGCTTGGCATTGCTATTTCCCTAATCACGAAATACTGGAAAAATAGCTCTCATCTGAGCCCCAATGAATGGTGGAATCATGTCTGTCTCTACAGTAAATATGAACAAATACCTCGTATGTTTGCTTCCCCCATTCAGACTCCTCATCATCGGTCTAAATGGAAGATGCTCAATGACTATGTACATTCTGCTCAATGCTCTCATCTGACTGTCTAAATTTGTATATATCTTTGTCCCATGATTATTCTGTATCGCAGATACTCTTTTGATTGTTTTGATGTATAATCACTGTTGTTTGGAAGCGTTCACATGCTGACATAATCAGCTAGAGAAGAAGCGTGGGGGTGGGGGGTAATTGGGTTTACTTTTCTTTATTGTATACTTGTTTTGTCTCCTTTGGTGTGTTGTTTCTTTTGTTTGTTGCAAAATGAAAATAAAAGTTTAAAAAAAAAAAAAAAAAAACAGTCCAGGCAAGATATGAGCCCAGGACACCAAGCACTGTGGTCCAGGGCCAGAACCAGCAGGTTACAGCTGTCGTAGCTCCCAGGCCCTAGGAAAAGAGAGCATGGCAAGTCAGAGGGGAAGTCCAGTGTGACTGGTAGAGGTGCAAAGTGAAATAGTTCAGGCAGAAGATGAACCCAAGACCCCAAGCACTGAAGTTCAGGGCCAGAACCAGCAGGCTACAGCTGTCAGTGCGCCTAGGCCTTTGGAGGTCAGGGAACATGTCCCTGTGCATGTACAGCAATCAGGGCCGGCCCGTCCATTGAGCAAGAATGTTTTTTGCACAGGGCCCCGCGTTTCAGGGGGCCCCGCGCAAAGAACATTCTGCTTTTTTTTTTATTACATTTAAAAACAAAAACCTGGCTCTAGCTGCTGCCGCTGCCGCGTCCGTCGCAGCAGCGGCAGAATGGCGTGTCCCGCGGGGCCCCTTCTCCTCTTCGAGCCCTCTGCAAGGGCTTTCAGATTCGCGAAGGGAGAGTTGTGCTCCCTCGCGTCTCTGTAAAGCCCGCAGGGGCTAATGGGAAATTTCCCATCAGCCCCTTTAGACGCGAGGGGCTGATGGGAAATTTCCCATTAGCCCCTGCGGGCTTTACAGAGACGCGAGGGAGCACTCTCCCTTCGCGAATCTGAAAGCCCTTGCAGAGGGCTCGACGTGGAGAGGGGGCCCCGCGGGACACGCCATTCTGCCGCTGCTGCGACGGACGCGGCAGCAGCTAGAGCCAGGTTTTTGTTTTTAAATTTGCCGGAAGGGAAGGGAAGGGAAGGGGGGGGGCTGATGGAGGCTGTCTGGAAATGGGGTGATGGGGGGTTAGGACTGGAAATGTGCAAGGGGGGGGGGGTAGGACTGGAAAATTGCAAGGGGGGGGGGTTAGGACTGGAAAATGGCTGGGACTGATGGAGGCTGACTTGAAATGGGCTGGAGGGGGGGTTAGGACTGGCAATGGGCTGGGTCTGATGGCGGCTGACTGGAAATGGGCTGGGGAGGGGTTAGGACTGGAAATGGGCTGGGGGGGGGTTAAGACTGCTAATGGGCTGGGGCTGATGGAGGCTGACTGGAAATGGGCTGGGGGGGTTAAGACTGGTGATGGGCTGGGGGGGTTAAGACTGGTAATGGGCTGGGGGTTGATGGAGGCTGACTGGAAATGGGGTGATGGGGGGTTAGGACTGGAAATGGGCTGGGGGGGTTAAGACTGGTAATGGGCTGTGGGCTGATGGGGGCTGTCTGGAAATAGGGTGATGGGGGTTAGGATTGCTAATGGGCTATGGGGGGGGGTTAGGACTGCTAATGGGCTATGGGGGCGCTAGGACAGGAAAAGGGCTGATGGGGAGGGGTTAGGACTTGAGGTGGGCTGATGTGGTTAGGACTAGTAATGGGCTGTGGGCTGATGGGGGGGGGTTAGGACTGGCAATGGGCTATGGGGGGCTGACTGGAAATGGGCTGATGGGGTTAAGACTGGAAGTGGGCTGATGGGGGGTTAGGACTGGTAATGGGTTATAGGGGGGGCTTAAACTGAAAATGGGTTGATGGGGGGCTAGGACTGGTAATGGGTTGGGGGATTGCTATGACTGGAAATGGACTGAGTGGACGGGGAGGCTTGAACTGCAAATAGCTGATGGGGAGGGAGCTTGGAATGGAAATGGGCTGTGAGGGAAGGGAGCTAGAACTGAAAATGGGCTGATGGAGCAGCTAGGATAGGACTGGAAATGGGCTGTTGGGGGGAGCTAAGATTGGAAATGGGCTGTGGTGGGGGCTTGAATTGAAATGGACTCATGGAGGGGCTAGAACTGGAAGTAGGCTCATGGGGGGGCTTGGACTGGAATTGGGCTGAGTGGAGGGGAGCTAGGATTTGACATGGGCTGATGGTGGGGCTAGGAAATGACTAGAAATGGGCTGATGGGGGGCTAGGATTGGAAATGAGCTGATGAAGGGACTCAGACTGAAAATGGATGGGGGAGCTAGGACTGGAAATGGGTTGATGGGGGGCTAGGACTGGAAATGGGCTGATGCAGGGACTAGAAGGGAATGGATGCTGGGTGAGACTGGAACTAGAAGGGAGCTGATGTTGGGGGAGGATTAGAATGGGATGGGGCTGGGAGAGTAAAATGGAGAGGGGAAAAATATTTTGTGTGGGAGGGATGAAAAATCTACAATTGGCCGGGTATTGGGAGAGTAAGTGGGGATTGAGGATGGAGGGGTAAAATTTGTGTGGATGAAATAAGAATGAGGAAAGAGCAAAAGGATAAAGATTAGTATGTTAAAGCAGATGTAGAGAGAGAGGATGGAAAGAAAACTAGAAGAGAGAAGAAAGGACAAATGGACAGCAGACGATGGAGAGTTAGCAGAAAACATGAAGAAACCAGAAGAAAGTGGCTGGAGCAATTGCAACTGAAAAAAAATGCACAAAAGGTAGAAATATATCTCTTTATTTTGAATTTATTAACTGGAATATGAAAGTTCTGGGAAATGTGCATCATTAACGTCTGCGCTTTGTTTGGTACAAGAGGAAATTGATTTATAGTTTTATTTCTACAGTGTTGTTGTACATTCCAAGTTTGGCTTTTGGGGTTCCCAGTTTAAATTATTGCCTTCCTGTTTCTAAATTGCGATTCCTTGTTTGGTGATGGTCTATGTTCTGCATGTGTAACTGAGCTGAGGTATTCTGTTTATGTAATTCCTATTTGACATTGCCACTTGTTCTCTTTCCCCAGTATTCTCTGAAATGTACTGGTTTAATATTTGCAGTGTTTCCTTTTGATAGGTAGGGACTGGTGCTTTGTGAGTCCTGGTAATGCTGTCAGGATACAGCGGGTTTGCTATGGGTTCTAAATGGGCAGCGTTTGTAGTAGTTCCTAATGTGCCTGGCGGTTGGCACTGGATTATAGTAATGTAGAAATCTTTTAGTCTTTCTTTATCCATACACTCATTAAGAGACATGTTTACTAAAAGTTAGTGTATGGTAACATTATGCAAATATTTATGCAAATAAGGCCACTTATGCAAATGAGGCCCCGCACCGAGTCTCCGCACATGGCCCCGCACCCCCCTTGGGCCGCCCCTGACAGCAATTGCAATGACCAGCTGCAGCTCCAACCCCTCCCCGGCATGGCATGGCAGGGTGAAGTGCCACTGAGAGCAGATGGGGACATGGCACATGATGGGCATGCGCAGAGCACCAACAGCACCACCCAATGAGCAGGCAGGTCTGTGCTCTGACACGGGTGAATGATGAGGTTTATCATGGGTGAACAGGATGTACTCTCAAAACAGGATTTATTTTATACATTTCAAGGCAATTTATTATCCAAGAGTGTAGGACACTGTCAAAAGCTTTCTTATAATCAATCCACGATATACTGAGAATTCCGCTTTACTTAGCGCTGGCCATGATGGTCCTATTCAACATTAATTGGTCTTTGGTGCCATATACTCCTCTCTTGTTGCCCTTTTGCTCTATTGCTATGATGTTATTGGACTCGATAGGATCATATATTCTGTCTGCATCTATTGCAGTGAACAGCTTATAGACTGTATGGTCTAATTGTTGGGAATGTTACTTGGGTCTCCTTTTGAAAGGAGAAAGGTTTGTCCTGTAGCAAGCCATTGTGGTGTTAAATCTGACTGCTTCAACAATTGATTTTTGCAATTCACCAGGTCTGGGTAGAGTGATGTTAACTGTTTGAGCCAAAAGTTTGTTACTCCATCTGGGCCAGGGCTCTTCCAGTTTGGGGCTCACTTTAACCTACTTTCCAGCTTTCCAGCTTTTTTGTTGTTATGGCATGTCATTCCATAAGTTTGATGTTTGCTTTTTCTAAATGTTCCTGTATGCAGGGTAACTATTCTGCTTCCTGATTATGCTTTATAGGGTCCTCATATAGCTTTCTCCAGAAGATTTCTGTTTTGACTTGGTTGGTGGTGTTTTTACCATCTTATTGCTCTTTCCCAATCCTCTGTAAAATTGTTTTGAGTTCTCTCTAAATAGCTTATTTTGATATCTTTCTTTTTATTTTCATCATATCTTCACAATTTTTGCGCTTCTGCTAATACTTTCAATATATTGTTGGAGCATATAAATTTCAAGTCTTCTTCTGTTAATGCAGCATGCTTCAGCTTGATGTCGTAGATCTTTCTTAATATCTTTGATGACCTTAATCCTTTTAGATACCCATCTATCAGGGAAACCTCTGTACGCAATGACTGTATTTTTCCCTTGATGTGCTTTTTCCAAGGAGGGACTGTGATTTTTTTATTTTTCTTCTGGCCCTGCACTTTAGCTGATAGTATTCTTGCAGTAATAATTTTAGCTGCACAATATTGTATTCAATTTATTTTAGTGATTTCAATAAATGGTGCCTTTATAATGGATATGGTCTTGTTCATTTTTATGATTATACTTTTAACCTTAGGTATTAAAATTTAACTTGGGTAATCATTCCCTTGCCTGGGACCCAGCATATTCATCATTTTCCTTGTGTAGTAGGAGTTCTTGAATTCCTCCACCTCTGGGTCTTTCTCCTCTCTTCCTTCCTCCTCTTCAGTTGATTGGTTGACCTGTCCTGTAGTTACCTCACTCTCCTGCATTTCCAGATCTCCAAACTCCATCTCCCCCCCAACTGCTCATTGTGTTTTTGTGTATTCCTTTCTTCTGGTACTCTCACCCAGGTTGCCTCCTCCTCCCTGTATTTTCTTTTCCATGGAAGACCTTAGTTGCTTCAAGATGTTATCATTCACATACTTCTTTGCTTTGATCTTCAGAATTAAAGATCTTAAATTTGCATGTTGCTTTTTGCAGTTATTCTTGTGGCAATTTTCCTCTTTCTTTCATTTTTTGGCAGATTCTCCTTATATACCCTCTTGATTTAAATATAGTGTTTGTAGAATAAAAGTAGCAGCACATTATCTCCTCCTTATCTACAGAAGTCCACTTAACTGTAGTTAATTCTCTTAACTTTTTCATTAATTTCCATCATGCTGTTCAATTTTCTCCTGCACCTTAAAGATAGGTGGGAGTTTTCCATCGCCTATCTTTATGGTGCTGATCTCTAACCAGGCAGCATGCAATATCGCTGCTGCCCAGTTAGCACTTGTCACCGCCTCCGCTGCACCCTGGAACGCCCCCAATGGATAGCATCGGGGCACATAGGGAACTTAGATGGGGATATTCAATGACATTAGCTGTGTAAGTGTCATTGAATATCCCCAGTTAAGGCTTTTACAGGTTTCATGGGCTGTAAACCATGTAAATGCCTTTCGAATATCGGGCCCTATGTGTCTTTATAAATACCAGCAAAAATGCTACGGAAATTGCAGCTAAAATGAACTTGTGTACATTTGCACTTCCATGGGAACAGGTCTAAATGTACATGTGCTTAGTATGCAAGCATGCAAGTATTTTTCAAAGAGCAGGGGTAAACAGTGGTTCCACATGTGCTCCACCCCCAAGCTACCTACGCCTGAGATGCATAAAAATACATACGCTGTTGTCATCATGTGTAATATTACATGGGTGGCAATTGTGTAAGAAGCTTTTTCCATGTGTATACTAGCATATACATTCAAAAAAAGCTTTCTTAATACTCACATGAGTAAACTTTTGCAAACCATTTTTGCATGTAAAATGGCATTTTATGCATGTAAATGTGCTCTTATAAAATTAGGTCAGGCCTAAAGGTACATGAAGCACTTCTACAATAGAGATGAGCAGAGTGTGGTTAGAGTCACAGTTTACACGTATTTTATAAAATATGGCATTGTACATACTTTATGTTCTGTCATTTATACCTGCATGAGATCAGATATAATGTCCACAATTTTAATCTTGGTGCATTTTCTTCAGGGTAAAAATGAATGCCTTCCTTCCCTATTAACCTTGGTGCCCTGTTATAAAAGCACTTGCTAAAAATCTAAACTTGCTAATGACACAAAGAAAAACAGTGCTACTAAAGCCTGCCTATCTCTCCTTCTGGGCTCTGTCTGTGTTGTTATGAGTTTCTCTCTGTTTTTGTTTTCTACTTTTGGAATTAAGAAGCCTTGTTTCTACTTAGCATATTTCTCTATTTCCTTTCCACCTGAATTCAAGACAGCAAATAGTGTTCTTTATTTTATTTCTCTAGCCAGGTGCTGATGTCATCATCAAACATGGGATTTACTGAAAGTATGGGGGTCATTTTAGAAGCCTTATTCATTCTTTGGATGTCTAAAAACTACTACTACTACTACTGAGCATTTGTATAGCGCTATAAGTCGTACGCAGCGCTGCACAGACATGTAAGAGACAGTCCCTGCTCATCAGAGTTTACAATCTAGTCAAGAGAGACAACACAGAAGGTGTAGGCAAGGATAAAACAAGGGGAAAGAAAAAGAAAACAGAGATCAGGTGAGTCAAGATCCAAAAGCAGCAGTGAAGAGATAAGTTTTCAGCCTGGATTTGAAGAGGGTTAGAGAAGGTGCCTGGTGTACAGACACAGGTAGTTTGTTCCAGGCGTAAGGTGCAGCAAAATGAAAGGAGCGAAGTCTGGAGTTAGCACTAGAAGAGAAGGGCACAGATAGAAGCAGTTTGCTAGAAGAGCGGAGTTCCTGAGGGGGGTTGTAAGGAGAGATAAGAGAAGAAAGATAGCTAGGAACCGCAGAGTGAATGCATTTATAGGTCAGCAGGAGACGTCTGAACTGGATGCGGAAACAGATAGGGAGCCAATGGATAGGGAGCCAAAACAGGCTTGGAGATGTCCAAAGCACAGCAACATCTCCAGAGCAATTTTAAAAGTCAGTCATGAGGGCATCCGAATCTGAAGGGCAGCATGGAGGAGGCATGGCTGTGGCATTCCCAAGAACCTGGAAGTGTGGTTAGGGCATCCCCATGAACCCAGATATCCTTGTATCATCATAGAAATGTCTGGCATCACGTCTAACCCTATGCTTTTTCCGAGGCACGAAGAAGTACTTCTCAGTCATATCAGACTACTTCACAGCTGTCACAAACCTTCTCGCAGAATTAAATCTAGCAGTGAATAAAAAGAAGACAGAGGCACAACTAATCTTCTGAGACCCAGCTTTCAATCCGCCAGAGAAAATCATACTTCAACACGCTGAAATTAACATAAAAAGGGACTTCAAATACCTTGGCATAACTCTCAACAGAAATCAACATACTTTCACATATCAAGAAGGCAGCCAATATATCATACCTGAAACTTAGGGCCTTCCGACATCTAAGTTCTATTCTCTAAGACAACGATTACAAATCAATTTTCCAGGTCATCATCATGCCACATCACAATTATGGCAACATACTGTATCAGGGACTGTCAAAACAGGCACTGTATCCACTACAATTAGTACAGAACACTGCCGCTAGACTCCTAACCCCGACTCTCAGGAGATTACATTGGCTAGCAATTGCCTAAAGGATTAAACAGAAGACCGTAACCACCATCTATAAAATCCTTCATAAACTATCTGCTCCCTGTCTTGAAGATCTAATCTTAAGAACATCGACAACAAGGCCCAGAAAATCAGCAAATTGGAATTTTCTTGCCATCCCCACCTTCAAGACCAAATGCACGCAGAATACAAGCAATAGAGCCTTCATGCTATTCGCTCCAATGATTTAAAACTCATTACCAGAAGCCATTAGATCTGCACAATCTCCACAAGATCTGAGGAAACTATTAAAAACACATCTCTTCATTGAACATTTTGGTCCTAATAACATTACCTAACTGTATACATGATAACTGTCCCCTCACCATTATCTTATGTGTAACCCCCCATATTTATCGCCAAGTTTACTTGCTCATGTTCTATGTAACACAATTCTCCTGAGCTTGTATACTGTTGTTCTATGTAAACTGCTTTGAATTAAAGGTGGTATATAAAAACCTGTTAAATAAATAAATACTGTAAGTATGGAGAAGGCATGGCCGTGGAATTCCCTGGAACCCAGACATCCTTGTCCCATCACAGAAATGTCTGGCATCATATCTAATCTTGAACCTGCTCCAAGGCACTAACAAGCTTTTGAAAAGTGCTCATTTTAGCTGAAAAGCATCCAGAAGGTATAGAGAACAATGCATTCACCCCAAGTACTCATCACAATGTCAACAGCAGCAGCATTTGAACCCTGACTACCCTGTGCCTAGCTGACTATTCTAATCATTAGACTCTCCTAGACATCCAGGTTCTGTAATACCATTCTCGGAATGTCTAGATAGATGTCTCCACAGACGTCCATATCAAGCATGTCCAGGTTTGTGAAATCATATCCACACTTGGACATGCCTGCGTTTTTTTCAGATGTTTTGGCTTAGACATCCCAGATTGCACTTAGATAGATCTTCTAAAATTCCCCTCTATGTATTTATGTTTAGTAAAAGCTGCCTTTCTATTTTAAAACACAGCAGTTTACATACCAACATTTAAAAGGGTACAGTATAGAGAGGAATACCATATAATAACAAGCAAGAGAAAAAAAACAAATTTAAAGGAGCAGCAGAAAGAGAACTCACTGGGCCCCTAGTCAAACTATGCCCCAAAGATCTGAAGGAGTATGTGAGTTTTTAATTATGTTTCGAAAGTAGGATATGAAGATTTAAGATGAATACTCTATGGTAGAGAATTCAAAAGGATAGGAACACAGAAATAGAAAGCATAACAACAGATGAATTCTAGCCTAGCTTTAGATGGAGGGGGATAGGAAGTCTGTTATCATGTAAGGCAGTGTTTTTCAACCTTTTTTGTGCAAAGGCACACTTTTTTCATGAAAAAAATCACGAGGCAGACCACCATTAGAAAATGTTAAAAAAATTTACCTCTGTGCCTATATTGACTATATATAAAGTAATTCTCTTGAATAGGAATCAAACACTCACACCAACCTCCCTCCCCTGCTGGTTCACACCAACCCCCCTCCCCTGCTGGTTCACTCACACCACCCCCCCCCCTCCACTGCTGGTTCACTCACCCAGCCCCCTGTCACTTACTCACCCCTCCTGCTGGGTCACTCACTCACTTACCCCCTCTCCCCTGCTGGTTCACTCACACCATCGCCCCCCCCCCCTTGCTGGTTCACTCACACCACCCCCCCCTCCACTGCTGGTTCACTCACACTCCCCCCCCTTGCTGGTTCACTCACACTCCCCCCCCCTTGCTGGTTCACTCACACACACACACACCCTCTGCCCAAGCCGCTGCTTCTGCTTTGTACAGAGCAGCGGCTGCACTACACTTACATTGAAAAGTAAAGAGAAACTGTGTCAGGAGCCCTCCGGTCATCGCAGAGCCCGAGGAAGTGATGTCATGGGGCGGGCTCCTCACAGGCTGTCTTTCCTTTTCAAATTAACTTTATTGCAGCTAAAGTTAATTTGAAAAGGAAAGACAGCCTGTGAGGAGCCCGCCCCCATGACATCACTTCCTCGGGCTCTGCATGATCGGAGGGCTCCTGACACAGTTTCTCTTTACTTTTCAATGTAAGTGTAGTGCAGCCGCTGCTCTGTACAAAGCAGAACCAGCGGCTGCACTGCTATAGGGAATCGCGATCGCGTTCGCGCCGCGGACTTCGGCACAAAAGCCGGTTTTTTTCTCTGGCCGCTCCCGATCTTGCGGCCAGAGCAAAAAACCGGCTTTTCAATGGCCGGTTTTACAACTGTGCTGGCAGCCGGCCTGGCCATGGAAAAACCGGCCAGGCCGGCTGAAAACCGGCCGGTTGGCAACCCTAATTTGTGAGCCGAGGCCACATGTTACGGATGAAATTGGAATTTTTCCCACGGCACACCAGACAATATCTCACGGCACACTAGTGTGCCGCGGCACAGTGGTTGAAAAACGCTGATGTAAGGAATGCCACATAAAAGGTGGGTATAAAAGACAATACAATAATATAGGCAGGGATAGGCTTGTCTAGTTGCTTTTCAAAAAGTTACAGTATGATTGGTAAAGTACCTTTTGCCCTCCTCCCTAAGTATATTTGGTTTGTCCGCCCTTTTCCCCCTCCAGGCATTGTTTGCTGCCAAAATGAATGTAATTTGTAAGAATTCAGCTCAAGCTATTGTCTTATTAATGATATGTACATTAAACATCATGTTTCATTATTTGTTAGAAAACTAAGGCACATCCCTAGAAGTTCATATGCTTACAAATAAAACCTTGACACAAGAAATCAGATATTGTGCTAAAGAAAACCACAAGGGCAGCATTATTAAGTGAAGTGTCAATGTCAAATGACTCTTCTCTGCTATGTACAGAGAAAGAGAAGATCTTCAAGTACCAACAAATGCAATCAGCAATCAAGAAAATGTGGCGAAAGATAAAAATATTTCAGAATTGTATTGGGTGACACTAGTATAATTAAAAAATAATTTCAAAACATATCTTGATAGGTTGCCTATATCTAAATGTGGAGAAGTAGCCTAGTGGCTAGAGCACTGTCTTGATAACCAAAAGACCAACATTCAATCCCCACTAGCAATCCTTGTTGCCTTGGGCAAGTCACTTAGCCCTCCATTTCCTTGGAAGAAAGGCATGGCAATCTACTTCTGGTCACACTGCCAAGAAAATCTAGGAGCTGTTGAGTCAGCACTTTTGAAGGCACACTTTGCACTTTATACGTTTATGCCAAAAGACGTTTCTCTTTGTCATAAAACAAATGTTGAGATTAATAAAACTGAGATAATCTCCAAGATACTCTGGTATGGGGTGAAGTTCATTCATGTCATAGTGTGAGAAAGGAAAGACTGGCCAAGGCCCCAAAACAAGGTTAGAGACTATAGCAGAGACTGATGAGCTTTTGTGTGATAAGGTAACTTACACTAATATAGATCATCCTGTCTATGGCAATCTTAATCTTGATATGGATAGTGATGACCCTATTTATGGTACTCTTGATATAGCTACAGATAGTAATGAAGGCACAGATAATGACGGAGAAACAGGACTGTGAAGGTGGCTATAGCCATATACCTTTAATCAGGTATAAATATATGCTTATTGAAATGCCAGGCTGAACTGCAAAATATACATTTTTAGATAGAAGCTTCTGTCTCTGTAAAAACTGCTGACAGTTATCGCAAAAGAGATCAACTAACACAGCTACTGTTACCAAAGGTTATCTTCTGCAAATTTTGAGGACTTTCTGTGAGACAGACATCCCTCCACCCTTCTTGTGGTAAATGATGGATCAAATTTTAGATAACAACTAATGTCAGCACTATTGCATGAACTTTCTGAGAATCAGGGATCTTAGGTCAACGTGTAACTGGAAATCAAATAAAAGTTTGAGCAATCAGCAGAATTTAGAAAGAAATCATAAGTGTAACTAATCAGCTCTTGTTTGATGAAAGAATTGTAGCGACCCCTGCTGTCACATTGTGATTATGGTCATGGCCTTGTAACTTCCGCTTTTATATGACTTTTGTAAAGCATCAGCAGAAAAATTATTCTGTAAGCAGATTTTATTCCAGATCTGTAATTTTGTAATATGAATATCATCCGATGTTAATTAAAAATTAACTATGTCAGCTGATACTTCTTAATAAAAGGCAGATCTCTGGTGGAAGATTTTCAAAGGTGGTTAGAGGAGGAGCCATGATTTGGACCCCCTGACGATCTTCCTTCTAGAGCTCTGGAATTAATATAACTGCTTTTCTGTGTATGTGTCTTGTTTTTTTTCCTTCCTGTTAGAAGGGCCAGGTAAGCCTAAGAATCCAGGTAGGAGGGCCTGCCCCAAAAAGGGCACAACAGTTGGTGCCATAGACTCTGATTACCTGTAACAACCGGTACGTCTCTACAGTGAAGCCGGCTGCCCTTCAAACAGGTACAAAAAAGCGTGGACGTGGGCAGTGTTCTGTCGTATTAAAAGGCTGTGATCTCTCGTGAGTATTAAGAGGCAGGTTTCTGTCATGTTAAAATGGGCAATAAGGCCAGTAAAATTAAACAGAAAACTCAGTTAGATGAGTGGGGCGAAAAAGCCCATAGTATAGGGCTGAAAAAGGGAAGCCCAAATTATGAAATGAGGCGCAGGTTTGGTGATAGCGCCCTTGATTATGTTGGCCATTGGCATTCGATGACTGCCTCTAACACCAGTTTGCAGTTCCCGCTTGGTGGAACCTTACAGGAGGACAAACTGCATTGGTTACAGTATGAGATGGCCCTTGATGACTTGGGGCAACCTCATAACAGTCACGAATGGGTCATATATGGGTGGTGGCAGTCTAAGGCTGCCGAAAAAGCTCAAAAAGCCACCGATTCTGTGTTCGAAAAATTTAAAGATCAAGTGTTTAGAATGGAGGAACAAATATGTGTTTTGACTAAACAGACAGAAGCTGAAATTAAGACTAGTAATTCTAGCAGTAGTCCCCTTCTGAAAAATTGTGAACGCAGTACTGTTTCTTCTGCTCCTCCAGCCTATGAGGAGGAGTTCACTGCACTGGCTGTATCACTAACTATGAATAGTGCTGCAGCACCAGCATCCCACCAAGATCAGGAGTCGGCGCTCATCCATTTGGATGATATGCCTGGTGCTTCCACCCCTATTAAATCCATAGCCGATATTCACCCCGTAAGATCTACTTCAGGTGTAATGCTGCTTCCCCTGGTTCCCCAATCCCTATATCTGTGGCCAACACCACCTCTTTAATTATGCCAGGTGGTCCCTTTTCCGTTATCCCTGAAGAACCTGTAGTTATCCGCCGCATCACCCGGGCTCAACAGTTAAAAAATGAAATTTTGGATCTTGAGCAATTACTAGGGGTAGAAGCAAGTCAACTTGAATTAATAATCACTAAAGAGCAGTTGACTTTAAATCTTGCTCACTTAGCAGAAAAAGCCCGCATGTTGACTGAGGCCATCATAACTACGCTTGAGGCACTTGACCTACAAGTAAAACAGCATAAACTAACGCTGTTGCCGTGCAGTCAAAATAAGGAGCTGGTATCAGAAGCCATGGCTGCAGTTGCCAAAGGAACTGGCCATTGGATGACAGCTCCTTTGATTCCTAAATGGAAGCACTTGCAGCGCTTGACTTTAGAGCTAGGGGAATTTTTAACCTTAAACCAGGAGGTTAGAGAGGAGAAAGAACGAAATAAGAAAATAGACCTGCTTGCTCCGTTCAGAGCATTCCCTAGGGGGAATGGTGGTTTAGTTACTTTAGCATCTCATTGGTCCCTGGCAGAAATGTTTAATTTAGCTAGATCATGTCCTGACTCCCGTGAAAAACCTGGTCAGTTTGTAGATTATTGGCGCCAGCTAATAACTACTTATGACCCCTCCTGGGTAGATTTGCAAAATTTGTTGAAATCAGTCTTTTAAAATCCAATAGAGTTGTGGGCAGTCACCCACCCCCAACTGCGTGATAACGCAGCCTGGGAATGGCCCCTTGCAGATCCTGTCACCAATTCTTCTGATATTGCCCAAATGATTGCCTTCCTGGAAGACCGGAATAATTTGTTAAAAGCTATTGAAAAGAAATGCACCCCTGTGAAAGATTTGTCCAAGCTATTAGACCTGAGGCAGGGAAGGGATGAGGCTGTTGCCCAGTTTCATACTCGGTGTTGTTTAGCGTTCCGAGATTTTTCCCTTCAGAATGGTGAAATGGAAGGATTTGTCTCAATTTTTGTGAATGGATTACAGTCGGAAATAAAAGCTATTCTTGAAAATGCTTTGCTTGGATGGTCCACCAAGTCTGCACAGGAGATATTGGAAGCTGCCTTGCATGCGGAAAAGCGGATCCAGAAGCAGAAGGATGAAGACAAAGGTAAAATGGAGAAACAATGCCAAAAACGTTTAAATCTCCAAGTAGCAACTTATGAATCAAATTTCAGGGGGAGAGGCAGAGCAAGTGGTGGCAGAGGTGGCAGGGGCACTGTACCCTTTAGGGGTCGGGGCCATGGATATATGGGGAGATATCAAGGAGACTGCACCTGTTTTAGGTGCAGCAAATTGGGGCATATTGTAAGAGACTGTACTATGCCAAGGAGCGACCCTCCCCAATCTGAAGCGCGTCACAATGCTGTAGGAGCCAGTTACTCGCATGCCCCATATCCTGTCTTCACTCCTAATCAGCCTTCAGTCATGACTCAATATTACGCAGAAACTGACCTTGACTATAGTGAGGACTGACTAGGCTTGGTTGTGCACCCCAATACACAAGGAGAAATACTCTCTACAATCTTGGGGTATGAATTGCTTTTCCTGTTAGATACAGGCACCTCCATGTCTGCCATAGCTCTATCACAATTGCCCCCACCCCTGTTTGAGGCGCTGCCTACAGCTCCTAGAGTCCCTTGTGAAGGAATTGAGGGAAGAACTATAATGCACCAAAAATCGACTGATGTACCCCTTCTAGTGGAAGCAAATTGTATCATACAGATTTTCTGGTTGGCCCTACTTTGCCTGTCAATTTGCTTGGGCGGGATTTTCTCTCCAGAAACAAAACTGTTATCAGCTGGGAAACCGGCACTTTGACCTGTAACTTGTGTCCCCTGCAAGTCCAACAGCCTGTAGCTGTGACTCCGACTGCCGTGACCGCTCCACACTTGGACACCCTTCCTTCAACTTTGTGGGCTGTACCAGGTAATGATATTGGACATCTCAACATTTCCCCGGTCAAGATTGAAGTACGGCCGGGAGCTCCATTGCCTTATGTGCGCCAGTATCCTCTACCTGCTGCTTCAGTGGCTGGAATACAGCCAGTGATTGAAAACCTGCTAGCCCAGGGTGTGTTGGTACCAACTTCTTCTCCTTGCAATACTCCTATTTTATCTGTACTAAAGGCTGATGGTAAGTCTTACAGATTTGTGCAAGATTTGCGAGCCATTAATCTCATTGTCCTACCAGTTTTTCCCCTCGTACCCAATCTTCATGATATTTGGACTCGTATACCATGTGACTCCACCCACTTTTTGGTTATAGATTTAAGCTCCACCTATTATTCAGTACCGGTAGGGGCGGAGTCGAGATACTTATTTGCCTTCTCGTACGAGGGGCGTCAATACACTTGGACCACCCTTTCTCAAGGATACACTGAGAGTCCTGCTTATTTTTCACAGGCCCTTAAAGCTGCTTTACAGGACTTGGCATTGGACAAATCTACCTTGATACAGTATGTTGATGATTTACTTATTTGTTCTCCTTGTTATGATGCTTGTGTTGCTGATACTATGTTAACTCTTGTACATATCTCTCATTTGGGATTGAAAGTTAATCAGTCTAAGCTGCAATTTTCCCTTCCACAAGTAGTATTTCTTGGTGTTTGTCTTTCCTCAGCTGGCCGCTCTATTACGGCCCAGTGAATTGGTCCTATTATGTCTATGCCTTTCCCTGCTACTGTTCCTTATATACGCCGCTTTTTAGGTCTTTTAGTATTTTGCCGCCAGTGGATCCCTGATTTTGCTGAGCTTGCTGCTCCACTGTATGCCCTTCTTGGCCGTGAGGCTCCGGAGGGTATTATAGTTCCTACTGAAGCACAGCATAATGCTTTCCACTCCCTGCGCCAAGCCCTACTGACTACACCCTGTCTTTCTTTCCCTGACTATGCTTTGCCCTTCTGTCTTTATGTAGCTACTTCCACCAATGCTGCTGTCTGTGTCTTTGCAAAAACAAGACACCGTTGCAACCCCCCAAAAAAAGTATTTTAGTATATTTTTTTGTCGGATATAAATCGTGAGGAGGAGGCTCTGTGAACCAACCCCCAAACACGATACATATCCTTTTTATTCAACCACATAGGTTTAAATACTCAAAATTTAAATACGCAAAAGCATTTCATCAATAAAAGAACACTGCACTTATCTGTAAACATGCGCGACGTGCACGTTTCGGGGGAAAAAACCCCTGCATCAAGCGCTCAGAACTCGACTTGTAGAAAACTAAATCCACCATGAGACTGCCTGAAGCCTATCCAACCAATTTGTTATCTGCTGCTACAGTTTTGAAGTGTTTGCTTACCCAGTTTATTCCTGTATGGGGAGTACCCCTGGTTTTGTCTTCCGATCAAGGCCCAGCATTCACGGCAGAAGTCTGGAAAGGCATAACCGCATTTTTTGGCCTTCATCAGCAACTTCATCCTCCGTATCATCCGCAAAGCTCTGGCCAAATGGAATGGATGAATCGGATGCTGAAGGTGCTCCTCCATTCCCTAACTCATGATTGGAGTTGGGATTGGGTGGAAGCTCTCCCATTTGCTCTATTTTCAATCCACAGCTCTCCTCAAAGAACTCGAAAGGGCCTCATCCCCTATGAAATTGTGACCGGACGTCCGGAAACAACTCCAGCCCATGTTATAATGGCACCAGATCAATTGCCCGATCCCCAACTACTGCGCAGCAATCTATTATCCTACTGTAAATATCTGTACCAAACGTTGGTATCTCCTTCCTTTTTGCAGCTTATGAAGCAGAGTGCTCAGACGTGGAGCCTGGAGATTGGGTGCTCATCAAGGATCCGATGCCGAAGTCTGCTTTGGCAGCAAGGTTCCTGGGACCATTCCAAGTGTTGGTGGTGGGATATTCAGCATTGAAAGTGAAAGGACAGAAAACTTGGATACATTTGGACCAGTGCAAGAAAGCACCACAACCTGGATAAGACAACTTCCCTGTACACAGCCTAAGTTGGAACCAGAGGAATTTGAGATTGAACTGGAATCGCTTCCCCCCATTTTAACGCCGCTCAACCAAGAAAGTGGGTGTGAAGTTGTTGGACAGTTACAACCCACCTCAGACTTGTCCTCACAGCGTTGGCTGATATGTATGCTTTCAGTGGCATTGGCACTGTTTTTGTGTTTGTTAATCTGGTGTGTGGGATTTCTTTCCCAAGAGTAGGGGGTGTGGAGACTTGGATGAAAGAGATATTAGGGATAGGTACACCAAGGCTAGGACTTATTCAAAAGGCAATAGGAAAATTGATTCTAGCCCTGGTACCAGCCCCTACACCCTTGTTGGTTCATGATCATATGGTTCCTGTGTATGATCCGCATGCTCCTTGGGCAAAACATGGTGTTTTTTATAATGTGTTTCATTCTCACATTTATTCCTTAATTCAGCGCTTTAACATTTCCAATTGCGCTGTGTGCTTACCTCACCCAGCAGCTACGCAGTTTGGGTTTTTGCCCCGACCTTGACCCATTTCTCTGCAAGAATTAAAGGAGTTGTCTGTGAATGAAACCTTATTCAATCTTACTGTAACATGGTCAGACGTGGCAGCCCCTGCTCCAAGAATCAGTCCTCAGCTCGTTACCAACCCCTCTATTTGCTTTCAGCAGGAGGGGACTTACCCTGTGGGGGAAACCCCTCTATCTAGTTGTCAGACCATTATGACTAACAATCATGTGTATTTGGTGATGGACAATCCCACAGTGAGTTCTGTATGAGCCCATTCTAATCTGAGGGTTGTTAATGCTTTCACTGGTCCTAAAACTCATCTTGACCAGTATGGATTACAGTATTATGGCCAGGATGGGCTACCAATATATGGAAAATATAGATTGGAAAAAAACAAAAATGGTTCAGGATATGGCTATGTTGATAACTATGTATATCCCTATTTAGGATACTATCACCCGTGGTTAAGGGATATTTGGTCTGGGACTGAAGTTCTGCTTACAGAACCCAAAGATTATAAAATTTGGCCTGATGGACTCCTTGCATTAATGGGTCATTACTTTGTGTGTGAAACCCTAGCTTATGTTCGGTTGCCTGCTGATTGGTTCTGCAACTGCTACATAGCTACCCTTGACCTGCCATGGAAATTTGTCCCTTATGAGTCTTTGCTTGGGGTGTCCCCTAGCCGTCCTCGTAGAGCTGCGGATGACCACAGTGCAGATATAAGTGCAGCACGTAAACTGCTAGATGATACTACTATGCTTACCCATAAAGAAGTAAACACCTTTACTGGAACAGTTTGGCTCAGTACCTTTGGTTCCATACATCCTACAGAACGTTATGGTGAACAAATATTGCAAACATATGCCCTGATAGAAGCAACAGCTCAGGATCTGACTGATGCCCTCACAGTCATGCAAGGTACTGTTCACAAACTAACCGCTTATTCCGCCCAAAACTGTATGGCCTTAAATTATTTAATAGCCAAGGAAGGCAGAGTTTGTGGTGTTGTCCACGAGCACTGCTGTACATTCATTGACTCCCAGCGAAAGGTGGTAACTAATATCCTAGATCAGATAAGAAAGGAAACCCATTTTTCAAAAGATAACATTGAAGGTACTTCTGATTCCGTATGGCCCTGGTTTGAAAATATGTGGGGTGGCCTGTCAGGTCCCTTAAAGGCCTTACTGATGGGCCTTTTTGTGTTCCTGGTAGCCCTCCTGCTTCTAGGGATAGGCCTTGCCTATTTTATGAAATGTTGTACTTCATAATGGCAAAGACCATTAATACTATTGCAGTCCTTAGGCTACGAAGTGTTCTCAGTTCTGGAGATTTACTCAGAGAATTGCCTTTTAATGTAGAATGTGGTTCTGAGCAGAAACAAAGGGAGGACTGTGAGAAAGGAAGGACTGGCCAAGGCCCCAGAACAAGGTTAGAGACTATAGCAGAGACTGATGAGCTTTTGTGTGATAAGGTAACTTACACTAATATAGATCATCCAGTCTATGGGAATCTTGATCTTGATATGGATAGTGATGACCCTATTTATGGTACTCTTGAAATAGATACAGATAGTAATGAAGGCACAGATAATGACAGAGAAACAGGATTGTGAAGGTGGCTATAGCCATCTACCTTTAATCAGGTAGAAATATATGCTTATTGAAATGCCAGGCTGAACTGCAAAATATACATTTTTAGATAGAAGCTTCTGTCTCTGTAAAAACTGCTGACAGTTTTTGCAAAAGAGATTAACTAACAGATTGTGTACACAGCTACTGTCACCAAAGGTTAGCTTCTGCAAATTTTGAGGACTTTCTATGAGACAGACATCCCTCCGCCCTTCTTGTGGTAAATGATGGGTCAAATTTTAGATAACAACTAATGTCAGCACTATTGCATGAACTTTCTGAGAATCAGGGATCTTAGGTCAACATGTAACTGGAAATCAAATAAAAGCTTGAGCAATCAGCAGAATTTAGAAAGAAATTATAAGTGTAACTAATCAGCTCTTGTTTGATGAAAGAATTGTAGCGACCCATGCTGTCACTTTGTGATTATGGTCATGGCCTTGTAACTTCCGCTTTTATATGACTTTTGCAAAGCATCAGCAGAAAAATTATCCTGTAAGCAGATTTTATTCCAGATCTGTAATTTTGTAATATGAATATCATCCGATGTTAATTAAAAATTAACTATGTCAGCTGATACTTCTTAATAAAAGGCAGATCTCTGGTGGAAGATTTTCAAAGGTGGTTAGAGGAGGAGCCATGATTTGGACCCCCTGACGATCTTCCTTCTAGAGCTCTGGAATTAATATAACTGCTTTTCTGTGTATGTGTCTTGTTTTTTTTCCTTCCTGTTAGTAGGGCCAGGTAAGCCTAAGGATCCAGGTAGGAAGGCCTGCCCCAAAAAGGGCACAACACATAATATGTACAAAATTAATCCATTTGCGATATTGCCCTGTAATTGACCAAGGTCTTCATCATCCCTCTTCTCCTACTTGCCCAGATTTGTTTCTTCAAAAATAAGCTTTCCTCTGTATTTTCCTCATGTCCAAGGAAGTTCAGCCAAAACAGGGCACAAGAAATGGGTGTCTACCTGAATCCACCACTTACACAGTCATCTTTCTTTTTCACACTAGCAGCATCAGAGAGGTAAAACTTCTAAGCAAACAAAATAATAAAGTAATCATGGCTGAATATGCCAGTGTTGTTTCAGTAATCAAGTAGGATAAAAGGAAGATACAAAATAATAATAAAAAAATAACCTAAACAGATCTTTTTGAAGTGGGGAGTAGAGGAAATAAAAGGGCTAAGGTCCCATTGCTGACTTGCTAGCACCCCAGTTCCATACATTTTAATAAAATATTTATAGACAAGTCAATATTTAGGCAGGGAGGTCAGTGTTTCTTTGACATGCTAGCCACCATGGTTAAATATAAACTGGATATTCAGGGCCAGTATACTGATAGTGGCCAGCATTAAATATCATGATTTTGTGGTCAGTACTGACAAGATCTACATAGCAGTTATTTTCAGCACCACTACGGAGGTCATTCCAGAACAGTGGAATGAGTGGCCTAGTGGTTGGGGCAAGGTACTTCAGGCCAGAAGGTCAGGGGTTCAAATCCCACTAGAGGACAGCAACCTTGGGCCGGAAGGACTGGGGTGTCTAGTCCCACAGGTGCTCCTTGTGGTCTTGGGCAAGCCACTTAACCCTCCATAGCCCATGTTCCCTGTAAAATAGTTATCTCCAAATTATAATGCCCTATTCAATGTAATTTCAGTTTGTTCAATGTAAACCACACTAATGCAGAATAGCACGGTATATAAGAGAAAATAAATAAAATAACAGGAGTAAGCCATTTGGATGTGTGACTTAGATGTTTTTCTCGCAAAAATGTCAAGGACCCTAATTTGAAATACCTGCAGCCTGCACGTACAGGCACTAAAATGGGGATCTCAGAATGTAGGCAGGAGGGGGCGGAATAGGGGGCATGGTCAGCCACGGAGACGTATAAAGCATATTCAGGAAAGGTCCATGTATGTCCTCGGTGTTTCACCCATATGTTCACGTTATACCTGTTGAAAAGAGGAATAACGGCTGAACTTAGAAAATATTCTGCTCTGATCTCCAACGCGTCCCATAGAAATGAATGGCTGTGACATACCTGTATTGAAATGGTGTGCCTGCTCTCTGGGAGAGCACAGATGCAATTGTAAGGAATAAAATGCACAGGTGAGGGATGTTTGTAAGGTTAGGTAACAATAAAAACACCCCTACAGAAATATATAGCACTGCAATAGCCTGGCAATACTGGCATTTGCTGTTTGTGCTAAAGGGGCTTTTCAAGGCCTCCCTAACAAATTTATTTGAAAAATGGTAACATAGATGTAGGGATGGTATGTGGCTGATTGAGAAATCCAGATCAGTTGTGTAGTCCTGAGATGCTATGAGTTATGTATTACCAGCAGTTGTTTATAGGTTCAGGGTATGGTTTTGGCAGACTATGTTATATGCAACTGTAAGCAAGAGTGTGTGTGTGTCTGGTATGAGGGCTGCAGGAGAGGCCCTGGTGTGCTGATATGCAACTCCGGGGGGGGGGGGGGCATGTATGCCTGGCCAGTAACTGGACTGTAGGGCTGACTGCAGCAAAACCAGGTGCCAGTGTGAAAGAGCAGTACATTCTGAAAAGCTACTCTGCATCAACATAGCAGGGCATGTCCCTGTCAATGATGGGGGACCCTCAGAATAGGGGCATGCTGCAGTGCAAACAGCACTACTACATATCCTACTGCACCATCAGAGATCTCTAACACTGTGCACATTTGTAAGGACAGATGATGGTGCTTTTGGGCATATATTTCTGATGTTTGCACTGTAACATGTTCTCATCTTGATGGATCCCTATTATTGACAGCGATATGTTTTGACATGTAGCTGTACAGATCCATTTTGTTTTTTTCTGGCCAATACTTAACAGTGCAAATACTGTTTGCAGCAATGACCACTGCAGGAATACCTAAGATGTTCTTCAAATGCCATGTATGTTCTGCTATCAGGGCAAACATCTCACTTTTACAATAGCTTTGGTGTACTTAGATAACCTTGTAGCGTTTTGGGCATGTAACAGACTAGTATAAATAGTCTGGTTTGCACGAACATACCTATTTTATCAGTATTAATGTGTTGTTTGCATGAACACAACACTGTCAGTGTTAGCATCAGCTTAGGAAATGTACGTTTTTCCAATGGAGGCATGGCCGCATGGAGACGGGGAGTATCTGACATATATAACTTTTCAGAATACGGTGAGCCTGAGGACGTACAGGCCATTTGCTGCGTATACTTGTGTCCCTTTATTGCAATGAGGGCCTGTGTTTCCCAGACGTATTGTACGTGTCGCACCAGAGACGTATATCTCCCTGATTCCGGAACCTCAGGTGCGTCTATACCCGTGGTTTCAGAATCAGGTTTATAACATGCTCATTATAGGCCTGATTCCATTGCAGACCTAGAAGCCCTCTGTGCGCCTGGCTGGAACTGGACACACAGAGAGAGTCGCGATTCTGATTCTGCAGGGCACATCTAGCTCCATGGGATCAGAATCGCAAACAGGTCTGTACGTGCAGGCAGGACCGCGATTCAGCCCAGTCTGCACATACAGGCCTTGCCCGACTAACTCAGTTAGGGTTTTTAAATGAAGCTGCGGTGCCATGGGTCCAGTTGCTATGGCACTGTGGCTCCATTTAAAAGCCGTAATCTCTGGTCACTGGCCTCAAAATTGCTTTCCCTGCAGCCTGACCCCCAATCTGGCCTCCCAGGGCCAGGGCCAGGGCCAGATTCGGGCTGCGGGGAATGCCCTCTGCCCCCTGCCACCCTTTTCCAGCCCTGGGCCTGCCAATTCTGCCACATCAGGGAAGTTATTCCACATCGGAGGTGGAATAACTTCCCTGTTCAAGTCGCAGGCCCTGGTTGTACAGGGCCGACATTAGAACCGGCCCTGTACGTCTGGGGTCGACCACCGCCCACTGTCCGCTCTGATGCCGCCCCCAATTTTCCCCTTTCCTGCCCCATCTACCTTTCCTGTACAACACATGGGTAAGGTAGTTGGGCCCGGGAAAGGGCATGAATAATGGGGATGGATGTCCCAACGGGACGTCCGTCCCCGCTATTCATTACTCAGAATGACCCCCCATCTGTTTAGATGTTTCGGCTGGCCGGATGTGGATTTTATAGAATCGTGCTCTAAATGGATAGATATGAGGATAGTCATTTAGGACAGCATTTTTGCTAAAAATAGCCATCTTCCTGCTCTATTAACCTAGGTATACTTTTATAAAATTACCCCAACTGCCTATGGAAAAAACCTTTATTGAATAAAGCTTTATGTGATGCCTTAAATTATGTCTGAGAGAAGAATGTTTTGTTTTCCACAATTATTAAGCTTTCTACTTTACGGTCATCAAACTTGGGAAGATGGAAACTCTTATCTTTTAGATAGTTGATGAATCATTTACATATAAATTAAACAAGTTGGGCACAGACACAGCTTTGCCTTGTGCCTTTTTTATTGGAAAATCATTCTATTAATTCTTCTGTCATCCCACATAAGTAATAGAATATGTAAAGGACTAAATGTCAAGTGCACTAAAATGTGAATTGCACTATATAGATAATATGTTTAATGCAGTGGCTCATAAAAAAATTACTTCATTAACAGGTGCAGTGACCTTATGAACAATGACAGTGAAGTTTGGATAATATATACTGTTCCATATGTAAAACCAGAATTATTTTCTTGAAATTAATTCCTATTCATTCACTAAATTTGTAATTGCAACACAGCCTAGTTAGAAAGTATTCTTTCAGGGGCCATACTAATGTTATGTCTCCTTCAGATTCCTCAGAGAAATAACCTCTGCACATGAGTTTGTAACCTACCTTGAACTTGGCTTTGAAAACACAAGTAAATCTCAAGTCCAAATACAAGTTCTAAAAGCCATTTTGGTCATAAAAAAATCCCAAATTAATTGAAGACTGCAGTAGGAGTGTGTACACCATTTTTTTCCTTTTGGATTCATTTTGTAGTCTCTCTTTTTTTCATTATTTTTCTAATTTGTTTCCTTTTTGTGACTTTATATCCATAAGCACTCTTAATTTTATGTTTTATTGCCAAGTTTATAATAATGACACATCCGCCAAGGTTATTGAAACTGTTGTAAAAAAGTTGACCTGTGTACGTTCATTTAAGTTTTTGTTTTATTAAAGGTATCTCATAAGAATGGAGCCAGATGGGATACATCTGAGAGTGCTGAAGGAATTTAATGAAGTTCTAGTGGCTCCACTATCTGACCTTTTCAATGCTTCTTTAGAATGTGGCATAGCCCCAGAACACTGCAGAAAAGCACATATGGTCCCTTACACAAAAGCAGAGCTAAGGATAAGGATAGGAACTACAGGTCAGTTAGTCTGACCTCTATGGCCAGTAAACTAATGGAAATACTGCTAAAACAGAGGATAGTGAGGTTTCTGGAATCCAGTGGATTGCAGGATTCAAGGCAGCATGGTTTTATGAGAGGCAGATCTTGGCAGACAAATCTCATTAATTTCTTTGACTAGGTGACCAGAGAGTGGGACCGAGGGGAGCTCTAGATGTGGGGTACTTAAATTTCAGTAAAGCCTTCAACACTGTTACATATAGGTGACTTATAAATAAGTTAAATACCCTGGGAATGGACCCTAAAGTGATTGACTGGGTAAGAAATTGGTTGCATGGGAGGCGACAAAGGATATAGATAAATGGTGCTTCCACTGAGAAGGATGTTGCCATTGGTGTGCCACAGGGAGCTACCCTTGGTCAGATTATTTTTAGTATTTATGGAAGGGCTATTGGGTAAGGTTTGCCTCATTGCAGATGATACCAAAATCTGCAATAGCGTACATACCCAGGAAGGTATAGATAACATGAGGAGAGATTTAGTGAATCTTGAAGAATTGTCGAGAACCCAGCAGCTGAGGTTTGCTAAAACATGCAGAGTCTACATGCTTCTGTCCACAAAAGAATAGTGGGGCCTGAGCGTGATTGTTCCTGATGATCTTTGTGTGGCTAAAAAGATAGAAAAGGCACTGGTAAAAGCCAGAAGGATGCCTAAGGAGATGAATGGCCAGCAGCAAAAAAGAGGTGATAGTGGCTCTGTAGAAATCTTTGGTCAGGCCTCATTTGGAGTATTGTGTGCATTTCTGGAGGCCGCACCTTCAAAAGGATATAAACAGAATGAGTAGGTGCAGAGGGTGACTACCAAGAAGGCATATGGGAAAAGACTTAAAGATCTCAATATGTATACTTCGGGAGAAAGACAGGAGATGGAGATATGATGGAGATGTTTAAATACATCCATGGCATAAATGCACAGGAGAAGAACCTCTTTCAACTGAAAGAAAGCTCTGCAATGAGGGGGCATAGGATGATGGTGAAAGGAGAGAGAGTCATGAGTAATTTATGGACATATTTCTTTACGGAAAGAGTGGTAGATGTGTGGAATAGTCACCCAGTGGAGGTAGTAAAGACAAAAACTATTTGAATTCAAGAAAGCATGGGACAAACACAGATGGTCTCTAAAGAAAAAGGACTTTAGAGCATAGTGGATCATATGGAAAGGCAGACTGGATAGGCTGTATGGTCTTTTTCTGATATCATGTTTCTATTTTTTTTATAAGATTTGTCATTCTGGGTCAGATTAAAGGTTCATCAATAAGAACATAAGATATGCCATACTGGGTCAGACCAAGGTCCATCAAGCCCAGTATTCTGTTTCCAACAGTGGCCAATCTAGGTCATATGTACCTAGCAGTTTCCCCAAGAGACACAAGTTCCACAATGCTTGTACTGGGTCAAGCATTGATATCTTCGGTCACTTCTTAATAATGGTTTATGGACCTTTCCTCCAGGAACTTGTCCAAACTTTTTTAAACCCAGCTACTACATCCTCCGGTAACAAATTCCAGAGTTTGATTACACGTTGAGGAAAAAAATATTTTCTTTTATTAGTCTTAAATAGTTTACCCTGTAGCTTCATTGCATGTCCCCTACACTTTCTATATTCTGATAAGGTAAACAATCGATCTACGTTTACCCGTTCCACTCCGTTCATTAATTTATAGACTTCTATCATATCTCCCCTCAGCCGTCTCTTTTCCAGGTTAAAGAGCCCTAACCTTTTAGCCTTTCTTCATAGGAGTATCCTTCCATCCCCTTTACCATTTTGGTGGCTCTTCTCTGTACCTTTTCTAAAATCGCTATATCCTTTTTAAGATACGGCGACCAGAATTGCACACAATATTCAAGGTGCGGTCTCACCATGGAAAGATATAGAGGCATTATAATATCTTTTGTTTTATTTTCCATTCCTTTCCTTATGATACTTAGCATGCTATTTGCTCTCTTGGCCGCCGCTGCACACTGGGCCGAGGGTTTTAACATAGTATCCACAATGACGCCTAAATCTTTTTCCTGGGTGGTGGTTCCTAATGTGGAACCTTGCATCGTGTAACCATAGTTTGGGTTGTTCTTCCTAGGTGCATAACCTTGCACTTGTCCACATTAAATTTCATCTGCCATTTTGATGCCCAGTCTTCCAATTTATCAAGATCCTCTTGCAATTTTTCACAATCCTCTTGGGGTTTAACAACTTTAAATAGTTTTGTGTCATCTGCAAATTTGATAACCTCACTCGTTATTCCACTTTCCAGGTCATTTATGAATATGTCAAAAAGCAGCGGACCCAGCACAGATCCCTGGGGTACACCACTATTCACCTTTCTCCATTGGGAAAATTGGCCATTTAGCCCTACCCTCTGCTTTCTATCTTTTAACCAGTTCCTGATCCACAATAGTACACTGCCTCCTATCCCATGACTCTTTAGTTTTGCCAAAAGTCTCTGATGAGGGACCTTGTCAAAGGCTTTCTGAAAGTCCAGATACACAATATCAACCGACTCACCTTTGTCCTCCTGTTTATTCACTCCTTCAAAAAAACAACAGATTAATAAGAGAAGATCTTCCTTGTCTAAAGCCATGTTGGCTTTCTCCCATTAGGTTGTGACTATCTACATGCTGACTAATTTTATTCTTTATGATGGTTTCTACCATTTTTCCCGGTACTGATGTCAGGCTCACCGGTCTGTAGTTTCCCGAATCACCCCTGGAACCCTTTTTAAAAATTGGTGTTACATTGGCGATCCTCCAATCTTCAGGTATTAGAGATGATTTTAATGATAGTTCACAGATTACTAATAGCAGGTCTGCAATCTCATATTTCAGTTCTTTCAACACTCTTGGATGTATACCATCCGGCCCAGGTGAATTGCTACTCTTCAGTTTATCTAATAGTTGTAATACATCTTCCCGATGTATCGATATTTCCTTCAATTCTTCCGCACCTTTAAATACCACTTCAGTCATGGGTAACATCCCTACATCTTCCTCAGTAAAGACTGAAGCAAAGAATTCATTCAGTCTCTCCGCTATTTCCTTGTCGCCTCTTAGCGCTCCTTTAACCCCTTTATCATCTAATGGACCAACTGACTCTCTCACAGGTTTTTTGCTACGAATGTACTTGAAAAGGTCTTTAATTCGCATTTTTGCTTCCACAGCAAGCTTCTTCTCAAATTCTCCCTTTGCCTGCCTTATCAATGCCTTGCATTTGACTTGCCAGTGCTTGTGCTATTTTCAGCTTTCGTCGTTTGGCTCTTTTTTCCATTTCCTGAAAGATGCTTTTTTGGCAACAACAGCCTCTCTGACCTCACCTTTAAACCATGCTGGCAGTTTTTTGGACTTCCTTCCACTTTTAAAGCGTGGAATACAGCTGGTCTGGGCTTCCAAGATGGTATTTTTCAACAACACCCAAGCTTGATGTAAGTCTTTAGCCTTTGCAACTGCTCCTTTTATTTTTTTCTTAACTATTTTCCTCATTTTATCATAGTCTCCCTTTCGAAAGTTAAAATGTATAACTGTGGATTTCCTTACTATCCCTCCTCCACTAATTAAATCAAAGGCGATCATGCTATGATCACTATTGCCAAGTGGCCCCAACAACTTATCTCTTGCACTAGATCTGGTGTTCCACTAAGGACTAGGTCTAATATGGCTTCCCTTCTGGTCGGTTCATGAACCAGCTGCTCCAAGAAGCAGTCATTTATTTCCTCTAGGAACTGTATCTCCCTAGCATGTCCTGACGTGACACTGACCCAGTCGATACCGGAGTAGTTGAAATCACCCATTATTATTACTGCGCTGTAACTTTTGTTAGCTTCCTTGATTTCTTTGAGCATTTCATCATCCATTTGGTCATTCTGGCCAGGCGCTCGATAGTACACCCCCACTGCCATTGCCTTCCCCCTTTTACATGGAATTTCAATCCATATAGATTCTACAGAAGATTTTGTTTCCTGCAAAAAACTTTAATCCTTTCTGACTCAATGCCCTCTCTAACATAGAGAGCAACCCCTCCACCAATTTGATCAGCTCTATCATTTCAATATAGTTTGTACCCAGGTATCACAGTGTCCCACTGGTTGTCCTCCTTCCACCATGTCTCTGAAATTCCAATCATATCTAACCTTTCATTTAGTGCTATATATTCTAACTCTCCCATCTTATTTTTAAGACTTCTAGCATTTGCATACAAGCATTTTAGAGAATGTATTTTATTCATATTAATTTGGCTATTGTTAGACATGGGTAATTTGGGATCTTTAAGCTCTGTCTGCTCCATACTTGAGGGCATTTGGGCTACTTTACTCTTTTGTGGAACCTCTCTGCTTTTGGTAGTATCCTTCAAAGATACATTCTTCCGAACCATCCGCTCTTGGGCGATTGTCGGCTTTCCCCTAATATCTAGTTTAAAAGCTGTTCTATCTCCTTTTTATAGGTTAATGCCAGCAGCCTGGTTCCATCCCGGTTAAGGTGAAGCCCATCCCTTCGGAAGAGCCCCTCCTTTCCCCAGAATGTTCCCCAGTTCCTAACAAATCCAAAACCCTCATCTCTGCACCATTGTCTCATCCACGCATTGAGACTCCGGAGCTCTGCCTGCCTTTTGGGTCCTGCGCGTGGAACAGGAAGCATTTCGGAGAATGCTACCCTGGAAGTTCTGGATTTCAACTTCCTACCTAAAAGCCTAAATTTAGCCTCCAGAACCTCCCTACCACATTTTCCTATATCATTGGTACCGACATGTAACAAGACAGCAGACTCCTCCCCAGCACTATCTAAGACCTTATCTAGGTGGCACGTGAGGTATACTACCTTTGCACCAGGCAGGCATATTACCAGGCTATCCTCACGTCCACCAGCCACCCAGCTATCTACATGCCTAATGATTGAATCACCAACTATAACGGCTGTCCTAACCCTTCCCTCATGGGCACATGGCCCTGGAGAAACGTCCTCGGTGCGAGAGGGTTTTACATCACCTGGAGGACAGGTCCAAGTTACAGGATCACTTCCTGCCACATCAGGGTGATGCTCTCCTGTCACGTGACCTCTCTCCTCCATGGCAACAGGGATGCTGCCAGACTGGAGGTGGGACTTCAGGACTATATCCCTGTAGGTCTCGTCTATGTACCTCTCTGTCTGTCTTATGCTTTCCAAGTCTGCTACTTTAGCCTCTAGAGAACGGACTCGTTCCCTGAGAGCAAAGAGCTCCTTGCACCTTTTGCACACGTAAGACCTCTCACCAACTGGGAGAAAATCATACATGTGACACTCAATGCAAAAGACTGGAAAGCCCCCATCCCACTGCTGGACTGCTGTCTGCATCTTAGTTTTAAGTTTGTGTTTAGATCTAAGTGCTTTACTTACTAAGGGTTGCTATGGATATTTATACTAATAAAACTGTACCTAATACGTGTAATATACCTTATTCACCTGAAACTTAACTAATCTCAGGTCCTTAGTGTATGACTGATTTGGGTAATGAGCTTCACCTGAGAGCACCTCCTGTCTTTTAAGATGTGTAAGTACCTATAAAGCTACGATTATCCCAGGGGTGGGTGGGTGTGGGGAGGGAGGGAAATAACACTTATTAAAAGAGCGCTGCTACACAGTACCCTGTCTTGTGCTGCTGAGGTAAGCTATATTCTGATTTGATTTAAATTATAGCTCTTAGCTGCTGCTAGGCTCTAACTTCTTATGAAATTTAAACTACAAGCTCTCTGCTGGGTTCTAAATTTAACCAGAAAGCTCTCTTCTGTGTTTTAAATTTAAGCTAAAAGTACTTTGCTGATGCTAGGCCCTGAGTGACTATTCAATTTAGACTACAAGCTTTCTGCTGGGTTCCAAATCTAACCAGAAAGCTCCCTTCTGTGTTTTAAATTTAAACTAAAAGTACTTTGCTGTTACTAGGCCCTGAGTGACTATTAAATTTAAACTACAAGCTCTCTGCTGGGTATGAAATGTAACCAGAAAGTTCTCCTCTGTGTTTTAAAACTAAAAGTACTTTTCTGATGCTAGGCCGTAAGTGACTATTAAATGTAAACTACAAGCTCACTGCTGGGTTCCAAATGTAACCAGAAAGCTCTCTTCTGTGTTTTAAATTTAAACTAAAAGTACTTTGCTGTTACTAGGCCCTGAGTGACTATTAAATTTAAACTACAAGCTCTCTGCTGGGTATGAAATGTAACCAGAAAGTTCTCCTCTGTGTGTTAAATTTAAACTTAAACTGCTGCTACTAGGCCCTGACTGATTTAACAAAAAATAGTGGGTTCACAGATTAATTAGCTTTAATACAAAGAATTCCTTTTAGAAAATTACCAGAAGTATATACTCACAGTTGCAGATCTCTCTCCAGAAGTAACAGTCCCTTTTTCTAGTCCTTCAAGACAATGACAATGGCAATCTCTGGCAATGAATTCCAAAGCTTAACTATGCATTGAGCAAAGAAATATTTTCTCTGATTTGTGTCCCCTAATCTCATTATTTTATAAACTTCTATAATATCTCCACTTTGCCTTCTCCTCTCCAAGCTAAAGAGCCCTAAGCTTTTACTCGTAGGGGTATCAATCTATCACCTTTTTCACTTCCGTTGTCCTTCTTTGTACCTTTTCTAATTCTACTATATGTTTTTGAGGTGTGTTGACCAGAAATGCACATAATGCTCAAGATGTGGTCACACTTTGGAGCAATACAGAAGCATTATGATATGCTCTGTTTTATTCACTATTCCTTTCCTTATCAGTTCTCACTTTCTGTTTGTTTTCTCTGGTCACCACTGCACATCGAGCAGAGGATATCAACATATTACGCACAATGACACCTAGATGCTTTTCCTGTGTGGTGACTCCCAATGTGGAACCTTGCATTGTATGGCTACACTTTGGATTGTTCTTTCCTACAAGGGTAGTTCTATGAGAAGCCATGTACATTTTTATGAGCTTAAGTGAGCACCAACTTGAACAAACTACACGGGTATGTTTCTGTAAGTGCATATGCAGAGCCCATCATGCATGCTTTCAATGTGGGTATGCACAGGTGCAGAGCATGCATTTACATGCATAATTTATAGAATACAAGCATACATACTTTAAAGAGGTCAAGGGCAAATATAGTCTGCTTAAAGGAGACTCATCTGACTCAAGGGAAACATTTGGTCAATGGTTCTCCCAAGTGTACTCCTCCTCAAATAAGTCACACATTAGGGGAGAGACCATTTTAATTGCAAAGCACTGTGGGCCTGACATTCAAGGGCATTTATACAGTTTGCAGACCTGAAAATTGTATAAATGCCGCTAAGTGGGATATAAAGCAGCACTAACATGCTTAGTGCTGTTGGATATCCGTGGTTGCCACCGCTACATGCCCTGATGCTAACCGGTTAGCACTGGGACATTCTGGGGGCATTCCAGGGGCAGCATTGGGACATAACCAGGCAGTGACAACGTAGAGTCTCTGCCCAGTTATGGCTACATGGCTGGCCTTACTTTTGCCGCAGAAACTAACCAGACAACGGCTAAATATCGCCGCTGCCTGGTTAGCTTCCATGTTTTACAGCTGGATATTCAACGCTGGTGGCCGAATATGTCCCCAGCATTGAATATCCAGGTCTAAGGTTCAGAGCCAGTGGCTAAGCACTATAGGAGTGCTAGCCGCCAGCACTGAACATCAGGCCCCGTGCGTTTACAGTTTCCAGCCAATATTCAGACATTCACAGTTACTAGACAGATATGAATGGAAATCTGAACAACATCAGGGTGACTGTTGTGAATGTTTATTCACCCAATGAAAATGTAGACTTGTTTTTTAAGTTGCTGTTCATTGAGCTGGTGTCAAACAGAAGATTTGATCTGCTCAACAGGGGATTTTAAATGTAAATTGCTTCCCATGGATAGATCCAAGACTATGATTGAGAACAGAGCTCTTTCTGTAGCTTTGAGACGTTATCTTATGGACCTGGACCTGCATGGCACTGCTTGAACCGAAGGGTATGAGATTACATGAACTACAATTGAGCTCCTGATTCCTACTCCCAAATTTATTTTTGATTTCTATCTCAAGAATTGCATAGGGACATTAAGAGATGTCAGATAAGGCCAATATTGATTGTTGACCATGCTGCAGTGAGCCTAGAGTTTACAAATATACAGAAGGATTAAGTCCCACCTGTATGAGCCTGAATAGGGCTTTAATAAAAGATTTTTTTTAAGAACTGCTAACTGCATGGGAGGAGTTCTTGCAATTTAATAATAAGCCTTACAGCTCTTTGTTTATTCTGTGGGATAGTTATGTTTCGTTAGGGCACATAATTTTACTATCTTGTTTGCTTAAGCAAAAGGCATGGGCTAAAGCGGCTGCATTACAGACAGAATTGATTCATTTGGAGCACCTCCATAAGTCTCCCAGGATTGTGAAGATCCAGAGAGACCTGATTAGAGCATGTGGGGAATTAAATGCTCTGGGAACATCCCCTATTACAGGGCATATGCAACTAACTAAAAAACATTTTGATGAACATACCAATAAAGTTCAACTGAGCTGCTGGTATGGCATCTTAGGAAGACAAGAACCAAGAATCACCCTTACTAAAACTGAGGAGAGCATAACATTTCACAGTTCAGAACAGAGTGCTTAAATATTTGCACATTTTTATAAATCATTTTGAGGTAGTGTCCCTGACTCCACAGACCATAACCACCTCCTATCCATGATTTTGGTGGGAACAGAGGCAAAGAACTTTGCTTCTCCTGCATAACTCCTCTAAAGAAATCTTCTCCATCCTGGAGGCAGAGGATGCAACATTAACTTCTTTTCTGAAAAAAGAGGAAGAATTGTGGAAATATATAGAATATTTATCTATATGTATGAAATAAAGTTTAACCATATATATAGCATGCACACTTATAACTCGAGAAGGGCTGCAACTTTATTTTTTAAACTTTTGAAACACTGAATGTTGTTTCGACTGGTCATTTTGAAATATATGGGGAAAAGATATCCAAGGAGAAAGGATGCTTGGTCCTCCCAGCTTAGCTCAGTCCTGTCCAGGTGTTTCACCTTTTTTCTCCAAAAATCTGGTAACTCTACTTTTACTATCTACACGCCTCACTTGTGGCACAAGTGTTTATACGAGATATGGGGAGCGAAATTTGGGAGTAGCAGATCCAGACCCATTTTTCTTCATTATTTGATGAAGGCATATTTATATTTTGGATGAGTTGAAATTGTATGTGGGGCCCATATAATTTGGTTTCAGTATTTTCAGATAAGGCTGTTTAGCTCCAGAATAAAAGCAGGTATTTTTTCCCGGCAATGTTCCTGTATGGGAACATGACAAATGTTACCTATTTTTTATGTACGTGATTTTTGAATACAAATATTCTTTGCAGAATGTGAACAAGTGGTGATGTCATATTTAACAGTGGTGCAAACATTAAATGGTCTCAGTTGCACAACAGTTTTAATTTCACTTAAAGTTTCACATTTTTTACAATTTGAGGGTAAGTCAAATTTAGCAGTTATAATTCTGAGATACTTGGTTGTTTTACATTTTGATGCTGATCATTGTGTATGAGGCATGCCTCGTCATGTTGCACAGGTGCACTCACATTTTATTTGATTTATGATGGGGGTACATTTTATATGTCTCATGTTCCTATATAGGAAAACTGCCAAGATTATCCAAAAGTCGACCAATAATTGCCAGTGTGCATTGTTTTCAGATAATTCCTTCAGTTTTGATACACAATGGATACAAGAAGCTTCTATGGCACCAGACGTAGCAAAATTCATCGGGCAGTTACAGTCCAAGATGCTATGTCAACTGTGGAACGTTTAACTCGTCCGACAACCATCATTGTGTTGCCGCCGTCTGCAGGTGATTCTGCAGCTGACAGTGATGTCGAAGATGTTCCTGACAATTTGAACAATCATGACCTCTTTGAAACTGCTAGCGAACTGGAAGTGATAGCAGAGGAGACAGATGAAGATGAGAGTGTTAGTAGTGAAGATGAAAGCAGCCCTCCAGGAAAAAAGTGTAAGAATCTGTAGCAGAAACAGGCAATTCAGTGGAAAAAGTCAACAAAGTTCACCAAGGTAATTTCATCGCTGGTGCCAAGTCATTTACCTGACAGTTTTCCTGTTCTGTTGTCGTTTTCTCCGTTTCCATATGAAGCCTTATATTCGATGACAAAATGCTGACGGAAATTTAACACAAAGCAACCTTTACGCTAACCGAGATAAGAACGACAATCAGTTTCAAGTCACAGTGGATGAAATTTGTTGCTTTCTGAGAATCCTATTGCTGTCTGGCTATCATGTCCTTCCACAGGAGTCAGACTGCTGGAGCAGTCAGCAAGATCTAGGCATGCCTATTGTCAGTGAGGCCATGAGCAGCAAGAGGTATCAGACCATTAAAAAATACTTTCACTTGGCTGACAATGCTGAACTCAAAGCAGGCGACAAGACAGCTAAGGTTGCTCCACTTATTACTGCCATCAACGCAAATTTGGTGCAGTTTGGGTTTTTCCACCATGAATTGAGTATTGACGAGTCTATGACTCTGCACTTTGGCCGCCACAGCATGAAAACATTTATAAGAGGAAAACCAATTAGATTTGGTTTTAAGTGGTGGTGTATGTGTGGCATCAGCGGCTACCCTTACAACATTAAGCTGTACACCGGATGAGAAAGTTCTATGCATTCGATGGAACCTCTGGGCTCCAGGGTCATAAACCATATGGTTGATGTTATTGAAAAGCATTCAGTTGTAATTCATTACCACCTGTTCTTCGATATTTTTTTTACAAGTTACGCACTGATCAAGTCACTCGCAGAGAGAAATATTGCAGCTACAGGAACCATTCGGGAACTGAGAACTGGCAGAGCACACAAAGAACTTCGAAGTACAAAGGACATGAAGAAGAGTGGCCAATGAGGAGACTATGATTACCGATGTGTTGGGTCAGTCTATGTAGCAAAGTGGCATGACAATTCTGTGGTCTGCATTGCCAGCAACAATCTCACACATGACCTACTTCAAACCGCACGTCGCCGAGTCAAGGGTACATCAGATGTTGCTGTGTCTCAACCCTTTGTGGTGAAGCGCTATAATGAAGGAATGGGTGGAGTGGATCTCATGGACAGGCTCTTAGCAAGCTACAGGCCATCTGTGTGTGGAAAGAAAACGTGGTGGCCACTATTGACAAATGTCCTCAGCGTATCTGTCGTGGCTGCTTGGAAAATACTGTCACCTTCATAGAAGTAAAATTCCAAAATAACTAGTACTCTATAAATTTAAAGCCAAACACAAAAATAGAGCAGTATTAAATTGTCGCCATGAGCTAAACTATGTTAATGAAAAAATTATGTTAATGAAAAAATTAATGTTGGAAGGATAGCCTTGAGAATAGAGAGACCAGCCACTCGTGGCTTAACTTCCGTTTTACTCAGAAATTTTTAAAGGCTCAAAAAGAGAATGAAAATGTAGATAAAAAAACACCATGTAACGGAGTTCCCTACACCCCCCATAATAACAATGCTCCCAACAAAATTAAAAAATGTAAAGTGTCTTCAAAAATATCACCAAAACCAAGCTTATTCACAAAAAACAACACACGTTCACAAAAGCAGCACTTATCTGTCGCTGTCCATATACGTGTAAACCCGTTGTGAATTGAAGTCGCTTTTACCAAATTTCAAAATAATGAAGCAACAATCCAGTCATTTCTTCGGGTCAAAGTGCTGTACCTTAAACAAAGTTAGTGCATTAATGCATATAACCTATTTACATAGAACTGTCTGAACTTATTTACATTGATACATAGAACAGTATGAACTTATTTACATAGAATTGTCTGAACTTATTTACACAGAGCAGTACAAGCTTATATGCAGTTGTAGTAACATATTTACATTTGGTATGGGGTTAACGTAGATCGATTGTTTACATTATCAGAATATAGAAAGACTAGGGGACATGCAATGAAGCTACAGGGTAAACTATTTAAGACTAATAAAAGAAAATATTTTTTCCCTCAACGTGTAATCAAACTCTGGAATTTGTTACCAGAGGATGTAGTAAAGGCTGTTAGTGTAGCTGGGTTTAAAAAAGGTTTGGACAAGTTCCTGGAGGAAAGGTCCATAAACCATTATTATGAAGGGACCCAGGATATCAATGCTTGACCCAGTACAAGCATTGCGGAACCTGTGTCTTTTGGGGAAACTGCTAGGAGCATATGGCCTAGATTGGCCACTGTTGGAAACAGGATACTGGGCTTGATGGACCTTGGTCTGACCCAGTATGGCATATCTTATGTTATGGTAATATGTGGGGGAAGGGGGGCAGGGGAGGAGGGTGGTATGTGGTTATGGTTATGGTTAGGCATTTGATATACCGCCCTTTACTTATGCATCAGAGCAGTTTACATGTATATACTAACAGGTACTTTTATTCCCTTGTCCCCGAAGGGCTCACAATCTAAGTGTACCTGAGGCAATGGAGGGTTAAGTGGCTTGCCCAAGGCCACAAGGAGCAGCCATGGGACTAGAGACCTCAGTCCCTCCGGCCTGAGGTTACTTGTCCCCATGTGGGAATTGAACCCCTGGCCCTCCAGCCTGAGGTAACCTGTCCCAACCACTGAGCCACTCCTGGCATATTTTTGTGTTGGAAAAACTGACTTATGAGATAGAAGACAAAGAAGTTTGAGGGGAGGGGGATTTGGATAACCTTTTTTCATTCTGGTCAATGGCCATGGTCAAAAGGGCTGTCATGCTTAGAATTTAGTTAGGTCTACTTCTGATAACGAGAGGCCGCAAAAATCAAACACAGATGATTACTAAAGTGCTGAATGGGGAGAGGGGGAGGGTGCTACCTGAGGAGGGACCTAGATGGGAGGCATTAATACTGGGGTAGGGGGTGGCCCAGGGGGACTTGGGAATGTCTTATCTGGACACTGCTGCGGAATATCCTGTCTATAGCTATATATTAAAATGGTACCTTACATGTGCAGAGCTCCATTTTATTTTTCCAAGTTTTGCTCAAGCCTTAGCCTAACCTCATAGAGAGGATGTGCTGAGCAAGGCAATTATTAACAAGTGGTGGAACTGCAGATTGGTTTATCAGCTTCTGCAAATTAATGGATGTTGAAGCTATCTTTCACATTGTCATAGTAACATAGTATATGACAGCAGATAAAGACCAGTATGGTCCATCTAGTCTGCCCAGCAAGGGAGCAAGAGTAGGTGCACTTGCTTCTCCGTGCAGGTATAACATCCCTTCAAATTAACAAAAATGTATCACATCTGGTGCATTCTGCTAGAATGGCTATAATTCTGTTTAGGAAGGTAAAAGCACAGCTCAAATAGTAGAAAAGTCAATAGCATTTATTGAGAGACAGGTTTGCTCTCAGTGGGGAACTTAAAAAAATACAGTGATATCTAGAATCTGAACTGGTCAGTATATACTAGTAGAACATGTACTCTGTGATACCTTTGTATGGGTTTCACTATGTCCCTGGGCACCTTGGTTGCTCAAAGCAAAGTAAAAAATTGAATACAGATTCAAATGTTTTTGAAACATATTAACCAACCAGAAGAAGTATATGATTTGCCTTATCATCCTCTGTACTTGGCTATGTCCTTTTGCTTGTTTTGTCTGGATAAATAAAAAAAAAGAAGTTTTAAAAAATCTGTCTAGTGTTGATAATGGCAATTCTTATTTCCAGTGCCATTATCGCATACGCTGTATGTTGATTCTATTCAGCAAAATCTGTGTCTGGTGTAAATGGTTGACTATCTGGGGTGATTAGCCCTGTAATGGTTTTCTCAAGCTACAGATTTATATATTTCTGAAAAGACGAGGGTAATTCAGTTGTGCCCCTTAGGTTTTTGCTTCAATACATATTTTAAACACAGAACAGAAGCTTACATGGAGAACTCATGATTAGTGCCAGACTGTAATTGGATACTTTAAGAAATCCTTTACAAAAGGTCAAATGTGACCTTAATTGAATACAATTATTAGCCATTTGCAAAGGCACAAGAAACCCATGTGGAAAGATATTATGAAACAAATGATTTATAAAAGTGTAAAAAAATGTTGAATGTAATGTACAACTACTGAAATTCCCTAATAGCGGAGAATGACATCAGCAAAAACAGCAAAACAAATAATGTATCTTTTCCTAGTAAACCTCCAGTGTTTTATGATCACTAAAAACATTAGGGCTGTGCATTTGGGTAGTTTAGATCACTAAAAATGTTTTGTGTGCATAAATCAAATGTGTGTGTATATATAACTATGGATTAATGTGCACAATTGATTGCGTGGACACAATAAAAACAAATATATGAAAAGAAGCAAACTAAAAATGAACCAAAAATATGTTGGATATGCATATCCCTAAAAAATACATGTACTTATCAGCTAGCTATATCCCTAGTATATAATCCTTTGCACATTTTGGGAGAAGAATCCACCAGGTCCCCCAGGGGGACCCCAGAGACAAGTACCTGAGGCCCCCCCCCCCAACACCAACGCCGGCCGATACCCCTCCAAAGCCAAGGGTGCTTCCTTTCCTGCCGGTGCTTGGATCTATCTATGTCAGTGATTCTCAATCCAGTCCTTGGGACACACCTAGCCAGTCATATTTTGAGCATACCTCCACCTTGGGCAGAGCAGCCCCCCCGAACGGGGTACAGCGTCAGAGCGGGAGGACAGCATCTCTCCCACTCTGAGGCTCCAGCCCAATCGGGGCTCATCGGACACCTCCCCAGCGAAATAAAGGCAGCGGCAGCAGCGGGCACGTTCATGCTTGGTGGTCCCGCACCTGAGGGCCTCACCAGAGGGCCCTTTGGCATGACCCTTAGGAGGGACACTGAGGCGCTTGCTCCCGGAACGATAAGCAATACCAGCTCACAGACCATACAATAAAACTCCTGAGCCAGAATGCAGAGCAGGCTCCAGCAAGAATTTCAAAAAAGGTACAATCACAGCGTACTCACTGCTACACCGGCCCACCGCCAACCGCAACACGCTCCATAGCACCAAAGGCAAGATACAAGAGCCCACACACCAAGAATCAAAGTAACAGAGCTCTGGCCAATAAAGGAGAAAGAAACACTGCAGCCTATCCAAAGCACACCCCCCAGTGAGCAAACATGTCCGCGATTCACCATTACTATCTTTTCTACCTAACACTGCTATTCCTAGCAACACAATCTAGATCCCCCACACCACCACCAAACAATGCATACCTACTGGCACACCCACCATATATACCTAGCTACATTACACCACACCACAACCAATTCCCCAACCAGCAAATACCACACAAAAAGCAGAGCAGGTCAGACACCACCATTAAAAAAAGCGCCCAGCAACCCAATACTCGCCACTGATGTTAACTGCACACTACTGAATGCCAGATCCATTAGGAACAAGCTACATACCATCAACGATTACATTTTGGACCAAAAACTGGACATAAATATGCATCACTGAGACATGGCTCGCAGAAACGGACCAAGTCATATTAAACCAGGTTACCCCACCTGACTTCATAGCTTTCAGTTGTCCCAGAATAAACAAAAGAGGAGGAGAAGCACTAATATTGGCCAGGAGAAGCTACAAATTTAAGCTCTGAGCCACACTCAACTCAGCTGAGTCAACAATATTAATCATAGCCAACCACTACATCAGCTTCTGTCTGACGTATAGGCCACCCAATGCCAAGGACGAACATCTATCAGTGATACTGGAATCAATATGCACAATCAACAATGAGCACAAACCACTAATCGCCCTGGGAGACTGCAACTTTACATCTGGAGCAACAAAAGATTACTAGAGCCTCTCAAAGCCTTAGAAGCTCTTGACTACATACAGACGGTCCAATGCACCCTCACACCAACATGGGACTACCCTGGACCTCATCTGCATACCAACGCAATTGTCTAAGCAAAACCAGCTATCAAGCCCAACTGCCCACAACCAGTCCCCTGGTCTGATCACCACGTCCTTACATTCACCTTACACCTAGAGGTCCCTACTCACACTCATAATGAGTACAACACAATAAGAAGATTCAAAGCCTACAACAAAGAAGCCTTCCTGAAGGAAATAATGCTGCATATTCAACAAGAATCCAACAACTTGGATGAAACAATAGACAAATGGAACCAAATCATATCCAAGGCCGCATCAACACCAAGCAAGGATAACCCTAATACCCGCAAAAAAATCAATGCCCTTTGGTACACAATTAGAGAAGCAAAATGCTCCCTCAGAAGACTGGAAAGGAAGTGGATATAGAACAAATCAACGGACACCCTGCAACAGTACAGAACTGAACAGCGCATTTACAACAATCTGATCAATGAACGCAAGCAGCAACACCATACCGATCTCATTATGAGAGTCGCAAACAAGCCAAGAGAGCTCTTTAGCATTGTAAAAAAGCTTACTAAAGACAACTCTGGGCACAGCACCCACCATATTGATCCTCAAGAATACGCAAATTACCTCATGAGCAAGAATACCGCACAAGCCCCAGAGACCAATAAGTCCACATACAGTCAAACTTGGCCCAAGAACCATCAAGCCTGGAATAAATTTCTCTATACCAACAGTTCAGTGCATAGAAGACATTGTGAATGCCCTGAACACAACCACGTCCCCATCAGACCCATGCCCAGTGGAATGGATCAAAAATTCCAAAGAACAACTATCTAAGCACATCCACAAAATCGTAACGGAGTCCCTGCAAAAAGGACATATGCCACAGGCACTTAAACAAGCCATGATACAACCGATCTTCAAGGGTGCAAGGCTGAGTCCTACGGACCCAAAATCATACCGCCCCATATCCAGCCTACCCTTCATATCGAAGGTTATTGAAAAGGTACCACAGAGGCAACTACAGGACTACATTGAACTGCAATTCCCATTAGACCCACAGCAGCATGGCTTCAAACCACAGCACAACGTAGAAACACTACTCACATCCCTTTCTGACAATCTACTGAAGGGACTATACAGTTAAAAAAATGGATTTTTGCTGGTATTCTTAGACATCTCAGCGGCATTCGACACAGTCTCCCACACAATAATGTTAAACCGATTAGGAGATCAGGCTTTGCAACAATACAATAAAATGGTTCACATCTTATCTAAGCAACAGAACACAGCAAGTTAAATGTGCCCAGGGAAAATCATCACAGTTCCCTATCAACCAAGGAATACCACAAGGATCAGCGCTTTCATCCATTCTATTCAACATCTACATCCAACCAATCTGTGGCATTATCAAATGCCATATGTTACAATATCACATCTATGCAGACGACATTATGGCGTATGCCCCAATGGACACACTAAGTCCGGATATGGCTCCCATGACTCGCTTACTCGAAGATATGAACAACTGTCTCTCTGAGAACAACCTGAGGGTAAACTTTGACAAAAAGGAAGCAAAGATTATAACCAGGAATCCCAATTTTAACTCACCTCCACCCATCAGTATCCTCAACCAAACAATACCAATAAAGGACGAGGTGAAATAGTTAGGTGTCACCCTGGACAGTAATTTAAATCTTCAATCACATATAAGCAAAACCGCTGCAAAGGCATACCAACGAATGAAGCACATCTGGAGACTCAAACCGATCCTCAGCCAGGATCATTTCTGCACTGTATGCCAGACAGTCATCACCACAATACTGGACTATGGAAACTCCTTATATCAAGGACTACCTAAGCAAGCTACCCATCCGCTCCAGCTAGTACAGAACACTGCAGCCTGAATCATAACTGGCACAGCCAAACACGACACATTACACCGGTACTTCGGCAAATGCACTGGCTGCCAATCACTGCACGAGCAAGATACAAAGCAACCGTAAACATATTCAAGATCATACACCTATGCATGGCAGATGTCCTTCACACCTTAATAACCAGGGACACAATCAACAGACCCAGAAGAATCAAAAGCAGCAATAGACTCCACGTACCCACTGCATACCATAAAACAAAGCAAGTGACCTCCAACACAGCCATATCCCTCTCGGCACCAGCCCTCTGGAATTCCCTACTGGATGGACTGCGGGCAAAGACTTCCATAAATCACTTAAAACCTATCTATTCATAGAATGTTACAACCAAACATCCTGAAGACTCCTCTCACAAGCCTGAATGTATAATAATCCCACCCACTTTAGTCTCTATGTATGTCCCATCACCCCTGTTTAATGTTGTCCCAACCTGTGTAAAAAAAAAAAAAAACACTTTGATTGAAGGAGAAAGTGGTATACAAATCTGGATAAATAAATAAATAATCCTAATGAATATGCATGGGAGAGATTTGCATGCACCACCTCCATTGTATGCAAATCTCTGAATTCATATTCATTAGGATTATCCTGAAAACCTGACTGGCTAGGTGTATCCCGAAGACTGGGTTGAGAACCCTTATTAACCATCTTGAGTGATAAAAAGGTCTCCCCTTAGCCATGTGAACATTGTTATGCATGTTGCTTGTTCAATATCCGAGTGTAATTTGTTAGAAATATTACAAGAAAGTCCTAATTTAAAAAAGTGAAAAAAGAGACTTTAGCTTAACAACTCAACAAAATTAAGTTGCAGATAATAATTCAGCAGCAAGAGGGGGCTATCCAGGCTTCAGCTCTGAGTGCCACATGCATGATTATCCCCCAGTCGGTGAGAGGTTATATGTGTGCATTAAGTACAAAGAGATCAGAGCTTTCAAAGAATGAGTCCAATATCTGGAGGCTAGAGTAACAGACCTAGAGGAGCTAAGGGAGATAGAGAAGTACATAGAGAAAACCTACAGGGATATAGTAGAGCAGTCCCTTCTCCATTCAGTCCCTGTACTGCTTTATTTGATTGATTTGCATTTATATGCCACTTTTTCCAGGGATCAAATGTGGTTTACATTGAATAAGAATAATGTCAAATTACATATAACAGTTCAATAACTATGTACAATGAACAGCGAACAATTAACTTGTGACTAATCTATTAGTCTTGATGAACTATGCACAATAAGTCATAACTTGGATATAGGCTTATATTGGACTAATTAGAATGGCAGTGTACTTCAGGAATGTGCTTGCAGTATGAGGCTGTGACAGTGGTCTGTGAAGTTTAGATAAGGTCAGTATTTATGGGCTCGTGTGAGTTTCCAAAATACTATTTAAAAAGATGTGTTTTTAGTTCTTTACAGAATGTGGATACATCTTTGACTGATCTTAGTGCATCAGGCAATTCATTCCATAGTAAAGGCGCAAAGTGTGCGAAAGCTCTGTTAATGGTTCAGTTGGATTTGTGGAAGTCAGATGGAACTGTTAGTCTGTTTTGTGTGGAACTTCTTCTTAGGTGTGAGTCTTCTGGTTTGGTGATGAGTATTATGAGGTAGGATGTTGCTATTTCTCTAATGAGTTTAAATGTTGTCATTAGAGTTTTGTAGTTTATGCGGCTTTGGACTGGGAGCCAGAAGAGGTTATATAGGACTGGTGTGATGTATTCTATTATATGAGCCTTCCAGGCTATTCTTGTTGCCATGGGCTGGGCCATCTGAAGTTCATTTAGGGCATGTTTAGGTAGACCTTGTAGGATACTGTTGCAAAAGTTGAAGTGTGGGGTGATTAGTGCCTGGAGGACTGATCTAAAGTCATGATTTGTGAGTATGAGTCTTAGCTGCTATATCATTCTGCGTTTATAGTAGATTTTCTTTGTAGTAAGGTTTATATGTGCGGTCATGTTGAGTGACTGGTCTAAGGTGACTCCCAGATATTTTACTTCATTTTTTACTGGGAGGTCTGTATCGTTATTTATTTATTTATTTATTTATTTAGTGTCTCTTTTATACCGCTCTATTTAAAATCAGTACGGTTTACATACAACAGTAACTTATACAGTGCGGCCTAGACTGTGCTGTATTTACAATGAAACAGGTGCTGTAACTTGGACATCACTGGGTTAAACTATTTACAAGTTGGAAATCAAGTCAGGTCCATGCCAGGCTATCGTTGATTAGAGACTGTTTACAAAGTTTATATACAACAGGGCTGTATACATGCAGCTATTTACCTGGTGTGCATAGTTGAGTGATGGCGCCAATGGGTGTGGTTGGCTCGTTGCATGCTGGGTGTGCTAATGGGGCAGTTCTGGTGGGGGGGTGGCAGTTTGTGGGCTGTCATCAGAGAAGTACTTGAGGAAAAGGTAGTGCTTCAGTGCCTTCCTAAATTGGGCAAGGTCGGTGATTGCCTGGATGCTGGGTGGCAGGGCGTTCCAACTTCTGGGTGCATAGAACCTAAATGCCCTATTTAACATTGCCTGGGAGCATTTAGTTACTGCCTTCGGAATTACCAGTGTGTTGACCGCTGCGGATCTTCTGGATCTGTTTGGGGTGTGGGGTGGATTAGCTCCATGAGGGAGGTGGAGGAGAACTTGTTGATGGCCTTGTAGGTCATTAATAGAGTTTTAAATGTGAGTCTGCAGTGGATTGGGACCAGTGGAGGTGTTTCAGGATCGGTGTTACGTGATCCTTCCTGGAAGCTCCATGTAGAATTCTGGCCGCGGCATTCATGCAAGTTGGAGTGAATTCAAGGTGGTCTGTGGGAGTCCTTGTAGAATTGCATTGGCGTAATCGAAATGCGAGATTATCAGCGCTTGATAGATTGTCCAGAAATCCTCTGGATCTAGCAGGGGACTGTGGGGAAAAGATGAATCCCCTTCAGGTACCTTTATTACAGGTTGAATCCATCTTGTGCTAACGTCTATAACTTAGGCCTAAGAAACAGCTTGCTAAGAAACAGCTTGTTCTGGTTTCTTCACACTGAAACTGCAAATTCAGCAAAGATTGGACAATGAAATGAACTCATATCCTATCCCAGAGAGCTTACACAATGAGAATCTCTGAACACTGTACATCTAATGAAAGGCTGCCTACATGGGCCTCTCGAATGCACAAAGGAAAACGTAAACAACAAAGACCAACATCATTATCTACAGTTTATCTAACAGGAAACACGACTCGCAAAAGGCAAGTGGAAAAAAACAGGAAACAAAAGCTAGCATACAGAGACAAGGCGAGTAAGACTGGAGACAGGATATCGAGCCAGTGAGAACAGAATGCTACAGAGGGTAGGGATCAGAGGGCAGATTTTCTATAGAATAATAAAAGAATGAGAGGAAATCTATTTATCAGCAATTTTTAGATATAAATATGAATAAGGAATCTTAATAGATAGACAGATGGTAGCTGATCTCACTAGAGTAAGGCTCTCTCTGTCCCAGGACCTCTTTTTTTTATCAGGTGCTTTACTTGCTTGTAAATGTATTGATGTTGTGGATTGATATTGAAATTTGTACAAAAGTAAAGCTTGTGATGTTACAGACCTGATAAGATAAATAAACCTTTCTACATGTTTGTATGGTGGCATGAGCAATTTGTTTAAGGTCCTGTATATGTATGTTGGGGACAAACACAAACAGCCAAAAACAAAAATAGAAAATCCCTAATTAGGGGAAGCCCAGAAAAGCCCCAACAGGACGTAGATGCCAGAGTGTAGAATCTTGTGGTAAACTGCCTTTACTGTGTTGCTTATGTGGGCCTTCATGTCCAGATGTTGATCTAATGTGACTCCTAGGTAATGGATTGTGGGTTTGGTTAGCAGCTCAGCTTTTTTGACCTTTAAGTAGACGGGAGGGGTGAAGCCTTGGTTCCTCGTGATGAAAAGGATGTCTGTCTTTTTGTGGTTTATTTAGAGGTTTTGCGTGTGGAGCCAGTTGGATACGGTGTCAAAACAGCTTGTTAGTGGTGAGAAGTCCAGCTGGTCAGTTGAGAATGGCATATAGAGCAGTACGTCATCGGCATATACCAGGCAGGCGATGTTGAAAGATCGGATAAGGGCACAGATGGGCTGCATGTATATGTTGAACATCAGGGCTGAGAGGTAGGATCCTTGCGGTACACCCTGCCTCTAATGGAATGGTTCTGATGTTGTGGTGCCAGCTCATACATGCTGCCATCTGTTGGTCAGGTATGATTTGCACCAGCTTATAGCTGTGTCCTGAATCCCCTTCTCCTTGAGGCACACCAAGAGGAGTTCATGGTTTATGGAGTCAAATGCTGCAGCTATATCCATGAAGATAAGGGCAACCTCTTGTCAGATGTTGTCGATTCCAGCAATAATGGAACTGAAGAGGATGGTAAGGAGGGTTTCAACCCCATGAGATTCCCTGAACCCATGTGGTATTGGATTTGACGTTGGACTTCCTTTTCAATTATCTTGCAAACTAATGGGATGCTTGATATTGGCCTGTACGAGTCAACCTTCTGGGGGTCCAGTTTGTTGTTTTTCAGCAGCGGTCTGATGGAGGTGTGTTTGAGCCTTCGTGTGAACGAGCCTGTTGAGAATGACTGTTCCATGAATCTGGCTAGGAACGGGCTGAGTTTGCTGTGTAATGCTTTTATCCAGAAGGCTGGGCAGGGGTCATTTGGTGCAATGGTGGTGTTGATGGCAGTGATAGTGTCCTCAATGCATTTCTTGGATGGGATGGAGAAGGTAGTCAGCGGAGTTGGGTGAGGTGGCTCGTGTGTGGGGGTGGGTGGTGCAGTTTTGTTGGTCTGGCATGATTTTGATTGTAGGTAGTCCGCGAATTCCTGAGGCTGGAGCTTGCATGGTTGGTTGGGGGATGGTTATTTTGTTAAGTCCTTGACAAGATTGAACAAGTCATGTGGTTTACTTAGAGATTGTTTCAGGAGGTCTGTGTGGAATTTCCTCATTTTCACTGCTACTGCTTCGTGGTGACTTGTTAGGTGTGAGTTGTATGCCCTCTGGTCCTCGGGGGAGCATGACCGGCGCCATCGTCTTTCCAGCTTCCTTAGGTGGAGGAGTGATGTTCGCAGTTCGCTGGAATACCAGGGTGTGGCCTTTCGTTTTCTTGGAGGATTGTTTGAGGGTGGTAGTTGAGCAATGGAGCTGAGGCTATTGTTCCAGCTGGAGATCATACCCTCGAGGCAGGGTGCTGTTGTGGTGAGGAGCGGGAGGGTTTTGCTCAGGATGTCTTCTTTGTCAAAGAATCGGAATCTACGTTTTGGTGCTTTGGGGATGTCGGCTGGACTTGTGGAGCTTTTGTGGCAGTGGTGGTGCATGGGTATTTGGAATCTGATTAGCCTATGGTCAGACCAGGGGACCGGGGTGACGGATAGTATGGGGTCATGGAGTGAGTCCAAGGCTGCATGTGGAGCAAATATCAGATCCAGCCTGTTTCCTTTCACATGGGTAGGTTTGTTAACTAGTTCATTAACTAGTTCATTAAGGCTGATTTTTAGGGGTGGTGAGAAATTCTGGTTCTTGGTTATATACATCACCTCCGTTTTACTGAAGTTCATGCAGAGATTATAGTTGTTAAGCCTCTTTGCTGCTTCCCTGAAGCAGTCTGTAATTTGTAGGGGAGGGGGGGTTGTTGATGCTGAATGGGAGATATAGCATTATATCATCCGCATAGATGTAATGAACACTGAATTTTTTAAAAATGGTGCAAAATGGCTGGAGGTAAATATTAATAAGAAGAGCCGAGATGGCAGAGCCTTGTGGTAGGCCTTGTTCTTGTTTGTATGGTTCTGATGTGTGTTTTCCAGTTTTGACATTTTGTGTTCAGTTTGACAGGTATGATAGGAACCATTGTAGTATGGTTCCTTTTATCCCTATTTGTTGAAGTCTGTTAAGCATTATATTGTGGTTGATACTGTCAAATGTGGCTGTAATGTCTAAGAATATAAGAATAAATGCTTGTTTAGTAACATAGTAAATGACGACAGATAAAGACCAGTATGGTCCATCTAGCCTGCCCAGTAAGATGGCAAGAGCAGGTGTACCTGCTGCATGTACAGGTCACCTCTCCCCATGTCTTTATTTAGGAGTGAACCCACCGCTCCGTGAAATATTATCTATTCTGCATATCAGTTTGTCAAATAGGACAAGGAGCGTTTCTACGCCATGGTGTGGCCTGAAGCCATATTGATGTTCATTTAGGGGGGAGTGTGTGTCAACATGGTCCTGAAGTTGGGTATGAACTATTTTCTCAATTACCTTGGCCATAAAAGGGAGGGTAGATATCGGTCTATATAATGTGGGGTTGTTTTTTATCTAGGGGGTTATTAAAAATGAATCAGATCCTAGCTTGTTTTAGTAATGGTGGTATGTGTCCTTGTATCAGAGATGAGTTTACAGTAGTCAGTAGTCAGTATAAAGGGTGATAGCTCTGTCATTGTTGCCTTTATCCTGCTGACTGGGCATGGGTCTAAGCTGGATGTTGTAGTGTTGATTTTTTATAAAGTGTTGCAGAGCGCATCTGGCTTGATCTGCAAAAAAGTTGTCCACGTGTATTTGATTGTGGGATTGGCATCTAGTGGGAAAGTGGTATCTGTTGTTGGTAGTTTTAGCTTTTCCTTGTAGCAGTCTGCCAAGGTTTGTGGTTTGATTAACATAAGAACATATGATATGCCATACTGGGTCAGAACAAGGTCCATCAAGCCCAGCATTCTGTTTCCAACAGTGGCCAATCTAGGTCATAGGTACCTAGCAGTTTCTCCAAGGGACACAGGTTCCACAATGCTTCTATTGGTTCAAGCATTGATATCCTAGGTCCCTTCTTAATAATGGTTTATGGACCTTTCCTCCAGGAACTTGTCCAAACCTTTTTTAAACCCAGCTACACTAACAGCCTTTACTACATCCTCCGATAACAAATTCCAGAGTTTGATTACACGTTGAGTGAAAAAATATTTTATTTTATTAGTTTTAAATAGTTTACCCTGAAGCTTCATTGCATGTCCCCTAGTCTTTCTATATTCTGATAAGGTAAACAATCGATCTACGTTTACCTGTTCCACTCCGTTCATTAATTTATAGACTTCTATCATATCTCCCCTCAGCCGTCTCTTTTCCAGGTTAAAGAGCCCTAACCTTTTTAGCCTTTCTTCATAGGAGTATCCTTCCATCCCTTCTACCATTTTGGTGGCTCTTCTCTGAACCTTTTCTAAAATTGCTATATCCTTTTTAAGATACGGCGACCAGAATTGCACACAATATTCAAGGTGCGGTCTCACCATGGAACAATACAGAGGCATTATAATATCTTTTGTTTTATTTTCCATTCCTTTCCTTATCATACCTAGCATTCTATTTGCTCACTGGGCCGAGGGTTTTAACATGGTATCCACAATGACGCCTAAATCTTTTTCCTGGGTGGTGGTTCCTAATGTGGAACCTTGCATCGTGTAACCATAGTTTGGGTTGTTCTTCCCTAAGTGCATAACCTTGCACTTGTCCACATTAAATTTCATCTGCCATTTTGATGCCCAGTCTTCCAATTTATCAAGATTCTCTTGCAATTTTCCACAATCCTCTTGGGTTTTAACAACTTTAAATAGTTTTGTGTCATCTGCAAATTTGATAACTTCACTCATTATTCCACTTTCCAGGTCATTTATGAATATGTCAAAAAGCAGCGGACCCAGCACAGATCCCTGGGGTACACCACTATTCACCTTTCTCCATTGGAAAAATTGTTTGTTTGTTTTTTATCTCGTCATCAGTGGGGTTGCGAGTTAGAATTTTTACTATATCGAATAACTCTCTGGGGTGGTTGAGGGATTTGGTGAGTATGCTGGAATAGTATTCTCTCTTTTTATTAATGATGGTGGTTTTGTGGTGCTGTAGAGTACTCATATAGAGGTTTCTGTGCTCTGTGGACTTTGTGATTCTCCAGGTGCCTTTAATCTTCCATTGGGAGATTTTTATCTTTTTTTAGATCAATGGTGTACCATTGTGCCTGGTGTTTATGTTTCCTAATTTGGTGTGGGGTCTTTACTATTGCAGCATTGTCTATGATGTCATTCCAATGGGCTACTGTTTCTTCTAGGTTCTTTGGTTTGGGGTTGAGATGTGGGAGGTTTTAATTTAAGAAGTTATCCCTGTCAAATGATTTGAATCTTCTGGTATGGATTTGCCTGGTGTTTGTTGGTGTGGTAGGGAGAAGCAATGGCAGCTGAAATGTTTTTAGGTGGTGGTCTGATCACAGGACCTGTTGTGTTTGTGGAGCAGTCTGTAGGAGTTTGATGATATCATTTGGTATGAATGCTAAGTCTAGAGTATTTCCTCTGGTGTGTGTGGGAGCATTGATTTGGTGATACTCCAGATCTGTCATAGAATTTAGGGATGCAGTAGCATTGGTGTTGTGTAGAGAAGCTAGATTAAAGTCTCCTAAGAGGATGAGTGGCTTTTTGTTTGATGAGTTGCAGACCATTTCAATGATGTTGTCTAAAGTATCTGGTATTGTGTTCGGGAGTCTGTATATTAAGCACAGGGATAGTAGTTCTTATCAATGGAAAGTACATATATATCCTCAATATTCTTTGTTACAAGGAGAGATGCTTTTAGTCCCTGTTTTATGAGGATGAGGACACCTCCGCCTTGCTTTGTTGTTCTGGTGCATTGGAATAGATTGTATTTGCTTTGGGGGGAAAGAGTCACCTGTAAGGAGAACATTACCTTGGTATGGTAAGAAGAACTCCTGTAGCTAGGACTTGCCCTTCTGGTGATACAGTATCCTCTCTCCCAAAGATATGCCTCCAGGAGGGAAGTGTTAGGACGATCATTGCAGTTGGTCATTTCATTATTAGCAATATAGATAGCTGGGTGGTTGGTGGACATGTGGAATGCTTAATAACTTCCCTGCCTGGTGCAAAGGTGGCAGGCCTCACACATCACCTAGATAGTTCTATAAAGGAAATGGTTGTCTTGGTATATGTGGATACCGATGGCATACAAAAGTGCAGAACTGAAGTTTTGGAAACCAAATTTAGGATTTTAGAAAGAAATATGAAACCCAGAACCTCCAGGGTAGCATTCTCAGAAATGTTCCCCAATCAATGTGCCAAACCCCAGATGCAGACAGAGCTCTGGAGTCTCAATATGTGGCTGGAACAATGATGCAGGGAAAAGGACTTTATGCTTTCGAGAAATTGGTGAACATTTTGGGGAAGAGTGGATCTTTTCTGACAGGATGGGCTCCACCTTAACCAGGATGGAACCAGGTTGCTGGCACTAACTTTTAAAAAGCAAATAGAACAGTTTTTAAACTAAATCATAGAGGAAAGCCGACAGTTGCTCAGGAGTACATAGTTCAGAATGATGTATCTTTGAAGGATGCTAACAAAACAGGAAGTTAGGGCATCCCAATTGAGAGATTGCAATAAAAGTAAAAGTAGCCCAGGTACCTTCTAGTAAATAACAGAGTTGAAGACTTCAAATTACCCCTGTCAACTAATAAGCAGTTGTTAATATGAATAAAAAATATACTTTGAAATACCTGTAAACAAATGCTAAAAGTCTAAAAAATAAGATGAGAGAGTTAGAATGTATAGCACTGAATGACGAGGTACATATAATTGGCATCTCAGAGGCATGGTGGAAGGAGAATAGATATCAGGATAAAAATTCTATCGCAATAGGAGGATAGGTCAAATTGGTGGGTATCTCTATATTTTAAAGAGGACATTGATATTTTAAACAGGAAAAAAGTTCTGCAGAAGACACAATACACTGTAGAATCTTTATTGATAGAAATTTCATTGAGAAGGAGAAGAAAGTGGCAGTGGGGGTGTACTACCATCCACCTGGCCAGAATAAATAGACAGACAATGAAATGCTAACAGAAATTAGAGAAGAGAAGAAAATTGACAACACAGTAATAATTGGTGATGTAAATTACCCACTATTGACTGAGTAAATGCCACATCAGGGGCATGCTAAGAAGTTAAAGATTCTAGATGAAATAAATGACTGAAATAATGGAGAAACTGCTTCAGAACTGACGATAGGAGAAACAATTTTAGACCTAGTCCTTAGTGGAACACAGGATTTGGTGCAAGAGGTAACAGTGTTGAAACCACTTGGCAACAGCGTTCATAAATGATTAAATTTGACATAATAAATGGAGGAAGGACAGTATGGCAATCTACAGCACTAGCACTTAACTTTTAAAAGGAAGACTATGATACAATTAGGAAAATAGAAAAACAATTAAAAGAAGCATTTGCAAATGTTAAGAGTTTACATTAAGCCTGAGAATTGTTTAAAAATACCATCTTGGAAACTCAGACCAGATGAATTCCACGTTAAAAAAAAAAGGTAGAAGGAAGGCCAACTACAGTTGGCATGGTTAAAAGGTGAAAAAGGCTATAACAGCTCACAATCCTGTCTAAATCCAGAAAGACCACTTGCCAACTAGATCCAGTTCCCTCACGTTGGCTGAGTGAGCCTTCTTTACAATTGGTGCCTATTATCATTTCTTCTTGAATGGGCGGTATATCAAATTTTAATAAACATCAAACATCAAACATTCTCAAAAGTAGTTTGTCATCAGGGTACTTTTCATCTCTGTAGAAATCTGATATTGTTCGTCCCCTCCTAAAGCAACCCTCACTTGATCCTTCTGTTTTTTCCCATTGGTGTCCATTTCGAATCTCCCCTTCTTGGCTAAATTGCTTGAACGTTTTGTATTTTCCCAACTAGCATCTCAAATGGAGTCTACTAATGCCCTTCACCCTCGACAAGCAGGTTTCCGGGCAGGCCATAGTATGGAAACTGTTCTCCTGGCTTTATTAAACGAGATTCACGTTGCCCATGACTGTGAAGATATTACATTTCTTGTCTCCTTAGATTTATCCACGGCATTTGACCTCATTGATCACCAGACTCTTCTCTCTTGTCTGTACAATGCTGGTTTATGGGGCACGGTGCTGAAATGGTTCCAGTCCTTTCTCACTTCCTGTTCTTTCATTGTCCATCTTAATAATCAGTCTTTGTCCCCCTTTCCTTTAGTATGTGGAGTGCCCCAGGGCTCTGTCCTTTCCCCTTTATTATTTAATATTTTCCTTTCCCCTTTGCCACTTCTAATTCAACAATATCCAGTTTCTACATACATCTACGCCGATGATATTGTGCTTCTCTTCCATATCTCTCTGGTCAATCCGGATATTTCGCAACTCAACCAGTGTCTTACTCATATTGCCTCTTGGCTTGCAGCTAATTTTCTCCACCTAAATCCTGCTAAGTCCACAGCCATGTGGGTTTCTCTGAGCACTTCATGTCCCACTGTTGCCCCTCAAATTAATTCTGCCTTTGTCCCACTCACCTCCTCCTTCCACTATTTAGGTGTGACCTTGGATTCCTCCCTTTCTTTCCACAACCATGTATCAACCCTTACTCGCCACTCCTTTTTTGCTCTGCATCAAATCAGGACAGTTCGCTCTTTGCTTCCTCCCAGTTCACTTACTATTGTAGCATTAGCCTTGGTCATAAGTAGGTTGGACTATTGCAATATAGTCCTTGCTAATTAACCCTCCTATCAGCTTCAACGCTTACAGTTAATAAAAAATACAGCAGCTCGTCTTATTATGTATGCTCACCGGTCCGACCATATTACCCCCCTCCTTTACCATCTTCATTGGTTGCCTCTTCGTGTCAGGTTCCAATTTAAATTCCTGATTGTGACACATCGGGCTATTCACACAGCAAACCCACTTTATTTGTCTGATCTTATTTATCTCCGCATTCCCTATCGTCAACTCCGTTCATTGCATGCAAATCGGCTATCTTTACCTTCCCCCTCTAGAGCCCATTTAGAACAGACTCGACGTGACGCCTTTTTCTTCCTCAGTCCCATACTTTGGAATGCCCTGCCACCCTCCCTCCATTTAGAACCCTCATACCCAAATTCATAAATTTGTTAAAAACCCATTTGTTTGAACAGGCCTTCAACCCCCTCATGTGATACCCTTTGTATACCCTATTTAAATTTTGCTTTTTAGACATTTGCTAATGACCTATTACTTCTATCCTTTTCTATAATTTTATGGTGTTCTTTTCTATTTTCTCATAGCATAGACATGTTTTACTTATTGTAAACCGCCCTAATGTCTCGACAAGGTCAGTATATAAAGTGCAAATAAAGATAAAGATAACAGCTAAAACAAATCTTTGAAAAAATGGTTAAAGGATCCAAAGGAAGAAAACAGGAAATAGCCTAAGCAATGCCAAGTTATATGCAAAGGATTGATAAGGCAGCCAAAGAGAGAATTTGAAAAAATGCTTGCTGTGGAAGCAAAATCTCATAATAAAAGCCTTTTCGAGTACATTTGAAGTAAGAAACTTGTGAGAGAGGCAGATGAACCATTAGATAATTAGAGGAGTGAAAGGGCATTAAGCGACTAGTGGAGGAGTAGATTAGTTGTTAGAACAACTGCCTAATATACAGAAGATCAAGGGCTTGATTCCTACTGGCACTCCTTGTGACGCTGGGTAAGTTACTTTACTCTTCATTGCCTTGGAAGAAAAGGCCTGGCAATCTACTTCCAGGGATACATTGCCAAGAAAACCCAGATGCAGCTGGGTTTGCAGGAGTCAGCACTGTACTTGACGGCATTAAAAAAAAAAGACAAGACCAGTCTTTTACTGAAGAAGATATAGGGGAGATATACCCATGCCAGAAATTATGGTTAAAGATAAAGATTCAGAGGAATTTAAATATATTTCAGAGCACCTGGAAAATATAATAGGACAATCTGACAAACTAGTATTTCAGACCTACTAGTAGTAATTTGTACACTATCATTAAAATCATCCATAGTTCCTGAAGTTTGGATGTTGGCCAATGTAACACCTATTTTTATAGAGGATTCCAGGGATGATCTGGGAAACTACAGAAACGTCAGTCAACATCAATGCCAGGCAAAGTGGTAGACACCATTATAAAGAACAAAGGGCTCAGTGAATTGATAATATATGTTTTAATGGGTAGCAGCTGTCAGCCAGGTACACTAATGTGGGGGTATGCCAGATACCCCATGATAATTGCACAGTAATCAGCCCTTATGCAATGAGGTGGGGAATGGGCTGAGTGTGGGCATGGAGGGACTCTTACCTCTAGTAGCATGCAATTGCCGCATACTCAGCAGCAATGTAGCTATTAACATAAGTTCACCTAACGACACCTCTATGGGACTCGTTAGGCGAACCCGCCTTACTGAAGTGCATGTTAGCATTTGTATCCAAGGATTATTTATTTTATTTATTTATTTATTTAACAAGTTTTATATACCGTCTTTCTACCAGTCAAGACGGTTTACAGAGAACATAACAGTCAGCATTTTTCAACCTTTTACATGGAACAATATAACAATGAGTATATATGTAAGTGAACATAACTAATTACAATGATTGATCGAAGATCAACTATTTACACAATAAATTTACAATTATTTATACGTGAATTTACAGTCGGCCATATGAATAGAAATGGGTGTTACAGAAGGGGTAGGAGGGAGGTGTAGTGGTTCAAGCTAAGGTGGAAGGGAGAAATGTTCAATGAAAAGGTGGGTTTTTAACTTTTTGCGGAACTCAGCATGGGAGGAGCAGTTCCGAAGTTCATGAGGAAGGGTATTCCAAAGGGATGGGGCATAGAGGGAGAAGGCCCTGTTACTTGTAGATTGTTTGCAGAGTCTCTTTTTTATAGGGATGGCCAGTACGTTTCTGGTGATAGAACGGCGTGTTCTGTTACAATTGGATGAGGGAAGGAGAGGGGAGAGGCACGGAGCAGACTCATTGGATAATATTTTATGTATCAAGGTGAGGACCTTGAATTTAGCTCTGTATTGGATGGGGAGCCAGTGGAGATCATAAAGGACAGGTGTGATGTGGGAGCATCTGGGGTGGTTGGTTATGAGTCGAGCATTAACTGCCGAGGTCATGTTGTTCACCTCCCCGACAGCTAACATGGAGGCTTCGCATTTAGTGTATGTATGTTTTGCACTTTACGTGCAAAACCTTAGAGGGCTTTAGTAAATGGAGTCCAAAGTCACTAAACATTTACATAGCCATGGTTTAATAGAACAGAGTTAATATGTATTTAGCCAAGCAAAGACTTGCCTCACTAATCTGCTACATTTTTTTACAGGTGTGAATAACCAGGTAGATAAAAATGAGCTGACTGATATATTCTATTTGGATTTTCAGAAAGCATTTGACAAAATCCCTAATGAGAGACTCTTGTGGAAATTAAAAAGTGGACCTGTCCTCCAGGTGATGTAAAACCCTCTCGCACCGAGGACGTTTCTCCAGGGCCATGTCCCCATGAGGGGAGGGTCAGGACAGCTGTTATAGTTGGTGATTCAATCATTAGGAATGTAGATAGCTGGGTGGCTGGTGGACGTGAGGATCGCCTGGTAACATGCCTGCCTGGTGCGAAGGTAGCAGATCTCACACACCACCTAGATAGGATCATAGATAGTGCTGTGGGGGAGTCTGCTGTCTTGGTACATGTTGGTACCAATGACATAGGAAAATGTGGTAGGGAAGTTCTGGAGGCTAAATTTAAGCTTTTAGGTAGGAAGTTGAAATCCAGAGCTTCCAGGATAGCGTTCTCCGAAATGCTTCCTGTTCCACGTGCAGGACCCAAAAGACAGGCAGAGCTCCGGAGTCTCAATGCGTGGATGAGACAATGGTGCAAGGATGAGGGTTTTGGATTTGTTAGGAACTGGGGAACATTCTGGGGAAAGGGGGGGCTCTTCCGAAGGGATGGGCTTCACCTTAATCAGGATGGGACCAGACTGCTGGCATTAACCTTTAAAAAAGAGATAGAGAAGCTTTTAAACTAGAAAATAGGGGAAAGCTGACAGTCACCCAGGAGCGCATGGTTCGGACAAAGGTATCCTTGAAGGATACTACCAAAAACAGTGAGGTTCCAAAAGGGAGTATAGTAGCCCAAATGCCCTTGAGTAAGGAGCAGACAGAGCATAAAGATTCCCAATTACCCATGCCTACCAATAGCCAGATTAATATTAATAAAATTAATAAAATACAGTCACTAAAATGCTTGTATGCCAATGCTAGAAGTCTAAACAATAAGATGGGAGAATTAGAATATATAGCACTAAATGAGAGGTTAGATATGATTGCACTCTCAGAGACATGGTGGAAGGAGGATAACCAGTGGGACACTGTGATACCTGGATACAAACTATATCGTAATGATAGAGCTGAACAAATTGGTGGAGGGGTTGCGCTCTATGTTAAAGAGGGCATTGAGTCAGAAAGGATTAAAGTTTTGCAGGGAACACAATTTGCTGTAGAATCTCTATGGATTGAAATTCCATTTATGAAAGGGAAGGTGATGGCAGTGGGAGTATACTATCGACCGCCTGGCCAGAATGAACAAATGGATGATGAAATGCTCAAAGAAATCAAGGAAGCTAACAAAAGCCACAACAGAGTAGTAATAATGGGTGATTTCAATTACCCCGGTATCGACTGGGACAGTCTCACAGCAGGACAAGCTAAAGAGATAAAGTTTCTAGATGAAATAAATGACTGCTTCTTGGAACAGCTGATTCATGAACCGACCAGAGTGGAAGCCATACTGGACCTAGTCCTTAGTGGAACGCCAGATCTGGTGCAAGAAATAAGGGTGTTGGGACCACTTGGCAATAGTGATCATAGTATGATCATGTTTGATTTAATCAGTGGAGGACAGATAGTAAAGGAATCCACAGTACTACCTTTTAACTTTCAAAAGGGAGACTATGATAGAATGAGGAATATAGTTCGGAAAAAACTAAAAGGAGCGGTTCCAAAGGTTAAAGACTTACAGCAAGCTTGGGTGTTATTTAAAAATACTATCCTCGAAGCCCAGACCAGCTGTATTCCACGCATTAAGAAAAGTGGAAGAAAGTCCAAAAAACTGCCAGCATGGTTTAAAGGTGAGGTCAGAGAGGCTGTTGCTGCCAAAAGAGCAACCTTCAGGACATGGAAAAAAGAGCCAAATGATGAAAACTGGAAACAACACAAGCACTGGCAAGTTAAATGCAAAGCATTGATAAGGCAGGCAAAGCGGGAATTTGAGAAGAAACTTGCTACGGAAGCAAAAACACGAAATAAAGACTTTTTCAAGTACATTCGTAGCAAAAGGCCTGTGAGAGAGTCAATTGGACCATTAGATGATAGAGGGGTAAAAGGGGCAGTAAGAGGGGACAAGGCTATAGCAGAGAGACTGAATGAATTCTTTGCTTCGGTCTTTACTGAGGAAGAGGTAGGGATGTTACCCAAGACTGAAGTGGTATTTAAAGGTGATACTGCAGAGGAATTGAGAGAAATATTGCTACACCGGGAAGATATATTACAACTATTTGTTAAACTGAATAGTAACAAATCACCTGGACCGGATGGTATACATCCCAGAGTGTTGAAAGAACTGAAATATGAGATTGCAGACCTGCTATTGGTAATCTGTGAACTTTCATTAAAATCATCTGTAATACCTGAAGATTGGAGGGTCGCCAACGTAACACCAATTTTTAAAAAGGGTTCCAGGGGTGACCCGGGAAATTACAGACCGGTGAGCCTGACGTCAGTACCAGGGAAAATGGTAAAAACCATCATAAAGAACAAAATTACACAGCATGTAGATAGTCATGGCCTAATGGGAGACAGCCAACATGGCTTTAGACAAGGAAGATCTTGTCTTACTAATCTGATCTGTTTTTTTGAAGGTGTGCATAAACAGGTAGACAAAGGTGAGTCGGTTGATATAGTGTATCTGGACTTTCAGAAAGCTTTTGACAAGGTCCCCCATCAGAGACTTTTGGCAAAGCTAAAAAGTCATGGGATAGGAGGCAGTGTACTATTGTGGATCGGGAACTGGTTAAAAGATAGAAAGCAGAGGGTAGGGCTAAATGGCCAATATTCCCAAAGGAAAAAGGTGAATAGTGGAGTACCCCAGGGATCTGTACTAGGTCCCCTACTTTTTGACATATTCATAAATGACCTGGAAAAAGGAATAACTAGTGAGGTTATCAAATTTGCAGATGACACAAAACTGTTTAAAGTTGTTAAAACCCAAGAGGATTGTGGAAAACTGCAGGAGGATCTGGATAAATTGGAAGACTGGGCATCCAAATGGCAGATGAAATTTAATGTGGACAAGTGCAAAGTTATGCACCTAGGAAAGAACAACCCACACTATAGTTACACGATGCAAGGCTCCACATTAGAAACCACCACCCAGGAAAAAGATTTAGGAGTCATCGTGGATAACATGTTAAAACCCTCCGCCCAGTGTGCAGCGGCGGCCAAGAAAGCAAATAGAATGCTAGGTATCATAAGGAAAGGGATGGAGAATAAAACAAAGGATATTATAATGCCTCTGTATCACTCCATGGTACGACCGCACCTTGAATATTGTGTGCAATTCTGGTCACCGTATCTTAAAAAGGACATAGAGTTATTAGAAAAAGTACAGAGAAGAGCCACCAAATTGGTGAAGGGGATGGAAGGCTACTCCTATGAAGAGAGGCTAAAAAGGTTAGGGCTCTTTAACCTGGAAAAGAGACGGCTGAGGGGAGATATGATAGAGGTCTATAAATTAATGAATGGAGTGGAACGGATAAACGTGGATCAATTGTTTACGCTATCAGAATATAGAAGGACTAGGGGACATGTAATGAAGCTACAGGGTAAACTATTTAAGACAAATAAGAGAAAATATTTCTTCACTCAACGTGTAATCAAACTCTGGAATCTGTTACCGGAGGATGTAGTAAGGGCTGTTAGTATAGCTGGGTTTAAAAAAGGTTTGGACAAGTTCCTGGAGGAAAGGTCCATAAACCACTATTAAAAAGGGACCCAGGATATCAATGCTTGACCTAGTACAAGCACTGCAGAACCTGTGTCTTTTGGGGAAACTGCTAGGTACGTATGACCTAGATTGGCCACTGTTGGAAACAGGATACTGGGCTTGATGGACCTCGGTCTGACCCAGTATGGCATTTCTTATGTTCTTATGTTCTTATGACTTAATGCTGGTTAAAATATAGACAAAAGAGAGCAGGGCTAAATGGTCAATTTTCTCAGTAGAGAAAGGTGAATAGTGGCATATCCCAGGGATCGGTGCTGGGCTTGACATTGTTTTTTTTTTTAATTTTCATATTATGATATACAAATACAAAAGAGCAGAAAATAAGTGGTCCAGAACCAAATACATTACAAATACAAATAACAGAATATAACATCTCCAGTACCGCTATGCAGTCCTCATCATGGAGAAACAGAGGCAGAAGACAAACTAGGGCAATACATGATAAAGGTTACAATCCCCCTGCCTAGGACCAAACACAAGAACAAAAGAAAATAACTCTCAGGTTTGGGAGGACAACAAAAGTGTCTCAAGTTGCGAAGGATCAGCAAAAACGTAATTTAATCCCTGTAAAGTAACCAAACACTTACAAGGGAAACGAAGGAAGAAGATTCCTCCCACAGCCAAAACACCTGGTTTAAGGAGAAGGAAGGATCTCCTTCATGCCTGAGCAAAACGGGAGACATCAGGAAAGATAGACAACTTATGGCCATGAAAAGAAACATCTTTTCTGGAAAAGAAGGCTTTCATAATTTTAGCCTTGTCTGAAAAATTAACCAAAGTAAGCACCAATGTTGCACGTGAGGGAATCAAAGCCTGAGAGTTTTCAAGAAAATCTGTTAAATTTAAGTCGCTCTGTTCCTCCAACAAGGCAGCACTGTTATCCCCAAGTGACTCCCGAGAAGGTAGATAAAAAGAACGTGCAAGCAAAATAGCATCCAAATCAGGAATTAACAATATTTCTTTACCGTACTGTTGAAATTAAGAAATAGATTACATAAAACGAGTTTTAGGAAAATTCAATATACGAAGATTATTTGCACGAGTCATATTTTCTAGTGATTCCAGCTGCTTATATAAAGTAAGGGTATCTTTTAAAGAGGAAGAACTAGCCGATTTAAATACACCGGCTTGAGCTTCCAATTTATCCACACGATGAGACAAACTCCCAACGGTGGAATCCAAATTTTGTACCCGATTTGTAACTTGCTGAGAAAATCAACAGTCTGAGCCATGAAATTTTTTAACAACAAATTAGTGGCAGAGACTTGTTTCCAGATATCCAACAAAGTAACATTTGCAGAGTCAATAGAAACAGAAAGAGAAGAAGTACCCTCAATATCAATAGGCAAAAGAGGACTAATAGAGGAAACTTTACACGATTCTAAGGGACAAACTTGAGTACCCTCCTCCTCTCCAGAGGCAGACGAAGCCTCAGAGGAGAAAGTGTCCAAAGCCGATGCTTGAGCCAAACCAGGATTAGGGGGAGGAGTCCTTTCGATGGAACTCAAGGATGCACCAGAGGCAGGAGAAGAGGAAATCAATACAGCAGAAGCAGACTTTTGCTTAGAAACCACGTGTTGGTCCATTGGACCGATAACCACACCAGTAGTCAATGTATTGTCAGAAGGTTGCTTCATAGACTTACTTTTCCGCTTGAAGTGTTCCCTGGGCATTCCTTCAGCGACTTGGGCACTGGGCCCCAAAATGGCACTGAAGGGGCACCAAAGGGGCGTTCCCCATTTGGGCATGCCCCCTTCGGGCACGCGACCGCTGGCCGCGACCACGGCCATGAAGGCAGCAGGCATTTAAGAGTGCAGGAGCCTCGATGTCAGTTGGGAGGGGCTTCACTTGCATCCAATGATGGTAAGAGAAAGCTGGCTGCCAAGCCTTACTGTCTCCGCCGATGTTCCTAGGGCCTGACATTTTTTAACATATTTATAAATGACCTGGAAATTGGAATGAGTGAAGTGAGATGACACAAAATTATTCAAAGTTGTTAAATCTCAAGAGAATTATGAGAAATTGCTAGTGAAACTTGAGAAGCTGGGACTATCTAAATGGCATATTAAATGTGAATGTGGAAAGGTTTAACGTTATACTCATACAGGCTCAATCCGAGCCAAAAATAGCGGGGAGGGATGTCCAACCCCGCTATTCATGCCCCCTCCTGCCAGCATCTAGCTTCCCCACTGGTTGTACAGGGAAGCTAGACGCGACGGGAAAGGGGAGGATCAGCAGCGGTGTTAGGGTGGGTAGTGGGTGGTCGCCGGCCCCAGAAATATAGGGCCGGTGACTTGAATGGTGAAGTTATTCCACTTCCGAGGTGGAATAACTTCCCTGGACATTGGGGATCGGCAGGCCCGGGACTTGGAAATGGTGGCGGGGGGGGGGGGGGGAGAGAGCATTCCCCGCAGCGTGACACTGGCCCTAGGAGGCCAAATCAGGGGTCAGGCTGCGAGTAATAAACTATTTTTTCTGGCGGCCGGGATCGTGGCTTTTAAATGGAGCCACGGTCCATGGCAACCAGATGCCATGGCGCTGTGGCTCCATTTAAAAGCCCTGACTGAGTTGGTCAGGAAGTGCATGTATATGCAGACAGGGCTGAATCGCAATCCCGGCCTGCACGTACAGGCCTGATTGCGATTCTGATCCCATGGGGCTAGATGTGCCCCAAGGGATCAGAATCGCGATGCCCTCTGTACGTCTGGTTCAGACCGGACATACAGAGGATTCTATATCTGGGACAAAATTGGGCTGATATGGAAGTGTTTATATGTGTAAATACAAATAGCCATTTTAGAAAAATATTATTTACCTATGTGGATCTACAGTATGCACAGTGTTCAAGGAGTGTACTCGAGATATGTTTAAGATGAGCCAGAGAAGTATGCATGCATTTCTGATTTTGCAATGGCAAATGGATGAAGGTTGTTATAATATGGTTTGTTTTTTTGAGAATTTTGCAAGTTATACAAATCAGTAACTTAACAACTATTGCACAATCACAAAGAAAAGAAGAAAGAAATACATAAAGTAATAATTTAACAATGTTAGAGTAGCAGCCCACATCATGGGGAGAAAATAAGTTCTAATCAAGAAATAATGTTTTTTTATATTTTGATGTTTGCATGTTAGTAGCTAGTGCCATTGAATATCGGACTGAGCGAGGTTTATGTATGTGCACTGCAGACCCTGCAAACCCCTTAAAGCCTTCTGAATGTTGACTCGAATATTTCTTATAGAATAGACCCTGATTTAGTTCTCATAAATGATATCTCATATGGCTCTTCTTTCACCCTAAGTTAATAAGCTAAAATTAGCCTTTACACATGATAAAGCATCATATAGAAGAAGACCCATTGAAATTCCTTATGGTCCATGTAGTCTATCAAGGACTGCAAACTCATTTTCCAAGGGAAATACCTCTCACATTTCCTTTTCAAAATTCTATGCACAATATAGGTGAAAAATATGCAGTAACTTTGCATCCCTCTTGTTGTCGGTAAAAAAATGTGTAAAACAAGTATTTAATGGGCTCAGAATAAATGATGTGCATGTTCTTCAACAGTAATTTACCATGGGCCCATTAAAGACAAGAATAGAACATCTGCATCATTCCTAGTGTGTGTGTGTGCTCTTGAGTCAATGCTGACTTCTGGTGACCCAGCAGCTCCTGGGTTTTCTTGGTAAGGTGTGACAATAAGTAGATTGCACAACCTTTCTTCTGAGGCAATGGAGGGTAAAATGACTTGACTAAGGCCACATGGAGTGCCAATGGAAATCAAACCCTGGTTTCTTGTTCACTAGGCCACTTCTCTAAACACTAGGCTACTCCTCTACCTCTATACTGTTTTAAGAAATCTCCCATATTACTTATCCTGAAGTCAAAGATCGAAAAAGAATTTCAATAAAGAAGGGATTAAGCTTGACTTAATAAATTCATTAACTGTAGTGCTTTAGCAAGTATTGACTAATCAACAAAAAATACACTAAATAAATTCTGAAGCTCTTTAAATAGCATTAAACATCCCCTACCCCCTTAGCAACTTTAAACAAACTACTCATCAACCCGCTGTCCATCAGCAAAATGGGGCTATCCAATGTTTTGCACTGAGTGCCACATGTATGATTATTTACCAATTGATATGGGGGTCATATGTGCATTTCGTGCAAAGAAATTGTGACTCTTAGACAATAAGTACAATCTCTAGATAATAGAGAAGAAGTCCTGGAGGAGCTGATGAAAAAAGAAGAGACTTTTAACTTTCAAAAGGGAGACTATGATAAAATGAGGAAAATAGTTAAGAAAAAACTAAAAGAAGCAGTTGCAAAGGTTAAAAACTTAAATCAAGCTTGGGTGTTTTTGAAAAATACTATCTTGGAAGCCCAGTCCAGCTGTATTCCATGCTTTAAGAAAAGTGGAAGGAAGTCCAAAATACTGCCAGCATGGTTTAAATATGAGGTCAGAGAGGCTGTTGTTGCCAAATAAGCATCTTTCAGGAAATGGATAAAAGAACCAAATGATGAAAACTGCAAACAGCACAAGCACTGGCAAGTTAAATGCAAGGCATTGATAAGCCAGGCAAAAGAAGAATTTGAGAAGAAGCTTGCTGCGGAAGCAAAAACACGTAATAAAGACTTTTTCAAGTACATTCGTAGCAAAAAACTTGTGAAAGAGTCAGTTGGTCCGTTAGATGATAGAGGGTCTAAAGGGGCTCTAAGAGGTGACAAGGCAATAGCAGAGAGACAGAATGAATTCTTTGCTTCGGTCTTTACTGAGGAAGATGTAGGGATGTTACCCATGACTGAAGTGGTATTTACAGGTGCGGAAGAATTGAAGGAAATATCGATACATCGGGAAGATGTATCACAACTATTTTTTTATATAGTTTATTTTCATTTTACACACAACAATACAAAATCCATACATTCTTACAATCTTAACAACTCCCCTCCCATATCTTACCCCATCCCCCTACCCCTCCCACCTCCCAACACATCCCCTCTCCTCTTCCTCCCTTCCCTCTAGTCTCCTTGTGGAACCTCGTTATAGTCCATTTAAAAGGAAAACGTAACAGAAGGTAAATACCATTATTTAGATCTAGCAACAAATGTGTCTATGTATCGCCATTTGTTCGTACTTAGGATTCCCATTGCCCCATCCTGTGTAGACATATCTCGACATTGTACGTTAGCTCTGGAGATCCTGAATTTATCTTGCTCTTTCTCAAAACTGATATACATGCATAAAAGATTCCACCAGTGATGGTAATCCAACTTGGATAGATCCTTCCAACAAGTAAAGATCGACTTTAACGCTACACCCATCATAAAATTAAATAGGTGGATTTTATCTTTAGGTAAAAATAACATATCGTCAGCTAAACGCAATACAACAGTTTGCCATCTGAATGGAATCTGAAAATCTAGAATTTGTTGCATCCTGTCCCATACCCTGACCCAATAGAATTGAACATGAGGGCAGTCAAACAGCATATGCTTCAATGAAGTGTCGCATACCGCCCCTGGTGGCCAGTGGTCATAGGGGTAGGTTGGACACAAAGATATTTTTATAAGAGAGGAGGTTCCTTTAAGAGCCAGGTGCAGCCTGGTCTTAGTAGTTCAGCTCCTATTAAGAAGTAAATTGTGAATGCAGAGTACAGGGATAACATAGGCTTTTATTTCCCTTTACACAAACAGTTCAGGTGGGTCACAACATAGAGGAAAATGTCCTTTACTTCAGGAATGAAACAAACTCATGGTAAAGAAAAACTGTTATGCTTCACAGTTGTAACAAGGATTAATTTCAATACTCTTCTTCCTTTTAGCATACAAGTAACACTGGAGTTAGCATATATTATTTACAAGTCTAGCAGTGATTCTATACTGCTTGTAATGCATAGAGAACAGTTCCTTCTCCTCTTGAGACAAAAGACTAGGCTCCACAAATTCCACTTGCATCGGCTCTGAGTCAGAGTTATCCCTTTCTGTATCTGGGGTTTCTCTGGCTATTGGAAGTGGCCAGTCGCTATTCTTATTCTCTGGGTGTTTGTAGAGTTCTTCTATGGTTCGCCAGTGAGTGTGTCCTACCTTTGTGCTTTTACCATTTGGGTTATACAAGGTAGGTTTACTTTCCTTTCTTGTAAAATGAGCATTGCTTTTAAAAGGGCACTTATAAGGTGAGCTTTTTCTCTTAGAAACAGAGTCAGCATACCTTGGCTTCCAACAGCATGTAGAACAGGAACTTTCTCCTTCCAGTAGTTCTCCAGGGATACAATCCTCGTGCCAGTCTTTTCCCTGAAAGTTCTTGTTACCTTTCAGTCTGGTCACTGGTTCCTCCGGTAAGCACAGGCCTCTTTCCAAGCCTAACTTCTGGCTTCTTCCTTCAGCACTGCTCTGCTTCCCAAAGTGACTGTTCCTTTGCTCAGCATTGCTTGCCCATTCACTCCTAGGGCTTAGCTCAATGCTCCTGGTGCTTTCTTCTTCTTGGCCCTTGCTCGTGGTGCATTTCTCTTGCACGGCTTTGCTCCTGGTGCTTCTCTCCGGTCCACCTCTACCTCCACACCCTTTCCAGTCTCCAGCCTCTTGCTTATAAAGCTCTCCTGTGTTTGAGCTTTCTGGGCTGCATGTCAGGTGGTGTCGATTAGCTAAGCGTGTCCAGCCAGCCTCTGTGAGTGCACGCCTACTCCCTCTAGCTGCTCTGTGTGGGAATTGCATCCCGTGCACATCTTTTATATTATGAAAAACAGCGTCTTTTCTTGCATCTTTGCTTCCATCAGCTCCTGCTGCATGACAGTAGCCAGAGTTGCCTTACACGTCCAGCAGGCATTCTTAGATTTCTTGTCCCATTTAGATAATTTTACAGGGGTAATGTGAGCTCTGTGGGCCAAAAAAAATAGGGATTGCGTGATCGCAGCCACACTCGACACTCTGTTTACCTGTCCCCAGATCCATTTCCATGCAATCGATGGAATATGAGTTTCCAGATCCTTATCCCATATTTTTTCGAGCCCCACCAAGTGATGCTGAGTGGCTTCTCATAATAAAGCATAAAAACGTGAAGCTACAACTTTCCCAGAGCCACAGATTTCCAACGTTTTCTGTAGCTCCCACTCCGCGGCCAATTTACCCGCTTCCACCTTCGCCTTGGATAAACAATGTATTAATTGTAACCATTGAAAATAGAAGGAAGTGGGGACCATAAACTCGCTTTGTAGTTCCTTAAATGGCTTCCAGTTCACAGAAGCCGCAAGTTGACCTATCGTCCAAATCTCTTTGTTTTGCCATGCTTTCCAGGAAACTACCTTCTGCCCGATTTTAAACCGGGTATTATACCATATGGGCACCTGCCGTGAGAGGGCAGTATCCTTACATACTGACTGCACTAAAAATTGAAACGCTTCCTGAGTGGCAGATATTATTCTACCAAGTGGGAAGGCATCTGGCCATTTCATACCCAATAATAAGTACATAGGAATCGGGTCAACTATGCGTTTTTCCACCTCCAACCACACAGGGATCCCTTTCTGAGTAGCTTCAGTAGATCATAATGCACCTTGCTTAAGGCGAAAGGCATTATGATAGTTCTTAACGTCTGGAAATTGTACGCCCCCTGACTCCTTTTTTGCCTTTAACTTGCGGGTTGTAATTCTGGGAGGCTTACCTTGCCATAAAAAAGTTATTAGACGTGGCTCTAAGGACTGATAAACCTTCGGGGGGAAACTCACTGGAAGCATTTCAAGGACATAATTAATCTTTGGAGTCAAGACCATTTTGATAGACTCCAGTCTCCCCCACCACGCTAAATGCAAAGGTGACCATTGTTTTGTGAATGCTTGAACCATTTCAACTAATATTTTCCCATTGAAGGTGATTATATCATCCACATTTCGCGTGAATCGAACCCCTAGGTATTTGACATCATCAGGAGCCCAGACGAAAGGATATGGATCTATCATTGATTTGAAGGCCAATTTGTTTAAAGGAAATGCAACAGATTTCGTCCAATTAATTTTATATCCAGACAAACAAGAGTACTTTTCAATACTATTCAAAAGGGCTCCAATAGATGAAGGATGGACAAACACTAACAAACCATCCGCATACGCCAAGATTTTAACTTCCAGGACCCTAATCTGGACTCCACAAATCTCTTTGTGTGATCGAACTAGGAGCATTAGGGGTTCAAGCGCCAGATTGAATAACAAGGGTGAAAGGGGGCAGCCTTGTCTAGTTCCCCTGTGCAAAGATAGGGAATATGAAAGGGTCCCATTTGCAAGAATACGAACGGCCGGGTTAGTATACAAAATCTGAGTTAAACGTATAAATATTTCTTCGAATCCAAACCACTTCAGTGTCCGAGTCAAAAAAGCCCATTCTAGTCGATCAAAGGCCTTCTCTGCATCCAGAGAGAGGCCCATCATTGGATTTTCCTGATTTTCTACTACCAATAATAAGTTTAACAGAAGCCGGGCATTATCCGACATAGCTCTGCCCGTCAAAAAACCGCATTGATCAGGATGGATGAGATCGGTCATTACTTTTGAAAGCCTACGGGCCAAAATAGAAGCATAAAGCTTATAGTCAGCATTTAATAATGAAATTGGACGATAATTCTCTACCTTTTGCGGGTCTCTACCTGGCTTAGGGATTACGACAATTGTAGCTTCGTTAAACGAGCCGACTAAAGGCAATTGAACATTAAGAAGGCTATAATATTCCAACAAATGAGGAGTTAGCTCATTTTCAAAAAGTTGATAAAATTCACAAGGGATTCCATCCGGTCCAACCGCCTTCCCAGGTTTCCCTGCTTTTATAACCTCCCTGATCTCGATGGCCGTTATAACTCTATCTAGTTCTCCCACCTGTAACTCAGTAAGAGTCGGATGAGTAATATGCCCAAGTAAAGTCTGAAAATCCTAGTTCCTCATCTGCTCTTCAGAGGCATATAACTTCTCATAAAAACCCCGCATGGCCTCTACAATATCAGTACTTTTTGTAAGAAACTCTTGCTTGTCCCCTTTTATTACATCTATTCTAGACTTGGCCGCACGAGGGGTTAAAATATTTACTAACAAATTGCCGGGCTTATTGGATTCCAAATAATATCTGGTCTTCTGGTGGAACAACACCTGCTGAGCCTCCGAGCTTAATATTTGATTATATTGGAACCTAAGCCTTTGCAAGCGAAGCAAAATACCTGGCTCCGATCTAGCAGCCAGGAGCCGTTCTCCAGGCTTAATTTGCAAATCTAGGGCTTTTAGTTTACCTATCTTTTCTCTATTCAATGTAATTGTATAACTGGTTATTATGGCTCAGATACTTGCTTTAAATCCCTCCCACCAGGCCCATCCAGGGGTCTCTCCAGAGAGGTTTACGTCAAAATACGCCTTAATTTCTTGCCTCATACAATCACAGAACCTCTTGTCACCTAGAAGGGCTTTATTAAAGTAAAAGCTAGGTTTAGAGTCTTTCTTATCCCCCGCCAACAAAGATAAGGTTATAGCCGCATGATCAGAAATTTGGGTGGGATTTATGTCAGTTTTCGCCACTGATGAAATTAGAGTTCTAGAGATAAGAAAATAATCAATCCGTGAGTGTGACTTATGAGGGAGGGAGAACAATGTATAGTACCTCTCATCCAGAATAAACTATAAATTAATAATAACCACTTTTAAAGCATTAAATAACACTGCACCAGCTACTCTAAATAAACTAATCACTAAAGACACACCCCAATGTGCACATAGAAGAGGCAACGCCAATAAAATAAGGATTCCAAAAGAATTCACAAAGACCAAAAAAACAACTAATAAAAAAGCATTCTCCCATGCAGCCCCTATACTCTGGAACTCTCTACCTGATGAAATCAGAGCCTTAACCAACCTTAAAGCCTACGCAAAAACTTAAAAACTCACCTTTTTATCTCCCACTACGGACCAATGTCAAATTCTCAACCCCAAAACGAAAAAGGATAATCTATATAACACACGGAGACCAATACCGCAATGCCTCAAGATATTTTGACCTTGACACTGCCTATGATGTTTATACTGTTGAACTCTCTCCTACTAACTGTACATAGTTAATTGTACATAGTTCTACAAAGTTTAATAGTTAAAAGTTCAATTGTTTATGCACATAGTTCATGATTGTTCAATGTAAAAACAGAAATGCCTTTCTGTCTCCTTATCTGTTTTATGTAAATCGCACCTGATCATCGGAAGGTTGCGGTATATAAAAGTTTGTTAAATAAATAAATAAATAAATCCAGGTGCATTAGCCTCCAGATATCCGACAGTCCCACTTCCTGCATTATAGCCGAAACCACCGAGGAGGCATGTTGAGATCTGTGCGAGCGATAGGGCTTACAATCAATCAAAGGGTCCAAAACTAAATTGAAATCCCCTCCCACTACAATATCATTTTTAGCGAATGTTAGAAGCTCATCTGCGATCATGTGAAAAAATGTTACATCATTCGTGTTGGGGCATATAAATTTAAGATGGCCAGCTTCTTCCCACTTATTTGAAGCAGAACTGAGGTCCATCTGCCGGCTAAGTCAGCATGAGTGGACTCTATCACAGGCAGCAATTTTTTCCTGATTAGAACTGCTACTCCATTTTTTTTTGAACAGCTGCAGAGTGAGCCACTAGAGCAAACTTTCCCAAGCCCAACTTTTTAGTTTCCACAGTCGACAAACGAGTTTCTTGTAACAGAACCACATCTGCCTGTTCTTTTGAGCAATATAACAAAATCTATTTAAGCTTAATGGGGTTGCTTATACCCTTCACGTTCAATGAAAGAAACTTAAGAGAGCACATGGGACAGGATAGCTAAAAAATTCTTCATAAAGATATAACAGGAGGGAGGAGTAGCCTAGTGGTTGGGGCAAGGTACTTCAGGCCGGAAGGTCGGGGGTTCAAATCCCACTAGAGGACAGCAACCTTGGGCCGGAAGGACTGGGGTTTCTAGTCCCACAGATGCTCCTTGTGGTCTTGGGCAAGCCACTTAACCCTCCATTGCCCATGTTCCCTGTAAGTATTAGTGTGTGTCTCATATCCCTGCGTGTTAAATGTATCCCCCAATTGTGTTGTGACCGCTTTGATTGAAGGATAAGGCGGTATACAAAACTGTCTAAATAAATAAATAAAATAAATAACAGTAAAACATAACAAAAAGATTATGGAATATCCTTACACAAATATATAACACTTCCTTAACTAAATCCCCAGAACCACAAGGAGACATATCATTTCCCCGACTAAAGGGCTGACTTGGGTGAGACAGCGTTACCCGATTACCACCTAAACCCCGAACCAGAACAGCAACTTTCTCCCCTACGCTTAAACAAAACGCTATTTCAAAAAAAAAAAAAATCCCCAGCTATTATTATTATTACTTTTTTTTTCTTTTTTACTTTCCCTTTCCTTCCTTCCTCTTTTCCCCTTTCGTTTCTCCTTCCCTTTTCTTTTTTTCCCCTTTCCTCTCCTTTTCCCTTTTTTTTCTTCTTTCCTTCCTTTTCCTTCCCTTTCCTTCTTCCTTTCTTATAGATTTTCCTCCCCATACCTTTCCCCCCCTTCTCTCCCCCATTTTCTTAAAATATAAACATCCCCGCTAGACAACTAAATAATGAGACCAATTCTCCCGTATCATACAGAGTCCATGATATAAATTTGTCTCCCAACATCATATAACCATCTTTGACGATTTGTCCTGCGTCACTCAGACTGGACCACACCAGTTCCAAGTAAATAATTTCATCCTCCCGTCCCTCTCAGTGCATCCGTAATGCCTCATTTTCCTCCACGAAGACTTTCAGCGCAGCAGGGTCATCAAACATGCGCGTTTGATTATGCAGGGTGACCCGAAGCCTAACGGGAAACAGGAGACCATAGTGGGCCTCAAGAATCTGTAGACTGGGACGAAAAGCAAGCAGTTGCTTTCTCCTCTGAACAGTTGCTTATGGAAGTCTGGAAAAAAGGCCACCTTTTGTCCATCCACCTTGAGAGAAGGATTCGAACGAGCAGATGCCAGAATCTGTATAGTTTGAGAATGTCTGAGGGCACAAAAGATAATTGGACGCGGCTGCCTCAAAGGCAATTTTCAACAATTTTGGCACCATCGATGTCAAATAAGATATTATGTCTGAGTCCTCAGCTCCTTCTGGTACTCCTATGATTCTCACGTTGTTCCTTCTCGTTCTATTGTTTAAGTCCTCTAGATTCCGTTCCAGTTGATTTATCCGCTTTGAATTAGACACGACTGACTTCAGCCTTTCCTCATGCGCAGCAATTTTCCCCTCCAAGCGACTGAAATTTTCAGATAACGCAGCTACTTGAGCTTTCATTTCTCTCAGCTTCACAATGTCAGCTTGTAGCTCACTGAGCGTTTCGCCATTTGAGGCAACCATCTCACGCACTGCTCAAATTTCATTGAGGACTTCCTGTAGGCCTACTGGGGTCTCTCCTGCACTCAACATCTTCTGTGGAGAAGGGGGATCTGATTTAGCATGTTTGACTCCAGAACCGGCAGTAGAAGTGTAATCCAATCTTGTAGGTTTACCGGTAGGCATTCCAGCACCACTTTATTCTTCAAAACCCGGTGTATCTGACATCTGTAAAGCATAGGGGATAGGAATTCTTCTCAGGATTAGGGCAGCTCATGATTTAGGCAGCCATCATGAACCCTGCTGACTCTGCCTCCTGTATTACAACTATTTGATAAACTGAAGAGTAGCAAATCACCTGGGCCGGATGGTATACATCCAAGGGTGTTGAAAGAACTGAAATATGAGATAAGAGACCATCTATTAGTAATCTGTGAACTATCATTAAAATCATCTGTAATGCCAAAATAACACCGATTTTTAAAAAGGGTACCAGGGGTGATCCGGGAAACTACAGACCGATGAGCCTGACATCAGTACCGGGAAAAATGGTAGAAACCATCATAAAGAACAAAATTGCTGAACATGTAGATAGTCATGGCTTAATGGGAGACAGCCAACATGGCTTTAGACAAGGAAGATCTTGTCTTACTAATCTGTTATTTTTTTTTGAAGGTGTGAATAAACAGGTAGACAAAGGTGAGTCGGTTGATGAAGTTTATTTGGACTTTCAGAAAGCCTTTGATAAGGGTCCTCATCAGAGACTTTTGGCAAAACTAAAGAGTAATGGGAAAGGAGGCAGTGTACTATTGTGGATCAGAAACTGGTTAGAAGTTAGAAAGCAGAGGGTAAGGCTAAATGGCCAATTTTCCCAATGGAGAAAGGTGAATAGTGGTATACCTCAGGGATCTGTGCTGGGTCTGCTGCTTTTTGACATATTCATAAATGACCTGGAAAAGAGAATAACAAGTGAGGTTGCCTTTCTGTTCCTTGAGAAGAGGAGTGCTTTCCAGAGCTCTCCCAAAAGGTGGTTTTTGCTGAATTTGCTGCTTAACTGTGAGTTCTATTTGTCTGTCTGTTTGTCTCCACATATTTATCTATCTATTTGCCCTTATTGGTGAGTTCCCTTACCTACTCCATTGCTGTAAAGTTTTAAACTATCTTTCTCTTAGTCTACCTAAGTGACTACCCCCCCCCCCCCTTGCTGAGGTATTGTTTTAGATCTCCATTTCCTGTTCTGCATGTGGGCTTGCTCAGATTGCCTTTCTGTTCATTGAGAAGAGGAGTGCTCTCCAGAGCTCTCCCAAATGGTGATTTTTGCTGAATTTGCTGCTTAACTGTGAGTTCTATCTGTCTGTCTGTTTGTCTCCACATATTTATCGATCTATTTGCCCTTATTGGTTGGTTCCCTTACCTACTCCATTGTGTGTGCCCACTGTTCAGGAACAACCTACTGGCCAGAGACATTTATGTTCCCGCCCACCCACCCCAGGGGCTACATTGTCTATACATTGCCTTGGTTTCTATGCACCCAGATGCTGGAATGCCCTCCCACCTAGCATACGGGCAATCTTCGTCTTGGCCCAATTTAGAAAGGCATTAAAGAACCACCTCTTCCTCAATCACTACTCAGATGAGAGCGCCCATACAGCCACCCCTGTCCACCAGGCCCTACACACCAACACACACAACACACGATAAGGCATCCACACCCCTGGGCGCCAGCATCAACTAAGCTTACCCTGAGATAGCATGGTTGATGGTTGATGATGCATACCGTGTAAATAGCAACCTGTATATACCTACACCATGTAACAATAAGTATACTCTGTAAATAGTTACCCCTGAAATGTCCAAGTTTATGCTACCTTGTTCTCTGTAAATACAGTGCAGCTTCATGTGCTGTATAAATCCTTGTTGTATGTGAACCACACTGATACTAAATAGTGTGGTATAGAAGAGACCTTAAATAAATAAAATAAAATACAGTGGTCACATAAGTGCCATCTGTTGTTCCTAACTTGGGTTAAAGCCCATATCTTCTTCATCTTTTCTTATTATTATTCTTCCTCTTCTGGGACTGCTTAATCAACATGTCATGTATTCAGTGCAATAACTGTGGTACTTTCATTCAAAGACGAATCATTTGGAGCCTAAGAGCTTGTCCTATATGCCTAAAGTCAGCTGCCATGCATGAAGAACTGACTCTAGTAAGGAAAGACCTAGCTGCCATGCATAAAGAAGTTTCTCTACTGAGGGAGGAACTGACTGCAATGAAGTGCACCTCTTCTAGGATACAAACTGAACAAAGTCCACCACCATTCCCACAAAGAAATCAAACATCACAGGAACAAATGGATCACAGTGGGTTCTGGTAGATTGCAACTTGTAATGCAGAGACATCCTATACATCAGGAGATATCCCTGCACAATGCCTTCTCTGCCTTGGCTAATGAGGATGCCCAATCCAAAGAAACTGAGGGGCCCATAAATGAGTCAGACAATGCCCAATCTCCTGCTAAAGCACCAAATATGAAGAAAACCTCACCAAACAGAAAACTACTATTACTTGGTGATTCCATCATCAGAGTCACCAACATAGGAACACAGTTCAAAGAAAGAAGATAGTCATGTGCCTACCAGGCTCTTCAGCCAGCAGGAATACAAACCAAGTTGTTGAAATACTTAGCGCAAAAAGTGAACACTCCAAACTTGATGTTATTATCCACTTGGGCAGAAATGACCTGGCTAGAAACAGTGCCTCTACAGCCCAAAAGGACTTCCAATCTCTGGGAGAGAAACTCAAGCCCATTGTTAACACTGTTGCATTCTCAGAAGTTCTACCTGTTCTTGGTAAAGGGACAAAAAGGCTGCATCGCATTAACAGCTTTAATACATGGCTCCAGATCTGGTGCAAACAAGAAGGATTCCGATTTATTGGCAACTGGGGTAACAGATGGACTAACAAGAGACTATACTGTGCTGATGGACTACATCTCTCTGTCGCAGGGAAAAGAAACCTAAGTGAAAAATTCAGGCAGTATGTGGATGTGCATTTAAACTAGGAAAAGGGGGTGACGGATGTGGAAGGTCAACATCTGCCACCCCCTGAAAAAGCAGAACATCAGAAACAGCCACACTTTTAAAACACACATCAAAAACAAGTGGGAAGAAGTGGGCAGAACAAAATCAATGCAAAATATACACAAGCCAGGTAAATGCTGGAAAGCAATGAGCACAAATGCTCGAAGCTTAGCCAATAAAATAACGGACCTGGAAGCCCTAATGGTGGAAACTGATTTGGACATCTTGGCCATTACAGAAACATTGTTTAATGAATCACATGATTGGGATATAGCCATAGCTAGCTATAATCTATTCAGAAGAGACAGAGAAAATGGAAAAGGAGGAGGAGTAGCCTGGTATATCAAAGGCAATATTAAAGCTACTGAAATGCAGGGGACATGGGGAAAAGAAGAAGCGCTCTGGATTGCGTTGGAAAGAGGAGATGGCACTGTCATCCATACTGCTGTAGTCTACAGACCTCCGACTCAAATTGAAGAGAGAGATAATGAATTGATTATAGATATTGCCAAGATAGCAACAAAAGGGGAAGCGATCATATTGGGTAACTTTAATCTACCTGATGTGGATTGGATTACTCCTTCTGCACATCTCGAAAGAAGCAAAAAAAATTGTGGATGCTCTCCAAGATGAATTACTTAGACAAATGGTGATGGAACCAACCAGGGAAAGCTCAACGCTGAATGTAGTGCTCACCAACGGTGATAGCGTGTTGAAAGTCTGCGTGAGTGTCTCTGTGAGCAACAGCAACCATCACACGGTGTGGTGTGAGATAAAAGCCATGGTACAGGCCAATCATAGCAAGCTCAAAGTCCTAAACTTCAAAAACACTGACTTCAATAAAATGGATGAGTACTTAAAGGAGGAGATGACGGGATGGAAGGAGATAAGGGAAGTGCAATTGCAATGGGCTAAACTAAAGGCGGCAATAATAAGTAAAAACAAGAGGAGAAGGAAACCTATTTGGTTTTCCAAAGAGGTGGCTGCTCAAATAAAGGCAAAAAACACAGCTTTCGCAAAATTCAAAAGCTTGCAAACAGAAGAACACAGAAATGAATACAGGATCAAGCTCAAAGAGTCTAAAAGAGAAATAAGGATAGCAAAATCAAAGGCAGAGGAAACAATGGCTAAAGATGTTAATGGTGGTGACAAAACTTTCTTCAGGTATATTCCGGAAAGGAAGAAGATCAGAGTTGGAATTGCAGGACTCAGAAGTACTGGGAAAGGACTCGTGGAAAGTGACACTGAAAAAGAAAAATTGCTAAACAAATATGTAAATATGTCTGCTCTGTTTTTACTAAAGAAGATCCTGGAGATGGACCAGCTGTGACTCCCAAATATAACAATGGGAATGAAGTAGATACCACACCATTCACAGAAGATGAGGTATTAAAACAACTTACTAAACTGAAAGTGGACAAAGCCATGGGACCGGATGGGATACATCCCAGGATACTGAAAGAGCTCAGAGAGGTTCTTGCAGGACCGTTAAAGGATGTCTTCAACAGATCCTTGGAAACAGACAAGGTTCCTCAGGACTGGAGAATGGCTGATGTTGTACCTCTACACAAAAGTGGTGACAGGGAAGAAGTGTCAAACTACAGGCCCGTGAGCCTTACCTCGGTGGCGGGAAAAGTAATGGAGACGCTCCTGAAAGAGCGAATAGTGAACTTTCTGAAAACCAACAGTTTGCAAGATCCGAGGCAACATGGTTTTATCGAAGGATGGTCTTGCCAAACAAATCTGATTGAGTTCTTTGATTGGGTGACCAAGGAACTAGATCAGGGGCATGCAATGGATGTCATCTACCTGGATTTCAGCAAAGCCTTTGAGACTGTTCCTCATAGGAGTCTTGTCAATAAACTCAGTAGCTTGGGGATGGGTCCCAAGATGGTAAACTGGATTAGAAATTGGTTGACTGACAGACAACAGAAGGTGATGGTACATGGAGCTCACTCGGATGAGAGGAAGGTGATTAGCGGGGTGCCCCAGGGTTTGGTCCTGGGCCCGGCACTGTTCAGTGTGGATAACATGAGGAAAGACCTACAAAAGCTGGAAGACTGGTCTAATGCTTGGCAACTACGATTTAATGCGAAAAAGTTGGGTAGCAGAAATCCAAGGGAAATGTACACGACAGGGGGAAAGAGGTTGGTATGCACGGTTCAGGAGAAAGACCTTGGTGTGATTATCTCTGATGATCTCAAGGTGGCAAAACAGTGCGACAAGGCAGTGGCAAAAGCCAGGAGGATGTTGGGCTGCATTCGAAGAGGGATTACCAGCAGAAAGGAAGTGGTACTTATGCCACTGTACAAGTCACTGGTGAGGCCTCACTTGGAATACTGTTTTCAGTTTTGGAGGCCATATCTTGCAAAAGATGTAAAAAGACTGGAAACTGTTCAGAGAAAGGTGACCAAAATGATTTGGAGCCTGTGTCATAAACCTTATGAGAAGAGACTTGAAGACCTAAATATGTACACTTTGGAGGAGAGGAGGGACAGGGGAGATATGCTTCAGACCTTTAAATACTTAAAGAGAAATGATGAACAAACAAACCTCTTCCAAAGACGGGGAAGCTGTAAAACTAGAGGGCATAACATGAAGCTGAAAGGTGGTAAATTGAAAGGCAATGTCAGGAAATATTTCTTCATTGAAAGGGTGGTGGATGCTTGGAACGCCCTCCCAATGGAAGTGGTGGGGGCAAACACGGTGACAGAATTCAAAACGGCATGGGACAAACACAGTGGAGCCCTTTACAGCGACAGGATAAAAACAAAATAAACAGTACCATCTAACTTCTGAACGATCTAACGTCTCAACAAATAGGGGTGTCCTACATGGAGTGGTGGGTTCACCCCTAAACAAAGACATGGGGAGGGGTGGCCTGCACAGAGCGACAGGTGCACCTACTCTTGCCATCTTGCTGGGCAGACTAGATGGACCATGCTGGTCTTTATCTGCCGTCACTTACTATGTTTCTATGTTAGGTTATCAAATTTGCAGATGACACAAAACTATTTAAAGTTGTTAAAACCCATGAGGATTGCGGAAAATTGCAAGAGGATCTTGATAAATTGGAAGACTGGGCATCAAAATAGCAGATGAAATTTAATGTGGACAAGTGCAAAGTTATGCACCTAGGGAAGAACAGCCCAAACTATGGTTACACGATGCAAGGTTCCACATTAGGAACCACCACCCAGGAAAAAGATTTAGGCGTCATTGTGGTTAACTTGCTAAAACCCTCCGCCCTGTATCCTGCAGCAGCCAAGAGAGCAAATAGAATGCCTGGTGTCATAAGGAAAGGAATGGAAAATAAAACAAATGATATTATAATGCCTCTGTATCATTCCATGGTGCGACTGCACCTTGAATATTGTGTGCAATTCTGGTCACTGTAACTTAAAAAGGATATAGCGTTATTAGAAAAGATTCAGAAAAGAGCCACCAAAATGGTAAAGGAGATGGATGGATACCCCTATGAAGAAAGGCTAAAAAGGTTAGGGCTCTTTAACCTGGAAAAGAGACGGCTGAGGGGAGATATGATAGAAGTCTATAAATTAATGAACGGAGTTGAACAGGTAAACGTAGATCGATTGTTTACATTATCAGAATATAGAAAGACTAGGGGACATGCAATGAAACTACAGGGTAAAATATTTAAGACAAATAAGAGAAAATATTTTTTCACTCGACGTGTAGTCAAACTCTGGAATTTGTTACCGGAGGATGTAGTAAAGGCTGTTAGTGTAGCTGGGTTTAAAAAGGGTTGGACAAGTTCTTGGAGGAAAGGTCCATAAACCATTATTAAAAAGGGTCCCAGGATATCAATGCTTTACACAATACAAGCATTGTGGAACCTGTGTCTTTTGGGGAAACTGCTAAGTACGTATGACCTAGATTGGCCACTGTTGGAAACAGGATACTGGGCTTGATGGACCTTGGTCTGACCCAATATGGCATATCTTATGTTCTTAGACTAGCGGCCCTTGTGCTGTCTTGTAGAACTAAGGTTGCCTGAAAGGACAGTATTGTCTTGTTGTGAAAGGAAGTGATCCTATAGCCCTTCAATTGATGTAACATTTTCTCACACTGAGGTTAGGTTTCAAAGAGCTTGTGCCTAGAAGGGAAGAGTTAGGATGCCCATTATAGCTGGCGATTTAATCATTAAGAATATGGATAGGTGTGTGTGGCTAGTGGATATAAGTATCACTTAGTAATGTGTCAATTTAGTGTAAAGGGGCAGATGCCATGTCTCGCCTAGATAGGATTTTAGACAGTTCTAGGGAGGCACCAGATGGTCTGCTACATGTAGGCATCAGGGACATAGGAAGATGTGGGAAGGACGCTCTGGAAGCCAAGGGGTCATTTTAAAAGACTTAGTTGTGATTTAGGACATCTGAAGACATGTATATGGATGATGAAATCACAGAGATGTCTCTGAAGCCATTCCACAAATGATATTTACAGACGTCTCTGGTGCAGGGATGTCCAAGTAGGCAAGGAAGGGTGGTGGAGGAATATCTGGGGAGGTGCAATATACTTACAAGTCTGCATTTGATTTCAGGAGTGACAGGGACATCTGCAAACATATCCATGTTTAGACCTGTTGCAGGCAAGAATAGGCATTCGGAAAGTGTTTGTTTTGGCCTTAAAATATCCAAAGAGTATAGAGAAGATGGAGCGCTAAGTGACTAGTCTAAGATCACAAAGACCCATACTGGGATTTAAACCCTGGCCACTCTGCACCCCAGCCACTATTTGAACTATTACACGTCTATGTTCCAAGAGGCTGTTCTGGGGATGTCTATGTAGACCTCTCTACAGACAACCATATCGGGCATGTCCACATTTCTGAAATTGTGCCTGAACTTGCACATGCCTGATTTTTTTTTCAGACGTTCTGGCTTTGATGTCTCAGATTGCACTTGAGACCAAAAAGAAGCAACAAGAGTATCTGTAGAATACAATCAGGTTTGTAAAACCCCTTTTATTGTCCCATACGTGTTTCAGCCTCTCAGCCTTCTTCAGGGGGATATAGAATGAGGGAGCAAACCTTTGTTTTGTAAAACCTTATTTCAAATAAAAGGCATTTGCCACGCACTGGCATGGCTATCCGGCACGTGGCAAATGCCTTTTATTTGAAAGAAGGTTTTACAAAACAAAGGTTTGCTCCCTCATTCTATATCCCCCCTGAAGAAGGCCGAGAGGCCAAAATGCGTAGGGGACAATAAAAGGGGTTTAACAAACCTGAAAATACTGCCAGTCTTGGTATCTGTTCCTTTGGTCTTTCAGATTGCACTTGGACATCCCATTGTAAAATATGCCTTCAAAGTTAAGCTTTTAGGCAGAAAGCAGAAATCCAGAATCTCTATGGTAGCATTTGCAGAAATGTTCCATGTGCAAGACCCCAGAGACAGACAGATCTCCAGAGTCTCAATGCTTTGATTAAATGATGCTGCAGGGAATAAGACTTTAGATTTGTAAGGATCTTGGTGACATTTTGGGGAAAGGGAATCCTATTCTTAAAGGATGGGCATGATCTTAACCATGCTATAAAATGGATACTGGTGCTAAAACTTAAAAGGAGAAAGAACAACTTTTAAAACAGAAGATAGAAGATAGAAGAAAGCTGATAGTCACTAAGCAATACATAGTTTAAAATAAAGTATCTTTGAAGGATACAAACAAAACAGGAAAATTAGAAAATCCCCATAGAGAGGCAAAAGTAGCTCAGGTGCCTCTAAATAAATGGTTAACAGATTTGAAAGATTTAAATTCATCCCTGTTAACCGCTAGAGAGATTGTAAATACAAACAAAAAACAGGTTTGTAAATGTCTGTACAGTATGTGAATGCTAAAGTAAAACATAAAATGGGTGAGTCTTCTACATTCTACTGAAATGGCTCTTGCAGACGTTTCCAGTGACTTGTTTCTGGACAAATCCAAGAGCCTTTACTCGATCCTCATCGTTCTTGACCCTTCTGCTGCTTTTGACACTGTTGCTTGCCATTTTCTCCTTGATACGTTGTCCTCACTTAGTTTTAAGGGCTCTGTCCTGTCCTGGTTTTCTTCTTATCCTCCCACTACTCTTGTAGTGTATATTCTGGTGGATCCTCCTCATCTGCTATCCCACTCTCAGTTGGAGTACCCCAAGGGTCTGAATATTGGAAGATTTCCAATACAATGCCAAATTTTAAAAAGGTTTCCAGAGATGATCTGGAAAACTACAGAGTGGTAAGCCTGACATCAGTGCTAGACAAAGTGCTAAAAAGTTATTGTAAAGAATATAATAACACATAGGAGCTCTTTTATGACTGCATTCAATTTTTGCATCTAAAGCCCGTTTAGTGTAGAAACTAGCATGTTTAATATGTAAAGCCTCCTTGAGAGCTCTTAGGGGCATGCTAACCATGCTCACTACCTGCTCCTACCCCACTCATTCAATACCCTAACACATGAGTGGCACTTAGCGTGTGACTGCGATACTCCCATGATGATTGTTACTGCGGGTTCTTAAATGTAGTTACCAAGCATGAACATGCATGTTATGTGCTTAGCACACATTAGTAAAAGGGAGCCATAGATAGTCATGGCTTAATGGGACAGAGTCAACATAGATTTAGCCAAAGGAAGTCATGCCTCGCTAATCTGCTACTTTTTTTTGAAGACATGAAAAGACATATGAATATAGTTGAGATAGTTTATATCATATATCTGATTTTGCAGAAGACATTTGACAATGTCTTTCATGAAATACTTCTAAAGAAATTGAAAAGTTATGGGATTGGAGGCAAGGTCCTGTTGTGCATTAGAAACTAGTCAGAAATTAGAAGAGAGACTAGGATTAGATGGTCAATTTTCTCAGTGGAGAAAGGTGGAGTCCCCCAGGAATTAATAACTGTGTTCAATGCTTTTATTTATTTAACAGGTTTTATATGCTGTTTATCATTTCAATCAAAGCAGTTTACATTGAAACTTAAACTTGGTCATGTACATTATACAGGGACACTGATGACTTGGATTTTTCTGAGGCAATGGAAGGTTAAGTGACTTGCCCAAGACCACAAGAAGTGCTAGTGGGAATTGAACCCTGGTCCCAAGCCAGTATTCTTAACCATTAGCCTACTCCTCCACTCCACACTACCCACAAAACTTTAAACACAAAAATTCTTGAAAGTGGTTAAATCATAAGTGCATTGCGAGAAATTGACAGAGGGTTTTGCAAGAACAGAAGAATGGGCATCCAATTGCAAATTAATTTTAAAGTGGACATGTGCAAAGTGATGCATTTAGGTAAAAGTAATCCAAACTAAGTATAGCTACAAGATGCTAGGTTCCATATTAGGAGTCAGCATCCATGAAAACTTTACTTTACTTTACTTTACTTTATTAAAACATTTGATAGACCGCCCAGGCCGAAGCGTCAGGGCGGTGTACAATCATAAAATGTGACAGCTGCTGAGAAAGGAAAAAGAAAAGAACGCCAAAAAAATAATAGAACAGCAAAGAAATAGTAGAGAATAAAGAGAGAGCAGAACAGTAAGACAGTAAAACTGATAAAACAAAATTGTAAAAGCAATAAAATAATAACTTAAAAATAAGACGAATTAAAAAGGCAGGGGAGGGGAGGAGGAAACACGAGCCAGATATAGGTGGAATAGGGGGCGAGACTAGGGGGACAAACACCATCAGTGGGGAGAACAGAAGGGAATAGGGGGGGGAAAAGAAATGGGAGACTAGGGGAGGAAAGCATCATCATTAGGGGGAGGGAGATCGAACGCTTGACAGAAAAGGTGGGTCTTGAGGAGGGCTTTAAAACGAGTGTAGGATAGTTCTAGGCGAAGAGGTAAGGGAAGAGAGTTCCAGAGGGCGGGACATAGAAAAAAGAAAGCAGAGTGTCGGGTGGATTCGAGGCGGGCCTGAGTGGGTGAGGGAAGAAAGAGGCGGTTACCATGAGCAGATCGGAGAAGGCGGGGAGAGGGCTGAAGATGAATAATGTTAGCTAAATACTGGGGGGAGTCAGAGAAAAGAGCCTTATGTGCAAGGATGAGTAATTTAAACATGAACCGAAACTTGATAGGGAGCCAATGTAAGGAAAGAAGACAGGGAGAAACATGAGAACGAAGAGGGGATAAAGTAATAAAACGGGCAGCAGCATTTTGAACGAGTTGAAGACGGTGAAGTTGGTGAGAGGGAAGACCGGCATAAACAACATTACAGTAATCAAGTCGCGAAATAACTAGGGATAAGACCAGAGTGATAATAGAAGAGTGTGAGAAATAAGAGCGAACAGCCTTAATGCGGCGTAGATGAAAGAAAGAGGAGCGAACAACAGAAGAGATATGGTCGTGAAAAGAAAGAGATGAGTCTAAGGTAACACCCAGATAACGGAGGGTGGGGGTGGAAGGGATAGAATGCGGACCCATAACAGGAAACACTGAAGGGGAAGGACGACCGAAAGTGACCCAGAGAGCAGCAGATTTAGTGGGATTAACATGCATGAAATTTGACTCAAACCAGGACGTGATGGAGGAAAGACAGAGGTTAAGTGGAGCAAGGTCAGGGGCAGAAGGGGATGTGTGATGAACCAGAAGAATGTCGTCAGCATAGATATAAAAAGAGAGAGCGGATTGCTGGATTAGCAAAGCTAAAGGAGCCAGAAAAACATTAAAGAGAAGAGGGGCAAGAATAGAACCCTGAGGAACACCACAGGTGGCGGGGGCAGGGGGGAGACCGAAGAGCCGGCGTGAACTGAGAAGGTACGGCAGGATAAAAAAGAGTGAAACCATTGAAGAACTGTGCCCTGAATACCAAAATCAGACAAGCGGGAGAGAAGAGTGCGGTGATCGACTACATCGAACGCAGAGGACAGATCCAGAGAAACCACTAGAGAAATGTCACCACGATCGTGGGAGCGGTGAAGTTCAGAAAGCAAAGCTGTGAGAATAGTTTCGGTGCTGTGACCAGGACGGAAACCAGATTGTCGGGGGTGAAGGGCGTGAGTGGAGTCAAGATGAGAGGTCAGCTGGGAGAAGACAATTCGTTCAAGAATTTTGGACAGAAAAGCAAGGTTAGAAACGGGACGCCAGTTGGCCGAAAGAGTAGGATCAAGAGTGGGCTTTTTCAGGAGGGGACGGACAATAGCGTGCTTCCATAAGGAGGGAAAAAGACCAGAAGAAAGACTAGTGTTGAAAATAGAGAGGATGAAAGGCACTAATGCAATATGAGAGTCGAGTAGCCAAGGGGATGGCAGAGGATCAAGAGAACAGGTAGTCTGGTGGGCGGACGAAATAGCCTTAGTGAGTTCAAGTGAAGAGATAAGAGAGAAGGAGCACCAGGTGTGAGAGAAGATATGAGTGGGGGAGGAAGGGGGTGAGGGCAGAGGGCGAGAAGAAGGAGAGGAAGGAAGGGGAGGGGAAAGAGGGGAAAGGGGAGAAGGGCAAGAAGGAAAGGAGGAACGAATATCTAGAATCTTATTAGTAAAGAAAGAAGCAAGAGAAGAAGGGCTAGGAGGAGGGGGTTGAGAAAGGGCAGAAGGGAGAGAAGAGGGGGAAGAAATAGATTTAAGGACCAGAAAAAGACGCCTAGCAGAGTTTGAAGATGTAGAGATGAGATGAGAGTAATATGAATGTTTGGCAGAGGTGATTGCGGAGCGGTAGGAGAGATGAGCAAGCCGGTAGTTAGAGTGAGAGTCGGATGAACGGGACTTCCTCCAAAGTCGTTCAGCACGGCGAAGATTGGAGCGGAGAAGAAAAAGACCAGGGTGATACCAAGGATGGTGGGAGGATGGATGGGGGGCTGAAAGACGGAGAGGTGCTACAGTATCGAAAGCAGCTGAGAGAGAGGAAGAGAAAAGGTCAACTTGGCAATCAATAGATAAGGAAGAAAAGTCTGGAGGGAATAACGTATAAGCAGATGGAAAAGAGGACCGAGGACCGAGAATTTGGGATGAAGCGACGCCTGAGGGAGGGAATAGAGACTGAAGAGGAGCCAGTGGAGCCTAAAGAAGGAAAGGGGAAGGTAAAGAGAAGACAATAATGGTCGGACCAGGGAATAGGAACAGACTGGATATTAGAGGGAAAAAAAGGAGAAGAATCAAGAGTGAGAATAAGATCCAGGGAATGACCTGAAACATGAGTGGAGCAAAGTACGTGTTGGGTAAGAGATAGGTCAGAGAACAAAGAGGAAAGAACCTTGTCACGGGGACGAGAAAGGGGAGTAAGATAGGCATTGAGGTCGCCCAGGACGACTACATGTGGAGACAGAATAGCAAAGTCGGATAGTGTGTGCAGCAGGGAATCCCAAAGATCTGAACGCAGAGAAGGGGGAACGTATAAAAGAAGAAAGAAAACAGAAGGGGTAGAGTCGGAACGAACCAGAAGAGATTCAGGGTAGGCGGGAGGAGGTGAAATCAGAGAGAAGGAGAGGGGGGACTTAAAGATAAGCGCCACCCCACCGCCAGAGCGGCGAAGACGGGGGGTGTGAAGGGCAGAGTAACCAGGAGGGAGACACTGGTAGAGAAGGGCATCCTCCCCCTCATGGAGCCAGGATTCAGTGATAAAAAGAACATCTAGGGAATGCTGGGTAATGAGGTCATGAACTAGATGAGTTTTAGAACGAATAGAACGACAGTTAAGGAGAGCCATAGAGAGTGTAAGGAAGGGAACAGCTGGAGGGGGAGGTGAAATAGAAGGTAAAGAGGGAGAGGACGTCGAGTTGGAAGAGCAGGGGAGGAGATTAGTGAGGTTCCGGGCTAGAGGACCGGGAAGAGCGGGATATAAAGGTAGAGGGCGGTAGCCCCAAGATACGGGGATAGCTGACATGGCCTGGGCAGGAGAATCAAGTGGCACAGAAGAAGACACAATTGACAGAGAAAGAACAGAAAGACTAGTTAGGACAACACAGGACAACACAAAGGGATTAAGAAGGGAAAGGAAGCGTCCGAAGGTAAGGGGATGCAGCGTGAGGTAGGACTGATGATACTTACAACCAAGAATGCTAAACAGAGGGAGATGGTAGTTTAGGATGCCCCAGTCGTCGCCCCAAGGAGCTCGCCCAAGGAGCACGACCTGCTCCTTGTGCGCGCTCCTTCGGCGCGCGCCCGTGGCGCGCGCCGCTGCGGCGCGGAACGCCGCTCTGGGAACACCTATATCTGTACGTTTAATTTTAGACAATATATTGAATTCCTCTGCTCAGTTTATGGCAGTGACCACAAAAATAAAAAAAAGAAAGATAATGTTAGGAATTATTAGGAAAGGAATATAGAATATCATATTTCCTCTGTGTCACTCATGATGCATCCTTGACTATTACGTGTTACATCTTTAAAGAAATAAAGCAGAATTAGAAAAGGTACAGAGAAGGGTAACCAGAATGATAAAGGAGAATGAAACCACTCCCCAGTGAGAAAAAGCTAAAAAGGTTAGGGTTTTTCACCTTAGAGAAGAAATGGCTGGAGGAAGATATGATAGAGGTCAATAAAATCATGAGTGGAGTGGAACAGGTAAACATGAATCGGTTCTTTAGTCCTTCAAAAAGTACGAAGGTAAGAGCACACAACATGATGTTATTGACAGTACATTTAAACCAAATTGGTGAAAAAAATTAAGCTCTGAAATTCATTGCAGGGAATAGCCAGCAGGCCCACGTTCCCCACGGCAAACCTACAAGAGTGGAACAGCATAGCAAGCATGATAAAGTAAGTTTTCCATGCTGCTGCCACCACCGCTGCCGCATGGGGGGGCACTGTACAAAGAGGGGTCACTTATGGGGGGAGGCACAGCACCGCAGTGACAATGGGAAGCCTTCAGCAAAATTTTGCTTGGGGGCCCCTAACTGTAACTTATGCCACTGGTAGTATGTACAAAAGTTGTTCGGTAACTGTTAAGGTACTGTATGCCCAACATGTTCCCTGCAGTTACCACACTGAACAGTCCCTTACCTCGCATTAAGGTCAATTGCAATTAGCGCAGATGCACCTAGCACCTCCTCTTGAGATGGTCTTAACTGCATCCGGGATAACTGCAACATTGGTAGTTAGGGTGAAGCCAGTACTGTGCTCTAACTGCAATGTGCAGCAGGGATGCACATTTGTTTGAAAAGAAATGGGAAATGTCAATATTTCCCATTTTGTTTCATGTTGTGGTGAAACAGAAAGGATAAAGGAAATGACAACATTTTGTCACGTCTGGGTTTTCATCAAAAGTGTGCACAATTGATGAAAACACAAAATAGATTTATTTACATTCTCATATACTGTGCTATTCTTCATCAGTGTGGTTTATATTGAACAAACTGAAATTACATTGAACAGGGCATTATAACTTGGAGGTAACTATTTTACAGGGAACATGGGCTATGGAGGGTTAAGTGGCTTGCCCAAGAACACAAGGAGCACCTGTGGGACTAGAAACCCCAGTCCTTCTGGCCCAAGGTTGCTGTCTTCTAGTGGGATTTGAACCCCTGACCTTCTGGCCTGAAGTACCTTGCCCCAACCACTAGGCCACTCCTGGATGAGATGAAAGAAACATGGAAAAAGGTGAAAGGAGACAAACATTTTAGCACTTGCATCAGAAAATGATACAAATGCAAAGGGGTTTTTTTGCCTGCACATCCCTTGTGTGCAGTCCACACCCACTTTCCACCCATAACCTGCCCATTCCCCACCCTGTGACATGACGAGCAGTTAATGTGGAAATTAGCTTAGTAACTGTCATGCCAGCATGGTCACATTTACCGCAGTCCCATGCTAACGGCTTACAGTGCTTTAAAGCACATTAACCATTAGCGATCTTCCATCAAAGGGCCCCTTATTTTCTTTTCCAAATATTTTTCCTAGGAGACAATTGTCATAGTTAGTGAATAACTATACCAAATGGAGGAGACTTTCAAAGAATTACTGAAGAGTAGAAAGTTCTAACAAAACCCTTTGATCACCATGGCAAACGGTTGTTGGCAAGGAAAACTTCCTTACCCAAATCTTGAAAGTTCTTCAATTCCTAACGGTACTAATAAAAAAAAATCATGATACAATTCTAGAACATTAAAATTGAAGCAGCTTCTCTTACAAATCTATTTCAAAATGAAGTGGATGAACTTTACATACTTTTCAAAGCTACTGTGATACTTCATAAATATTGCTGCAGGACAAAGTAAAAATCATTGCTGAAATGAAAATGAACTTTTGACAATGCAAATGGTAGGAGTTGGCGAAACAACTTGAGATCATTATGGTTTCCAAGGGAAGAAACAAAATGATCCAGTGAACTTTAGTCAGTGGAGCTATTTTTTTCTAAGCAACTAAATAAAAAGAGAAACAATAAAAAAAGGATTAAGATGTTTCCTTTTTATTGGATTAACTTAAAACATTTTTGAAGGATAAAACCTTCATCAGTTCCTGAACATGCAAGGAATATAGAAAAAGAAGACATTGAGGCTGCTATTCAAAAGGTAAAGCTCCTGACTTTGAAAGTTAGGTTCCTAACTTTGTCTCTTTGAAAATGACTAGTGCTGTACTTATTTCTAAATTTATGCTCCTAGTTTCACTAGGCTAGTGAATTTTGGAGCCTTAAAAGTGAGTGGCGACCAAGATTTAGGGTAAGGAATAAAGTTAGAACTTGCTAACTCTGAGCATTAGACTCCCAAATTTGACTCTTAAATATAGGGGTATTAATATCAAGCCTAAATTTTACAGCATAATTTTTAATCTCCTAAAGTTTGGTGCATTTTCAGCTGAAAATTTAGACTACAAAGTTTAGCTGAAAATATATAGTTTGCAGACCTGCAAACTATGTAAATGTCGCTCTGTGGGATATTTAGTGGCACTAATACGGTTAGTGCCCTTGAATATTTATTTAGCAAGATTTTTATACCGCTTTTCATCGGATCAAAGCGATTTAGAAGAACTGTTTTCAGAGAACATTTAACTATATTCAGATTGAAGAAACATGTGTGTACATTTGAACAATTTGAACTGAGGTTACTAATATCCATGGGTACTACCCTACACACCCTAATGCTAACTGGTTAGCATTAGGACGTGCCAGGGGCTTTCTGGGGCATCAGCCATCACAAACCAGGCAGCAGCAATATTGAACCACTCTCCGGTTAGTGACACATGGTGAATATAAGGCACAACAAATGCTGTTTTTACTTTCACTGCAGAAGCTAACCGAGCAGCGGCTGAATATCGCCGCTCTCTGGTTAGCTTCTGGGTTTTGCGGCCAACCCGGATATTCAATGCCAGTGGCTAGATATGGCCCTGCCATGGTCTAAGATTCAGCGCTGGTTGATAGCCGCTGTAGGAGTGCTTGTGTATAGGCAGGAAAACATGACCCTTACGATTGGTCCAAGCATTGGGCAAGACTGAGTAGCTTCCTCAGGCATCAGCTACTGAGGATACACAAGAAGCAAGAGTGAATTGAGAACACAGTTGCTTTATTGAGAAACCCCAACGCATTTCGGCAAACGCCTTCTTCAGGGGGAGATGGCAGAATGATGCACCCTAGGTGCGCAACCGTTTTTGCTATAATCAGTGATACTATTTATAGAACTTGCTGGAGTCGTATATGAATCTTGTAATCCTTGAAATATCAACTGTCCGGCATCTGACACGATGCCACTCAGAAAAACCACAGGATCGTTGTGTCTAATGTCACATGTCACATTAGACACAACGCTCCTGCGTTTCTTCTGAGTGGCATCGTGTCAGATGCCGGACAGTTGATATTTCAAGGATTACAAGATTCATACACGACTCCAGCAAGTTCTATAAACAGTATCACTGATTATAGCAAAAACGGTTGCGCACCTAGGGTGCATAATTCTGCCATCTCCCCCTGAAGAAGGCGTTCGCCGAAACACGTTGGGGTTTCTCAATAAAGCAACTGTGTTCTCCATTCACTCTTGCTCCTTGTGTATCCTTGGTTTGTATTTTGCAAGAGCCTCCTGCTCTCCTTTGTGCTTGATCAGCTTCTGAGGGTCAGCAAAGAGCAACAGCAATCAAAGCAAAAAAATTGATCCTGATAGGCACATACTGTACACTCAAAAAAACAGCAGCAAAGTCTTTGACTTGCAGGGAGAGTGAGCACAAACAAACAAGGTAATGCAGTGAGGCAGGGTCAGGCATACTACAAGTCCCAGAATCCCTTAGGGTATGTGGCAGAGTCAGTCATACTACAAATCCCAGAATATCTTAGGAGAAGAGGGCCTACCTCAGAAAAAAATCAGGTGATCTAATTAAGATAACATAAGGTGGCAGAGGACTCCTGTAATAAGCAGCCAGAGAAGAAAGGCCTGGTGGGAAAACCCTATTAAGCAAGGGCCACCTTAATAGGAGAAAGAGGAATCTGCTGGTGTGAGCAGCAGTGAGCCCAAGCCTAGGGACCTGGGCAAGACCCTCAGGAAAGGGGAGTGGGGGCTGACGACCCCTGGAAGAGAAAAGCTCAGGAAGAGAAAGCAGCTGGGATGTCCTGTCAGGTTTGGGACAGGCACAGCCACAAGTGGAGCAGGAGAGAAACCTCCAGGCAGGAGCCAAAGGGAGGGTATTTTTCTCATCTTTGGTAGCAGGGGGCAGAGCCAATGTAAGCCTGCTCTGTAATGTTTAAAGTGTATGAAAGCACAGGAATATCAGAAGGACACTTCCCTTGAACCCATTGAGATACCTTTTCTGGAACAGTGCATGCTTTAGCCCTGGGGCAGGTTCAACAAGCTGATACAGAACCTAAAGGAGGGATGGGAAGGGCGGCTGCACAGTTGGCCAAATTATGTAGCGGAGCAACACTATTCATTGCACAGGAAAAGACAGTGGGACTGGGATCATTGTGTTCATGGGACTGCCTATGACTGTTTTGTACTGTTTCTCTGGAACCTTTGGCTGTGTTTGCATTCTAGAAAAAGGGAGGCCACGCCCATCACTGCTGCTGCAAGAAGCAGGGGGTTTTGGGGCTAACCTCTAATGAGAAGTAGGGGTAGCAGAACTCCTAGCTCCTTGAAGTGCAGTAATGTTTGGAAGGCAACTCTTTGTGTTTTCTATAAAACTTGGACTGGAATTGGTGTCTGGATTATCATGCTGTTTGGTGTGCTCAAGAGTGCAGGAGGAGTCCAAGGAGCCCTGAACAGCATCACAGCAGTCAGAGACCAAGAAAATGGCAGACTGTTACTGAGTTATTTCCATTGTGTTGGGTGCTACATGCTACATTAAGAGGAATTTCCAAGCTCACCTTGATAAAGTCCCATATGTTACATCTTATGAACTCCAGAAAGAGACTTTCTTTGGCATGATGCAAGTTCTACACCGAGTATTTGGAGTGAATTTGAGTGACTGAGATCAAACTCTACATACCCTGGCTTAGAAGTGAGGCTCATGACCGTCATGGTATTAACAAAACTAATCAATTTAGAGAAATCACCCCATAAATATAACAATGGGAAAATATGATATGTAATGGTGCATTGATACAAGATTGTTGGGTATAAAATTATCAGAATCTCAGCAGAGCTGGTGTAAAGCTGAAGAATTACATACAGCATCTAATCCCCTTACACCGGCTCTGTTAGAGCTGCCATGATAAGTCTTGCTACTGGGAAATATTTGCTTATAAGCCTTGGAAAATCTAACCTCTCTATATTCCTTTCCTGGCCTATATAAATATGAAATTTTGATTGCCCTCAGTTCAGACAAGGTCTATACGGTAAGCTTGTGGCAGTGAATATTTGATATTTACCTGCTTAGAAATGAAGTAAGAATTTGTAGGGTCTTTCCTGCTTGAGACTGAAGTAAGAATTTGTTTTTAAAAATGCAAGGTATTTTTGAATAGTGTATCAGCTTGAGTTAAAGTTTTCTTTGTTCTGTTGCACGCAAGCTTCTCCCTAGGGCTAGTGGATAGTATACACAGAGCTGACAGGAAGCAGGTTCGGTTTCTGACACACACGTGGAGGTGCATCACAGATCTTTAGAGAGAGAAGGATTTCCTAGCTTTTTTTCTATATTCTCACTGCTTGGCTGGTTTTGCCTGTAACTTTCTATTGCCTATTCTATCTGTATTAATCTTGCATAACATTTGTAAATACAAGAAAAAATAGATCTTTGCCTTTCTTCCTTTCTTCAAAAGGGAACTGTCTTGCTAATTGCTACCTGTCTATAGCCTTCCTGTTTTGCAAGCTAATGTCAAATAATTTGCATTTTTGACAATAAGCTTTGACAATTCCAGCCTCTCTATATTTCTTGATTCCCTATATAAATAAGGGATTTTGAAATTACCCTCGGGTCAAACAAGGTTGACAGGCCTGGGCACTTAATTTCCCTTCCTCGCTACTCCTCGACCACCTACCATAGGGCTGGGTTTTCCTAGAGTATATGGTCTTCCTAAGACACATGAAGGCACATTTTAGAAAAGAAGTCTGGCTGATAGGCCGGGACTTCCAAGTCAAAATGTCTAATATATCCAGTAGCAGGAGGGGCACCTGAGAAGGTGGTCACATGTAAGGCCGATTTTACGAGGTCTTTTCTCCAACCTGAAAGACACATAATATCTAAAAATAAACAGCTGTTGTGGGAGACAGGGCCACACACCACTAAATAAAAGAAAAGTAAGCTTACCAAAGTTTTTACTGGCAACTCTGGGACACTTATTTGACGTGTGTATATGGTTTGGGGTGGGGTAGGGGGGAGACACCTTGGTTCTAGGTTCGAGCAACAAGGCATAGAGGAGGAATGAGGAATCATTACCCTCCTTCTCCCCTGATCCATCCCATGACAGTGACAATATCACTTCTAAAGCATGCAAATTGACAGAGAAATAAAAATAGTGATGCATTTCTCCCCTACTGTGCAAAATATAAAGATAATGAATGTAAATCCTAAAAACTGACCTATTCAACTTACTAAATTGAAAATAATTTGTTTTCTAACTCATCTGTCCCCATTGCTAGAATTGGGGCAGGAGGCTGCCAAACAGGTGGGAATTGGGGACACAGCTCTAAACTCAAAGACAATCTTACATAAAAACAAAACGAAGACCCAAGGAGGTATAGATTACACACATGCAGGATGTCTCCATAGTTCAAAAACTTGTAATTGTCGTATATAACCATCCTTAGAATAAGGGACATAGATGTGCATGTACCCTTATCACAGAATACAAAAGTGAATCCCTCCTCCTAATATGGCCCGGCCTGCCATTTTGCTAATGGAGATATGCAGTAGGGGGGAAGTCTGGAGAAATGCTTTTTAAACTTACTGACAGGTATCTTCAAAGGAGTGAAAAGTACTGGAGGAGTGAACAGGCATTTCCCGCTTCATCTTACTGTTGTTGACTTGCAGAAATGGGCCCCTTTATAATCCTATTCATGATGTGACGGATGACTCTACAGAGATTTCAGATGTGCAGGCTTAGTCTGTAATCAAGTGTACACATGTATTTTTATCGACCTACCCTGACCATGTCTTACATGTGTATAAAACCCATCACATCTGTCTTTAGCATTTCTATAATGATTCAAGGGATGTCTTTATGATTTGCTTGTCTGAATGCGTTTTCAGATGTACAAATCATAAATAGAGCTTCTAAAATGACCCTCTCTAGTCACTTGTCCTCAATTAAGTGAAAGTACACCTGTGTTGCTTTAAACTAAAAACTGCTCTATATCAAACCAAGTACTCAAAATTATTTTTATTGAATGCAATAGCTGTGGTGCCTATCTGTTTCAAGCTATCTGCCATAACGACACCACAAGATGTGCCAGATCAACAGCCAACAGAGCATTCCGACTCTGTGCCCCCACTTTATGGAACACCTTACCAGCACAAATCAGATCAGTACCAAATTTGAGTCAGTTCAGAAAGTCACTGAAACATTTCCTCTTCCTTAAATATCTCAATGACAGCTCAGAACATAACCTCCAGGTGAATAGCAGGAGTGGCCAAACAGACAGACCATCGCAACAGGCCAACTACACAATGTAAATACAAACAGTTCCATATACTATTGCACCACCTTTGTATATAGTTAACTATGATATCTCTTGTCAGATAACACACCTTTGTATATAGTTTCCCCTATTTCCCAAGTTTATATCTCCTGTTAAATGTAATTGACCAGACATATGTAAATTGTCGGATGTTTTTTGTTCAATGTAAACCGCGCTGATGTCTAATAGTGCGGTATATAAGAATTGTTAATAAATAAAAAATAAAATAAATAACAAAAGAATTGACTCAACCAAGGGAAGAATTAGCTCCAATAACCCCCCCCCCCCTCCTTAGGATACAACTTTCCACAAAGAATCAAACAACTCAGGAAAAAATGGACCACCGTGGATTCTGGCAGGTTACGGCCTGTAACATGAAGAAACCCACTCCAAGACATACTCTTGCAAAATATCTACTCTGCCTTGGTAAATGAGGAGACTCCATTAATGGAAACGGAAGTGTCCTTAGATGAGAAGGGCGGTATCTAATGTATGAAAAATGCCCAAGACATTTTCAAAAAATCTCAAAACAGAAAACTGCTACTACTTGGAGACTTCATCATCAGAAGCGTTAACTTGAGAAACAGTTCAAGGGACGAAGATTGACAAATGCCTCTCAGAATCTTCAGCTATCAGGAATACATACCAAATAGTTAGTGAAGTTATGGAGGGAAGTAAAGATTCTAAAATTGTTATTGCTATCCATCTAGGAACAAATGATTTGGCTAAAAACAGTACCTCTGCAGTTCAGAGACTTCCACATTAAACCCACTGTCAACACTATAGTATTCACAGAAGTTCTACCTGTCCATGGTAAGAGAGAATAGAGGTTCTATCACACAACCAGCTTTAATATGTGGCTCCCAAAAAGGTAAAACCAAGAAGGTTTTAGATACATAGGTGGCTGGAGCAATAGATGGAACAAGATGCTATACTGTAATGATAGTAGGGAAAAGGATTCAAAATGAAAAATTCAGACAATATCAGGATAGGCATTTAAACTAGAGAAAGGAGTGACAGCTAGAAGAAAAGTTCAGTATGTCACCTCCAACAAAAGCATCACCACAAAGTTGAAAACAGAAAGAGATATCATCTTAACTCACACATCATTAACAGAGATGAAGAAGAGACAGGAATAAAAACCAAGCAAAATACAAGCAAGCTAATCAAAAATTGCTGGAAGGCTATGAGCACAGATGCTCACAGTCTAGGCAGCAAAGGTCTTGATCTGGAAGTCCTGATGGTGGAAATGGACATGTATATTGTGGCCATTATGGAAACATGGTTCAATGAATCTCATGAATGTGATATTACCACACCTAGCTATATTCTATTTAGGAAATATAAGGCAAAAAGGAAAAGAACAGCCTTCTATATCAAAAATAATACTAAAAAGATCCTTAATAAGAAAAGGACCCACAAAAAGTGTATTTTACATTTTCCAATTATTAAAGAAGACCAAAATAATTCTTTGTCAGATATTTCAACTATGGATTTACTTTGACACAAAGTAAATTCCTCTTACTTATTTAACTAGACTTACTATTGTAATCTTCTGATAAATGTAATCTTCTGGAAATGTAATCTTCTGTAAAATGTAATCTTTCGCCGTTCTCTACTTTTGTCTATGCTCCGTTTGGTCCTGGGTTCATTTCACAGAGACAGTAGGGTAAGCAGCACAAATAAGACAACCAAGACTGGCGTGGCTTGGAAAAAGAGTTTTATATAGAAATAGGCTTATTACATAGGTACAGAACAGAGTTATATAGTGGTTGTTACAGAGCTGCTTCAGTGTGCATCAATGAATCTGTGTGTGTGTGTGTGCATGTGTGAAGTGTGAGAGAATAGAGTATATGAAAGACTCTATGTGTGTGCATGTGTGTGTGAGAGAGAATAGAGTATATGAAAGACTCCATGTGTGTGCATGTGTGTGTGAGAGAGATCAGAGAGAGAGAGAGGGGGAGGGGTAAAGAGAAGTGGTTGTCAGAGCTTCATGTCCTTCATGTCTGATGAATAGGGAGAGAGAAAGAGGAAGTATTTCTGTCCTTTATAGTGAGTTTTCTCCAGCACCTCCCTTTGAGGTCTGCTATTGTTACCAGCACCTCCCTTTGAGGTCTGCTATCACTTGATTTAGCAAGGAGGGGATGCAGACCAATCTCATCAGGCCCGGAGACTGACATCACCAGGGGGTCAGAGTTAATCTCATCTTGTAAACTACCCTCATTAAGTTTGGAGACTGACATCACCAGAGTAACAAAGCTGCTTGAAATCCAAGGTCTGGGAAAAAGCCATGACACTTATGCTAGGCATAATGTCATGCTGATGTATGCTGACATCTCCCACACCTTTTTTATTTTTATTTATTATTTGTGCCTGGAAATGGTGGAAGCAAACCTGTGGTACCTGTCCCAGCTGCAATTACATGATAGTAGGCAGCTTGTCTAATACCTCCTGCATTAAATACCTTGCTATGTCTAGCAGGTCCCCTGTCCTGCACATTACTGTCTCTAGTGTTCTAGAGATAAACAAGTCCCCTTATGAGTCCAAACCTTGTGTCTTAGGTAGGGCAGCCACTACTGGGGGGGAACCCAATATGCTACCTCAGTGCCCGTCTTAGAGAGAGTGAACAGTGCATAAGGGCTGCAGGAATTTGGAATTTCTGAGGAGGTTAAAGCCGAAAGGTACCAGGATGCTATGAGTGAGGATAGGAAGCAATACTAGACTGCAGCTGACTCTGGTATTCAATGTAATAGGAAATGCCAAATTAGCAGGCCAAATTAGCCTGGATGTAGGGGTACATGCTGGAGAAATTCAGTGTAACTACCTTAAAATGTTGTTGATGTTCTGTAGGACATGCGCTGCAAGGAGATGTACATTTGTTTCATTTTACAACACAGGAAAATTATGATAATGCATAGCAATATTTGTACAGCAGTTAAAATAATAATAGGGTGAATAAAAACATTAAAGACATGATCAGCAGTAGGTGAGTAACCAAATAACAATTCCCACACAGACACATGAGCATCTTGTAGCAAGTGTCCAACAATTTGTTGAATGTGTCCATTCTCATAAGCGATGGTGTGATTCACTTCAGTGGATGTTGTTTTAAGGTGATCAATATAGGCATGCAGTTCTGTAAAGTTGAGCAGTTTATGTAGTGTCTCTTCTCCCATGCCAAGTGGTAAGGGATGCACAGCATATGAGATAAAGTCTGGAATGTCCATAGAGTCATTGGTAACCAGCGGTGTGGAATAAGTTGTCCTGTTAATGGTGATGGAGACCAGTGGTGTATGACTGCACCAGGTATTGTTTGGTAAATAGTTTGAACTGTACAACAAAGTGTTCTTGGGAAGTCAAATGTCATGCATTCTGGGAGCAATTGAAAAAGAAACATTCTGAGGAAAGAACAGATGAAAACAAAAGTGTCCAGCTCCAAGGTAATACAAACTGTGTGAGGTAGTCAGGGAATATGAGAGCTTAACAGTCAGGAAGCAAGAGGAGGAATTGTTCCTGCAGGAGGTGTCAGCCTCTTTAAACTGGTGAGGTTGACACTTGAACTGAAATGTAGTCTGCTCACACATCAATTTGTATTTTTGGTATGTGAGCCCAAGGAGTACCTGTAGGGCTAGAAACCACAGTCCTTCTAGCAAAGGTTGCTGGCCTTGAGTGAGATTTGAACCCCTGGCCTGAGACAACTTGCCCTAACCACTAAGCCATTCCTCAAGCCTTCCCAGTAGCAGCTCAAGGTGAGTTACAATTAGGTATATTATATCCCTCTTCCCAGAGGGCTTTCAATCTTTGTGTACTTGAGACAGTGGAGGATTAAGTGACCCGCCCAAGGCCACAAGGAGTGCCAGGAGGATTTGTTGATGGACTTGTTGGTCACAAGGTACTGCTCTAACCACAAGGATACTCCCCCCTCCAAGGCTATCATCATTCCAAGAGGGTTAAGAATTTTGAAGGAGCCCAAATTGTTTAATCAAAAGGAAACTTTTTTAACAAATGGAATGGAATATTATCTAAATGTGCTTTGGATTTGATGCTGTTGTTGATAGAAACCATAACTCAAATGAAGGAACAAATTCAAGAGTCCATCAAGAAGTCTGAAGCTTAATTAAAGGAGGAATTGCCCAAGGAGAACTTTATCAGACAAAAACAAAGGTTTTAGCAATTTAATTTTGAATGATTAATAAACTAAAACGGACCAAATTTATGTTAGCAGATGCTGGGCTAGTACTGATGCATTGGAAGGTCTGACAATAATGTTTCTGGACTTCTAAATTTCATTTTGGACTTCTTTAATAACAGGAAAATTTAAAAAACAATATTGAAGCAGCTGAAATGCAGGGGACATGGGACATAGACAAAGCACTCTGGATCATTTTAGAAAAAGGAGATAGTACTATCAGCCAAACGGGTGTAGTTTACAGACCAACAACTCAAACAGAAGAAATGGACAATGATATGGCAAAGGTGGTAATGGAGAAGTGATGATACTTGGTGATTTTAATCTAATGGATATGGATTGGAATATTCTGTCTGCAAATCAAGAACAAAGAAGAAAGATCAAGAGGCTTTTCTCAGATAGGGAAGGGTTAATGCTTGATCTAATACTCACCAATGGAAACAGTATGTCTAATAATCAAGTGGGTGCACATTTAAGCAACAGTGTGGTTTGAGATAAAAACCAAGGCAGTCCAATCACAGCAAAGTCATAGATTTCAAAATTCTGATTTTAGTAAAATGGGAAGGAGCCTGAAAGAGGAGCTTGCTGGGTGAGATGAGATAAGGGACGTGGGAAGATGGTAGGCTAAACTGAAAGAGGCTATAAAGATGACAACAAATCTTTAGTAAGGAAAGTAAATAAAAACAAGAGGACAAGGAAACCAATATAGTTCTCCAAAGAAGTAACTGCAAAAATAAAGACAAAAAAGGCAGGATTCACAAAATTAGAAGATCACAAAAAGAGGAACACAGAAAAGAATACTGGATAAAGCTGAAAGGGGCAAAGAGAGAAATCAGGATGGCAAAAGCACATGAAGAAGACAAAATGGCTAAAGATATAAGCCTCCCAGCCTACATGAGCCATGTTGAAGAGGAGGATTGTGTTGGAAAGAAGAGATGGCACTATCATCTATACTGGTGAGTCTATAGGCCTCCAATTCAAACAAAAGAAATGGATAGAGACTTGTTTATTGATATTGCAAAAGTAGCCATGAAGGGGGAGTGATCATATTGGGTGACTTTATTCCACCCGATGTAGACTGGAGTATTCCTTATGCAAATCTGGAAAGAAGTAAAAAGATTGTAGATGCCGTCCAAGAAGCATTGCTTAGACAAATGGTTATGGAAGCGACCAGGGAAATTTGATGCTGGATTTAGTACTTACCAATGGAGATAGTGTGTTGAATGTCTGGGTGGGTGCCCACATGAGGAACAGCGCTCATCACATGGTGTAGTTTGAGATAAAAACCAAAGCAGAGTCCAATCACAGCAAGCTCAAAATCCTAGACTTCAAAAACACTGACTTCAGTAAAATGGCAAAGTGCCTGAAGGAGGAGTTGGCAGGGTGGGAAGAGATAAGGGAAGTGGAATTGCAGTGGGCTAAACTAAAGAAGACAATAAAAGGGGCAACTGGTACATGTGTAAGGAAAATAAATAAAGCAAGAAGAAATGGAAACCTATATGGTTCTCCAAAGAAGTGGCTGCACAAATAAAGGTAAAAAGCACAGCTTTCACAAAATTCAGAAGTTTGCAAACAGAGGAATACAGAAAAGAATATAGGATAAAACTAAAAGAGATAGAAAGAGAAATAAGGATAGCAAAAGCAAAGACAGAAGAAAAGATGGCTAAAGATGAGAAGCATGGAAACAATTTTTTTTCTGGTATATTTGAGAGAAGAAAGAGATCAGAGGTGGAAATGCAAGACTCAAAAGTGCCAAGGACGGATTCATGGAAAATGACATTGACAAAGCAAAACTGCTAAACAAATACTTCTGTTCTGTTTTTACTAAAGAAAATCCTGGAGAAGGACCGCTTGTAATTGACAAATATACAAATACTATATGAATGGAGTAGATACTACACTATTCACAGAAGAGGATGTGTTTGAACAGCTTGCAAAACTGAAAGTGGACTAGATAAGATACATCGAAGGTTACTGAAAGAGCTCAGAGAGGTTCTGGCAGGGCTTTTAACGCTTGTTTTTAATTAATCATTGGAGACAGGAGAAGTACTTCAGGCCTGGAGAAGGACTGATGTAGTACCTCTTCACAAAAGTGGTAATAGGGAAGAAGTGACAAACTACAGGCCAGTAAGCCTTACCTCGGTGGCTTGAAAAGTAATGGAGGCACTCCTGAAAGAGAGAATAGTGGACTTTCTCAAAACCAATAGGTTGCATAATCTGAGGCAATATGATTTTACCAAAGGACAATCATGCCAAACAAATTTGATTGAGTTCTTTGGCTGGGTGTCCAGAGACCTAGATCAAAGGCATGCGATGGATGTGATCTACCTAGATTTCAGCAAAACCTTTTATACTGTTCTTCATGGAAGGATAATTAATAAACTAAACAGCTTGAAGATGGGTCCCAAGGTAGTGAACTGGATCAGAAATTGGTTAACTGATAGACAACAGAAGGTGATGGTAAATGGAACTCACTCGGATGAAAGGAAGGTGAGCAGAGACATGTCCCAGGGATCGGTCCTGGGATCGGTACTGCTCAATGTACTTATGAGTGATATTGAATGGAAAAGTCTGTCTTTATTCAGATGACATGAAAATTTGCAACAGAATGGACTCCCCTGAGAGAGTGGATAACATGAGGAAAGATCTACAAAAGTAGGAAGAATGGTCTAATACTTGGCAGTCTTTATATTTTTTATTTATGAATTTTCAAATACAATCCAAGAATAACACTTGCAATCAGAAAAGGGCAAGGCCAAGAAAAATATATATACAGTATAATATAGGAAAACGTTACACATCAATAAGAAATATAAACCAAAGCCCAAATCCCACTAGTCCAAGAACTCAAGGGACCCAAAAAAAAGGAAAAACAAAACAAAACTAATATGAAAGGAAAGCTTAACAGACCTCTTAAGACTGCAGTCCTAACAAGATGCTGCCTCAACCACTATCCTGTAAGGTTGGAAGTCAAGCACTGATAAAGGCACCCAGCTAGGGGGGGTCGAAAAAAAAAATTCTGAGACTGAAATTTAACAAGGCACATACGTGGCTCTGGGACAGAGGGTGAAGCAGATAAATGTACATGTGGTGTTCTCTTCAATCCTCCCTCTTGAGGGTAAAATCTGAGGCAGAGAAGCTTGCTTCCTGGAAATAAATGCATGGAGAGAGTTTTGGTTTCCTGAACCATGGGATGATGTTCCAAGGGCTGCAGAGCAGAGATGGCATCCATATGTCAAAGAAGGGTCGACATGTCTTCAGTAGCAGACTGGCTAACCTACTGAAGAGGGCTTTAAACTAGATTTTATTGGGGGTGGGTGACAAAAGCCTGCAGGTAAATGAAAGCCCCCAGGTAGGTGAAACATTAAATACCTCTATAGACATGGGTAAAAAGGGGCAACATCTTGAAAGTGGTGTGTATAAATGCCTGTAGCATGGGAAATAAAATCCCAGATGTTGAGGCTTTAATGGAAGAGGCTGACTTAGATTTAGTGGCGGTTACAGAGACATAGTTCATGGACAACCATGACTAGGATATAATTATACCAGACTATACTTTATTTAGGAAAGATAGAGTAGGAAGGGGAGGAGGAGTGGCACTATATGTAAAAAATAATATTTAAAGCTACAGAATTACAGGGCTTAAAAGGGAGAGAGGAAACACTGCAGGTTAAACTAGAAAGAGAGAAAGAGAAATCCATTTGCACTGGCATGATATAGACCTTCCCTCATAGGGAGAAGACATGGATGGAGATTTAATAGAAGACATACACAGCATTGCCATGAAAGGGGAAGTGCTATTGATAGGTAATTTCAATATGCAAGATGTGTGTATTGGCACATTCCTGCTGCGGTGTCATCTAGAAATAAGGAGATCCTGGATTCTCTATAGGGAGACCTATTCAGGCAACTGGTAATAGATCCCATACGTGAAGGGCCATACTGGACTTGGTACCTACCAATAGGGAAAGTGTTTATGATGTTATGGTGGAATATCATCTCACATCCAGTGATCATCAGATGATGTAGTTCAGTATTAGGACTAGTGCTGATAAAACCTATTCAAAAGCGAGGTTCTTAGACTTTAGGAAAGCTAACTTTGCCAAGATGGGCCAATACCTACGTTATGTTTGTTACCTCAAGGAGTCGTTAGCGGAATGGGAACAGCTGGGGGATGTAGAAAAACAGTGGGCAAAACTGAAAGGGGATATTTTAAGAGCAACCAACCTTTTTATTAGAAAGGTAAATAAAGGTAAAAAGAAAAGAAGACCACTATGGTTCTCAAAAGAAGCTGCTGAAAAGTTGAAGAAAAAGGGGGAGGTCTTCATGAAATACAAGAGATCACAGAGAGAGGAAGACAGGCATCTATATTTGGAAAAATTTAGAGAAACTAGCAAAGTAGTCAGGAAAGCAAAGATGCAATAAGATGGGGAGGGGGGGGGGGGGTAGATGTCAGTCAGAGAAGGAAGGGCCAAAGTGGTGTTGTCAGACTTAAGGGTAAAGGGGAGGAATATATAGAAGCTGATGAGGATAAAGTGGAATTGCTTAACAAATATTTCTGTTCTGTATTCACAGATGAAGGGCCAGGAGCAAGACCTCAGAAAACACACACAAATAGGAATAGAAGTGACAGGGATCTCAAACGATTTTCAGAAGACAGTGTTCATGAGAAACTAGCTAAACTAAAAGTCAACAAAGCAATGGGATTGGATGAGATACATCTGAGAACACTGAAGGAACTTGGAGACATTCTAGCAGCTCCACTGACTGACATTTTCAATGCCTCTTTAGAGTCGGGATTACAGGATTGGAGGCAGCATGGATTCACCAGAGGCAGGTCTTGTCAGACAAATCTGATTGATTTCTTTGACTGGGTGACCAGTGTCACACCCTGGGCCGCCTGTAGCATTAGCGTACTGGTTGGGCTGCAGGGGGACCTTTTATTGAAAGGTTGTAGTTGGGCTCCTTTTCAATAAGGTAGCTGAGGCACGAATGGTTAAGGTCAAGACAGGGGACGGATTCCAAACACAGGTAATAAAAAAATATAAGCCATACACTCTGGCAAAAAGGATAGGATAAAGTAAAGTCTTGTACTTTTAAACAGGCAGTTAAATTATTTCCACAACTGTATCTCTTCAGCACAGTGAAACCACATCACTTAATACAGCCAATGAACAGTCCATCTGATTGTCAGATAATTCTGCTTCTGGTGGATCAATTATCATTGATTCAATCTGACTATCATCTGTACCAATCTGCTGCTGCCTATAGAGTGTTGGCAGATTATTCTCCTCTGCCAGCTCCCGTGACCTCCCTACTATCTCCTCTAGCAGGTAAGGGTCTGTATCACCATATCTTGGCATATAATTATAATGAGAGTTATGTCCCTTATAACTCCTACGTGAGAAAGTCTTGTATCCAGATTTACATTGGCTAATTGGCCTACCTTCAGGGTTTGAGGCAAGAGAAAGTCTGTGCACTACTCCTATTAGAAGGGGTTTAAACCTTAGAGGCTTTTCTCTACGTTCAGGCTGCTCAGCACCCTCTTCCAACATACAAATGTCTGGCACCGTATATTCTCCCTTTCTTGAAGCTTGCAAATGCCTTCCAGTTATCCTGACTGGTACTTTCTCCTTGTGAATGCCTTCACCATAAGGAATAGGTTTTGAGGTTTGGTTAAAAGGTTTCTGTGCCTTTCTCCTCCAATTAACTCTATCAGCTGTTAGCTGCCTTTCTCTTTCCCATTCAGAATCAGAGTCACACACGTAAGTTTTCCTACCAGCCCAGGGCAGACGTTGCTTTCCAGATTCAGACCTCAGCTTGCACACAGACTCCAGCTGGTTCTGATTCACCATGTCTTTCCTGCTTCCTGTTGCTGGCTTCTCTGAATTCTCTGAGCTGCTTTCTCTGGAGCTACCGAAGCCAAAGCTCCTGCTCTTCCTACTGCCACTGCTGCTCACTAACTCTAGTGAACGTCTCTTATACGTTTGCTGAGGCTCTAATCCAGCCCTTCCCCCTCCCAGGTGAAAGCTATTAGAGCTATGAGCTGGGGATTGCTTATCAGCTGTGCGGGGTTCTTTCCCTCGTGGCTGGGAATGTTTGTGTTGCTCTTGGCAACTGGGTGTCCTGATATCTTCTTTCCTGCTAGAAACAGCCCTATTGCTCATAGGTTCCTCTGTTTTTCTATCACAGGATATCTTTTCCCCATTACACCAGGGAATTGGACCGAGGGAGAACCCTAGATGTGGTATACTTGGATTTCAGTAAAGCCTTTGACACCATTCTGCACAGGCAACTTATAAAGCCTGTACCTAAGGGATGGACCCTAAAGTTACTGATTGGGTTAGAAATTGGTTGAGTGGTAGGTGACAAAGGGTACAGGTAAATGTAGCTCACTCTGAAGAGAAGGAGGTTACCAGTGGTGTGCTGCAGGGATCTGTACTTGATCCGATTCTTTTAAACATCTTTATTAGTGATTTTGCGGAAGGGCTGTCAAGTAAGGTTTGCCTCTTTGTAGATACCACCAAAATCTGCAATAGAGCAGACACCAAGTAAGGAATAGATAACATGAGGAGGGGTCTAGCTAAGCTTGAAGAATGGTCGAGAATTTGGCAGCTGCACTTTCATGCTAAAAAATGCAGTCATGCATTTAGGCTACAAAAATCCAAGGGAGAGGTACAGTTTATGGGGTGAAGTACCTCTGTCCACAAAAGAAGAGCATGACCTGGGTGAGATCGTGTCTGATGATCTTAAAGTAGCTAAATAGTTAGAAAAGTTGATGGCAAAAGCTAGAAGGATGCTTGGGTGTATAGGGAGTGTAACATAGTAAATGACGGCAGATAAAGACCAGCACGGTCCATTTAGTCTGCCCAGCAATATGGCAGGAGTAGGTGCACCCCTACCCATGTCTTTGCTTAGTGGTGCACCCACTAGGAGCAGGTGCACTCCTCCCCATGTCTTCACCCCTCCCCATATCTTTGTTTCTTTAGTGATGAACCCACCGCTCCTCCCCCCATCGCTTCATATAGGACACCCCTATTTGTTGAGAAATTAGATGGTTCAGTTTATTTTGATTTAATCTTGTTGCTGTAAAGTGATCCACTGTGTCAGTCCCAGGCCACTTTGAATTCAGACACTATGTTTGCCCCCACCACCTCCATTGTGAGGGCATTCCAAGCATCCACCACCCTTTCAGTAAAAAAGTATTTCCTGACATTTATTTATTTAACAGTATTTCTATACCGCCTTATCATACAATCAAAGCGGTGTAACAACAATACAAACAAAAATAGTAGTAGTGTAATTCATGCAGTGAAAGAGGTATTATAATTTGTGTGTGAGTGGATAGTGTGTTAGATTATGGTGAACTATGTACATTGTGTGCTATAGTACAGCATGTGCTAAAATACAAGGCTATATACAAATAGGGCTTAAGATATAACATGAGTCATTGTACAATTCTTAACATGTTTGGAAGGTGTGAGTACGTAGTTCTTGTTAATTAAGTGACAGGTCCGTAGTGTTCTATGAACAGCATTGTTTTCAGCTGTTTGCGAAAGTCTTTGAGGTCCGCTGTCGATCTCAGTTAGTCTGGGAGGGAGTTCCAAATTGTTGGGGCAGCCAGGGAGATTGCTCTCTCTGTTGTGTCTTTTCTTGTTTTTCTGTAATCGCTCGAAGTGTTGACTCTGTTGGAAGTTCCTTTTCTTCTTGGGCGATTGCTGATGTCTGGATGAATGAGGGTGTGTAGGCTGTTGGCTGAAATGTGGTGTTTGATTTTGAATATGTTTATTATTGTTTTGTATTTGATGCGTGAGAGTATAGGGAGCCAGTGTATGTCTTTCAAAACTGGAGTAATGTGATCATGTCTAGTTGAACCAGATATAATGTGGGCTGCAGTGTTTTGAGCTAGTTGAAGAGGTATGAGTGTTTGTTTTGCTAGCCCAAGGAAGATGGGGTTGCAGAAGTCCAGTAACGGAGTGATAAGTGCTTGGCATACAGTTCAGAAGTGATCTGTGGCAAGGAGGGGTTTAAGTCTCCTGATGATTCTCATCCTGTGATATGCAATCTTGATTGTTTTGTTTATGTGTGTCTTGAGATTCAGTTCTCTGTCCAGAGTTACTCCAAGGTATTTTACTTCCGCTTTCATTGGTATGGTTGTGTCTGCTATTCTGATGTCCGGTGGGTGAATGAAGTCCAGGTTGCGAGTGATTAAAGTGCCTCAGTTTTGCTGTAGTTGATTGAGAGGTTGTTGTCATTACACCATCTTGTCATTTGTGTTAAGCAGTCTGTTATTTTGGAGATGTTTGGGTTGTCAATTGAGATAGACGTGCCTTTCAATTTACCACCTTGCAGCTTCATATCATGCCCTCTAGTTTTACAGCTTCCCCGTCTCTGGAAGAGGTTTGTTTGTTCATTATTTCTCTTTAAGTATTTAAAAGTCTGAATCATATCTCCCCTATCCCTCCTCCAAAGTGTACATATTTAGGTCTTCATATCTCTCCTCATAAGGCTTCTGATGCAGGCTCCAAATCATTTTGGTCGCCTTCCTCTGAACAGTTTCACTTTTTTTACATCCTTTGCAAGATACGGTCTCCAAAACTGAACACAGTATTCCAAGTGAGGCCTCACCAGAGACTTATACAGTGGCACTAGTACCCCTTCCTTTCTGCTGGTAATTCCTCTTCGAATGCAGCCCAACATCCTTCTGGCTTTTCCCACCGCCTTGTCGCACTGTTTTGCCACCTTGAGATCTACAGAAATAATCACACTGAGGTCTTTCTCCTGCTCCATGCACACGAACCTCTCGCCCCCTAATGCATACATTTCGCTTGGATTTCTGCTACCCAAGTGCATGACACTGCACTTCTTCGGATTAAATCTTAATTGCCAAGCATCAGACTATTCCTCCAGCTTTTGCAGATCCCTCCTCATGTTAAGCACTCCATTGGGGGAGTCCACTCTGTTGCAAATTTTCATGTCATCTGCAAGAAGAAAGACTTTTCCATTCAGTCCTTCAGCAATATCACTCACAAATACATTGAACAGTGCTGGGCCTAGGACCGAACACTGAGGCACCCCGCTAATCACCTTCCTTTCATCCGAGTGAGCTCCATTTATCATCACCTTCTGTCGTCTGTCAGTCAACCAATTTCTGATCCAGTTTACCATCTTAGGACCCATCCCCAAACTACTGAGTTTACTGATAAGCCTCCTATGAGGGACAGTACCAAAGGCTTTGCTGAAATACAGGTAGATGACATCCATCGCGTGTCCTTGTTCCAGTTCTCTGGTCACCCAGCCAAAGAACTCAATGAGATTTGTCTGGCAAGATCGTCCCTCGGTAAAAATGTTGCCTCGGATCCTGTAACCCGCTGGTTTTGAGAAAGTTCACTATTCACTCTTTCAGGAGTGTCTCCATTACTTTTACCGCCACCGAGGTAAGGTTCACGGGCCTATAATGTGTCACTTCTTCCCTTTCACCACTTTTGTGTAGAGGTACAACATCAGGCATCCTCCAGTCCTGAGGAACCTCTCCTGTTTCCAAGGATCTGTTGAAAACATCCTTTAACGGCCCTGCAAGAACCTCTCTGAGCTCTTTCAGTATCCTGGGATGTATCCCATCTGGTCCCATGGCCTTGTCCACTTTCAGTTTTGCAAGTTGTTCTAAAACCTCATCCTCTCTGAATGGTGTGGTATCTATCTCATTCCTATTTTTATATTTGGGAGTCACAGGTGGTCCTTCTCCAGGATTTTCTTTAGTAATAACAGAGCAGAAGTATTTGTTTAGTAATTTTGCTTTATCAATGTCATTTTTTCATGAGTCTTTTTCGAGCACTTCTGAGTCCTGCAATTCCTCCTCTGATCTCCTTCCTTTCCCGAATATACCTGAAGAAAGTTTTGTCGCCACACTTAAAATCTTTAGCCATCTTTTCCTCTGCCTTTGATTTTGCTATCCTTATTTCTCTTTTTGTCTCCTTGAGTTTGATCCTGTATTCATTTCTGTGTTCTTCATTTCTGTGTTGCAAGCTTTTGAATTTTGCGAAAGCTGTGTTTTTTGCCCTTATTTGAGCAGCCACTTCTTTGGAAAACCAAATAGGTTTCCTTCTCTTCTTGTTTTTATTTACTTTTCTTACATATTTATCTGTTGCCCCTTTAATTGCCCCTTTTAGTTTAGCCCATTGCAATTCCACTTCCCTTATCCCCTTCCACCCTGTCAGCTCCTCCTTTAGGTACTCGGCCATTTTATTGAAGTCAGTGTTTTTGAAGTTAAGGACTTTGAGCTTGCTATGATTGGATTCCACCTTGGCTTTTATCTCAAACCACACTGTGTGATGATCACTGTTGCTCACAGGGGCACTCACCCAGACATTAGACACGCTATCACTGTTGGTGAGCACCAAATCCAGCGTTGAGCTTTCCCTGGTTGGTTCCATCACCATTTTTCTAAGTAACACGTCTTGGATAGTGTCCACAATTTTTTTGCTTCTTTCCAGATTTGCAGAAGGAGTAATCCAATCCACCTTGGGTAGATTAAAGTCCCCAATATGATTGTTTCCCCCTTTGTTGCTATCTTGGCAATATCTATATAATCAATTCGTTATCTATCTCTTCAATTTGAATTGGAGGTCTGTATATTACAGCAGTATGGATGACAGTGCCATCTTCTCTTTCCAACATGATCCAGAGCACTTCTTCTTTTCCCCATGCACCCTGCATTTCAGTAGCTTTGATATTGCTTTTGACATACAAGGCTACTCCTCCCCCTTTTCCATTTTCTGTCTCTTCTGAATAGATTATAGCCAGGTATGGCTATATCCCAATCATGTGATTCATTAAACCATGTTTCTGTAATGACCACAATGTCCAAGTCCTTTTCCACCATTGGAAGTTTGTTGGCTAAGCTTCGAGCATTTGTGCTCATTGCTTTCCAGCACTTAACTGGCTTGTGTGTATTTTGCATTGATTTTATTATACCCACTTCTTCCCAGTTGCTTTTGATGTGTTGTTTAAAAGTGTGGCTGTTTCTGTTATTCTGCTTTTGCAGGGGTGACGTCCAGAACTTGACCTTCCCCGTCCGTCACCCCTTCTTCTAGTTTAAATGAAAATCGACATACTGCCTGAATTTTTCACGTAGCATTCTTTTCCCTGAGACAGAGAGGTGTAGTCCATCAGCACAGTATAGCTTCTTGTTGGTCCATGTGTTTTCCCAGTTGCCAATAAATCTGAATCCTTCTCATTTGCACCAGGTCTGGAGCCAGGTATTAAAGCTGTTAATGCGATTTAGACTTTTTGCCCCCTTACCTAGAACAGGTAGAACTTCTGAGAATGCTACAGTGTTAACATGGGCTTGAGTTTTTCTCTCAGAGATTGGAAGTTCTTTTGGACTGTAGAGGCACTATTTCTAGCCAGGTCATTTATACTCAAGTGGATGACAACATCAAGTTTGGAGTGTTTGCTTTCCGCACTAATGACATCAATAATTTGGTTTGTATTCCTGCCGACTAAGGAGCCTGGGAGGTATTTGACTTTCTTCTCTCCTTTGAACTGTGTTCCCAAGTTGGTGTCTCTGATAATGGAATCTCCAAGTAGTAGTAGTTTTCTGTTTGGTGAGTTTTTCTTCATATTTGGTGCTTTATCAGGAGATTGGGCATTGACTGACTCCTCTAAGGGCCATTCAGTTTCTTTGGATAGGGCATCCTCATTAACCAAGGCAGAGAATGCATTGTGCAGGGATATCTCTTGGTGTATGGGATGTCTCTGTGTCACAGATCGCAATCTACTAAAACCCACTGTGATCCATTTATTTGTGGTGTGTTGGACTCTTTGTGGGAGCGGTGGTGGACTTTGTTCAGTCTGTATCCTAGAAGAGGTGTGCTTCATTGCAGTCAGTTCTTCCCTCAGTAGAGACAATTCTTTATGCATGGCAGCCAGGTCTTTTCTTAGTAGAGTCAATTCGTTATACATGGCAGATGACCTTCGGCACATAGGACATGCTTTTAGGCTCCAAATGATTCTTCTTGGAATGAAAGTACCACAGGTATTGCACTGAATACAAGACATACTGGTTAAGAGAATGTGGGCATATCCCAAGCTATTGGCCACTATATAGGCAATGCAGCCCCAGGGATGGATGGGGTGAGGGGTAGGGTGGGCGGGAACCCCAGTAGGCTTTTACCTCAACTATGGTAATGGTCAGCAGAAAAAAGAAGGTGATAGTGCCTCTTTATAAGTCTTTGGTGCAACCTTATTTGGAGTACTGTGTGAAATTCTGGAGACCGCACCTTCAAAAAGTTATAAACAGGTTGGAGTCGGTGCTGAGGGCGGCAACTAAAATGGTTTTGTGTTCTTCATTATAAACTATATGATGACAGTCTTAAGGATCTTAATATGCATACTTTAGAAGAAAGGTGGGATTGAGGAGACATAATAGACATTTAAATACTTCTGTAGCATAAATGCACAGGAAGAGAGCCTCTTTCAATTGAAAGCAAACTCTGCTATGAGGGGACATAGGATGGGAGTGAAAGGGGATAGATTCAGGAGTAATATGCAGAAATATTTCTTTATGGAAAGGGTGGTAGATGCGTGGAATAGTCTCCCAGTGGAGGTGGTAGAAATGGCAGTATCTGAATTCAAAAAAGCATGGAACAAACACAGAGGATATCTAAAGGAAAAAAAGGGGACTATTGCAGTACTTGATATGGAAGGGCAGACTAGATAGGCCATGTATTTTGTTTTGTTTTCTGCCATCATGTTTCTATTTAAGTTATTTATTTAACATATTTTTTATTCTGCTTTATCATTGGTGTACATTGTAACTTAACCTTTGGAATGTACTTTTAAATATGGACATTAATAACTTGGATTTTTCTGAGTCAATTCATGGTCAAGTGACTTGCTCAAGGCCACGAGGAGTGTTATTAGGAATTGAACTCTAGTCTTTTGACATCCAAGTCAGTGCTCTAACCACTCGGCCACTCCTCCACTACATGAAAGCATAGAAGTAATATACTTTTGAAAGTAAGTACTGAAATATACAATTTCAGATTAAGTAAAATCATGAGAGGATAAGTGTTAGCTTTCAGAGTCTTCCTTGTGTCTACCCATTTAGATTTTAACTTGATCTATCAACGATGGGAGAGGAAATGCATATTTTTTTATGGGACAGGGTTTTCATTTCAAGATACCCTAACACACTTTCATGATTGACCCATGGACCCCAATATCCTCATTGAAAACTGGAACGCAATCACCAGGGAAGCAGCCATTGCACCCAATTTCACCATGCCCAAGCACACAAAAAAAACTCCAAAACTGAATGGTACATTCCAGCAAACCGACATCAAAAATGGCAACTGCAAACATGAATGAAAGTGGTGCAAAACAAAAAGCAACAAATACAGGCTTAAATACAGGTACACATAGATTGTGAGCCCTTTGGGGACAAGGGAATGTATCCAGTACCTGTTTGTAGTGATTATATAATGTAAACCACTTTGACTGAAGGATAAGGTGGTATAGAAAACTGGTTAAATAAATAAAATAAACAAATACCTTTGACTTCTAAATGACTACCTTGCTGCAATAGATGAGGCAAGATGAGAACACCACACCAAACTACTCAATTCTGCAATCAACCAGTCAAGAGAGCTCTTCAACATCGTGAAACATCTAACAAAAGCACCAACTACTGAAAACACTGAAATAACACTCACCCCTCAACAACTGGCTAAACACTACAAGCAACTGCACCCCCCAACAGAAAGCCCATCTCGCACCCCCTCTAGAAGACAATCTCACTGTCATGGACCTCTGGACCTCCTTCACAGATATCACAAAGCAACAAATAGAAAATACCATGGCATCCCTAAACACAACAACCCCCCCTCTGGATCCCTTCCCCATCTCATGGAGAAAGATAGCCAAAAAAGAACTAAGTGGAGTACTCACCAAAATCACAAATGCAATACTACAAGGCGCTATGCCCACATGCATGAAGACATCATCCATACGTCCAGCTCTGAGAAAAAAAAAGCCCCTGGACCAATGTTCCCTCTAATTTTCTGTAGGCTGTGTGCGCATAAAATATCAGCTGTGTGCAGCTTTTGAAGGAAGGTTAAATTTTTGTGCGCCACATAACGACACTCGGAGTTATATACTTTAAAATTTGACTACACGTCAGAATACAGTATGTACACCACATTTAGTAAATGAAGTGGGAAATTTCTAGTAATTACAATCATAACTTTTAAATTTTAAGACGTCTGTGTTGTTTTCTATCAGAATCAGAGCCGTAATTTTTGTTGTAAAGTATGTGCGCTCGCTCGGCGAGGTGTGTGCGCGCGCACACGCGCACAGCTTAGAGGGAACAGTGCCCTGGACCCATCTGACCCTTCATCATACATACCCTTCACTGCTTAGATCACGGAGAAAACCGTCAAACATCAACTTCAAGACTATATTGACCAGCACAACCTCCTAGACCCTCAACACAGATTCCATACACACCATGGAAAGGAATACTTTTGACCACCCTAGTAACCACTCTAGTTCAAGGAATACAGCACATCAGACAAGGGCTTCCTACTAATCTTCTTAGACATCTTGTCTGCATTTGACACTGTAAACCAAAGTATCCTCTTACAATGTCTCTGCACCTACGGAATCCAAGGAACAGTACTAAAGTGGTTCACTTCCTACTTCAGAGATCGATACCAGCAAATAAAGATTGGACAAAACATCTCCGCCCCTTACAAGCAGACCCATGGATCCACCCTCTCTGCTCTTTTCAAACTCCACCTTCAACCACTCTGCACCATCATGAGATCTCACGACCTATATGTCCACATCTATGCCGATGGTATCATGATCTATGGGACAATCAACATACACCAACTCACACTATCCACCCACTCAGAATGCTTCATAGACATTACCAACTGGCTGAAAGACGACAAATGTCAAATCAACTATAACAAAATGGAGGCCCTCTACATAACAAAAGATACCACCTTTGTCCCACCGCCCATCATAACATTAAACAAAACAACAATCAAAACCCAGTCTGAAGTCCAGTATCTAGGGATCACCCTTGATAAACACTTCACTTTAAAAGCCCACATCAGCAAAATCACCAAAACAATCTACTTCAAAACAAAGACACTACAATGCCTCCGAACACTCCTTGAACCAACAGACTTCTGGACTGCCCTGCAAGCATCTGTAATAGCCCACTGGGATTTCTGCAGTGCTATCTGCCGCAGTCCACACTCCTCCCATAATAAATGACTCTCCACTCAACAGCAAGATCCCTATAAGCAGCGACAAGACAGGATCATATCACCCCTGTACTCAAACAGCTCCACTGGCTCCCATTACAGAGCTAAATAAAATTCAAAGCTCTCATTCTAACCCACAAAGCAATTCACACTTACTCCCCACACACACCTACGCATCCTTCTTCAGACCACCAAGCAACTGGGATCTAGACGGATCTCCGCTATGAACACCCTGGTCACCCCCCACCTTAGAACCAAATTAACCAGCAAGCATGTAAATGAGTCTTCCAATTATATGCACCCTCTATATGGAACACTCTCTCCCAGACCAGATCAGGAACATCACAGATCTCAAAACCTTCTGAAAACATACCTATTCACTGAACACTTTACCCCCTTACCATAGGCCAGTTGAGTGCACCTAATACATAGTCTAAGTCTATATAGTGTACATAATTCAAGACTGTATACAGTTATAAACTCTTATGTATCAACTGAATGTTGTATATAGTTGAAGATGCTGTTACATTGAATTTTCTCTCTTGTTCGATGTAAACTGCCTTGACCCGGTGAAAGGCGGTATATAAATACAGCTAAATAAATAAAAATAAATAAATTTAAACTTTTCATGAAGTCCACATATATTTCAAATTATTGAAAGAGCTGGTTGGGAGTAGGGCCCCCACCTCTTCAGGGAACACTTCAGCCCCACCACCTAACTCCCCAGATCCACTCTGACTATTGTATATTACCTGACACTCTCTGTATATAACCCCCTTCCACGAGCTTGTATACAATGAACACAGTTGATCAAATGTATATTTAACAAATGCATGTTGTATATAGTTAACTGTTCACTATAATTGTAAATGTTATTGTTTGATGTAAACTGCTTTGACCCGGTGAAAGGCGGTATATAAATCCAGCTAAATAAATAAATTTGCCAAGTGTGGGAGGTAGAAGAAGGGGGTTGTCCTTTTCAGTGATTTTAGAATGTGGGGGAAGAAGAGAGATAAGAGACATGATTCTCAGGGATGAGAGAAATAACCTTACCACCTCTTTCTACTCTTTACCCAGCATCTGCCTCTATCAATTGATATTCTTCTATCAATTATTCTCTCCTCTCTTTTCACTCTCCTTTGTTACTCTACTCTTTTCCCTCTCCTCATACTCCCCTCTATTATCTTATTTCCTTCTCATTCTATGATCTTCCCCTTTCATTCCCTGTCTTCTCTTCTATTTCCTCTTACTTGTCTTTTTCACCCCTGTTTCCTCCTTCATCTCTTACTTCTACCCCCTTCCCCAGACCTACAATCTCAGAGCAGGGAACAGACACACTCCTATTAATTGTATTCCCGAGAGTACCAACACACACACTATTCTTGCAGCCCTGGAAAAGTGCACATCTGAACAAACATAACCTGGTCCTGCAGTCCCAGAAGAATAAAGCACTCACACAAATTCCTAATGGTATATACCAGGAGCAGAGAAACATAAACACTTATCCCCAGTCCTGCATCTCCAAGAGCAGGGGGCATCTTATTCCCTGAAGGTGAGAGTGCACAGCCAATTATTTATTTATTTATTTATTTAACAGTCGCTTATATACCGCTACCTTCCACAGATCAGGTGCCGTTTACAATGAACGAGAAATGAACAGAATAACAGGTCTGTTTTACATCAAACATTAGTAAACTAAGTACAATTTTGCTATTACATTAAACATGATTGAACTATGTATAGTAAATAATTTGTTATATAAACATTCTGAACTATTTACATATTTCTATTTACAGGTTTTACAAATAGTTATTAAGGGGCATGTTTACTAAACTCCGAAATTGTGCGGGTCCCCGTTAGTGTGCGTGTGCCATAAAAGGAGTGGGCGGGTCAGGCAGAAAAAAGGAAAAACAACGTGGAGAAAGCGACCGTACGTGTGCGCTGCGCGCAACTGTGCGGGTGCAAGTAGTGCGTGGGAAGGCTAAGTGGCGCGCTGCTGGCCACGTAAAGGAACAGAGCTGTAGTATAACGGTGAAGGCACTGACCACTGGTGCAGGGATCAGGGTTTCCATCCCCCACAGTGCCCAGTGAACAAGGCTCCCTGAGTAATTATTTTAGGAGGCATATAAATAATGGGCAGCAGAAGGTGGCGCGCAGATTGCAGAAGGCGTCGCGCTAATGTTTCACGAGCGATCTGAATAGTGTGCGGCATAAGGCGGCACGCTGATGAGGACCATCAAGAACAGAGCCACAGCACAATGGTGAAGACACTGACCACTGGTGCAGGGATCAGGGTTTCGATCCCCCACAGTGTCCAGTGAACAAGGCTCCCAGAGTAATTATTTTAGGAGGCATATAAATAATGGGCAGCAGAAGGTGGCGCGCAGAAGGCGTCGCGCTAATGTTTCACGAGCGATCTGAATAGTGTGCGGCATAAGGCGGCGCGCTGATGAGGACCGTCAAGAACAGAGCCACAGCACAATGGTGAAGACACTGACCACTGGTGCAGGGATCAGGGTTTCAATCCCCCACAGTGCCCAGTGAACAAGGCTCCCAGAGTAATTATTTTAGGAGGCATATAAATAATGGGCAGCAGAAGGTGGCGCGCAGATTGCAGAAGGCGTTGCGCTAATGTTTCACGAGCGATCTGAATAGTGTGCGGCATAAGGCGGCGCGCTGATGAGGACTGTCAAGAACAGAGCCACAGTACAATGGTTGAGACACTGGCCAATGGTGCAGCGATCAGGGGTTGAATCCTTGGCTGTGCACAACGAGAAAAGTCTGGGTGAGGCATTATCTGTTATGGGTAATATTGCCCTAGGAGGCACATGACCTTTTGGCCTACATAGGTTTTTTGGAGGCATAAGGCGTTGCGCTGATATCTACGCACAGGAACAGAGCCACAACAGAATGGTAACACACACATCAATGGTGCTGGCATCATGGCTGCAATCCCCCGCTGTGCCCAATTAATAAGGCTGGCTGAGCCATTACCTGTTATGAGGAATAGTGATCTTGGCGGCATGTTACATTATTTTGTAATTACTAATGCTAGCAAATGCACTATCAAATCACTGTAATATAAGGTGATGCATAAGGCGCCCTACAAGGTACCTTAGAGGTCACATTTGAAGGTGCACTGTCCACCAAGGGACCCCACAATGTTGAATACAGGGCGCTTTACAGGGTGCCGTATGAGGCAGGGCAAGGTCCAAGCACTGTCTGTGCTGGCATCACTGTGCATTGTAACACATGGAAACCATAAGTAGGTGAGCAGACATGCAAGAAGGAACAGCAGTGTAGCACAATGGTTAGGACAGTGACTGATGGTGCAGGGGTCATGGTTTTTAATGAGCAGTGACTAAGGTTGGCTTAGGTACGTCTGTTTTCGGAATGCAACTGTACAGCAATCTGTGCTGCCATCTAAAAAGAAGCCAACCCTAGTGCCATAGAGTATTTCATCTTATAAGGTGCATAAGAATGCACATCATAAACAACCACGTCATCAAAGGGAGTTATAATGTTTGTCAGCGGCTATGCAGAAATGTTGGCAACTCCCAGGGCACCATAGTAGGTCCACCATAAACGGACTGAATTGAAGGTGTGACATAAGATGCCCCAACGATGTATAGGTCAACCTAAAAACCGTTCCAAAGAGCACTAAGAGCCCCCAATGTGAAGGGCAGCAGAGATATGTGCCAAACACACATGTAACCCAAACACTGCACAGAGCTGAAAGGAAAGACAATGCATAAGTAAAAGAACCACATAGATCACAGGTGCTGTACGACAAAAAGCAGCCCAAGGCCATGTGGCAGCTACAGAAATGGATAAACATATTGGGGCTAGCTGTAGCTATGTACAGAGTGATGGTAATGTACCATGCTATAATGACAGTGTGCGACATAAGATGGGAAGATGTGTCTAGCAGAGGAGGCTGACATGGCAGGATAGGTGAAATATCAGGATGACAGTGGAGTAGCAGTGCTATCCAGAGCACACACATGAGAGGCAACCATAGAGAGATGAAATGCAGGAAGCAGTAGGAGTGCAGGACGTGGTGTAGCAGCATGCACATCAGGGTAGGATGGCACAACAGCTGGCAGACAGAAGATGGACAGACGCATGGCTCACAACACAGATGAGGGTACAATGTGCTCACAGCACAAATCTGACAACATATGACCGTAAAACAAATGGAAACCACATCTGCAGGACAAGCATACACATCCAAGAGAACAGAGAGAACTCACACCTACGACCACTACCACAAATGCAAATGGACCAACCGGTAGGACACACCACCAACGTGAGCGCATTAGCAAAGGCTGCATACAGAAATAGTCCAGGCCATCACACAAGACGCATGCTGTTTGTAAGGACAGGCAAACCCCCAAGAAGAACCATGAACAAATGCACATGCAGATCTGCTGTGTACAGATCAGATCCCACTCTGTATTTGGGAACAGGGACACATGCACACACACACAATGAGATGTTATGCAGTGGATACAGAATGCAAAAGAGGAAAGAAACCAAACCACAAGGACAGCAGAGGATGCTTGGTGGACCTGGGTAGCAATCTAGGACAGGACAGGAGAGATCCCAACATGAAAACAATTGTACCACACACCAGCTGAACCTCAGCACTACCAAACCCCCAGGTACACTGCAATGTAAACACCATTACGAAAGAGACCTATGTAACAGATAATATCTGATGGCTAGGCAGCACAGAGAGCACACCTTGCTGTGTACTGACAAGAGACAAGGGTGTGTGTAGAGGTGATGAATCTGCTGTTAACTAGTGGTCCAGGTAGCATACCTGAGGATATAAACCCAAAAAAAGCGGGGATCCAACCTGCAAACCACTGAGTTATATCACTTGCCCCCAACCACACCGACAAACAACACAGTGAGCACAAGGCAGACGTAATAGTCCAAAGGGAGGGTCTGTATGGGAACCTGTAATACCCAGTGATGTGCCAAATGGCAGACACATACGCAGCTGCCATCGTACAAGGATGTGAGCACAGGTAGGCCATGGACATGACCAGCAAATCAGTAGACACAAGTGTAAATGTGCTCAAAGAGTGGAGGAGTAGCCCAGTGTTCACAAAACTGTCTTGCACACAAAACAACCAGGCCCCATTTAACACCAGGACTCCATGTGGCCTTGTGCAAGTCACTGCAGGGACAGTGTCAAGGAAACCCTGGAGTCTCAGGGTCAAAAGGAGTCATGAGTGATTCAAAGGCACCCATTGTATTGCATGTTTGTCACCATGATCAAGCAGCAAAAGAGACAAATGTCTGTCAAATACATATATTTATTTTGGTCACCCCTTACAGATACTGTAGACACTGCAATCATACTATCAAGGTGAGTCCCTCCCTGGTGAAAGATGGAAACACATTTAGCAGGTTAAAAAACCACATGCTACATAAACGTCACTGCCTTGAGCACAAATGAATGGCACGAGATGTAATGCTGCATCAGGTGCATGCTATGCACTGGGTAGCAGGCCCACACACCCCACCTGCTGCTGCATGCCTCAAATGTGTGACCCACATATGAGTGCATGTAGACTGTAGGCGTTGCATGATTAGGAACCCAAACACATCACCTGTCCCCCCAAACATAGCCATCACGCAACACAGGAGGCCCACAAATGAAAAAAACATATGCTGCCTAATTGTTGTAAAATAACAAACACATTCTGAAAGTAATGCCCCACCTCCCACATAATGGCTGATCCGCACATCAGAAATGCTACAATGTACCCCCCAAATATCATCAAAAGCAGAATGACCATTTACTAACAGGTAGCAGAGACACATGAACTCAGAGAGAATACAAACCAAAAAACCTGCACAACGCCGCAGACATAACACCATGCAGGAGGTCCCCTTGCCTTGACTGGTGGGTACACAGTGTTTGGACACATAGCATGGTACATGGAATGCAGAAGTGTAGGAGGACAATGGACACCCACATTGACACACACTAAATATAATGGGTCAATGAGAGTGTCGTTACCGCAGGGGACAAACATGACTGTGCAGACGTGCAATGCAAGGTGTGGACATACATGCAGAGTGTCACGTCTGTACAGGAAACAAACACAATAACCAGCATTTTAAGATGCAAATGATGGACAAACATCTTACAGTGAACCACACAGAGGCCATAGGTCCACATGCTGTGTTTCACCAACATAGTCAGTCATAAGCACGAACACCATCCGCACAACAACATGATACAGTGATGCCACACATGCATGTAAACACCCTTGCCCACTCCAAACAGCAATCAAGGATGGTAGTGGCCATGAAAGTGTGGTTGTGTCAAAACCTGCATAATGTCCAGGTGGAGGGCAGGTGGACATAGACAATAGGACCGTTCCATCTGTACCCCTATGCCACACACATGGCTGTATGTTGTTTTTGAAACAAGCAGATGAGCATATCCTATGTGCCATGTCACACACATGGCCCAATCCAATACACTAACCAACTGGGGAGGAATGTCCAAAATACATTGACAATGTCAGTCCCTGATGCGCAAAGCGTCCCAAAAGCAACATGTCTCGGCAATCAAACAGATCAGTTCAAAACTCCCCATGCAAACCTGCGCATGCATAGTAATGTGGCACATTCCACAGTCCATGAAAGTTCATCTGTGTCCCTGCAAGCAGCAGGACTCTCAGCCACAGCATGGCACAAACTGTGTGTTGTACAGGTCTGTCATGGGCAAACCAGCAGTCCAAGAGCAATAATGTCCATCTCAGGCCTGTGTTCCACTCTCAGAGGTCAAACATCCAATGACATGTCTCTCCAGAAACAATGACATGTTGGTCTGTCCCACAACAGGTGTTGGATGGCGAGTCAAGATGCAGTTGAGGAAATGGGTCCATTATGTCCTCTGCCCTGTGTCAGGAGAGGATAAGTATGGTATTGTCAGACACCTTGCATAAACAGTACAAATTGCCAAAAGTCACAACGCACAAAACACAGAATACAGGAATGCAAAGGCAAACATTACAGGATATGAAGATCAAATAAGACGCATATTATAGACATCAGTATATTTCACTGCAGACACGGGTGTCACATGGATATGGTTATGTTCAATTCTGGCCCACACAGTCATCTCAGAGCTACACACTATATGCATCTGTTTGTGTCAACAGAGATGCAACATGACATGTCCATGAGATTAACAGAAACTCAACAACAGGTACAGCCAGATGCCATCCCCAAACAACAAAGGTGCAACATACCCTGTGCATGCATCATGTGTACGTCCCATGTCCTTCAGCTACTCCATAGCGACATCGGCTCACAGTGAATGGAGTCAATGTCAGCCAAACATGTCGAATAACCATGTGAATTCACCGTTGATGCATCTCCACATTATGCCTATATATGAGAGAAAGCAACGTTGCTCAACACTCGTCCCTCAAAACACAAGACACAGTTCTGCTCACAGCTCACAACACATGTTGACCATGATGACAAGGTAAACAGCACTATGGTAGAGGTAGCACACCCAACACTGCCCCCAGGTGCCCACACCCCTCACAGCACATGATAATGTACCATGCCTGGACACTGCATCACCACACAGTCAAACCATAAACACACACCCACACAGTATGCTTAGGTCAGCGGGACAGCTGTAATACATGGCCTGTATGTGCACAAGTGGCAATTTGTGCACATAACGGCACAGTGACATGCATTGATACCCTGTTGATGGCTGATCCAACTATGTTGGGGGAGGCAGCAAGTGTAGGATCCCCCAAACAAGATAAACCCCCCACACACATCTAGCTCTGCTGTAAATATGCTAGAAAAGGTGTTGCAGTTGACATACTGTACAGAAACACATGAGGATATGTGTGCCGACAGCAAGATATGGGTGAGGGAAGCTTAAGGAAGCTAGGTGAACAAACACAGCTGCCTAATATGACACATAACAGGCGACATGTTGTCCCCCTGACCATCAGGCACATACAATGTAGCTGTAGATCCACCTACCCTGGACCACAGCATCTTCGCTAATGTACCGTCACGTGCCAATGCTACACACAAACAGCATCCTCATGATGTAGGTCCTGTGGAGTGGAAAAAAACCGATAGAAAAAAAGTTGTCATGTTCCATCAGTGAAACCCACACAGCACCTCCCTGTCCCCAGCTGTCAGACACCACAAAATGACCTACCTACTGACTGTGCACTCTCACACTCTACTAATATCCCACATGGGAGAGTCAACATGTAGTTGTCTGATGGTAAATAAAGGTCCCCCCAATCCCTCTTTCGCCTCCCTTCCCTCTCTGTTGTTCCACACACTGGTCTAAAGAGGTGTCTGCACCCACCATGTTATTGCCGCATCCCAAGGTCACACTATCAGTCTGTGTCACCCATGTTGACACCAATACCCCCTCTCCGGGTGTAGTGGTCCCGTAATGTTGTGTGTTACCCCAGTGTAGATAGCTGTGACACCTGGAAATATGCATGAACACCTCCTGTATCGACTGTGCAAATGAATATTCTGCATTGTAGGCCTCCGAAACCAAAGAATACTGACAGTTGTGTGCTCATGATGTGCAGAAATACATGGTCATGTCAGCAGCATGTTGGGCAAACCACACCCCCATGTCTGTTTGTAACCTGCCCATGATGGCTGCATGTCATCCCACTGTGTGACAGTGAGAATGTGAAACCATGGTTAGGCTACATGTGCACCTGCCCCAAATAAAGCTAAGCTAGGTCTGTGTGTGTATGTAGACATAAGATCCCTCGCTAGGGTCCACAAGGAATTTGTGGATGTGGACTGTGCTAACCTGCCCTACACACCGCATGTACCTCAGCCATTAGGCATATGTTGAGATTCTATCACCTACATATGTCATGCTTCTAATGTAAAAGCGCAAAACACATCAACCACCCACACATGCAGCGTCACAGTTGGGTACTGTAATTGAACCTTTGGTGATCTGACCCGCTGCACCTCTGTATGTGTGTAGATGTGAAATACTGCAATGAATGACTATTTCCACCAAAAAATGGAACAATGATATTGACCCTTGGCTGCACACTGCACATGTCCACATGCTGCACCATATCCATGTCTGTCCTACGTAATGAGGTATACCTTATGGCACAATGTGGGGTTGCAGCAACACACGTCATAATTAAGAAATCCCATCATGGCAACGTAGTCATGCGCATGTGTACTGTGCTATGTCTGACATGTGGCACCACACCTAAGAAACAGACAGACATAGCAAGCTCACATGAGCAGAACACCCACACAAACACCTACAACTTTTACCAGATAAACAAAGATCCCACAGGGGAGCTCTCCACACACATGGGCCTCCCTACCACAGTGCAGCCCGTACCATATGCCTGACACCATGCTCTACACACCCAATAAGACCACATAACTGTGTTTGCACCGCAGCTCCCATCACAACCAGCCACTAATTTGTACTGTGACCCACAAAAGCTCATAAAGGTGTATCAACACCCACACCCACACACTACACCAACAGCTGCTGTTGTGCCCTGTCCACATTGTTGGTGAGACACTCATGGCTATATGTCACCATTGGATGTTCACTGTAATGACAATGCAGTGTTGCATCTGAATGCTAGATGGTCAAGAACATCACCCTTTATAAACCACCACCACACGCACACAACAGCACATATATGTGGGAATACATGCAATACATACCAGTGAATATCTCTGCAATCAACCTCCGCCTGACCGCTGTTCCCGCCTGTGTGTCACCACTGGCACGTACAGGGGGGCACGGTGGATCCTCCTCCACATCCTCATTAATCTCTGCTGGAATATCATGCCTGAGAGCAATGTTGTGCAGGATGCAACAGGCTACGATTATCTCTGCAACAGTCAGTGGCTTATATTGTAAGGCCCCACCTGTCCTATCCAGACACCTGAAGCGACTTTTCAACACGCCAAAGGTGCGCTCTATGACAGAGCGGCTGGAGGCGTGGGCCTCATTGTACCTCCGCTCTGCACGTGTCCGTGGCTGACGCACAGGGGTCAGCAGCCAGGGGCGACACCCATACCCTGCATCACCTGCAGAAAAAAATGTTTGCATGTGAGTGCATGAGCGCATGCTACCACAAATTGACACAGGGATAGACGTGAGGAACCAATGCAGAACACATCCTGACAGGAGGGTATGACATCACAAATATGCATTTGACCACATAAGACCTATGGTGATAGAAATGGAACACATGGCCTATGGATTCTGTACACACATGCCAAACAACACAACTGTCCCATTGTTACATCTACAGATCCTCTCTGTGTGGCACATGCGTATTGGTATGCAGTTATTGTTCTCACCTCTACCACCACCAATGTCCGGCTAAACCACCAACACCCGGAAAACATGTTAAGCATATATGTCTGCAAAGCACACACCACAATAAGGTGGTGGGAGGCAATGTAGGCTCACAACCAGAACATGTATGCCATGGACGGCTGACAAGATCAACACAATATCACCTCTACCCGCCGTGTCCTCAAAGGTCTACATATCTACATAGAGAAGTCTGACACCATATGCTGTTGACTGCTGACCACCAACCATCTTAGTAGACACCCTGTGCACTGTCCCCATCATGATCCCATCCTTGTTAAGCTGCGGTCCACAAAATTGCACACTGTAGCCCACATGAGCCTTCACATATCACATCTACTGAGTCTGACTACTTTCCTGTGTATGTGCTACCAATACCTCTCTGTATGCCCACAAGTTGGCCCCTTGCCCTTGTTGTCACCTCTCCCCAATGCTGAACCACATAAGGATAATCACATACAATGACGCCGAAGTACCGCACATCTGCAGTGGCCCAAGGTAATGCAAACCCTAGACTTGGATTCCCCTCTGTTATGGCACAGGCCAAATGCATCAGCATACCTCAGCAAACATGTACTCCCAGTTGCAAAGGTCAGGAACATCCATCATACGTATCTGACCCCACCCCTCCATGTAATCTACTGATGAATGGAGCAATATATTTATGTACATTATCTTCTGTACCGCGCTATTCTGCATCAGTGCCATTTACATTGAACTAACGTAACTTACACTGAGCATGGCATTATAACTTGGAGATAACTATTTTACAGGGAACATGGGCCATGGAGGGTTAAGTGGCTTGCCCAATACCACAAGAAGCACCTGTGGGACCAGAAACCTTGTCCCTTCCTGACCAAGGTTGTTGTCCTCCAGTGGGATGTGAACCCCCTACCTTCCGGCCTGACGTACCTTGCCCCAACCACTAGGCCACACCTGCACTGACAACCCCAGTACTGAGTGAGTGTGTGCCCCTCACACACACATGACAAGCGTTAGGTGTCTGGATTGTTAATCACATATATGTTACAGGACATAACACAGGTACAATTAAAAACAATGCCTGCACAGGTGGGTGGGAAGGGAACCCAACCTCCAACCCCCCCCTGTGGGCACATGAAATGCACACACACTAGTAGCAATCCACAACCAGGACACACATCTGCACAAGTGCATAGTTTCTTCAACACCATCAGCATGGTGTTGTCTGATATTGTTCCAATCCTGATGTTACATGTCTAATCATGTCCCCTGTAACTCAATGTCTACAGTACGCCAACAATGTAAACCCCTAACAGTCCGCTGTCTCCTGAACGTGAGTTCAGTTTCCAAACGCACAGAGAACACACAGCGCACTATATGAGAGATGTTACGAAAAGACATACATATATGCATTAGTACATAATATAACGTGAAATACTCACCCAGCAATATACAGTCCCCATACTGACCCTCCTCAAATTGCCTGAATAGTGCTGAGCGATGCAGGATGTAGGAGTCATGGGTGGACCCTGCAAACTGTGGGACCACATTCAGAATATGCAGATTAGCATCACATACAACCTGAACATTCAGGGAATGGTAGTGTTTGCGGTTGCGGAACACCACCTCCCTGTCTCTGGGCGGGACCAGGGCAACATGTGTGCAATCAATAGCTCCCATCACGTGTGGTATCCCGCCTAATGCCTCAAAGGCCTGGTTCAGGGTCCCCCACTGTTGCCTATTGTGGGGAAGGTCTATGTAATTCCCCGCCCTGCTGACCATGGCACGCAGTACCTGGTGGAGACAGCATGAGAAGGTGGGGCGGCTCATGCCACCCACTGCGGCCACAGATGACTGGAAACAGCCAGAGGCAAAGAAATGTAAGGCAGCAAGGAGCTTGACTAAACCTGGTATGGCATGTGACCGATCAGTCAGGGGCTCGAGGTCAGGTCTTAGATCCTCATAGAGCTCCCTAATAGCCCCCGTGCTCATTCGGTACAGGGAAATGACCTGGTCCTCACGCATGCCCTGGAGCTGGGTCCTGGGCCTGTAGAGGCGAGGCTGCTGAGCCTGCACCTCAGCACGCCGTCTGTGCCTTCCACGCACAGCACCTCTCCGGACCGCCTCCACAGCTGCAGGTCTGAGTTGCTGTGGGTAGACACCCATGCCCTGTGCCGCAGCCCCATGGACACCATCTCCCCTGTCCGGCAACCGCAGCATCTGCCCACATCTCCGAGCACATGCAACAACAAATATCTCCATCATAGACCCCTCCCGTGTGGCTAAACAAACACAAACACACACACACACCCCCAAACAGTGGACACCTTACAAACCACACCAGATAATAGACACACAATAAAACGCACTGCAAACCACACACACAATCTAATGCACAACACCTGCCTTGCTTTCTCAGTATCTCCCAAACAACACACGCCGCGCCTACAAAACACCCCTCAATGTTGACCAATACTGCCGCCTGTTTTATACAGGTCACTGGATTTCCGTACGTGGCGCATGAGCAGTTGTGCGATTTTGCTGCTTGTGCGTGGCGCAAATGTGCTACTGTTTGCGCATGTGCAGCACGTTACGCATGGGCGTGTCTGTGCGCGTCGCGCATGTGCAACCGTGAGCGGATGTGCGTGTGTATGTGTGCGGCGTGCATGTGCAAATAGCTGCACATGTACATTTGTCTGTGCGCGGTGCACATGTGGAAGCGTTAGCGGATGTGTGTGGGTATGTGTGCGGCGCGCATGTGCAAATAGCTGTGCATGTACATTTGTCTATTCGCGGCGTGCATGTGCATCTGGTTACGCATGAGCATATGCGTTGCTTGTGCGTGCAGTTTCACACACAAACGCACATGCGCTAACAGTTCCACATGCACGCCGCTCACACACACCCACACCCACACCCACAAACGCACACCCATGCGCATTTGCATTTACGCGCCGTGCACAAGCAGCGCCGTCGCACACGCAGCCCCACGCACAATGGCACATGTGCAACGTAACCAACGTGGAAAAAACGTTGAGGGTGGTCTGAGAAGTGATAGGTTGGCGAGAGATAGGTTGGTGAGTGATAGTTTGGCGAGGGCGTATTGTAGCTGGTGTGGCGTTGCTGTAGTCATTTGTTTATTGTTGTCATTTCAGTGGTCAAGTGTTTATTGTGGTCATTTGTCTCTGTAGTGGTGTGTGTACTGTACCGTTTATTGTGTTGTGTTGGTTGTATTGTGTTCAGGGCTGTTCTGTCTGTGTTGTGCTTGGTGTTGGAGAGGGAGAAGGGGTGAGGTTAGGTGAGGTGCGGTGAGGAGGGGTGTGGGGAGAGGAGAGGTGAGAGGAGGGTGATGGAGAGGCAGGGTGAGAGCGATAGGGAGAGGGAGAGAGAGAGGGATAGAGAGAGGGAGAGAGGGAGGGGGAGAGAGAGGGGGAGGGGAAGGGAGGGGGTTAGGGGGAGGGGAAGGGAGGGAGTGAGGGGGAGGGGGATGGAGGGAGAGAGGGATAGAGAGAGGGAAGGAGGGAGGGTGAGGGAGGGTGAGGGTGAGTGTGAGGGGGTGGGGTGGGGGGGGGGTGGGGGAGGTGGGGGAGGTGGCCCCACCAGCCCCTCTGGAGGCTGAGCCTGCAGAAGGGCCATCAGCAAGGGCCCAGCCTGCACCCAGCAAACAAACTGGGAAAAGGAAAAGGTTCCCTGTGCCGGAGACCCAGAGGAGGAGGGCCACACGTTTCTCGGATGCAGAGAACCACAACCTCCTAGCGATGGTCTTAGAGCACTACGAGGTGCTGTTTGGGAGTCTGAGCTCACGCACAACTATAGCAGGACGGAATGCGGTGTGGGAGGAGGTCCGCAGAGGAGTTGCTGAGGTAGGGGGCCCCCAGAGAGACATAGAGAGCCTGAAGAAGAGGTTCTTGGACATAAAAAGAGGGGTGCGCCAGCACCTGTCTGCTGAGGAACAGCATGCTAGGGGCACAGGTGGTGGGGGCCCCCTACCAGCCATGCTCACGCCCCTGGAGCAGCAGCTTGCGGAAAGGCTGGGGCCAGTATATACATATGTCCTTCCTGCGGCCCTGGATACAGCACATCGGCATGCAGGTTCATATGTCACGCACATCCTTTACCTTGCAAAACCGTCCGGAAATCACCATTGTGCACATAGCAGACATTTGCAAATGCACTCCCATAACTCTATCCACAGGCCCATCATGTACCTATGCTGGTGTCAGAGGTGTGTGCTGTACCCCTGCACACCCTGTTGTGTCAAACACAAACACACACGCACACCCCAAAGGTGACATCAAGCCAATACCAAGACGTGGGAAACCCAGGAGGACACCGAAATATTTGTGTCACATACATATGTCACGTGCACAACCTAGGCTGGTGTTTGCTGTTAGCCGCAGGGGCAAAAAGGGGCCCTATAAGGTGCTACACCTCCTCAAACATACATGTAATCCTACACCATGGGCACAAACATGACACAGCGTGTGACAGGGACGGTTCCCCTACACTATGGCGCATTTGGAGAATGAAGATGTGGCAGGCGTTGACGTAATGCACATCACAACAGGCGTTCCATCCTGAACTCTGCTATCCCCCTCCTTCACCTCACAGTTACATCTGTACACGGTCAAGCATATGCGGACATATGTGAGTGTTGTGAAGGATGGAGATAGCACAGTGACTGACGGGAGGAGTGGTGACATCACGGCAGGTCCCAAATGCAGCATCGTGTATGGAAACCCTCCCTATCACATGCGTTTGACAATGACGTGATAAGGTGTACGAATACACGTATGTTCATGGGATGGGCACAGATGTGTCATCCACCTTCTGCCCCTGTGTATTGCAGCGAAACCTGGCCTGTGTTGGGGCAATGACATATGTCTTTATGTAAATATGTTGTGGACCCTCAGAGCTACACACCTCTGTGTATTGGCTTGTGTCACCCTGTTCCCTTGCCATGTCCCAGGGACACATACAACATGTTTCCCTCATCCCATCAGTCACCCAAACTGTCCCACACATGTCAACGTGTAACAGCCCCTTACCTACCCCCACAACAGTGCTTCTCATCCCCTGTCATATTGCAGTGGCCTGTGAGAGGTGCATGTTTATGTGACATACTATATGCACAGCACTGCATGTGCCTGTCAATGGGCCCAGGATGATTTACAGTAGCAGTTCGCTGCATTGTGGGTCAGTGACAAACACATGTAGGACCGTGATGACACTATGTCCCATGGCCAAATGCCCTGCTCAAAGGCATGCACACTCAAACAGGGTCTAGGAGCAACAGGTGTACGTGTCGGAAATGAGCAGTCCTGTGTGGACATATGTTGGCCACATGGGGTGAGAGATGGGATGTGGGAGACATGCACAATGTGAGCAGATACAGAAGCATGAGAAGCACACAAGGTTTGCATGCCGAAAGCACACACCCGTTCCCCCGGTACAGGTACATGGTGTTGATAGAAAGGTATACGAGTGTGTAGGGGGCCCTGTATGCAGCACACATGCAGGGTCCCCACACCATCAGGTATGTGTTGTTGCAAGCACACACGTATACATAGCTGTAGTGCATAAACATATGTGTGTTATATGTGTTTGCCCACAATACAGGTGACTACAGTACCATGCTGCCACATGAGGCGGAGGAGGAGGAGGTGGAGGAGGAGGAGGAAGAGGAGGAGGTGGAAGAGGAGGAGGGAGTGATGTGGAAGCCCCTCACATCCCGGAGGATGCAGAGGCTCTGTGGTCGGGGGAAAGCCCGTGTTCCAGGGAGGGGCCGCTGGAGCCACAGATGCGCAGGCGCCCACCAATGATGCCTGCTCAGCCAGGTGCCGGACCACCACCAGGGCAGCATGATGTGGGCGAGGATGTCCTCATCGCAGAGCTGAGGGGCCACGCTACATCTTCCTGGGAAGATGCAGAAGGTGGGTGATAGCCAATGTTGCCTACAATGTTCTGTCTGATGTGTGCACATTAGATATCAGTTGTGCATCGTATGGCAGTAATGTTAATGTTTGAAACTCCACAGGGTGACCCTCGAGGTTATCCAACTTAACAGTGGACTACACGTCAGCATACAGTATGTGCATCACATTGTTTGCAGTGGAACGTATGTCTGAACCTGTGTAACCCGAAATACACAGAAACCTATACATGTGAACACGTAATTGTTGAGGTGGATCAAACTAACCTTACGTTCCCTGGTGGGCTATGTCATACAGTACGTATGTTTGCTTGGCAAGGTGTGTGGGCACACACATGTGCACAGCTGAGAGGAAACAGTGGTGACAATTGACCGTCACAAACACAACTCACAAACCACAAATCTCTGCTTGGGCTGTGTCTGTGCTGGATGTGACAACATACCTTCCACAGCTGTGACATGTGTGTCTCCGTTTGATGGTACACCTTTGCCATACCAAACGTGTGTGACGTATGTTAGCTGATGTTACTGTAACACACCACAACAGCCTGGGGTGGGTTCACACCTACGGCTGCAGACATACTAGGAATGCAGTTTAAGGTGCATCATGTTCTAGGACAATACCTCCTTAATAGCATAGGACTGGGAAGAATGAGCCTCATCACAGTGGTCCAGCCATCTGGCAGTAGCAAAGCATGACAGCTGTCCCCTAGGCCATGGGTAGTCCGCGATGACATACACATAGCCAATAAATGTATGTCAAGCAACGTCACACAGACCCCAGCCCCTACAGTCTGCATCACCAGGTGTCAAACAACCCTAAACTATCAGCCTATCAGTCAAGATGTCCTCATACACACATATACCAGGGGGTACAGACAGGACAGGGTCTACAATCATGTACCCATGGTATGGGGGGAAACAGGTCCTTGTAGACCGCGTGTATGTTCACACCTGGGGTAGGCTGTGTGACATACAGACAGAGCTCTCAAACATGTCCTCTTCATGTATATGTGACAATGAGGTGTACATTGGCATGGTTTGGGACTCAAACAACGGATCATACAAGCTCTATGTTGCCCCCCTGCTGTGTTTAGAACGAATGGACACCTCACAGGTGACACCCCTGCTGCCAAACTCAACCAGGAATGCCCCCCCTAGCTCTGTGACTCAGCACTCCTCCCTAAGGCTTACCACCTGCTGTTACATGCTCATCATAACCCTGTCTTTGCAATGTTGCGGTCTGTCACCCTGTGCCTCACCATCTGCTCCTACGCATGCTCGTTGGGGAGCCTCCACATGTGACCCACGGTATACATGCACTGTTATGTGGCCCCTGTTCTTTTACACTGGGTGTATGTGAACCCCTCAGCCGACTGACACCTGCGGCGGTAGTGGCCCTGGCCACGTAAGGGTTCAGATCCTGCTGATCCCACTCCATCCCTCACTGTCAATAGCGTTGCACCTGTCACCTGTCCATGCTGTGTGTAACCCCCCAACTGTGGTCGCACCTGATCTGGCTGTTCACAACCTACCTCTCACCATCAATGCCTATCCCCAGGTCTGGTTGCGGTTAATCGCACACGCCCCACCCACGTACACAATGGAGATTTGTTTGCCATCTGTCCACAGGCATATTGCTACATCTCCAGTACATGGGGGTGTGTGCACAGCCTGTGTATCCCTGGGTTTGCCTCCCACATCACCTGACTGAGCCATGTCCTGTGTGTGGCTATGACATACACTTCCATGACAATGGGGTTTCATAACCATATCAACGTTGCTGGTCGGGTTTTGACAATCACACTGACAATCATGTGTTATATGGGTCACCTTGCTGTGTGTGAACATTGATTCCTGAAGAGGTATCTCACGCAACAAACTTTGTTTCCCCCACAGGCATTCGTCAGTAATTTGCAGCTCTGAGGCACTCAGTGGATGTCGCTATACAGGAGATTGGACACCTACGGCAGGATATCAGGGCCATGCCCTTTCTGAGAATGTGTGTGGCCCAGGAGGGCATACTTGCTGCACTGGAGCGATTGGCACCACCACCACTGCCTCCGCCACAGGCACCAGCAGAGGGGGAGGGTCGAGCACAAGGGGGTGGGGGGGGTTCAACGTGCCAGACGTGGGCGGACACGCCGTTGCCCCTAATTGTCAAAATAAATATGTTGGAGAACATAACCGCAATGTGTCATTCCAATGTGTGTCCGTGTGGTCCCCTATGTCGTGTGCACATCCATGTTTTGTCCATGACCATATGACCTGCACCCCGGTCCGTTGCTGGTGGGGGGTCACACTGTCATGTATTACTGCACAGATGCCATCACATGCCATTTCTGACCTGCACAGTGCTTGTTCACTGCCCCTTGGCTGCAGCTGCCCGGTTTACACATACCCCCCAATTGCACCTGGGGGCCTGCTCCGAGGTTACACCGCCAATACTCAGATCCATGACCATTTCCATCCCCTCATACACCTCACATTGGGTGCATATGTGTGCCCATTGCCTCTGTCCCTAACACTGGTTACATGCCGGTCCTGCCACCCCCATGGCATGCATGTGTCACAGACAGACATGATTGGCATGCGTATATCCAATGCTGCAGTCCACTAGCACATCTTGTTACAAACGAGCCATCCCTGTGACATGGAAGTGTCAGCGACACCGTTACTATGCAACCTCTAATGTGCCTACCCTGGTCCCATGGCCACACACACATGTTTCGGCCACATGACTGCATGTGGCTCTCTTCAACGTCTGCTACCCATGTGTACGTGTCCTGCCTAGGCAGGTCCATACACATATCCCATACTTGCAGCCATAGTCAGTGGGTAAGGACAACACATGGGCCCAGTGTCTATCTCAATAAACTGTTTATTATGTTGTTAGAAAACATTGGGGCAACATGCCCAAACATTACAGACCCCCGCGTAATTCCCCTGACAACAGGCCAGCACAGCGCACATGTGGCCGTCACAGGTGCCCTCACTGACTCATGTGACGCCGTTCAGCAGATGGTCAACGACGGCTGAGCTGCTCCATCGCATTGGCCACCTGCTGAACGGCTGCCGTCAGACAACGGCAGGTGTGCAGCAGGAGACGGACGTCCCTCTGCACGCCATCCACTGCCTCCATCACATCATGTATGCACCTGCCAGCACACAAACACACACTGGGCATGGTTTGTGTGCTGGCATGTGCACACACGACGTGTGGGGCAATGGATGGTGCACCGAGGGGACACCTTGCTTCCTCTGCACACACCTGCAGGGTCTGATGGGAGGCCACTGTGCCCTGTGCTGGTCTGTGGTCCTCCCCCCCCCTGCTCCTCTCCCCTCCCCCCCATCCAGTATTCTCCCACCGTCATCTGGATCCCCCACCCCCACATGGCCCACCTGCCCCCCCACACCTGCCCCCCTCCCCCGCATCCGCCCTTGCATCCCCATTGTTGGCATGTGTGGCTTGGTGGGGCTGGTCGAGGGGTTGCTCCTGCTCCTCCACCCCCTCCTCATCCTCCTGCTCCTCCTCCTCATCATCGTCCACGATTATTATATCATCGTCCTCCATCTCCTGTCCACGATGTCTGGTGGGGCGCATGAGCGGGTAGTGTGCCGCTCATTCCCTGTCAACGTTGTCATCACCCTCTGTGGAGACATACACACATTACAACACCCTCATGTGTGACACATAACACATGTACATATGCAGCCAACACACAAGCTGTTGTGGCAACATGTCACCTGAACGTGAGACGCATGTGTGGCATTACTCACCATCAGGGCGTGACTCCGGCCCTCTCTGGTACAGCTCCAGGAACCCAGGGTGGAACTGGCGGAGCTCACGCCCCTTCTTCCTCAAATCCTCCACCTGTGGATATGCAGACAATGGTTGCTGTCAGCAATGACGGCTCATCTCCGGGGTGTGGACAACAGAACCCTAACCCTGTGTGGGCACCACCATGATGCTGCATTTTCGCTGTGGTGTGTGTCATGCAGTCTAGTGTTACCCACCTGTACCAGCTTGTCTCTGTGTGATGTGGCCATAGGTAGTCCCATGTTTTTGTGTCAGCCTAAGGTTTGTAACCGCCACAGGTGCACGTATCCCTCCAACTGCATCTGTGATGCCCATCTGCGAACACGTGTGTCATCCCTGGTGGTTGGCCAGATGTGTGACCTGACTCTGCATGCACATCTGGGTACATGTCTCAGTTACAGACCTTATCCATTGTCTCGCATAGCTGATGTGGGTGAGGTGTTAATGACGCACATCCACATCTGCCCCTACCATATCGTCAGGATACATCAACAGTGTGTGTGGTGAGCTGGGGTCATGATGCACTGTGAGAGATGTGCGGCCTGCCCAACATAACATACGAACATATCTGACTGACCTACCCTCTGTTTCACTCAGGTATCACGCCCCCTGAGGTTTGTATGTGCTACGACACATCGTCTGCAACATACAGCAGAGCAGCAGGGTGACTGCCAGGAGAACATACACAGGTATCAGGAACGCCTGGGGATGATGAGCATGGATTCAACAGTTAGGGCACACTCCACCATAACACCAGGGTGACTCAGAGCCCCCTATGGTGGGCCCTCAGGACTCCTGGGGATAGGGTGACCTGATTAAACAATGAAGGCACACTCCACCATATCACCAGGGTGACTCAGAGCCCCCTATGGTGGGCCCTCAGGACTCCTGGGGATAGGGTGACCTGATTAAACAATGAAGGCACACTCCACCATATCACCAGGGTGACTCAGAGCCCACTATGGTGGGTCCTCAGGACTCCTGGGGATAGGGTGACCTGATTAAACAATGAAGGCACACTCCACCATATCACCAGGGTGACTCAGAGCCCACTATGGTGGGTCCTCAGGACTCCTGGGGATAGGGTGACCTGATTAAACTATAAAGGCACACTCCACCATATCACCAGGGTGACTCAGAGGCCACTATGGTGGGCCCTCAGGACTCCTGGGGATAGGGTGCTGTAACCAAACTGTTCAGGCACACTCCACCATATCACCAGGGTGACTCAGAGCCCACTATGGTGGGTCCTCAGGACTCCTGGGGATAGGGTGACCTGATTAAACAATGAAGGCACACTCCACCATATCACCAGGGTGACTCAGAGCCCACTATGGTGGGTCCTCAGGACTCCTGGGGATAGGGTGCTGTAACCAAACTGTTCAGGCACACTCCACCGTATCACCAGGGTGACTCAGAGCCCACTATGATGGGCTCTCAGGACTCCTGGGGATAGGGAGGATGTGTTGGGGAACATTGGTACCCAAACCCATATCACCAGGGTGACTCACACACCATGTGATGCACGTTGCACAGTCCCTGATGGTGGCCCCTATGTTTTAGCTTGTAAATGCAAATCACAGCGCCAGTCCATTATGTTTCTGGTAGCTCCTTAGATCTATGGGCTATCTGTGTCACAGTGTGCTGTAGCACATCTACAGCAGCAGCAGCTGCCATGACCCCAGGGTGGCATCATGCCCTTGGTGACCAGATGCAACATCACCGGGGTATAGGACAAACTACTCAGATGTGCTACATACAATATATGGGATGTGATTTTAACTTCTGCACTTTAATAATATACACTACCTACACATAGCAGCTTTGAAAGCTGCAATCACTACCTGTCCGTGTATGTGGTTAGCATGACCAGTGGCCATACACTTACCTCCCGTGGGTTGTCCGCCTCACGATTGAAGCGTCTGGTGAGTCGCTCCCAGGCCCGCATCACCTTGCCCATGTTCCTTCTCCGGGAGGCCCCAGGGAACAGTCTGTCCATCCTGGGACCAATCAGGGAACCCAGGTGGCATAGCTCCCTGTGGGTGAAGGCAGGCTTTCTGCTCCGTGACGCCATTTTGCATTATGGGCATCTGTACGCGCGGATGCACGCAATGCTACTTCCGCACATTACAGAGGTACTACCAGGAGAAACACCTTCACAGTGCTATATGTGTCATGTGCAGTGCAGCATTGTTACTAATGGATCAATGCAACCCTCATTGCCACAACACACAGTCTGCAGGGTTGCCTCTCTAGCCACACATGCTTCTTTTCTCATCTCTTGAGCTGTGGCCCACACATTTCATTGTTGCCTGTGGAGCCAGAGGTAGTGATTTGCTGTCCACACTATGGTTAATAGTGAGTGCATGCAATACCAGGTGTTGTGATGTTACTTGGTGGTGGCAGCTATACGACCCTCAGAGTCCTGGAATCTTCAGGTGCCCCATAAACAACCTTATCATGCACGTTGAGGTTACAGAGCTGTGCTGTTTTGTGTGGTGCCAGTGGTACATGACATTACACACAGACTGCCCCAAGCAGCGCCCATGTGACATGTAAAATGATATTCGCGATGTTACAATGGGATGTTCAAGGTATCTCTACTTTGTGCAATGTGAACTCTACTGATGCTGACAGGTGCAGTATATGGCCCAATGTATGTATCCAAAATATTTTTAACTGAGACAGCACAATATGTATTTGAACCACCAACCTGTTGCTTCACAGGCATTGCATTCACCAGTGGGCTACAGCTCTGGAGCTATGAACAGATGTCTGGCTGGCTGCAATATAACTTATGCTGTGTGTTTGCTGTGGTTAATAGGGTCGGGTTAGTCCACTCACACCCATGATGCACTGCACATGCAAACAAGCATTCTACAGATAGTCAGGAGATGGGGTGGACACCCCCACAGCACCTAGGCCTACTAGTGGTTATCGACCCTCCGTGTTGCAGGTATAGAGTGTTGACAGACAGTCACAGTGTGTGTGGCGTGTGCTCACCCTGAGGATGAGGTGTGACGCACAGCACCTGTCCTAGCTGAGATGGCCTATACGTCAGATGCACATGTCTGCTGATGTCGTCCCATCAGACACACCTACGGTACACCTTTGACCATCTGTATCTCCCAGTCACATCTGGGCCTTGTGGGCTACAATACTCACGGAATAGTGCATATCCTGTGTGTGTGCCCTGCCCACATTATCTATGTGCAGTGTGTGTGTGAGGACAGCAGCTGTTTGAACCCATAGGCGGTGTGTATCACACCACCAATCTTGCCCTGTGGAACCCAGGTTCCCCCCCACATCTGCTCCACACTCTCTATCCCAGCAATGGTGGTAGCAGCAGACAGCGCCATCAAGCCCATAACGGCTGCAGTATGGACAACCTACATGGCACTCTCCACCGGTCTGTACCCATCCATATTTCAGTGGCCGACAGAGAGTCGGTCCTTAGACCCCAAACTCCCACACCACCATCTGACATTTTCCAGCAGCAGCCACTGTGAGTCGCCTGCTACTGAACGCTGCAAGGTGTTCCAGACATACACATGCTAACTGCAGCCAGGCCACTGGCCAGGCCATAGTGCATGCTACCGGAGAACATGCGTGCACCGATAATTGTGACGGGAGCACACCCACCACGCAGTTAACTCAGTGATTGGGCCCCATAAATACAGAGCCCAGATACATCACATGAGAGAACTACAATAGGGCACTATGGTGGAACCTGGCCATGCCGTGGTCACTACTCGGTCAGGGTGAGAGTAACCTCCCAGCAGGACATGCTCTTGAAACCATGTCTGTGGAGATGGTGGGCAGGCACCACAATGTCTCAGCCATTCACCTGTGGCCTGTGCAGATGCATCCTGCTAATGCCGCCCTGTCTGTTGTATACCCACAATACTTTGCTCCTCATTATGCACATTGGCAGGCCTATACTGGCAACAGTGCTATCAGAGTGGGGTGCAGAGGGTTTTGGCAGCCACCACATACTGGATAGACAAACTCACACTCCCCACACCTAGGGGAGCATTGGGCAGATGTGGAGGGATTTGGCAGCACTGGCCACCGCACCCGTAATGGGCACAGTGCCGCCATGTCAATGTTAAGGTTTACTGTTGGTGTCATTATCCATGGTGGTGGACTCTGTCAGACCCATGACCTGTCACACATTTCCCATACATCTGAGATGTAGTTATGCTACAGCTCAATGGGCGGATTGTGCTTAACGTAGCCATTTCTATCTGACAGTGATGATCACACGCTTTTGGAATCTGTGTACCGTATCCCCATGTGTAGTGTGGGATTGCTAATGTATGCACATACTAGTGTTGGGAGGTGCACACAGGGCCCAACATCCTGCCTCTGCATTAGTCTTTGGATGATGTAGCCTGCAGGTGCAGGTGTTTCTGCCCCTGTTGGCTGCTGCTCTGGAGCAGAGGTTCCCATATCCAGTCCAGGTGGGGCAAACACTGGTCGGGTTTTCATGTTGTCCGTGATGAATATGCCTATGATACATCTCCATACCATGGGGCGTTAACGTAACTTGCAGCACAAGCATTTTGTTTGGACACATCGTCCAACTTGTGTGATTTGGCACACTCCATGATTGCATTTTGGGGACTCTGCTGTAGGTGCTGCATATGTTTGTGTGCTGTTTGCTGTTTAAGGTAAAGTATTATTTCCCAAAAATGCATATGTCCTCAGCAAGGAAGGTTCAGTCTTTAATACCATGTTTCCTTCATGGGTTATATATGTGGACTGGGATGGTGGTAGCCCCAGCTGGGATTTGAATCTGTGACCTTCTGTTCTTGCACCACCGTGTAGCCACAGATTGACTGCATTCCCTGGGACGTCCATGACTGTACATCCGACAGGGCCTGTCTGTTACAGTGGACGGTGGCAGCCTGCACATGGCTTGGTCACTGTCTGCTGTGGCTAAAAGCCAATGCCTCCGCCAGCACTTGTACCCTTCCGCCAACATGATGGCATGTCCTTATCTTGGGGACGCATGTGACCTGCTTGAGTTGTGACACTCCAGGACTGCATTCGAGGGACTCGCCTGTCGGTGATGCCCATTGTAATGGTGTGTGTGCGGTGTGGGGTAAAATATGGGTGTTTGAGACACGCTTATGTTCTCTGCAATATAGACGTGTCTTTACTATCTCTGTTTAGTGGTGGGTAAAATATGGGGAGGACTGGGTTTGCAGGAGCCCCAGCTGGGATTTGAACCTGTGATTCTCTGGTCCTGTAGGTACTGGCTCTGTCCGCTGCACCACACTGTGGCCACAGAGACAGTGTTGTCCCTGGGGATGGAAGACCTGGCCGGCGGAATCCTAAACACTGCTCTGCACATTTGTACTGTGGGCTCATTCACCTTGTCTGGGGGCAAACGTGCAAATACACCCCGCAAATGACCGTGAAAAGAGGGGGACAAATATAACCAAGCTGGGCAACAGTGGTATTAATGGGCGACCATAGAAAACACTCCCAGCAAAGCTCCCAAAAAGGAAATGGGCTGGGCTTTGAACCTGTGACCTTCTGTTCTTGCACGCACTGTCTGTGTGCACTGCACCACTGTGTAGCCACAGATTGGCTGAATTCCCTGGAAGGTCCATGACTATGCATCCGACAGGGCCTGTCTGTTGCAGTGGACGGTGCCAGCCTGCACATGGCTAGGCCACTGTCTGCTGTGGCTAGCAGCCACTGCCCCCGCCACCACCTGTACTCGTCCGCCAACATGTTCCTCTCTCAGGAAATGCAGATGACCTGATTGCGTTGTGGCACTCCGGGACTGCATTTGGGGGACTTGGCTGTAGGTAATGCCCATTGTTATGGTGTGTGTGCGGTGTATGGTAAAATATGGTTGTTTGCACCATGCTTATGTTCCCTGCAATACAGGGGTGTCTGTGCAATCTTTGTTTAGTGGTGGGTAAAATATGGGGATTGGGCTGGCAAGAGCCCCAGCTGGGATTTGAACCTCTGACCCTCTGGTCCTAGAGGTACTGGCTCTGTCTGCTGCACCACACTGTGGCCACAGTGACAGTGCAGTCCCTGGAGATAGTAAACCTGGCAGGATGGAGTCGCAAACCCTGCTCTGCGCATTTTTACTGTGGGCGCATTCACCCTGTCTGGTGACAAACGTGCACATAAACCCCAGAAATGACCACGGAAAATGGGGGACAAAATATAACCACGCTGGGCAACAGTGATATTAATGGGCAACCATAAGAAAAACTCCCAGGAAAGCTCCAAAAAACAGGAATTGTTTTTGGAAGGGTCTCCGCTCCGTACACCTTTCCATAAATCATTTCTTTTTTCTGGAGCTTTCCTGGGTGTGTTTTTTAGTTTTGCCCATTACTATAACTGTTCCCCAGCTGAATTACTATTTTTACTATTTTTGGTGTGGTCATTTTCTATTTTTAATTGCACTTTTGGGCTGTGCACATGTATCACACTGCTCACGTTTTGCAGGTTTCCCAGGTTTTGCTGTACATTGCTGACGGAAATGGTTTCTCTTACCTTTAAATGCATTCTATCGCGAGTGTTTCACTCGTGGTATTTTTGCTTTGAAATTCGGCCCCGATAATGTGCGGGGAGCCTCTCCCCTCCCCTTCCCCGCCCATTCACCCCGTCTCTCCGCCCCTCGGGAGCCTTCCTCCGCCCTCCGTTAGCTTTTCCACGCCTCTATCGGACATTTGCGGGCCCGTACTTGTGCGGGGCCCGTTAGTGTGCCGCGCACCTGTGCGGTGGTGACACGCACGTGTGCGGGGCACTTGAGAGCACTTAAGTACCACTTTTAGTGCGCTATTGTGCGGATGCGCAAATGTGCGGTTTTTAGTAAACATGCACCTAAATCATCTTTTAATTGTAGTTAGTCTGAGAGAATTGAATTTGGTATTCCCTGAGACATCTATTAACCATTTCCTGTTAGGGGTAAAGTATTTTCTAGTGTGCCGAAGTGGGAGATGAACAAATATGTTTTTAATTTCTTGCGGAGCTCCTTTACATCATTTAATGCTCTTATTTCTTCAGGGAGGGAGTTCCATAGGATGGGAGCTGCATGTGAAAACGCTTTTTTATTGGTTGTTTTTTTAGTATTTGTGAATTCTTTTGGAATCCTAATTTTATTTGTGTGGCCTCTCCGTAACGCAGTTTGGGATGTGTCTTTAGTGATACGTTTTGTTAAAGAGACTGGGGCAATATTATTTAATGCCTTAAATGTAGTGATTATCAATTTGTGATTTATTCTGGATTGTATTGGGAGCCAGTGTAAGTTAGCGAGTATAGGTGTTATGTGTTCAAATGGGGGGACCTTCATTATAGTTCTTGCTGCTGCATTTTGGGCAAGTTGGAGTCTCTTGATGTTTTGTTTTGTTGTGCCTAGTAGAATGAGATTGGCGAAATCAAAGTGTGGTATAATGATAGCCTGAATAATGCTCAAAAAGTCATGTAGATGTACAAGTGGACATAATTGTTTTAGAATTTTGAGTTTAAAGTATATTTTTTTAGTTATGTTTCTAATATGAGTGTTCATACTAAGGTGTGAGTCAAGGGTTACACCTAGGTATTTTACTTCGTTTTTTATATTAATGTGATTTTGGAGAGTGATGTGCGTTGGAGGAATGTAGGATTGATTTTTTTGTTACTATTAATATATCAGTTTTAGAATGATTGATATGGAGATTGTGGTCTTTTAGCCAAATTGTTAATTCATTAAAGCATTCTGTTAACAGTTGCAATGGGAGTATTGGGATTGTGAATGGGATGTACATCATCATATCATCTGTGTATATGTGATAGAGGACTTTAAATTTTTTGAAAATGTTGCAGACTGGTTGAATATAGATATTAAATAGGAGGGCAGAGAGGGCAGAGCCTTGGGGGAGACCAATTACCTGTTTGTATGTTTTAGAAGCTTGTGTGCTGGTTCGGACGGTTTGGGTTCGATCAGTTAGATATGATGTGAACCAATTATGTACGGTTGAGTGAATTCCTATTTGTTTTAATCTGTTAAGCATTACAACATGGTGTACACTGTCAAACGCCGCAGAGATGTCTAGAAAGAGGAGAATGAAAGCTTGTTTAGGGTTATCAATACCTCTTGTTAAGGTATCGAGAAGTACTGTTAATAGTGTGTCTACACCATGATAGGGACGAAAGCCATATTGTTGGTCATCAAGGGGGGCTGAGTTTTCTATGTGTTCCTGTGTTTGAATTTAAACGACCTTTTCAATTAGTTTAGCCATAAATGGAATGCTTGAAATAGGTCTGTAGGAATTAGGTGATGTTTTGTCAAGGGTGTTATTTTTGATTATCGGGCGGATTTGTGCATGTTTGAGGGAGGGTGGTAAGTACCCTTGGCGTAGCGATAGATTGATTATAGGAAGGATAAAGGGAAATAGTGTAGGGAGAGTATGCTTAATCCAGTTTACCGGACAGGGATCAAGTTGAGAAGTAGTAGTGTTCAGGTTTGAAATGGTATTCTTAAGTGTATCTTTAGTTATAGGGTGGAAGTCAGACCATTTTTCCAATTGATGTTGGTGGGAAAGGGATAGAAGATTTGGTGTGAATGCAAGAGTTTTTGATTTATTTATGTAGTGGTTAGCTAAAGTCTGGGCAGAGATATCAATAATTTCATTGCAGGACCTATATGTGTTGTTAGTTAAGTTTTGGACGATGTTGAAAAGTTCTCTTGGTCTATTAATGGATTTGGTTAGGATAGTTGAGCGGTAATTTTTCTTTGCGCCGTCCGATGCTTCTTTATACTTTTTAAGGTAGCTATGATAAGCGTCATAATAAGAGGTAGATTTGGTTTTGCGCCATTTTGATTCAATATTCCTCAATTCTCTCTTCATTAATTTTAAGGTGCTGGTGAACCAGGGGGCATCTCCAACTCTAGGGCAGTTTTTCTTCTTGGTTGATTGTTTGTATGCAGCTGCATTATTAATTGTATTATGCCAAGTTGCAACAGCTTCATCTAGGTCAGTTGGTAATAGGGTGAAATGGGGAATAGTTAGGTCGATGAATTCATCAGCGTTAAATTTTGTGAATCTAGGTGGAGGGGTTATTTGTAAGTTATTTTTATTGTTTATTCCAGTGTAGGCGAAGATAAATTTGATCAGGTGATGGTCTGACCAAGGAATTGGTGTACACTCGAGCGATGACCGGTTAAAATATTTTTGGAATACTTCTGGTAGAAAGACTAGGTCAAGGGTTCCACCTTTATTATGGGTCTTTGTATTAATGATTTGGAGGAAGCCCATATCAACTAATGATTCCAAGAAAAGAGCTGAGTGTGAGGGGGGTAGGTATGGGAGGTTAAAGTCTCCTAGCAATATTATAGGGTTGGTGTTTGTGGATGAGCTGAGGAATTCTATTAGGGCATCCAGGTTTTCTGATTTTTGATCTGGTGGTCTGTATAATAAACAAATTCTGAAATGAGCAATTTTTATGATGAGAGTGTCAATGTTATTTGGGAGATCAGAAGGCTGTGGTTTAGCCTTTAGTTCTTTTTTTGTCATTATAAGAACTCCAACTCCTTTTTTAGTGTTTCTATGTGTATGAGATATGTCGTAGTTGTTCGTGTTGAGTTGGTTTAGGTAAACAACATCGGAGTCAGTCAGCCAAGTTTCCGTAACACATAGGATATCTGGCTTTTGATCATTTAGTAAGTCAATGAAGATAGGTAGTTTATTTTTCATAGATCTTGCATTTATTAGGATACAGGACAAAGAATATATGGTTGTCGGTTGATTGTGTGTATGGGGGAGTGTAGTAGGTTTTATATGTATTAGTCTGTGTTGATTTACTTTTGTGTTGATGCCAGCGAGCATTTGAGATGAAGGGGGGTATGGTCGGATGATTCTTTGTATTATCGGGATTGGTTTGTAGTTTTTGTTGTTTAGACTGTTGGTCAGTGCAATTAGTGTTATAATTGTTAAACAGCTGCATAATAGTTTTAGACAAAAGGTATTTGAACAAGGCATTTTAAATGTATTTGTCGTGTAGTTGTAAACTCAATGTTGTGTGTTAATCGCTGGGTTGTGAAGGAAATGGCTAAGGGTTAGTATTCCGGTAGAAGGGACTAGGTTATTTTCCCCGGGCAGGCACTTACATTGAATAAAGTTTGGTTAGTATATTGTAACAGATATTTCAGGGTAACGTTTAAGGTAATCAGTTTCTCAGGTAATACTGTACGAAAGCAATCGGTCACAAAGCTGTAGACTCGTGAATTAGTAACAAGATTAACAGAGTATTTTTAAGTCATTCGAAGTAAGGAAACATCAGACCTTGTACAGCAACTGTGTAGGTAGTTTAAAATTTACACTGATAAGCTTATAAGTGTTATGGTTTAGGTTATAAATTAGATGCATTGAATTCTCAAAGCAAACTAGTGCATATCATAGGTTAAAAGTACCTGGTTATGGCTAGATTAGCCGTTGCTCTGCTTGTGTAGGATCTAGGGAAGCAGAGGTAAAGTACTCAGATCCACGGTCCATGCCTAAGGGCCACGCCAAAGGGCCCTCTAGCGAGGCCCTCAGGCGCGGGCCCACCAGGCGCGGGCGCGCCCGATAGCGCTTTGTTCAAAAGGAGCGTGTGCTGCCCCAATTGGACAGCACTCTGGAGCAAAGTCCCTTTTCCTGCTTCTGCTTGCTGTCTGTAGGCTCGATCCCGTGCAGGGAGAGCTGAAGATGGGAGTAGAGTGTGCTCCTAGTGCCCAATAGCGCTTTGTTCAAAAGGAGCGTGTGCTGCCCCGATTGGACAGCACTCTGGAGCAAAGTCCCTTTTCACACCGCTGCTTGCCGTCTGTAGGCTCGATCCCGTGCAGGGAGAGCTGAAGATGGGAGTAGAGTGTGCTCCTAGCGCCCGATAGCGCTTTGTTCAAAAGGAGCGTGTACTGCCCCGATTGGACAGCACTCTGGAGCAAAGTCCCTTTTCCCGCCGCTGCTTGCTGTCTGTAGGCTCAATCCCGTGCAGGGAGAGCTGAAGATGGGAGTAGAGTGTGCTCCTAGCGCCCGATAGCGCTTGACTTGCAATCTGGGACTGAACTGTGACCAATGACTTGCAATCTGGGACTGAACTGTGATCACATGGTTTGTGGGTGAATAGATGAATTCATTTTTTGTAAGTTTTAATTTAATTAACAAATGTATAACCTGCCTCTTGAGTTCAACTACAGTAAATATGCAAGGTGGACTAAACTATATAGCAGTTTTGAGCATCAGAGGCAATAACTATTCCTGGCTTCAAGCTTTAGGAGGAAGAGAAAGAGACAGGATGCAGTGTATGGGTTGAAAAAAACATTAACATTTTTCTGAGGGCTGGAACTGATCCAGGGACGGAAAATCTGACTAGCCAGAAAAACATACTCTAAAAGCCTCATCCAGCCCTTGTGGCTTAATTTTTGGACCTCTGGTATGCGGTCTTATTGCTTAATTTTATATATTGTCACAAAGTAGGTTTAACAGAGCCCATGGAAATAGGCAAAGATGCAGGCAGTGAAACTGATTCTGACACTTCGGAGGAGCACATGTCAGGATGTTGCTATAGGCAACCCAAACAAATCAGGTCACGAGCTAGAGAAACACGCCCAAGCAGCAGAAAGGCTGAGGGATCAGTAACTGATGAAAGCCAGCTGGGAGTGGGTGGAGCTGACACACACGCAGATAAACTCAATGCACATGGAGTTAGAGGGAGAAGCAGAACAGAACCCGGAAGGAACACAGGAACAGGCAGTCGTGAGTGTTCAGAGAGCCAAGGACGTGCTGGGAGAAGCTCAGGTTGGAATGAAGCCGGTGGAAGAGCTGTAAAAGCTAAAAGGTTTTACTCCAAGGGAGAGAGTGAGAACCCAGGTGCCTGTGGTGGAAGGCAGAGCACAGAAGCGTCAGAGCTCAGCAGAAGTTATCTAAAAGGTAACGAAGAGTTCAATTGGGAAGCTAGTTGGAGGAAGCCTGAGGAAACTATTTACCCTAGTAATTGGCACAGGAAAAGTAAAGCTTTTGTACCTGAAGATAATCTTGTATCTGGGAGAAGGACAAAAGGCAAGAGCTGTGGAAAGCTTCCACTTGATTTTACTCCGGTGTCTGCAGCAGCAGAGAGAAGCCTGAGTCAGAGACTGCCAAGAGGTAAACCAATTGTAGTTAATAGAGGGAAAGGTGAATGTTGTAATTTCCCCTATGGTCCTCAGCATTTGAGAGGCTCCCAAATTGAGTACTCCAATGAATGTGGTAGTAGCCTGTCACACATTCTCACAGAGAGAGAAAGAGAATCTCTGAATAACAAAGAGAGACTGTTTAGTAATGTGCCGTACTGTGCAAGAGAAGAATTGTTAAAGGCAGAAGAGGAGGATATGCAGTGTGAGGTACAGGGGGACACAACGTGTAATGAATACATGGACTGTATTCTTACAATTTCTGATAATATATCTTCTCTGCGGTGAACAAGTTGTGAAACTTGCCAAGCCTTAAAGCTACAAAGAAAAGGTTTTTGTGTGCTGGAAAAGGGCTGTTTAACTACTTTTGTTTGCATGTTAAAAGCTGAAGATAAGCATTTTTCTGTTCCCATTTTGTTTCTTTGTTTGGGCCCAAAGTGGGGCTGTTTACCTTTTTGTTTTGACCACTGAAAGAATCCTCCCGGAAGGGGAATAAAACCTGTTTAAGCCTTACCTCGTTTCCACAACTTATTCTTTTGTCTGGCCTAAGAAAAACTACGTATCCCAGAGTGCCAAGCAAGGTCTCTGGGCTGGTTAAACACAAGGCCTCGGCTTAATACTCTGCCTCAGCGTGAAGGGACAAGCGACGGCGCGACAATATTGACTATAATTTGTGATCATTATTAGTAGGAAATGAGAAATAAATGGAAATAACATACTGTATGATACTGTATATTTATCAGTCTAGTTACTAATTAAAGTAAACTTTTCTTAATTTATTCCTACAAATTTAATAGAATTTCAGCTTTATTAGTTAATAATTCAATCTTGAATTCCTCAGAAGTCCACTCCTACTATTTCATACGTTTAGTAGAATTATGACTGAAAGATCAATAATTCTATAGCACACCTTTATCACTACATGCAGCTTTACTATACAAAACCTAGCAGAGAAGGTGTAGAGTTGGTTGGTTGTATGAGATGGTGGGGTTGCACAGGGCAGGTGATGGAGTGGGGAGGGGTGGTATGGGCAGAAATGGGTATGAAGGTGGGTGGAGGAATGATGGAGGTTGGGTCACAATGCTGTACATCTTTTTTGTATTATCTACAGTTGTTGTCAACATTATTGGTACCCTTGCAGTTCAACTCCATAATGTCCAATGCCTTTGGATTATATATGCACACATATTTGACACACAAAAGCAAATAAAACAAGACCAATTAAAAAAGTAAACAGTAGAAAATAATATAAAAACTGGGACATTGCCAGGACATGATTATTTAACCACCTAAAACCTGAAAACTATATCCCACAAATAATATTCTTCCAATTCTAAAGAGATATACCCACTGAAAATTAATTTTTGTCGGAACTAATGCCATGAAGATGGATAATCGTCTCATGGCATGACATTCCTTTTTTTCTTTTTTTATTTATATAGGGACGCAACCCTAAAATAAATACCCAAGGGATACACCAAATCCTTAGAGTAAAATCGATTTAGTGCAGGAAATAAATCCAAACAGGACTATAAGGACCCTAATTTTCTAGATGGAACACTCCAATATATGTATCCTAAGACCAACATGTGGTTCGCCACAAAAAGACGCTATGTCTTATCTTGAAATTAAGACTATAGCCCACTGGCCTAATCCACAACATGTATTATGCAGCTTAACATTCGATCCTCATCATTATAAAGCTATTAAAAATTTACTTAGCTTCCCAAAATGGGTGTCCAAGCTCCAGGATCGATGTTTGAAAAGAGAACTAAAATCCTCCAATAACGATACAAAAAGGAGGAAAGCCACGACAGACATCAAGGGTCTTCTTGAAACAGATCATTATAGTCCTTATTTTAATTTGCAAGTCGAATATAATGTTAACCCAATGTTGCGTTTTGGGATTCAGATCCTCCGAGTCCTTTTTCAAAACTCCGTTGCAGATGTGAAAAGACCAGGGTCTCATTCATCATTTTCATACCCTTGTCATAGATCACGTGACTAATCGACAACCAATAAGATAATATACATTTGCATAAATTCTGCCCCTTGATTTCTCATGATCACTCACAATATACTTCATCAATCCAAAGAAGAGTTTAAGCCTTCAGGTACCAACGAATTCAAAAGATAAATCCAATATTGTTCCCGGTAAAGGAGGCGGGAGCCACGATCAACGCCCCTTATTTTTTCTGGCATGTGATCCAGGATTTGCCAACATAAAACCTGGAAAGAATGTTGATAGTCATGACAATGTTGGGCTACAGGAGCAGATAGAGCTTTGGTAGTAATCCTAGACCGATGTTCCTGTAATCTTTTCTTCATGTTCTGTGTGGTTTTTCCAATGTAAATTTTATTATATGGGCATACCAACATATAGACCACAAAAGTGGTCAAACAAGTGGTATAGAATTGGCTATAGAACAAACGATGACTCGTAGGATGTTTCCACATAGGGTCTTCCAATGTTAAAACACAGAAATCACATTTCTGACATTTAAAATGGCCCTTATCTTGCGGTAAAGGGATATCCTCTGTAGTATGGACAATCCAATCTGCAATATTGTGGCCTCTTCTAAAAGACAACATTAAAGGCTTATCAAAACACGGATGTAATGACAGCACCGCCCAATGTTTCTTGAGGATAGACACAATTTCCATGGATTGGGGCATATAAGGTAAAATACCCACAAAAGGATGAGACTCAACCGATTCGTCCAATGGGGTTCTCGTGTCATTCTGCCACCATTCTGCATGATTGTATCATGCTCTACGATATGCTTTATTAATGATAAACTGTGGGTAACCCCTTTCACGAAGCCGAAGCTTTAACTATAGGCTTCTTCGATTGTAGAACATAATCTGCACAATCTAATGAATTGACCAACTGGTAACCCCCATCGTAATGAACCTGGATGGTAACTTTGAAAATGTAATAGAGTGTTACATTGAACCGTCTTACGAAACAATGTAGATTTTATTGTAGAATGGTCTTTAAATAATCACAAGTCCAAAAATTCAATGGACTCATAATCATATTTGGGGGTAAATTTTAAATCTTCAGATAAAGAATTTATCCAATAAAAGAAAGCCTTCAAACGAGCTTCTGCATGAGTCCAAAAGAAAAAAATGCCATCAAGATATCTTGTCCACATTCGGATGTCTGAAAACCATTCTGATGGGTACACATGTTGCGTTTCAAACTGGTGCATGTAAAAGGTTGCTACCGATGGGGCCACTGTGGCTCCCATCGCTATCCCATAAATTTGTTGGTAATAAGTGTTCCTGAATTTGAAAAAATTCTTTGTAAGAACCAAGGACAATAGTTGTAAAATAAAACGTTTAGGCAGACATTTAGGCAGTGAAAGAGGTATCAACGCCGCCATCTGTAAGGCAGCATCTTGATTAATATTAGTATACAACGCCTGTACGTCCATAGTCCCAAAAAATCACTTTGACATACCACCCTGTTGTTGCTGTAGAATTGATAGAAAATGAAAAGAATCTTTAATATACAAAGTTATGGTGGGTAATGATGGACGCAAAAACATATCGCAAAATTGCGACAAAAGTTCTAAAATAGAATCCCGCAAGAGATAATCGGGTGTCCTGGAGAATCAACTAAACTTTTGTGTATCTTTGGTACCATATACAGAATTGGTAATGCGGGATGACGTTTATTCAAAAACGTAAACTCCTTTCTCGTAATCCATTTATGTTGTACTGCATACGTAGTACAATCATTAATCAGCTGTTGAATATCAGGCGTTGGATCAACGGCCAAGATCTTATAATATTTACTATCCAATAAATGGGACTGTACAGTGATTTTGTATCGAGACATGTCCTGGATGACAGTTTCACCCCCCTTGTCTGCCCTATGACTATAAATGTCTCTCCGATCACTTAAAGACTGTAAGACCATGTATTGTTGTCGTGTTATGTATAAAAACTGATCTGGGCCTTATTAAGTTCCATAGCTGATACACCCCGTAAGACCAATTTTTGGTATCAATAGAAGGATCTACCTGACCTGGTGGAAGCCATCTGGAGGGATTTCTACAAATGGAACTATCCCCTCTATCAATCAATGTATCCATTTTCTGGAAAAAAGAGATACCTGAAGCTTCCTAAAAAAGCGATATAAAACTACTCGCATACAAAATGGATCATAGCGGGGGGGGGGAGAAATGATAGCCCCAAACCTAGCACTTGTTCTTGATCCGCTGTTAAGGAAGCAGTGGATATATGAATCACTGTTTTTTCCTATGGGATCTGACCTTCCTCCACATAATATGGCCGGCGTGTTGGAGGGTGGCCCCTGTGAAAAGGACGTTGCAAAGAGCTTGTATGTTTTTGGACCCCAGATGCTGAGGTGGAGTCAGAGGAGTCACTACTTATATCCGTGGTGTCTTCAAAAGTCACTTGGGGTTTTTTGTAGTTTACTAGCCAGACGTTGGTGGTGTTTCCAGGTGTACACTTGATCCTTTTCATAATTGCCTGTGTCACGCTTAAATTTTCTAATTTTCACTTGTCTTACCGAATCTTTAAATTGTTGTAACTGACTGTCAAATGCACTCCACTCTGTTTGGAACTTTTCTTCAGTCATGGAATCCTTTAATTGCTTCTTCAACAAATCCACCTGTTCCTTAACCATTGCTTCCTCAGTAGTTAATCGTTCAATCAACCAAGCAATTACATCCAGTCCACATTTATTAAGGATGCTTTTCCAAGTATTGTGAAATTGTTTGTCCTCTAGGAACATATGTGGTGGTTTTAAAGTCCATAAACCTCTCAGAATCATCCGTTGTTTCAAATATTGTGCCATTGTAGCAGTATGCAGCTGTATCCGAACTTGTTTCTTATGCAGATTCTTAAAATCAGTGAAGAAGTAGAGGAATCCTCATGAGGCAATTCTATACCAGATTAAAAAAGAAGAGGTCTCTTTATCAATTGATTAATTTTCTCTTCCGTGTATGCAAATGTGGAGGTATTCAAGGGGAATTCAGAATCCTCAGCAGCCATTATCCAAACAGGTATCCATTTAACTATTTAACCACCTAAAACCTGAAAACTATATCCCACAAATCATTCCAGCACACTATCGCCTGGTTTAAAATCTCCTCTCAAAAATTCTTGAAAAAGCTGTTTTTTTTTCCCAAAACACTCACACCATCTCAACTCTACTCATTTTCTTCACCCCCACCAATCTGGTTTCCGTCCTGGCCATAGTGTTGAAACTGTTCCACTTGCATTCCTCAACGAGCTTCACACCTCACATGACCGTGGTGATGTTTCTGTAGCAGTATCCTTGGATCTTTCAGCGGCTTTTGATCTTGTCGACCACTTGATTCCCCTCTCCCGTTTGTGTGATGCTGATCTTCGGGGCACAGTCTATTGGTGGTTTCACTCTTTCCTCTTCTCCCAGTCATGTACGGTCACTTCCAGCGCAACCTCTTTTTCTTCCTCCGACCCATTATCCCTCCACTGTGGTGTCCCCCAGGGTTTAGTTTTGGCACTCCTCTTATTTAATGTCTTCCTTGCACCACTTGCTCTCCTTATCCAGCAATCTGGATTGTCGGCCTATTACTACGCTGACGATATCGTACTACTTCATCACACCAACCCTCTACAGCCAGACCTATCCCCCCTCAACACCTGTCTTTCTCTAATTGCTATTTGGTTAACCACAAATTGTCTTTACCTCAACTTGGCAAAAACATCAGCTATCTGGTTTATGCACTTGTCCCTCAATTGCCCCAATTCTTGCAGATTCTCCCATTCCTTTAGTGTCCTCCTTTCATTATCTAGGACTTTCTTTACTCTGATCTCTCATTCAAGGACCACATCTCCCAGCTCACAAAGAGATCCTTCTACTATCTTCCCCAAATTCAGCTTATCTGCCCTTTCCTCATCCCCCAAGCACTAATCACTCTTCTCCTATCCTTGGTCTTGTTCTGGTTAGATTTCTGTAATTCCGCTCTCACTGGTATCTCTCACACTCAACTCTATAGACTCCAGTTGGTTCAAAATACAGCAGCTCGAATCATTACCCACTCCACTCGTCATGATCATGTCACTCCTCTTTCATCTCCACTGGCTCCCTTTGGAATACTGCATCCATTATAAAATTCTCACTATGGTTCACCAAACTATCTATACGTATACCACACAATACCTGGCAGATCTCCTCCAATTCCATACTCCTACCCGCTGTCTTCGTTCAGCACATATCAACCACCTTCACCTTACCTCGCCATCCTGTGCCCATTTACAGTCCACCTGCCACTCAACTTTCTTTTTTCTCAGACCTGCCCTCTGGAACTCTCTCCTACCCCGCTTAGACTAGAACAGAACTACACCAAATTCAAATCACTCCTTAAAACCCATTTGTTTTCCTCTGCCTTTGACCTCCTGACTCCTACTGTTTGACCCCTTTTATCTATGTTGTTTGCCTTTTTTTTTTGTCTGCTTGATTGATTACTCCCTCTTCCTGTGACACATTGTAGTTCCTTTTTCCTTACCCGGCCTCTGGCCTTCTTGTATATTTTTTTGATTGTACACCGCCCTGATGTTATAAACTGCCTGCCCTGTTGAACCACTTCTCTGCCTGTGTGTCTGGGGCTACAATGGGAGTCAGGAACTACCTTCTCAGATGGTTACCTCTGTGACCTTCATAGGTAAAGGGAGAGTGGACAAATATGAGGATATTGTACCTGGGTGTTTCCTGTGCTGGGTAGGCATTGCAGCCTTGTGATCTGTTTGCAAAGGGATGCAGCATACAGGGACAATTTGAACCTCCAGTCATGTGCATATCTAAGTGATGGAGAGGGCTAGTGCAGGACTTACCTAGCAGTCAGCCCCCAGTGATTTCTTCACTCTCAAACCTCTTATAGATTCCAGAGTGGATGAAATGCATGAGTTATGACAGGAACCTGGGCACCTTGGCAATACATCACTTATTTCCCCCTGTGCATTGAAGACCAACTGCATGTTGAATGAGTTGAAAGCCTTCCTGATCTGGTAGGTGGCCTTTATCTCTTGTGGGGACCTTTAAGACTACATGTGTTATATTTTTATGTTTATTTAAAAACTTTATATACCGCCCATTACATAGTGTCAGAGCAGTTTACACAATTAAAAAATTAGAAATTAAAAAGAGGCTATACATAAAATGCTGCGGGAAAAAGAAAAGGAAATCTGAACGCCAATAATTGTAAACCGCCCTTGATCACTGGAAGGGGCGGTATAGAAGAAATAAATGAATAAATAAATAAATTTTAAAGGAAAGAAAAGGACAGAACCAGGAAAGAAGAAATAACAGAAAAATAAATGACAAAGACAAAACAAACATAAACATAAACATGTGTTATATTGATGACCCCTAGTACTTATGGAAATTGGACCAATTCATGGAATTAGAGCATATCTTACTGCTTCTGCTGTATGGTCTGTTAGAAAGCCCCTCAGGAACTTTTGAGATGTACTGTGAGATGGCTGACTGACTCAGACGCCCAGTTGGCCTCATGCAGCATGGCCGGTGCAAGCCATGTGTTCATAGCACCTCTGGCTCCTGCTTTCCAGCAGAAACAACCAAGTGACTTCCATCACCAATACCCAGGCACTCCTACCACCAACACTGACTCCTACCAACAGCACCCAATGCTTCTCTCCACTAACATGCAGTTATCCTCATTACCAACACCCACAGCACTACACATCTACATATTTTAAATACACACACACACACAGGTAACAGAGACCCACAATGAGACACAGTATCTACAGGAAAGACCGGGGCACACATAGACAATAAGCAGCAGAGAATTAGCCAACAGGGAGACAAACACACCAAGGGCCAGTGAGTGCATCTCTTGGAGTTTGGAAGTGACATGGCTGGGGGGGGGGGGGAGGAGGGAATCTACAGGGGTCTTGGCAAGAGAGAGTTGAATAGGTTTTGGAAAGATACAAGATGCACTTCAGAGAAATAAATGGTAGTTCAAAAGGCACCTATGCGGACACACACACCAGCCAGTCCAAAAATTTGCAAGCCAAGCTGCTCCAGTTACCAACACTCCAAGCAATATCAACAGACAACAAAGTCCCATACTGATTTGTGTTTTATAGCAGGTTGAGATTGACCTACTTAAAAAATCTGTCCTGCACATTGTCAGTCTATGTGAAATACGTCATGGATGTGCAGTCACCAGCACCACCCAGATCATGCCCCCAGTGAGGACATGCAAAGAGTGGCATACCCTGCATGGAAACATGCATCGTGTGGCCTTTCTAAAATCGCATTTTGAATGTGATGCAGCTTCCACATTTTTATGATGCAACGTCCATGTTTACAACATGAATAGGGTTTTTAACATAACTCCTTTAATAAATGAAAAAGAAAGCCACAAATCAAATTTTAAAGATTAGTCATAATTTAGTAAAATGTGTTTAAGTTTGCTCAAAGTTTATCACCCCGTTACAATGTACAGTACTGAGTTTTGTTTCCATGTAAACCGCTTTGACCATATGATAAAGTGGTATAAAAAAAAGAAGCTGTTTAAATAAATAAATAAATGATACTTGTAGCAGATATCTGTGACTCCATTTTAAAAGTGGAGTCTAGTAGAATCTCCAAATTTCGAATCTGTAACATTGGGCTGCATATGATCCAGATAAATGTCTAAATCTGGCATATTTCTATTTTTTGATCCATTAATTTTAAATGCAGTCTCTAATAACCACAACAAAAAGAGATGGGACCTCCCTAGAATCAGTATCAATGTAAACTTAATAATATCTCTCATTGGAATACAAGATGGCGGGATGGGGGCTTTTCAGTCTTTTGCATGGAGTGTCACATGTACGATTTTCTCCCAGTTGGTGAGAGGTCTTACGTGTGCACTAGGTGCAAGGAGCTCTTTGCTCTCAGGGAACAAGTCCGTTCTCTAGAGGCTAAAGTAGCAGACTTGGAAATCATAAGACAGACAGAGAGGTACAGAGAGGAGACCTACAGGGATATAGTTCTGAAGTCCCACCTCCAGTCTGGCAGCATCCCTGTTGCCATGGAGGAGAGAGGTCACGTGACAGGAGAGCATCACTCCAGGTGATGTAAAACCATCTCACACCGAGGAAGTTTCTCCAGGGCCATGTGCCCATGAGGGAAGGGTTAGGACTGTTTATCCCGCGTTACGTAAATCATTGTTTAATCAAAATGTAAAACTAAAAATCTCAATGTATTATACAATGCATTATGATTTCTGTAAAGTAAACCGCTGTTGATCGTAGGAAACAGCGGTATACAAGTATTTACTAAATAAATAAATAAATAAATAAATAGGACAGCCATTATAGTTGGTGATTCGATCATTAGGCATGTAGATAGCTGGGTGGCTGGTGGACGTGAGCATCGACTGGTAACATGCCTGCCTGGTGCGAAGGTAGCGGACCTCACGCGCCACCTAGATAAGGTCTTAGATAGTGCTGGGGAGGAGTCTGCTGTCTTGGTACATGTCGGTACCAATGACATAGGAAAATGTGGTAGGGAGGTTCTGGAGGCTAAATTTAGGCTTTTAGGTAGGAAGTTGAAATCCAGAACTTCCAGGGTAGCATTCTCCGAAATGTTTCCTGTTCCACGTGCAGGACCCAAAAGGCAGGCAGAGCTCCGGAGTCTCAATGTGTGGATGAGACAATGGTGCAGAGATGAGGGTTTTGAATTTGTTAGGAACTGGGGAACATTCTGGGGAAAGGAGGGGTTCTTCCGAAGGGATGGGCTTCACCTTAATCGGGATGGAACCAGGCTGCTGGCATTAACCTTTAAAAAGGAGATAGAGCAGCTTTTAAACTAGATATTAGGGGAAAGCCGACAGTCGCCCAAGAGCGGATGGTTCGGAAGAATGTATCTTTGAAGGATTCTACCAAAAGCAGAGAGGTTCCACAAAACAGTAAAGTAGCCCAAATGCCCTCAAGTATGGAGCAGACAGAGCTTAAAGATCCCAAATTACCCATGTCTAACAATAGCCAAATTAATATAAATAAAATACATTCTCTAAAATGCTTGTATGCAAATGCTAGAAGTCTAAAAAATAAGATGGGAGAGTTAGAATATATAGCACTAAATGAAAGGTTAGATATGATTGGAATATCAGAGACATGGTGGAAGGAGGACAACCAGTGGGACACTGTGATACCTGGGTACAAACTATATCGTAATGATAGAGCTAATCAAATTGGTGGAGGGGTTGCTCTCTATGTCAGAGAGGGCATTGAGTCAGAAAGGATTAAAGTTTTGCAGGAAACAAAATCTGCTGTAGAATCTATATGGATTGAAATTCCATGTAAAAGGGGGAAGGCAATGGCAGTGGGGGTGTACTATCGAGCGCCTGGCTAGAATAACCAAATGGATGATGAAATGCTGAAAGAAATCAAGGAAGCTAATAAAAGTTACAGTGCAGTAATAATAATGGGTGATTTCAACTACCCCTGTATCGAATGGGTCAGTGTCACGTCAGGACATGCTAGGGAGATAAAGTTCCTAGATGAAATAAATGACTGCTTCTTGGAGCAGCTGGTTCATGAACCGACCAGAGGGGAAGCCATATAAGACCTAGTCCTTAGTGGAACACAAGATCTAGTGCAAGAGATAAGGTTGTTGGGGCCACTTGGCAATAGTGATCATAGAATGATCGTCTTTGATTTGATTAGTGGAGGAGGGATAGAAAGGAAATCCACACTACTACCTTTTAACTTTCGAAAGGGAGACTATGATAAAATGAGGAAAACAGTTAAGAAAAAACTAAAAGGAGCAGTTGCAAAGGTTTAAGACGTACATCAGGCTTGGCTGTTGTTGAAAAATACTATTTTGGAAGCCCAGACCAGCTGTATTCCACGCTTTAAGAAAAGTGGAAGGAAGTCCAAAAAACTGCCAGCATGGTTTAAAGGTGAGGTCAGAGAGGCTGTTGTTGCCAAAAAAGCATCTTTCAGGAAATGGAAAAAAGAGCCAAACGACGAAACCTGGAAACAGCACAAGCACTGGCAAGTCAAATGCAAGGCATTGATAAGGCAGGTAAAGGGAGAATTTGAGAAGAAGCTTGCTGCGGAAGCAAAAACGCGAAGTAAAGACCTTTTCAAGTACATTTGTAGCAAAAGACCTGTGAGAGAGTCAGTTGGTCCATTAGATGATAAAGGGGTTAAAGGAGCACTAAGAGGCGACAAGGCGATAGCGGAGAGACTGAATGAATTCTTTGCTTCGGTCTTTACTGAGGAAGATGTAGGGATGTTACCCCTGACTGAAGTGGTATTTAAAGGTGCGGAAGAATTGAAAGAAATATCGATACTTCGGGAAGATGTATTACAACTATTAGATAAACTGAAGAGTAGCAAATCACCTGGGCCAGATGGTATACATCCAAGGGTGTTGAAAGAACTGAAATATCATTAAAATCATCTCTAATACCTGAAGATTGGAGGATCGCCAATGTAACACCAATTTTTAAAAAGGGTTCCAGGGGTGATCCGGGAAACTACAGACCGGTGAGCCTGACATCAGTACCAGGAAAAATGGTAGAAACCATCATAAAGAATAAAATTACTCAGCTTGTAGACCTAATGGGAGACAGCCAACATGGCTTTAGACAAGGAAGATCTTGTCTTACTAATATGTTATGTTTTTTTGAAGGAGTGAATAATCAGGTGGACAAAGGTGAGTCGGTTGATATTGTGTATCTGGACTTTCAGAAAGCCTTTGACAAGGTCACTCATGAGAGACTTTTGGCAAAACTAAAGAGTCATGGGATAGGAGGCAGTGTACTATTGTGGATCAGGAACTGGTTAAAAGATAGAAATCAGAGGGTAGGGCTAAATGTCCAATTTTCCCAATGGAGAAAGGTGAATAGTGGTGTACCCCAGGGATCTGTGCTGGGTCCTCTGCTTTTTGATATATTCATAAATGACCTGGAAAGTGGAATAACGAGTGAGGTTATCAAATTTGCAGATGACACAAAACTATTTAAAGTTGTTAAAACCCAAGAGGATTGTGGAAAATTGCAAGAGGATCTTGATAAATTGGAAGACTGGGCATCATAATGGCAGATGACATTTAATGTGGACAAGTGCAAGGTTGTGCACCTAGGGAAGAACAACCCAAACTATGGTTACACAATGCAAGGTTCCACATTAGGAACTACCACCCAGGAAAAAGATTTAGGCGTCATTGTGGATACCATGTTAAAACCCTCGGCCCAGTGTGCAGCAGCGGCCAAGAGAGCAAATAGAATGCTAGGTATGATAAGGAAAGGAATGGAAAATAAAACAAAAGATATTATAATGCCTCTTTATCGTTCCATGGTGAGACCGTACCTTGAATATTGTGTGCAATTCTGGTCACCGTATCTTAAAAAGGATATAGCTATTTTAGAAAAGGTTCAGAGAAGAGCCACCAAAATGGTAAAGGGGAAGGAAGGATACTCCTATGAAGAAAGGCTAAAAAGGTTAGGGCTCTTTAACCTGGAAAAGTGACGGCTGAGGGGAGATATGATAGAAGTCTATAAATTAATGAATGGAGTGGAACAGGTAAACGTAGATTGATTGTTTACCTTATCAGAATATAGAAAGACTAGGGGACATGCAATGAAGCTATAGGGTAAACTATTTAAGACTAATAAAAGAAAATATTTTTTCACTCAACGTGTAATCAAACTCTGGAATTTGTTACCGGAGGATGCAGTAAAGGCTGTTAGTGTAGCTGGGTTTAAAAAAGGTTTGGACAAGTTCCTGGAGGAAAGGTCCATAAACCATTATTAAGAAGGGACCCAGGATATCAATGCTTGAACCAATACAAGCATTGTGGAACCTTTGTCCCTTGGGGAAACTGCTAGGTACATATGACCTAGATTGGCCACTGTTGGAAACAGAATACTGGGCATGATGGACCTTGGTCTGACCCAGTATGAAATATCTTATGTTCTTATGTTCTTATGGAAGATACGGGTCAGTGTGTTTGTATCTGATTGCTTTGCATTATAGACTGAAGTTAAATAACCCCTCTCCACATGATATGTTTGCAATGTGATTGCATGAGCTGAGGACTAGAATTGATGTTGTCTAAGCATAAAAAAGAAATGATAAAAAATTGAGATGTTTTCACATTATATATATTTTTTACCAATATTGAATATTTCAATCCTGTTTAAAAGAAGCTAGATGATTATTCAAAAAATGACTAAGAAATTGCAGAGAATAATACCATGGTATGCTAACGAGTTAAGGGAAAAAAGGAAGAAATTGTTCTGTGTTGAAAGGAGGTGGCGTAAGGACCATGCACTTAATATTAAAGCTGAATAGCAAGTTTTATTGTTAGAGTATAAACAACAGCTTGACGGCTGCAAGAGAACATATTACACTAGTAGAAAACAAAAGACACTTTCTCGTCCTGCTGAATTATTCTCAGTAGTATGCAGACTCACAGAGGTCATTCAAATAAATAACTACAATGCTGGCCTTTCTGCATAGTTACATGCTGTTTACCTTAAGTCAAAGACTCCTCATTAGTTATGTATATTGTAACTGATTTGTGCTCAGCCTATTATATCTTTAGCCAAATCATCTTCCCAATAGATTCCATTTTCATTAGTCTCTACTGAAATTGTGAGATCAATAAAACAATTTAGAGGTATGCAGGCAAATCAAAAATTCATTTCATTTCCTGTCTCGTTTGTAGGTTGTTTCATTTTATTTTGTTTCATTTTAATACATTTTCATTTTTTTAAATAAATTACAATTTCAGAAGCAATTTTGTTAATTAAAGAGGTAACTGTGGTTGTTTCCCAAATGAAAAAAAACATAGCTGAATGGTTTCTAGAAGATTTAGGTAAATTTAAAAAAAACAGCAGTCCTCATAGTCAAAGACTGGTCTCAAACCAGTGCCTTTTGGATAAGAAGGCAGGCATCTTAGAGAATAGCCATCACCTCTCCATAGGAACTGCTCCTAGACAGTTTGTTCTTTTCTATTGCTGGTGATTGTTCTTGGTTTTTGATTGACCCAAAGTTTGTCTGGTCTGGAGTTCTATCGGAAATGCTAACTGGATTTTTTCCTGCTGTAGAGATTTTCTCTAAAGATTTTTTTTTTTTTGCCATGTTTTCCTGCCAGAAATTCTATGAAAGCGTGTCTGTGTATGCTATTAGAGACATTTACCAAGCCTACTCCAGATCCTGGTTGTCTAATTAGTGCTGATAAACCAGGAAAGAATATCACCAGCAATACAGGAATTAAGAGCAGACTGGCTACAACCAGTTCCCACTTAAGATGCGAAGGCTCTTTCCTGATTTACAACCCATAAGTTACTTGTTTGAGCTCAGCCTATGATGAAACTGGAGGGGAAAATTTGTTTTTTCTCATTGTGTTTGATGATATTTCTCATGCCATTTGTAATGAATGCCACCTTAAAAAAAAACAAGAAAAGGGAAAAAAAACTCAAATAGAAAAAAGTATTTTCCAAACTGATCATTTATTTATTTATTTAACATCTTTTATATACCACGCTATTTGTTATTCTTATTCTGCATGCACATCTTTAATACAATTGTACGGCCCTGTTTCATACAAAAATGGACCACAACCTAATTATCACTAATTACCTGCAATGATCAGATCCAGAAGTCAGTACAGGTGCAATCAGAGTCTCTGTTTATTAGATAACTGATGACCAAATACAGGCAGATATGTGGGGAAGAGAGTTCTATCGGGCACTAGGCACCTCAAGAAGACAACTTATGGCGCTGGCGGGGAGGAGTAGAGGGAGAGGGCGGGGGATTATATGAGACATTCAGGGGAATAAGGACTGAATAGGGGGACACTTTAACTAGGGCACAGGGTAAGTTGGACAGAGAAACCTTCTGATACAAAACATCACCACAAAGCCAGTAATGGCCCACAATAGCAGATAGAGAAAAAGAAGGGGTCCAAGTAAAATAAGTTTTTGTGGGATATGCAATAGACGTATGTGGATCACATGATATCAGCTTACCCGTGACAGCGGAGTGAGTACATACTTCTTTGAGTGGGATATATATCTCTTAGTGACTCCCAAATTAAATTACGATAAGGGTTAAATAAAGCCCCATCGTATTGTGGTTCATGGACCAATACCCCATTTATATGTGCATTATTAAACACTTGATTGGCAGCATTATTGCCCAAAATCCAGGCCAATAGTGCTTTCACATCACCAATTGCCAAAGTATACCCTGCTGTCAATCGTTCAAACTTCTGTATCCATGCCCCTGCACCTTGATTTAGGGGAGGGAGTTGTTCTGACAGGTTGGTCATGTCAGTGAAACTCCAGGGAACATATCTCTGCCCTCCCCTTGGTTAACATGTCGCACAGGAAACACCATATAACCCGGTAACTTTGGGTTATTGGGATCTTGCCCCTCATACTTTTCCCACACTCTTAATCCTGCTTCCATGTATTTATAGTCCCATTCTGGGTCCCCTTCTCCTCCACGAATACACCTACGGGCTAAGTTTAAATCTCTAGTTTCCAGTGATCCTTGTTCTGGCCAAATTCTCATTTGTGGGGCACATGCTGAGATCCATCCATGTAGGTTGGAACTCCAATGATATACATAAAATCCTTCACCCCCCTCTTCATTAAAAACAAACTCTACAGGAGTTTTCTTAGGCTGAACTGGTTCTTTAGTGCTCTGTACAGGGCAAATGCGATAGTCATGTGTGCGGGTTGTTCGAATCCCCATGTCACACAGACTTTCGGGTCGTCGGCTAGAGTAAGGGAACCATTGACCCGCTGTCCTATTGGTAGATTTATGGTAATCAACGGGTCCACGACCAGAAGGGGTCCCAGACTTAGTTGATAAGTGAACCGGGGTGGTATTACTCAGAATTTCCGTCGGTTCCTTGGGAAAATAGTCAGGCCCCGACTGGCCCGCCCCAAACTTGGAGGGATTATCATCTGTTGTGACCTGACAACTGTCATTAGGGGTAAGATTAGGAGCAGAGGGAATAGAACGCAGGCGGGGAGTGTTACCTCCCATGGCCCCTAACACTGATTGTTCATATGGTCCTGGGGTCTGAGAACTTATGTCAGGGGTCAAATGTAATTTACCTGTTACCTGGACCCATCCCCTATGTGGTTCCCGGTGGGGGGATGCAGATCGGGATCTCCTAAATGGCTGGGAGTCCTTATGGTAAATTATATCTTCCATTTCCCTATACAGTGGCTTATATAAGGAGGTGTCAATATAAGGTGCAAAAGGCTCAGACTGTTTTGTCTTTCCCAGATTCTCTTTTTGTTTTTCTGTCACCTGTTTATCATTAGGGGTTTTCTCAGATTGTTCCCTTTTGGGGTCTGTGTTTATCTGCGGGTCTGAATACCCTATTGCTGCCATGGTACGGTTCTCTGTCCTACAATAGGGAGGGGGGGCATCACTACTGAGGGTACCTGGATTTGCCCGTTTCATCCACATAGAAATGTATTGCAGATGTTTTAACTGACTAGCATTGGTCTTATGAGACAAAACATAATCCCTAATCCTTGCTAAACAACTACCATCAAAAGACCCCTCCGGTGGCCAGCCAAGAGGTGTCCCAGGAGCTGCGCTCCATTTTGCCCATTTAAGACAAACTTTCAAAATATCCTTTCCTAATATGGGATTATCTCTCATCCGTTCGACCGGAGTCATTGGGGAAACCTGATTTACCATTATTCCCTGATTATCATCTCTCTTTCTTCTAAACAGAGACATGATTCCTACGTGCAGCCTTTGTTTAAGGATCTTATCCACCTCTTTATCTGCAGAGGAAGGTCAGTGCACAAAATGTCCAGGACACCTTTCAGACAAAGATTCGCTTCGTTCAGACCCAGCCAATCTCCTCGCGGAGGTATGGAACCGTGAATAAGAACACACACACGCTTCGTATCTGCCGATACGTATCTCAAGCACACCTCATTCAGTCCTGGCTCATAGCAGCAAAAATATCTTTACACTTTATCAACACAATAGAACAAAAATTAAACAACACTTACCAAGATTGGTCAAAAATAAGTATACTCACGGCTTTGTTGTCACAAGAGTCGTCTTCCTAGGGAAATCAATCACTCAGTTCTTCTTCTCCTCCGGTCTCCACTCTGTACCGGGAACACACCTCCCTCTTTCTTGAGGGGAATTCAAATCTTTAAATTTGTATCTTGGTCATAAAGACCCACCCGTACCAAATCCCGGGTGTTCGGCACCAATTTGTACGGCCCTGTTTCGTACAAAAATGGACCACAACCTAATTATTACTAATTACCTGCAATGATCAGATCCAGAAGTCAGTACAGGTGCAATCAGAGTCTCTGTTTATTAGATAACTGATGACCAAATACAGGCAGATATGTGGGGAAGAGAGTTCTATCGGGCACTAGGCACCTCAAGAAGACAACTCTCCCCCCTGAATATAAAAAGCATGTTACATTTATACCTTTTTTCTCTTCCGTTTTTCTGCAGACAGTCCCCAGAGCTATTCCTTTGTGTTCTCTCCCCTCCCCCCTCTTATTTCCTCTTATTGCCTTTTTTGCTCCCCTTAGTTCCTGTTGCAAAATCCCTCCTGGCCCCCCTCCTCCCATACTTACCAACCATGATCCAGCTATCTGCTTTCTTCAGAGCCAGGCCTAGCATATATGTTGGCAGCTTGTGGTTTCCTGTGTATGTATTTCTTTGCACATAGACCTTGCAGGCCTTTATCTGATATCCTCTTGTAGGCCCAAGTCTAGACTCTCCAGCCCAAACTGGCACCTTGCAAGGCTCATGATATCTCCTTATATGGTTCCTTCCGGTGCTGGATCTCTTCTTGCAAAGGCCTGAATGCTGGCTCACATGGTATAGCAGCGTGGCTGTTGTTCTTTTTTTTTTTTTTAAACTTTTATTTTCATTTTGCAACAAACAAAAGAAACAACACACCAAAGGAGACAAAACAAGTATACAATAAGGAAAAGTAAACCCAATTACCCCCCCCCACGCTTCTTCTCTAGCTGATTATGCCAGCATGTGAGCGCTTCCAAACAACAGTGATTAAACATCAAAACAATCAAAAGAGTATCTGCGATACAGAATAATCATGGGACAAAGATATATACAAATTTAGACAGTCAGATGAGAGCATTGAGCAGAATGTACATAGTCATTGAGCATCTTCCATTTAGACCCATGATGAGGAGTCTGAATGGGGGAAGCAAAAATACGAGGTATTTGTTCATATTTACTGTAGAGACAGACATGATTCCACCATTCATTGGGGCTCAGATGGGAGCTATTTTTCCAGTATTTCATAATTAGGGAAATAGCAATGCCAAGCATAAAGTCCAAAAGGAAGTAAGCCGTTTTTGGAAGAGAGGGGATCCCCGCAGCTGAGCGAAGTCCCACTATCCTCCAAGAAAGGGGCTCTTGAAAGTGCAAAATAGACTGGATACGACTCCAGACCCGACGCCAGTAATACTGTAGTGCGGGACATTCATACATAACATGAGGTAGTGAACCAATGGCCGCATGACATGTCCAACAACTATTGCCCTGAGTAGTGTTCCATTTGGCTAATCTGTCCGGAGTGTAAAAACACCGGTGGGCTAGAAAGAAGAGTGTCTGAGTGAGTGAGGCGGATCGGGAGACCCGTGTCACTCTACTCCAGACAAGGCTCCATTGCTCCGGGGTCAAAGTCACATGCAATTCTCTCTCCCATGCTTTCTGCGCTATAGGGGTATCTCTAGTTATAGCATTACATAAGGTTTTGTAAAAATTGGATGCTACACCCGGAGAACTACCGATAGATCGGATAGTCTCCAACCAACCTTGTGTAGGGGAGGCCGATGGCGGGAGCACCTTAGCACTCCGAAGGCAATGCTGAAGTTGCACCAACTGAAAGTAGTGTTTCGCTGGGAGACCAAATTCAATTTGCAATTCACTAAAAGTTTTCCAGCGACCTTCATGGAACAACTGACTAGGAATCCAAATGCCCCTAGTGTACCTGGGGCTCCACGCCATCGGCTTATTTTGTATTCGAAATCGGGTATTGTACCAAAGTGGGAGCTTGTCTAACGGACAGAGTCGGGAGTCTAAAGATTGCATAAGATTATTAAAGGCACCTAAGGTGTCTAAAAGCATTGGTGGAAAGTGGGAGTCTGATGGGAGAGTCATACCAGGGAGAAAAGTGAGAGGAATCGGCTTGCAAAGGTCCTCTTCTATGTCTAGCCACACAGGTCTACTCGGTACTGGATCTTCCAGCCAACGAGCGCCTTGTTTGAGAAGAAAAGATTGATGATACTTCAGGAAATCAGGGAATCTGACACCCCCATTTTCCTTATCTGCTTGCAGCTTATGTTTCGCTATCCTAGGTGTCTTGTTTTGCCACAAGTATCTAGTCAGAAGGCCCTCTATATCTTTATATATACGTCGAGGTAAGAGACAGGGCAACATTTCTAAAATATAATTCACTTTCGGAACAATCATCATTTTTATGGTTTCTAATCGACCCCACCAGGTAAGTGTTAAAGGAGTCCAGCGGTGAGTAAGCGCCCGGACTTTAGAGGTTAAGTCTTTGGCATTGAAGGAGATAGTGTCTTCCAAAGGAGAACAATAGTGAACCCCAAGGTATTTGACCATGCGAGGTTGCCATAAAAAGGGGAAGGGTTGCATATCTGCCTGATGAAGCAAAGGATTTAATGGAAAGGCTACCGACTTGGTCCAATTTATCTTATAACCGGACAGTTGTGAGTATTTACCAATTTGCTCTAGGACAGCCGGTACTGAGTCTATAGAGACAAAAAGCATAAGGTCGTCAGCATACGCTGAAATTTTGATTTCCCTATGGGTGAAGGGGACTCCATGAATCTCCTCCGATTGCCGGATTAGTAAAGCCAAGGGTTCGAGTGCAAGATCGAAGAGAAGTGGAGACAGTGGGCATCCCTGGCGGGTGCCGCGTTGAAGGGGAAAAGGCTGAGACTTTAAAGCATTGGCACATATACTGGCTGTAGGCTGTGCGTACATGGTGCGAAGACAACGGAGAAAACCTTCCCCGAAGCCGTACCAGCGGAGGACTGCAAACAGGAAGGGCCACTCTAAGCGATCAAAGGCCTTCTCAGCATCAAGTGAGAGGCCAACAAATGGGCGATCAAGATTAACTGCGGTAGTCAGTACATGGCATAGAGTCCGAGCATTGTCAGCAGTGGATCTACCAGGAATGAAACCGCATTGATCTGGGTGTATTAAGGTAGGCATCCTATCAGAGAGCCGGGTAGAGAGAATGGTGGCAAATATTTTATAGTCCGCGTTTAGGAGGGAAATTGGACGATAATTAGCTGTTAGTTGCGGGTCTCTCCCCTCTTTCTCAAAAACTACTACATTTGCCATTGAAAAGGACCCAGAAGGAGAACCCTCCTCGGCCAGAGCAGAAAAATAAAGTTTCAAAACTGGAGCTAAGTCAGCGTGAAAGGTTTTGTAGAATTCAGCAGGGAGACCGTCTGGGCCTGCGGCTCGACCTGAGGCACATTTCTTGATAGCAGAATGAATTTCTGAGACAGTAAATGGTGTGTCCAAGGCCACTCTATCTTCGTCAGATAGGGTCGGTCTTTGTACCCCTGAAAGTAAGCGTTCAAATACATCTGGCTCAAAATCACATTCAGATTGATAAAGCCGAGTATAAAAATCACGAAAGAGTTCTAAGATTTCGGTGTCTTTAGTGACCAAGCCCCCCCCCGACGGATTACGGAGGGCGGTAACACGCTTGGCTTCTTTTTTACCTTTTAGGGCATTTGCTAATAATTTGCCGGCACGATTATTTTCCCGATAATATAGCCCTTGTTGTGATTCAATATTTTTAACAGCAGCAGTGTACAAAAGCTGATTGTATTGAAAACGCAAGCGTTGTAAACGGAGTAAAATACATGGGTCAGTACGGGACGTGAGGAGACGCTCCCCAGCTTGTATCTGCTGCTCTAGAATCAGTAAATGCTGCTTTCTTTGTTTCCCCTGCCGAATTTGATAGCTAGTTATAGTTGCGCGGATAGATGCTTTAAAACCCTCCCACCAAGCCCAGCTCGCTGTGTCATGGGGTGAGTTAAAATGAAAATAATCTTGGATAGCGGCCTTTATATCAACCTGAAAATCTTTTTGACCCAGTAAGGATCTATCAAAAAACCAAGCTCGGGGAGAATCGTCCCGCGCAGTGACATGTAATGATAAAGATATGGCAGCATGATCTGAAATATGGAGAGGATGAATCCTAGTCGTGTCTACTTGAGAAATCAGTGCTTTGGAAATGAGAAAGAAATCTATTCTAGATTGGGAGTGATGGGGGGCAGAAAAGAAAGTGAACTCTAAGTCGGAGGGGTGAAGCAGCCTCCATATATCTACCAACGCAAGATCTTGCATCAGAGCTGTGAGGGTAGCAAGACTCTTGGGTGGACTACTCGTTCTAGGCGGCTGTCTATCTATCAGAGGGTCTAACACTTGATTAAAATCACCACCAAGTATTAATGGAGTATTGGCAGAGGCCTGTGCCAACTGCGCAATACTTGCATAGTAAGCAGGGTTGTCCACATTCGGGGCATAAATGCAAATACATGTAAATTCACTATCTCCAACCTTAAGATGTACTCGGGCCCATCTACCCTCCTTGTCAGCGCTAGTATCAATTACAGTAGCTTGCAAAGATTTCTTAACCAGAAAGGCTACCCCCCACCGTTTGGAAACGGCGGGAGAATAGGCAGCCACCATGTAAGGCTTAACATTAAGTTTCAGTGTTTCAGCAGAGTTTAAGTGCGTTTCCTGAAGAAACACTAAATCAGCATGCTCATGGCTAAGATAGCTAAGGATTTTCTTTCTTTTGATTGGACTATTAATGCCCTTTACGTTGAGTGATAAGATTTTACATAAGGCCATTCAGACAAGTTAAAAATTCTGAGCATGATAGCGCACATAATTTCACAATGTCCCTCATATTGACTGTATCTGACTGTACATATGGCATAAAAGAAAATAAGCTTAGATAATACAATGAAGCGCCCCACATTAAAAAAGAAAAACCGCAGCGCGGTAGAGAAGAAGCAGAACCCCAAAAATTACTGGCGACCATGTGTCTGCGGGGAGAAGCCCCAGAGAAGGCCGAAATTGAAAAAACACATAACCTGTAGGACTGTGCGTGCTCCGAATCCGACCGAGGCACACATCATGGAGGGATAGGAGACCAAAAAACAAAAAAGTCATAGAAAGAAAGAAAGAAAGTCCAGGTAGTCTCTGTGCTTGACTACGACCGCCGCATCGGGCCCTTCAAAATGGCGGACAGAGCCGGCAAATAAAAGTCCAAGTCGTTGGATTAGCGCATCTGCTCTGCTTCTTTGGAGTCTAAAAATGTTGATAGGAGATCAGGATCTTCGAATGTCCTGGTTTGGTTGTGGAGAGTCACTCGGAGCTTCGCGGGATACAACAGGCCAAAGCGAGCCTGTAGCTGTTGAAGTCGAGGGCGAAAAGCAAGGAGTTTCTTCCGTCGGTCAACGGTAGGCTTTGCCAAATCAGGGAAGAAGGAGACTTTGTGACCTTCAAATTCCAAATGATGGTTCGCCCGGGCAGCATTTAAAATTTGTTCCACTTGTTGATATCGTAGCAAGCGAAAGATAATAGGCCGGGGGGTCGTTCGGTTGAGCGCCATGTGGGTAGGAACACGGTGTGCACGATCGATTTCCAGTTCTTTATGAAAGGTGATCTTCAGCAAGGAGGGAAGAGTTTTGAGCAGGAATTCTCTCATATCTCCCGCTTCCACCCCCTCCGGTATTCCAATGAGCCTCACATTGTTGCGACGGGCTCGATTATTGCTATCTTCTAACTCCTTTTGAAGATTCTGTATCTGGCGCTCAGCCTTGTCCAGTGTGCCCAAGCGCACCGCGTGCGAGTCGAGGACCCCCGCCATATTGTCCTGCCGTAGTGAGAGACTTTCAAGTCGGTCCTGGAGCACTCCAAAGTCTTCTCGCATGGCTCTAAGCGCTTCTCCATTGGACTGCACCAATTCCTTCACGCCGCGTATTTCCTCTAAGATCTCAAGGTGCATTTCGGGGTTTTCCCGAAATGGAACCATCTTCTGTGGGGAGGACACCTCTGTTTTGGAGCGTTTTCCGTGAGAAGAAGAAGGAGACCCGAAGTCCAAGCGCGCTGGTTTATGGGCCGCCATCCCCCCCGAGGTACCCCGGTCAGCCCGGAGCGAAATAATAAGTTTGTATAGGTATTAAGTCAGGATTCTAAGTAGGCCTCTCGGGAGCTTCAGCGCGAAGCGTCTTACCCGCTGGACATCAGGCTCCGCCCCCCACGTGGCTGTTGTTCTTTAGCAATTTTGTGAGATTCAGGGCAGCCATTAAGTGATCATGAACCAGGAACATTATTAACCCTTAGCACTTAAAAATTAAAAGCAAATCTGTCATACTTAACCCCAAATTTGTCATACTTAACCTCTATCAGTACTTAAACCCTACACAATCTATGTGCCAGGTGACATATCCTTTAGACTCGCTCTCACCGGCCATAGAAAATTTCTTAGGGAATACCTAATATGTTTTTTAATTGCATTAATTAACTCCTTGTTAACATGTGAGATAACACAGGTCTGCGACTAAAAAGCTGTTGGATTATTTTCATCTAATTTCCATGCATTTTGGTGTGCTGAAAACAAATAAAATATTGAAAAAACTCTTAGGGGCATGTTTACTAAAATCTGCAAAATAGCGCGCCGCAAAATAGCGCACGGCAACGCGGCACTGAAACGCGCAGAAACGCGTTTAAACGCCCCGCACACGTGCGTGTCACCCCCGCACAGGTACGCGGCTCACTAACGGGCCCCGTACAAGTGCGGGCCCGCAAATGTCCGATAGAGGCGTGGAACGGCGAAAGGAGGGCGGAGGAAGGCTCCGGAGGGGCGGAGGGACGGGGTCAATGGGTGGAGAGTGGGAGGGGAGAGGCTCCCCGCACAGTATCGGGCCCGAATTTCCATGTAAAAACTACCGCGAGTGAAACACTCGCGGTAGTAGAAAGCATTTAAAGGGAAGAGAAACCATTTCCGTCAGCAATGTACAGGAAAACCGGGGAAACCAGCAAAACGTGAGCAGTGTGATACATGTGCACAGCACAAAAGTGAAAATAAATATAGAAAATGACCACAACAGAACTATTAAAAATAGTAATTCAGCTGGGGAACAGTTATAGTGATGGGCAAATACAGAAATCACACCCAGCAAAGCTCCAGAAACAAGAAATGAATTTTGGAAGGGTCTACTGAGAGGAGACTCTTCCAAAAAACATTTCCACGTTTTGGAGCTTTCCTGGGAGTGTTTGCTATGGTTGCCCATTAATATCACTGTTGCCCAGCGTGGTGATATTTTGTCCCACATTTCCCGTGGTCAGTTCCGGGGTTTATGTGCACGTTTGTCACCAGACAGGGTGCATATGCCCACAGTAGACTTGCGTAGAGCAGGGTTTGTGACTCCATCCTGCCAGGCTTACTGCCTCCAGGGGCTGCACTGTCTCTGTGGCCAAAGTGTGGTACAGCAGACAGAGTCATTACCTCTAAGACCAGAGGGCAGAGGTTCAAAACCCAGCTGGGGCACCTACCAGCCCAGTCCCTATATTTTACCCACCACTAAATAAAGATAGCGCAGACACCCCTGTATGCATGGGGAAAACACCCATATTTTACCCAACACCGCACACACACCACAACAATGGGCATTACCTACAGCCAAGTCCCCCAAATGCAGTCCCATACTGCCACAGTGCAATCAGGTCAACTGCTTTTTCTGAGAGAAGGTCATGCCAGCATGTTGGCGGACAAGTACATGTGGTGCAGGGGGCAGTGGCTGCTAACCACAGAAGACAGAGGCCTAGCCATGTGCAGGCTGGCACAGTCCACTGCAACAGACAGGTCCTGCCGGATCCACAGTCATGGACAGTCCAGGGAATCCAACCAATCCGTGGCTACACAGTGGTGCAGTGCACACAGACAGTGCATACAAGAACAGAAGGTCACAGGTTCAAAGCCCAGCTGGGGCTACTGCCAATCCTGCCCACATATTTTTCCCACAACTAAACAGTGATAGTAAGGACACACCTTTCATGGCGGGGACATATGCAATGGTAAGACATCTATCTTTTACCCCACTGAGCACAGACACCATGAACAGGGGCAGTACCTAGAGCAGAATCACCCAAATGCAGTCCTGGTGGGCCACACACCAGTCAGGTTCCATGCTGACACTCATACAAATGCCTGTGCTGTATATCTATGCACCACCCCCATGGCATGTAGATGTAGTCCATGCATATTCATGAGGGATAGCAGGAAAACCCGAACAGTGTGATGCACACCTGGACTGGAGTTGGGAATCTGTGCCGTAAAGCAGCAGCCATCAAGGGCAGACACACCCACACCCACAGGCCCCATTGGCCAATGTCTCCTGGAAAGGCAGAACATTGGACCGTGCATGCAGCACCCAAAACGAGCACTTGCATAACTTACCAATGTCACCCTACACCTGAGGTATACGGTACACAGCTCGGAGACGTTTGCTAGGAGCACAGGCAGGCAGTTATCCATACGTTACGTACATACTGCTAGTTGGCCCCATCCAAACAATCTGTTAGGTGTTTGCGGGGCATGCTCCAGGCCTGGCCTCTGACGGTGCTTACCACCCTGGGGAGTGACCACCAGCTGTAATGCGTACCATATCCATGCCTTGCCGTGCTCAGGACCGGTTTGGTGGGCAAGGCTACTTACCCCCTCAATCGTAGCACCATGATGGCAGAGGTGTGGAAGTGTGTGTCTGTCTATACAGTGGGTGTTGGCTGCAAGCCCCTTCAACAGCCCGCACTGCCAGCACTGTTGCCAGTATTGGCCAGTCAATGTGCATAATGAGGTGCAAGGTACCATGGGTATAGCCAGGGCAGGGTGGCGTGGCCAGGATGCATCTGCACTGGGCATAGGGCCCTGGCAGGGACATTGGCTGGGATATTGTAGTGTCCGGCCACCACCTACACAGACAGGGTGGCCAAAGCATGTCCATCTGGGGGATCACGATCACCCTGACTGTGCAGTGACCACAGCATGGCTAGGCCCCCCCATAGTGCTGTATAGTAGTTCTCTCATGTGATAGATATGGGTTTCTCTTTGGGGCCCAGTCACTGATCTATCTGCTTGCTGTGTATGCAGACAGCCCAATTCTGGGTGCATGCATCTCCATTGGGAACATGCACTATGGACTAACCAGCAGACTGTTTGTAGCTGGTAAATGTCTTGCTATAATGGCTTGCAGGGTGCAGTGGCTGTTGGCTTGCTGCAGAGGAATATCTGGTGGTGGAGTGCAGCTTACCATACCCTGGGCTTATGTCTGTCTGCTATTGTGTTATGGCTGTGTATGGAGCTTTCTGCCTGGGGGGGGGTGGTGGTGGTGGTGGTGTTCCTCAGCAGGACTGGGGTTGCTGTTGCCACCTTTGCAGGGAGGTAGAGTGTGGATCCCTTGATGGGGACCATGTTTGCCACGGGGGGGGGGGGGGGGGGGTGCCAGATGGCGGCAGACAGGGATATCCATGGTGTTTGTGCAGAAACTAGCTATCTTACACATTAACACTGCTTTGGAATGCCCGCTTGGCCTCCATCAGCCACGGCAGGTGTTGTTGACCTGGTCCTGGCCACCTCATTGCACACTCAGGGTGAGCACAGTACCCGCACGATGTAACGGTGTGTGGCTACTCTGTGCCAGTAAAACACCCGGTCAGTGCCCCCTACTAGGCCAAGGTGCTGTGTGGGTGCACCCGGTCACTTCCCCCAACAGGGCCGAGGTGCTGTGGGGGTGCATTCCCCATCTTGTGTCCATCTGCGGACAGCTAATTTGCATGTGCAGTGCATCATGGGTACGGGTGGCCTAACCCATCCTGTTGACACCAGCAGACTGTCTGTGAGGTGACGTGTAGGCTATCTGCAGCCAGCCAGGGGCCTGCTTACAGCTATGGAGCTGTAGTGCAATGGTTACATCACTGCCTGTGCAGCCGGAGGTCATGGGTTCAAATCCACAGTGGGGCCCTTTGGTAGGGCTGTCCACAGCTTTATTTTTATTTACTGTACATATGTCTATGCCGGCAAGACCACCCTCAGCTTACTATACCCATTAGGTGCCTCTGAGGGTGCTTCATAGGGCGCCCTGTAGGCCACCTTATGGTTGCCATCCCTATAGGGTGCACTATACATTATCCTGTGTCGCAACATACATGCTGCCCTATAGGGGTCATTCAAGGGTGCCTTGGCGAACAGTGCACTGTAACATGTGCCTTATGGGCCGCCGTATGTTAACATGCTGGGAGAGTGCGTTTGCTAGTAGTGATAACAAAATAAAATTATACAGCCTCCTACAGCACTCCAGAACATAATACATACTGCCTCAGCAGGCATTTTTCACTGGGCATTGTGAGGAGTTGAACCCCTGATCCCTGCACCATTGGTCAGTGTTTTAACCATTGTGCTGTGGCTCTGTTCCTGTGCTTGTGCATCAGCGCGCCGCCTTGTGCCTATCAGCGCGCCGCCTTCTGCCACCCAAGGGGACCAGTGCGCCGCCTTCTGCTGCCCAAAAATAACTGTGCGCCGCCTTATGCCGCCCAAAAAGCACTGTGCGCCGCCTTATGCCGTTCCAAATTAATTTGCCTCCTAAAACAATGTTAATCATTACAGTTACTGCCTCAGCTGACCTTTGTTGTTGCGCACACTGGGGGATTGAACCCATGGCCCCTGCACCATTGGTCAGTGTCTTCACCGTTGTACCACGGCTCTGTTGTTTTGTATACTCAGCAGCGCGCCACTTTGCCTTTCCACGTGCTAATGTCGACCCCCGCACATTAGCGCGACGCACACACGTCCGGTTGCTTACTACCGTTGTTTTTCTATTTTCTGCCTGAACCGCCCACTCCTTATATGGCACAGGCACACTAGCGCGGCCCCGCACGTTAGGAATGTTTAGTAAACATGCCCCTTAGACGTCATGGATTTGCCACAACATACAAAATTGTCTTCAAATTTATAATTTTTTTTCAAATTACTATTAATTAATTCAAATTACTATTAATTAATTCACATAAGGGCATTTAAGATATAAAATGCCCAAAAAACCCTTAAAGGGGTTGTCCGAGTTATGTAAAAAAGAATATAGCACTGTAAATCTGATGGTCAGCAATATATACATAAGCTAAGCAAGTTTTAAGTCCTTGCTTCTAATGGTAGAAGGGGTTAATCTTTCCTGAAGAATCCAGTGGGAGGGAGACACAGGGCAGATTTATTTATTTATTTAGTTTTTCTTTTATACCGCGCTATTGACATCAGTGCGGTTTACATCAAAACATAACATATGCAGTTCAGGGTCACTGAGATGCATTTACATTTGAACAGGGATTAGAAACTTGGATAACAGGGTAAATTAACAAGAGTTATACAATAAGTATCTACATTATATACATCATGAGGGTAATTTCTTGTCGGGACTAAGCCGGGAAATATCTGGTGAATAGGTGATGTTTTAGGGCCTTTCTAAGTTGGGTTAGGTCTGTAATAGCTCTGATGTCGGGGGGGAGGGAGTTCCAGGCTTTCGGGGCACAGAAGCAGAAGGCTCTGTTGGTTGTTAACTTTTTGCATCTTGTTGATTCTTTCAGGACTGTTAAAATGTTTACTGCTACGGATCTTCTACGTCTAATATGAGCTGAGGTATGTATCAATTCGGTGATGGTTATTGGGGACTGACTGTTTAGGACTTTGAAGGTCATGATGATATTCTTATATAGGGTTCTAGCTTGGAGAGGTAGCCAGTGGAGCCTTTTCAGGATTGGTGTGATGTGTTCAGTCTTCGATATTCCTTCTAGCACCCTGGCTGCTGTGTTCATTGCCAGTTGAAGAGGGTTTAGAGTTGCTTGTGGAAGACCGTATAGGATTGCGTTTGCAAAGTCGATGTGGGGCATCACCAAAGCTTGGTAGATTGTTTGGTAGTCTGTATGCTCAAGCAGTGGTCGTAAGTGACGAAGAGTCCTTATCTTGTGGTAGATTGATTTTGTTGTGTTTTTTATATGTGCCTTCATGTCCATTTTATTGTCGAGGGTGACGCCTAGGTATCTGATGGTAGATTTGGTTGTTAGTTCTGTGATGTTTACCTTTAGTGTGGGTGGGGGTGCGAAGTCCTGGTTCTTCGTTATGAACATTACATCAGTCTTGCTGTGGTTGCTTCTCAAGTTCTGTGTGAGGAGCCATTCTGCAACTGCGTTGAAGCAGTTTATCAGCGGGGTAAAATTAGGTTGGTCTGTCATGAAAGGCATATAAAGGAGAATATCATCAGCATATGCTAAGCAGGATACATTGAAGGATCGAATTAGGTGACAGATGGGTTGAATGTAAATATTAAACAATAGTGCGGATAGTGAAGATCCTTGAGGTACTCCTTGGAGCTGTAGAAATGGGACAGATGTTATGGTTCCAAGTCTAATTTGTTGCCATCTGTTGGAAAGGTAGGATTTACACCAGCTCAGTGCTGAGCCTTGGATACCTTTTTCTTCAAGGCGTTCAATAAGGATCTGGTGACTCACAGAGTCAAATGCAGCTGAAAGGTCCATGAATATAAGGACAAAGCCTTGTCTGGTGTTGTCTATGCCGGTAATTATGGTGTTGAAGAGGGTGACAAGTAGAGTCTCCACACTGTGCGCTTCCCTGAAACCATGTTGAGAAGGGTCCAGGGGGGCTTCAGTGTCAATGTGTTGCTGAATTTGGTGTTGTACTACCTTTTCAATTATTTTGGCTAGTAGGAGGATGCTGGATATCGGTCTGTATGATTCGACCTTTAGCGGATCCAGTTTATTGTTCTTCAGCAATGGTCTGATGGAGGTATGCTTTAGATTTTGTGGGAATGTTCCTTTTGTAAACGATTGTTCCAGGATTTTATTTAAGGAGGGGCTTAGTTTGCTGCGGAGCTCTCTGATCCAAGATGCTGGGCAAGGATCATTTGGTGCAGTGGTAGCATTGATGGAGGTGATGATGTTTTCAATCTCTTTGGGTGACAATGTGTTGAATTTGGTCAGTGGGGATGGATGCGGCGTCTTGGATGGTTGGGAGAGTCTAGCTGGATTGGAGGATTTGGCCGTCTGTATCATTTTAGATTTTAGGTAATTAGCATAGTCCTGGGGTTGGATTGCATGTGTTTGTTCTGGGGTTGGTTCTCGTGCTAGCGTCTTTACTATGTTGAATAAGTCATGGTGCTTGCTTAGCAGATAGCAGCAGCTCCGGTCAGTGCAGGGGGGCGTGGCCAGCACTGTGACATCTCGTGTACAGACACAGAGCTGCTCTCTCCTGCATGCCACACTTGTGCACGAATCATCATCAGGCTCTTGGTTCTAGGCTGTTCACACTTTTTCATCACAATTCGTGTTAGCTCGTCATTCTTCAACCATTATGTTATGGCTCCACGAAAGTGTATTAATTCGCCAGACAGTTTCTGTTTCATCTGTGGTGAATATACAATGTTGAAGCAACAGCAGAATATTACAGACTTTGTGAAAAAAGTATACTTTGCATACTTTGGACTAAAAATTGGAGATCAAGATAAAGTCTGGGTGCCTCATAAAGTGTGCAAACGGTGTGTTGAGGACCTCCGAAACTGGTTCAAGGGTTAAGAAAAAATCTTTCCGTTATAGGATTCCTATGGTATGGCGAGAGCAAAAGAACCATAGTGACGACTGTTACTTTTGTTCATGCGATGTGAAAGGGTTTAATTCCAAATGGAAGCATTCCATTTCATAACCCAATCTTCACTAGGCAATTCGTCCCATCCCCCATGGCACAGATATACCAGCACCCAAGCCCCCTGCTACCTTGGAAGAGATACCTAGCTCCGATGAAGGTGAAGTCATACCTGAACCAGATGACGAATCAAGTTCTGACTTTGAAGATGATACAAGACCAAAATTGTTTTCTCAGGAGGAGATGAATGATTTGGTAAGAGACCTGAATCTTCCCAAAGATGCCACTGAGTTACTCGGATCAAGGCTGAAAAGCAGAAATTTATTGCTGCCAGGAGTGTCATCTTCATGGTTCAGACATCGTGAAAAGGAGTTCGTTCCTTACTTCGCCCAGGAAGACAAGTTGGTTTATTGCATCGATGTCGAAGGTCTGATGGGTCAATTTAAAATCCAATATGATTCAGAGCAATTGCATCTTTTTATATATTCTTCAAAAAGGAGTCTCAAAGCAGTTTTACTCCACAACGGTTTTTACGCTTCCATACCTGTAGGTCATTCCGTACACTTGAAGGAAACCTACGAGAACTTGGAATTAGTTCTTCGTAAACTTAAATATGAAGACCATGGTTGGCAAGTGTGTGGGGACTTGAAGGTCTTGTGCATGCTGCTCGGGCAACAAGCTGGGTATACCAAATATCCTTGTTTTCTGTGTCTATGGGACAGTCGAGACCGACAAAATCACTGGACCAAGAAGAGTTGGCAGCTGAGGGTGCTAACAGTCGGTGAAAAAAATGTCCTCCGAGAAACTTTGGTACCTTCCCATAAAGTTCTTCTTCCACCTCTCCACATAAAATTGGGATTGATGAAGCAATTCGTAAAATCACTTCCAAGAGATGGAGAATGCTTCAAATACTTGGTCACCAAGTTTCCAGGCCTGTCGGAGGCAAAATTGAAGGAAGGTGTGTTCATCGGACCAGACATTAGAAGGCTTATAGTTGATCAAGAGTTTGTCAATACCATGACGGATCCTCAAAAAGAAGGGTGGATTGCATTTAAAGAAGTCGTACAGAAATTTTTAGGCAATAACAAATATCCTCACTACAAAAAGATCGTCGGACGAATGCTGAAAGCATTTCAAGCTTTAGGTTGCTTGATGAGTTTGAAAGTGCATTTCCTCCAGTCCCACCTTGACTACTTTCCTGAAAATTTGGGAGCTGTGAGTGAGGTACAAGGTGAACGATTCCACCAAGACATTAAAGAGATGGAAAGGAGATACCAGGGAAAATGGAGCATTACAATGATGGCAGACTACTGTTGGATGCTTCAGAGAGACATTCCAGATGCTACTCACAAGCGTAAATGCACCAAGAGGAGCCTCACAAAGAAGAAGAATCGAGTTTAGTGTATGTAGGATAGCTCATTTCAGTTCAAAAAAGGATTTTCATGAAAATATTGTAATAAAACTATAATTTTATAAGTCTATTTCCATTTATTTTGAGGTATTGCCTTATTTAACATAGTTACCTAAATTGTCAGGAAACGTGATGTCCTATGACAAAATGGAGGTCATTTCGGATTCAGCGCATCAAAAAACATAAAGATTACATGGAATAACCAAAACAGCTCTCGAAAAAAAAAAAATTTGCAGACCTGTGTAATGCCTGAAAAAAGACAAAATGACTATGGTACATCCCGTTCTTTAAAAAACAGGCATGTAGGCAAGTGACTCTAATAATTTTAGTCCAATTTCCAGTTTGCCTGTTGTAGCCTGTTTGGAAACTTGATAAATGTGTTCATGATAAGAAGATACTGGATCCAGCCTGACATAGCTTTCAGACTGAGTATACTCCTGAAACAATTGCTTTCTTATTATTTGATTCTATACCTGCGCAGGGAGCACTTGAATCTGGATTTAATACATTTTTATTATTATCTATAAGTAAAAGGGCGCGGGCAGGGTCCCGGTGCCCGTGCTTAACTGGGTGCCCGGCTCAGCGCGGGACCCTCCATGCAGCTTTGGGGGAGCAGGGGGGGGTGACAGCGCATCAGCGGGGTGGCGCTGCGTACGGGGCTTAAATTGATTGGCTCCGCTTGACTAGCAAGGTGAGCGGAGCCAATCGGTGTATAGGGCGTCATGTGCTGCGGCTTACATTGCCGGAGCCGAGCACATGCGGCGCGGGCTGAAGCGCGAGCAGCAGTGCTTTGGAGAGGTCGGCTTTTTGGCGGGGCAGTGCGGCAATGGAGCGGGCCTTCTTCGGCAGGCAATCGGTGTGGTTGGGGAGCGGAGTGGCGCTTGAGTTGCTGTTGGCTGTGCGGCGTGCTCAGCGCTTGCGTCATCGGGCAGGCGAGTGCAGGTTTTTTCTGTCAACTTTCTTCTAGGAGAGGGGTGTGCGGGTGGGAGGGAGCAATTCAAAATAAGATACAGCAGTGACTATATAAGAGTGGCTCTGTCGTGGGGAGTATATAAAACCAATATAAATAAAGGAGAAAGACGAATTTTGGGTGGGGGGCTGTAAGGAGGGATATGGCTGGGAAACAGGCTGGCAGGGGGCGTGGGGGGGGGGTAGGGCTGGTGTGGGTCAGTTAAGGGGGCAAGGAGGGCGGAGGTTGGACTCCGGGGGAAGGGGGGGCAGCGGAGCAGAACAGGCGGGAGCGCTGCAATGCGGGGTTTGGGCAGGGTGCGGGGCCCAGCTAGGGGGAGTGGGAGTCCTCCTTCCTCTGGGAGAAGGGCGCAAAGGGGTAACAGGGCGAGAGGCCGGGGTGCTAGTGTCCTGAGTTTGTCAGGAGGCCCTGAGGGGGGGGGGGGCGGTGGAGCCTGCTGTGGGGGCTAGCAAGCAGGGGAGAGGTGCAGTGGGGGGGAGGCCGGTGAGGTTGCTGGGGGAGGCTGGACCAGGGGCAAGGGTGGGGGCAGGCCCTTGGTGGCGTGCGGGGGTTGGTGGCAGTCCCGGGTTGGGGGCATGGGGCAGGGGGGGTAGCGGCATGTTTTCTCCAGGGGGTTTTGCGGCGGTCCCAGGAGGCTTTGGGCTGTTTGGGCAGCAGGTGCTGTGGGAACAGTGGTTGGGGGGAGGGCAGGGCCCTTCGCGGGCGGAATGGGCAGAGGCGTGGCAGCCGACTTGGTCTCCGGGTTTCTCGCCTCTGGGTTTCCCTTTTTTGTATTCACAGATTCCGAGGATGTCTGCGCCCAGAGTGGGGCCCTCTGCTGTGGAGTCTTCAGAGGTGCGGAATGTGGCTTCGGGGGCCACTGTGGCAGGAGGATCATTGGGCGCATCGGGACAGGCCGAAAGAGCTCGGGAACAGCAGCAAGGGGCCACTCCTTCTCCAGGAGTTCCTCTATCGATGGTCGGCAGGGCAGAAGGAGAGCAGACGGGTGAGTTACCAGCAGTTGTCGTGGCGGAAGGCGGGGAGAGTGGGGCGCGGGCCAAGAGGCCGGGGAAGGCACGTCAGAAGCGGAGGCATGCATGTCGGTGTCGACATAGTTTTTGGTCGTCCTCATCATCGGTATCTGATTCGTCGGTGTCCTCCGCCGGGGAGGAGGGGGGGCGGGGGTCGGCTCTGGGGATGGGCGCAACTGGAGGGCAGGCAAGCGCGGGTTCGGCTTCATTGTCAGCTTTATCGGAATTATGGGAAGGGGTGCCCAATAAGTTGCGAAAGAAAATTTGGAAGAAGAAGTATATTGATATTTTTTGCTTGCTCGAGGGTCGTAAGCATTCGGGCAACAGTAAGAAAAAGCATAAGGAGGACGAGAATGCCGGTTGGGTTCGAAAGGTCTCCCGTAATGTGGTTAATTGGATAAGATCATTCTTGCGTCTGGCGAGTGTGTGGGGTCAGCATTTTCCAGGGCAGTACGGGATGTTGCTGTCATATGCCGATTCAATTCTAGAAGCGTCACAAGCACACGAAGGTTGGTCGTGGCTTAATTATGATGAGAAGTTCTGGGATAAGATGAAGGAGAACAAGCACTTACATGGGGTACGCAGAATATAAACCTGTGGTTGACTCAGATGTCGGTTGGGGGGGGCAGGGGGCGGAGGTGGGGGAAAGGCGGGGATGATGGTGGCGTCCGCGGCGGGTCGTTCCTTTCGTGGTGGAGTCTCCCCATCGCAGACGAAGCCGGCTCCTGGCGGGGCAAGTGACGTGTGTTGGCGGTTTAATAGGTCCGTGTATCCCTTCCTGGACTGTAAATTCCGGCATGCGTGCTCGGTCTGCGGGGGGCCCCATTCAGCAGCAAAATGTGTTAAGAAAGGAGCTGGGGCACCGGCAGGGCCGGGTACTAAGTAATGGTCCAGGTGATTTGGCCCCCTCGCCGATACAGGTGCCGGTCTTCTGTAGCTGGCTTCTTAGGTACCCGAAGATAAAGGATAGGTTAACGTTGCAGTTTGGTTTTCAGTACGGTTTTATTATTCCAGTTCAGGGTCGTGTGGTGGGCATGGCAGCGCGGAATTCCCCAAGTGTGCGGCGCTGGGCAGCGGTCGCTAGGGACAATTTGGATGGGGAGTTGCGGCTGGGGAGGATTGCGGGTCCGTTCAGGCACCCTCCTTGCCGCGATTTTGTGGTGTCCCCATTAGGGATTATACCTAAGAAGGAGCCGGGGAAGTTTCGGCTGATCCATAATTTGTCTTCGCCGTTGGGATCCTCGGTAAATGAGCTTATCCCACGTGAGTGGTGTACGGTTAGGTATGCATCTTTGGACAGAGCGGCGCAGTTAATCAAAGGGTTGGGTCCTGGGGCATTGATGGCGAAGGTGGATATTGAATCGGCTTTTCGTTTGTTGCCCGTACACCCATCGGCTTTCCGGTTGTTGGGTTTCCAGTTTCAGCGTGAATACTACTATGATAAGTGTATGCCTATGGGTTGTGCCATCTCTTACGCGTATTTTGAAATGTTTAGCACTTTCTTGCATTGGATGGTGGTGCGGAGAGTCGGCAGCTCGGAGGTGGTGTATTATTTGGATGATTTCTTATTCGTGGGAAAGGCTGCGTCTATGCGGTGCAGCCGGCTGTTGGAGGGTTTTGTGGAGTTGGCTGGCGAATTGGGGGTGCCCTTGGCTGAGGGCAAGACAGTAGGCCCGACGACGAAGCTTACCTTTGTGGCAGGCTAGGGCCTACAATACGTATGGGAGGCCTGTAAGCTAGGCCTGAGTCCCCACCCCCACCTGAGACTAGTAGTGCTGAGAAAGACCAAAGTCAGTGAAAGTCTGAGAATCTGCCTTAAACTGCTTTAAACTGCTTTTGATAAGTTTGTATGAATCCTACATGAATCCTTTATTAAATTTTTCCATGCTGATGATAGATATATTCCAGTGTTCTGCATTCTCACATTCTCTGAGCTAGAAATGACCTTGCAGTAGAAATGTATCTATGTCTAAAAACTGTGCCTTTGTTAGAATAGCCTGAGAAGGGGGAACAGGGTGCTAGGCCCAGAGAGGGTCCCCGATTGGACAGGTGCAGGGGGCGTTGGGACCAATAGAAAGTTTGCCTGTATCAAACTGTAAAAATTGTATATAAGGAATTTGCTTCTGTTCTCCATTGCTCAGTTACTTTTGGATGCACTCCTTGTCTGAGCCTGTGCACAATAAATTGGCTTGGAACCTGCAATTGACTCCTGGTTTTATTCATTGCGTGCACTTCGCTGCTACACCTTCTTGAGAGTCGAATTGGACTCGCAAAACATGGTGGCGCGGCTGCCTTGGAAGAAGGTGGTGAAGCTGCGTGTTTTAGTAGCTAATGTTCTGGCCTCGTCTAAGCTCACCTTGAAGGAGATGCAGGCTCTTATGGGCTCGCTCAATTTTGCGTTCAAGGTCATTCTGATGGGGCGGGTGTTCATTCGACGGTTGGCTGTGTCGATGTCTGAGGTGCGAAAGCCTCATCACCGCATTCGCATGTTGAGGGGGATGCGCAAGGACTTGCGTGTTTGGGATGTCTTTTTGCGGGACTTTAACGGGACTTCTCTCTTGTGTGAGGCGGAGATTTCGAGTGATGATTTGCAGTTGCACACGGATGCCGCTGGGGGGTCTTGGTTGGGAATTTACTTCAATGGTGCCTGGTGTGTGGACACGTGGCCGCAGGCGTGGGTGGATGAGGGGCTAGTTCATAATATTACGTTCTTGGAGCTATTTCCCATGTGGGTGGCATTGGCGTTATGGCCGGATAAGCTGGGCAATTGCAGGGTGGTGTGGTGGTGCGATAATGAGGCAGTGATGCATGTCATTAATCGTTATTCTCCTCGCTGCGGTCTGGTGGTGTCGCTGATGCGTCGGATTGTTCTGGCATGTTTGCGTTTGAATTTTGACCTGAAGGCGCGTCATATACCAGGACATACTAATGCTATTGCTGGTGCTCTTTCCCATTTGTAGTGGGAGCGGTTTCAGAAGTTGGCGCCGGAAGCGGACGAGCATGGGCTCGGGGTCCCTTGGAGCTTGTGGAGCAGTGGCCTGACGAAATGAGGACTCTACTGTGGAAGTCGGTGGCGGAACATACTTTGGTGGCCTATCGGCGTGGTTGTGAGAGGGTGCAGGAGTTTATCCATGTTGGGGGTTGGAATGGCGGGGCGGTTCTGGATCACCTGCTGGGGAGGTATGTCAGTTGGGCGAAGGAGTGAGGGGTTTCGAGATCGGCGGTGCGTAGTCATCTGGCGGGGTTCGGGTTTTTTGCTAGAGCGGCGGGTTGGGAAGTTGCTGGCCGGGGGTCATTGGCTCGGCGTCTGCTGCAAGGGTGGGAGCGTTCCCAGCCGTGTCTGCGGGATCAGCGGCGGCCGATTACGCATGAGTTACTCTTGGGTTTGTGCCAGGAGCTGCCAGGTGTGGCGGCATCGCAGTATGAGGCGGTTTTATTTCGGGCAGTTTTTTGTTTGGCCTTTTTTGGGGCATTTCGAGTGGGTGAATTGGCCATTGATTCTGGAAGAGTAGGTTTGGGTAATTGCTTGTGCTGGCAGCATATTTGGATTGAAAAGGGGATTGTACGTGTGTTGTTGGCAAAATCCAAAACGGAACAGTCGGGTAAGGGGTTATGGGCAGTCCTGAAAGAGATCGGGAGTTGTACATGCCCGGTGTCTGCTCTCAGGGCGTATGTGGGTGTGCGACCGTAGGGGGAAGGGGTTTTTTTTGTGCATAAGGATTCTCGTGCGGTTACGCGTTTTCAAGTTACAGCGGTTTTGCGGTTGGTGTTACGGCGGATCGGAGAAGATCCGTGATGGTTTTCCGCACACTCATTTCGCATCGGGGCAGCGACCAGTGCGCGGCAGTGGGATTGACGGGAGAGCAGATTCGGGGTATAGGCAGATGGCGGTCTAGGGCGTTTATGGGGTATGTGCGGTTATGAGGTGTCTGTTGGGTGGGGGCCCAGGTGGGGGATACTACTAATGATGTGCTTCTATTTCAGATATGGTGCTGTGTCAGCGGGAATGCTGGATGTTTGGGCACTCCTTTGTGTTCTGGGCCGGGCAGCGAGTGGCAGAGAGGCCTATCGGGCTGAATTTGGGACTGGATGCAGCAGTGGTGGCGATTTCATGGCTGGGCGAGCGTGGTCTGCGATGGAATCAGTTGCTGCCTTTGCTTCATCACCATGGGCGCATCCGGAATCCTCCGGCATTGTTGCTGGTGCATTTGGGGGGCAATGATTTGGCTGTTTGGTCTTGTAAGCAGCTAATCAGGGCTGCCAAAAAGGACTTTGCAACAGTTCTTCATATGTTTGAGAGTGTTGTGTTAATATGGTCAGATATTATCCCATGGCCTGCGTGCTGGGGGCAGAGGAGATGGTCCCGGGGTTTAACAAAAATAAATAGGCAGATCTGGAGGTGGGTATGTGAGCAAGGAGGGTATCAGGTGCAGCATTCTTGGGTCGAGGTGGCTTGTGCCGGATTGTACAGGGGGGATGGTGTGCACCTCTCTCCCGTGGGAATAGATCTCCTCCTGAATGATTGGCAGGAGGCAGTGGAGAGGATGGTGCGTAGGTAGGCACGCTGGTCGCAGCTTCCACTTGGGGGGGGGGCGGCACAGGTAAGATGGGGGACCTGTGCTGGTGGCGGGATCCCGGAGGTTTCCGGGGTCCGTAGCCTTAGGCGATTTGGGGCGAGGGCGGGGTGCCTTCGACCCGGACAACCCCTGGAAGACTTTTGCTATTAATATGGTGAAGTCGGATAGGGGGGGTAGGAACTTTGCCGGTCGGGTGACCATGGCTTGAGCGGGGGCCGCAGTTGCTTTGCTAATTGCATGGCTGGTGATACGTGGCTCCGCTGGGGGGGGGGTGTTAGTTTGACCAGTATTACTGTTTATGTTCAAGATGTTGTTCTGGAATAAAGCTGCGACCAGTTCTTACCAAAAAATGACTGTCAGTGGTTTTGTTGGGATGGGAGGAAAGGGAAGGAGGGAGGAGGTAGGGGGCCCAGACTGATGAGGGGTAAGCGCGGGGTCCGGCTACCCGGTTAATGTTCACATAGCATTTGATTCTGTAGCACTGTCAGGACTCTTAATACAACTGAAGCAAATTGGTATTGGGTATGTTGTTTATCAATGGTTTGAATCATATTTGACATAGCATTCTCATTGGGTGAAAACTCCCTGGATTACTACTTCTTGGTTTCCAGGGGTTTATCTCTATCATAAATACTATTCATTTTGTACATGGCACCCTTAGGCAGATTGTTAAGAGGTATAAATATTCAGTTTTGTCTTTATGTAAATGATACTTGACTCGTTAATCCATTTAATATTAGAGATGGGTTCACCACTAGTCCTCTGAACACAAACATCTGGAGGACTTTAGTTTGGTTTCAAGACAATGCTCTCTTGATAAATTTCACAAAGATTTAAGCAATGATAATCCATTGGGATAATGGATATGTCCCATCAACTGATCTACAGTTTGGTGGTCAATTTATCAAGGTAGGTCCTGAAATTAGTTATTTAGAATTCATCCTTGATTCACATCTATCATTATGCTCTCAGATAAATAAATTGTGGTGTTTGCGCAATGCAATGCAATGCAATTCTACTTTCCCCTATAAATTAAATCTCATGGTGGATTGATAGTTACCTTGAATGGACTACCTCATAGAGAGCGTCTCGCAAGGAACAAACACTGAGTTCCACTGGAATACACTTTCTTTTAAAGAGAGAAAACAGTTGGATGAAAAATATAACTAAGTTTAAAGAATGGATTTTGACCAGTAAGATGTTACAATTATTGAATTTTATGTATGTCCCAAACAGTTGATATGTATATGGTGGTATGTGTACCAACTCATGGAACCGTTCATTGATTATTTCCTTAACAGAGCCAATTTAACCATATATCCAAAGTTAATAACATTTTGATTCATTAACAAGTAAAGTATTTCCTAATCTTATTCATTTCTCTGAACATCATACCCATAAAGGTACATAAACTTAGGTGTTCAAAATAAACATTCATTGATTACCTGAACCTCCATAAATTACTGATAGGTGAGCAGCCCAGAACGAGACAACAAAACCTTTCACAGTGGAAACTCTGGTCAGGGAGACTCTTACAGCATCACCCCTGTTGATAGGCCAGTGACCACTCAAGCTGCCACCATTCTGCCAGTTCATGTTTATCCCCTTCCTCAACAGATGCGAGTGGCTTTTTCTACCACTAGAACAGCTAATTTTGCTCCTGGAATTCTGAACCAGCCGAATGTGTTTGATCTTCTACTTAATAATCTTGGAGAAACATTGGATATCCAGCTTGGCAGATTCACCTGTCCAGTAAATGGCACCTATGTCTTTATTTTTCATATGCTGAAACTAGCTGTGAATGTGCCACTGTATGTCAATCTGATGAAAAATAAAGAGGCCTTAGTATTAGAATATGCAAATGACGGTGCACCCCACAATGAAACTTCCAGTAATCATGCAATTCTTCAGGTGTTTCAGAGAGACCAAATTTGGTTGTATTTACATCAAGGGACCATTTATGGAAGTAGTTTGAAATATGCCACCTTCTCAGGATACCTCCTCTAACAAGACTGATGTCCTACAGGAAGTATCTCAGAGTAGGGTGTTGACTACTGAAAAGTTAGCTTCCAAAGTATCAAATGCTTCGGTGGCAAAGACAATGATTGCCATGTTCTACAGAAGTATAATCTTGGCATTGAGCACTGATTTCATTTTCACTTCTTGAACCACACAGCGAATCTATCTCATCAATAAAAATAATGGAAGGTTTGTTTTCTCTAGCAAGTTGGAATAAATTCTTTACCAATTTTTCACTCTCTCCTAGCCACTTGGACACCAGAACAGAAGAAGATATGGAAAAAAAAGTAGAGTTGCTGGCTTTGGTGGCCAGGTAAGATTTTCCAGTTCCTGGTGGCCCAAGCATCAGAATTCCTCTCCAAGGTGTTCTCTTACCTGTGAAGAGATGAGGAAATTTAATGGGAAGAATCATTGCTTATCTATCTATTTAGCATTTATATAGCGCTGCAAACGTACGAAGCACCGTACAGACATGTAGGAGAGACAATCCCTGCTCAACAGAGCTCACAATCTAATCGAGACAAATTACAAAATACAAAAAGCAAGACAGATATTTAGGGATAAATCAAGATAGGGCAAAAAGCACAAACACAAACAGCATTTAGAACTAGTCAAATCAGAACACAGGAATCAAGAACAGAAAGCAGATGTGAAAAGGTGGGTTTTCAACCTGGATTTGAAGAGGGCCAAGGAGGATGCCCGACGCACAGACACAGGTAGATTGTTCTTGGTGAAGGGTGCAGCTAGGTGAAAGGAGCGAAGTCTGGAATTAGCAGTACAAGTGAAGGGCATAGATAGATGAAGACTGTTAGAAGAGCGAAGATCACAAGAGGGGGTGTAAGGAGAGATAAGAGATGACAGGTAAAGGGGGGATGAGGAGTGAATGCATTTATAGGACAGGAGAAAGAGTTTGAATTGGATACGGAAATGGATAGGAAGCCAGCAAAGTGACTTGAGAAGAAGAGTGATGTGGGAAAAGCGAGGCTGGCGGAAAATTAAACGAGCAGCAGAATGTTGAATAGATTGAAGGGGAAAGAGGTGGCATGTAGGGAGGCCGGCAAGGAGAAGGTTGCAATAATCAAGGTGGGAGGTGATTAAGGAGTAGACAATTGTTTTTGTAGTGTCGTCAGAAAGGAATGGGCAAATTTTGTTTATGTTGTGGAGAAAGAAACGGCAAGTCTTAGCAATGAGTTGGATGTGTGTTGAGAAGGAGAGAGAGGAGTCAAAGATAACACCCAGGTTATGGGCAGAGAAGAAGGAAGGATTACAGAGTTATCCACAGAGACAGAGAAAGGGAAAAGAGGAGGGGAGGCATTGGGGGGAAAGATAAGGAGTTCAGTCTTGGCCATGTTCAATTTCAAGGGGCGGTGAGACATCCAAGTAGCAATGTCAGAAAGGCAAACAGAACTTGACCTGGATTGCTGGAGAGATATCAGGCGTAGAGAGGTAGATTTGAGAGTTGTCAGCATAGAAATGGTAATGAAAGCCATGGGAAGAGATAAGGGCACCAAGGGATTGGGTATAGAGAGAGAAAAGGAGGGTTCCCAAGAAGGAACCCTGGGGAACACCAACTGGGAGCAGGGTGGCAGAGGAGGAGGAGCCACCAGAACACACACTGAAAGAGCGATGGGAGAGGTAGGAGGAGAACCAAGATAGTACACAGCCCTTAAAACCAAGTGAGGACAGGGTGATAAGAAGAAGGTTGTGGTCAACAGTGTCAAAAGCAGCAGAGTGATCCAGAAGGATGAGGACGGAATAGAGGCCCTTGGATTTTGCCAGGGACAAGTCATTTGAGACTTTGGTAAGAGCCGTTTCAGTGGAATGTAGGGAACGGAAGCCAGACTGTAAGGGATCAAGGAGGGCATGAGAGGAGAAGAAATCAAGACAGTGGTGGAGGACCGCACGCTCAAGTAGTTTAGAGATGACGGGAAGGAGAGAGATAGGTCGATAGTTAGAAGGACAGGTGGGATCAAGTGAGTGTTTCTTAAGGAGAGGTGTGACCACAGCATGCTTGAAGTCAGTAGGGAAGGTTGCGGTGGAGAGAAATAGGTTGAGAATATGAGAGATGGAAAAGACAATAGTGGAGGAGATGGGGCATAGGAGATGGGTAGGGATGGGGTCAGAGGAGTAGGTGGTGGGTTTGTAGGAAGAAGAAGGAGTGTTGTTTCTTCATCAGAAACCACAGGGAAAGAGGAGAGGGTAGCAGAAGTAAGGGGGGAGAGATGGGAGAGAGGAGGAGTAATAGGGGTAGTGGGGAATTGGAGGCCACATCACTCCAGTTTACATTGGGTCATTCCATAATAATGGCATCTTGAAGTTGATTTTGTAATTTCTTTTTTTCAGAGTCATGAGATTCTCCTTCCTCATCACTTTCATTTCCATTATCATCAGAGCTGGGCTGTCTTCCTTTCGGTCTAAAATGTCAATGCACTCCTGATTATATTTGAGCTCAAATATCTGAATTTTCAGTGTTAAGTAAATGGGTAGCACTACTTATCTCTGAGGTCTTCCTCCATTGGGGCCCAGGTCACTGCAGGCAGCTTCTTCCAGACACAGGATCTCTGTATCTCTTTTTTTTTTATTCATGGCTGTAAGAAGTTCTCTCTCTTTTCCAAGTTTTGTTATTCATCTGTAATAGTACCTGACCTCTTAAACCTAATTGAACCCTACGCTTCTCTAAAACAAACTTTTCTAAAATGGGAGAAAATTAGCGAGATTGCTGGGAATTAAAAATCCTCATGTGAAAACTCTTGCCCTTCCTACTCATAATCAATCTCTTTCAACCCTCAATCATAATCCAATTCAGCTTTCACTCATTCGCATTCAAGCAGTCCTCTCCCACACTAGCACTCCCAATCTCAGAAGCATTACATCAGCTCTGAACTGCATCACTAGAAACAAACTCCCACTTCGAGCACTGTCACTAAACCTCTCTGCACCAACACACCAGAAGTCAAAAGGGGAAAGAAAAACAGGACATATATCCCCACTATTCATGGCACAGAATGACCCCCTAATCATCTCATGATCAAAACGTATTGGTATATACCATCCTTATCCACAATGTGTCTGTCTATAGTGTGTGCTAAGTTGTTGTCAATAGCAGGTCCACACTTATGGAAAAATTTACCAGGTTTTTTTTTTATCAGCAGCTATCATTTTCGGTATTTTTGAAAAAAAAAAGGCTTTTCTTTTCCAACAGATTGACAATATTATTCATGAAAGTTTTTAATATTGTGTGAATGTTATATATTATATCTGTATGTGTTTATATTCTGAATGGTTTTTATTTGTACACCACATAGATGGAATTTTTAATAAACGAAAAAGAAATAAAACTGCTGTGCACCTGAGTGTTGTTATTCACATGTTATGATAGCTCCTCTAATTAACATTTTTGGGTATTGTGATAAATTGTCATCGAGGGATACTTTTGTTTCCATTAAATGAGACATATATTTTCTACAAAAATACTCTTACACTGTTAGGTTTATTTACATTCTTTAATAGACTATAGAAAAGCAAGAACTGAGAGTCTTAATTGGTAGGGTATAGACGGAATCTAGGGTAAAGGAAAATGAGTATTTATAGTGTGGTTAACATCATTGGCATCGTTGCATTTTAGGTATGTTGTGTACAATATCTTGAGAAATAATTGGAAATAATCAAACTGTATATCATCATAATATTTTAATAGTTATTCCACAAAAAAAGCTGTCTGTGCAACTTAGACGTATTGATTTCAGAGAAAAAAACAAAATGTGACCTGTACAGGATTAATGGCACCCTTCACTAATATTTGGTTGCACAACCCTTGGCTACAAGAAATATTTGGAGGCTGTCATCACTGCCATCTATAAGTTTCATACATCTTTCTGCTGTAATTTCTTCCAGCGCATGAATGTTTCTAGGAGTCCTTTTAGCAATGGCAGATTTCAGCTCTTTCCAAAGGTTCTCGATTGAAGTGAGATCAGGACTCATTGCTGGCCAGTTTATCTTTTTTACCATTTTTATCTTTTTAACCATTCCTTTGTACTTTTGGATGTATGCTTTTGGTCACTGCCCTGCTGGAGGATCCATGACCTTTGATCCAGGACTAGCTTTCTTACACTAGGTAGCACATTTTGCTCCATAAAAGCTTGGTTGTCCTTTGCCTTAATGTTTTCTTTAATATGTTCCAGACCTCCAGTTTCTCAGGCAGCAAAACAGCCCCACAACATTATGGAACTTCTACCATATTTAACTATAGAAAGGGGTTTTGTTTTGTTTTTTTCCTTATAAGCTTCATTTCTTCGCCTTTAAATGTATTGCTGGGCTGCATTGCCAAAGAGCTCAAGTTTGCTTTCATCTGTCCAGAGAACATTTTTCCCAGAAGGATTGTGGTTTTTCAATATGGACTTGGGAAAAGATCAGGCTTGCCTTTTTGTCTTTATTTGAGCAGTGAGCTCTTCCTTGGCCTTCACTCATGAAGTCCTCCTTTGTTTAGTGCACGGCATATGGTGTAGGTTGAAACTATATGCCTTAAGCGCCTTGCCTGTTGTTCGTGGTGTTGTTCCAACAGTTCACACTAATCTTTGAAGATCTTTTAGATTAATTTTCCTCTTCCCAGTATGTCCTGGGAGGTCCTGGATGCCAATCATCCTGTCCTGGCAATGTCCCAGTTTTTATACTATTTCCTTTTTTAAATTGGTCTTGTTTTATTTGTTCCTTGAGAAACACATTCCTTCTGGGAAAGTCTTCTGTGAACAGATGAAACCAAACTTGAGCTCTTATAAGGCTTATAAGGAAAAAATACCCAGCTTACAGTTAAATATGGCGGAGGTTCCATAATGTTGTGGAGCTGTTTTGCTGCCTCAGGAACTGGAGGCCTGGAGTGTATTAAAGGAATCATGAAGTCAGAGGAAAATCAAGGTATTTTGGAGCAAAATGTGCTACCGAGAGCTAGAAGGATTCTGGGTTTCATACCAGCAGAAAGGAGGAGTATTAATGACACTGTACAAGTCGCTGGTGAGGTCTCACTTGGAGTATTGTGTGCAGTTTTGGAGACCATATCGCGCAAAAGATATAAAAAAGACTTGAAGCGGTTCAGAGTAAGGCGATCACAATGATTTGGAGCCTGTGCCAGAAAACATATGAAAAGAGAATTAAAGATCTAAATATTTATATGCTAGAGGAGAGGAGGGAGAGGGGAGATATGCTACAGACCTTAAAGAGTATTAACAGTGAAGCATTGATAACTTCTATATCTACACACTTGGATTACACCACCACAGACCTAGACAAACTGGTAGCCCAATGGAACTCAGGGATCGAGGCAGCTGCAAGACCAACATGGAAAGGCACAAATGCGGCAACAAAAACAGGAACCGAAACATGGTACTCTCCCACGCTAGCAAAAATGAAAAGAGAGCTACGCAAACTGGAAAGAAAATGGAGGAAGAAGCAAACCGAAGAAGGCAAGCAACTATACCTAACACTCCTCTCAAAATACAAGAATGAGGTCAACCTCGCAAAGAAGAGTCACCACACCAATCTACTCAATAAAGCTCTCAATAGACCCAGGGAACTTTTTGAGCTCGTAAAATCTCTTACCAAAACTTCGCAAAACCCCATCTCTTCAAACGATATAAAGGCCCAGACACTTGCCGACCACTACGCCAAAAAACTAAACCCGCAACTTCCCACAACCATTAATCAAAACATGCCATCAACCATCACCACTCAAGAAATCACCACTGCCTCTCAAGCAGACCTGGAACCAGAATGGAACACCTTCCAGCATCTCGGTGAGCAACAAATCCTAAACATCATAACCAACTTAAACACCACTACCTCACCCCTTGACCCATGCCCAGCCGCCTGGATGAAAGCAACTAAGAAAGACAATGCAAAACCCATCGCGCACATTGTCAACCAATCACTACAACAAGGTAGCATGCCGACTCAACTCAAGAAATCAATTATAAGACCCATATTAAAGAACAAGTCGCTCAACAAAAGTGATCCTGCATCATACCGCCCAATTTCAAGCATAGCATTCCTAGCAAAAACGATTGAAAAAAGCGGTGCAGCACCAACTACAAGATCACATGGATGAGAGAAAAGCCTTAGATGAGCATCAATATGGATTCCGTCAGAATCACGGAGTAGAAACACTACTGCTGGCACTCCTTGACAACCTACTTAGGGGCCTCGAGAACAAAAACTCCATGTTCATACTCATATTCATTGACATCTCAGCGGCATTCGATACAGTGCATCACAACACTCTATTGGACCGCCTGGCCTCGCTGGGTATCTCAGGGACCCCCTTAAAATGGTTCTCTTCTTATATATCCAATAGGATGCAACAAGTACAATTCAACAACGATAAAGCTGATGCCTTCCCCCAAACCCAAGGGATCCCCCAAGGGTCTGCCCTCTCATCACTTCTGTTCAATTTGTATATAAAGCCGGTCTGCGATATCTTCCAGAAATACAACATCAAATACCACATATATGCCGACGATGTGATGCTATACACACAGCTTGACATAACACAGCCTAACTTCGGTCCACTAGAAATATGCCTTGACATGCTCCAATTATGGCTTCAGCAAAACAACATGTCAATAAACCACAAAAAAACAGAGGTCATGTTCATTTCCAAGAAAGCCAATTTCATCCCACCCACCACAGTCACTCTTAACAAAAACATATACCACACGAAGCCTGTAATAAAGTATCTAGGAGTCCTACTAGACTGTAATCTCAGGTTGGACAAACACCTCAGATCAGTTAACCGAGCCATCTTTTACAAACTCAAAATTCTACAACCACTTCGCAGTATCCTCGACAAATCCGACTTTAGATCTGTTGCTCAAGCACTAATCATTCCACACCTGGACTACAGCAATGCCATTCTACTAGGGCTTCCAAAGAACACACTCAGCATCCTGCAAATGGCCCAGAACGTGGCTGCAAGAGTCATCATAGAAAAGAAAGTCACCGACCACATAACCCCAGTACTAATTGACCTGCACTGGCTCCCAGTGGCCGCCCGCATCATCTACAAACAGATCATCACAACGTTTAAACTCATCCATGGCATCGCACCATCCTACCTCAATAACCTAATCACTATCCAACCATGCAACAGGAGCAGGAGAACTATGAATCTCAACACCCTGTGTATCCCGACAAGCATTCGATCTGTCAAAGCCGAAACAAGCAAGCGGGCATTCACATACACAGCGCCAATTCAATGGAACCAACTACCGCATGAATTAAGACTCACAAACAGCCTGACTGAATTCAGACGAAAGCTTAAAACATATCTGTTTCAAACCCACTACAACCTGATCTAACCGCAATACCCTACCTCAACCAGATGAACTTTACCGCCCACGACAGCATAAAATCTAATAGCATATAGTCATGTATTAGCCTGTACTCTTTGGAAGTCAACATTGTATATAATGTATATTTGGTCCCCCAACCTACTGAAATCAAATGTATACCCTGATCTGTGTGCTATAATAATTCAACTGTATATTGTATCCAACTGTTTATCCCGCGTTACGTAAATCATTGTCTAATCAAAATGTAAAACTAAAAATTTCAATGTATTATACAATGCATTATGATTTCTGTAAAGTAAACCGCTGTTGATCGTAGGAAACAGCGGTATACAAGTATTTACTAAATAAATAAATAAATAAATAAATAATGCATAAACTAACCTTTTGCAAAGACAGAGAAACTGTAAAACTAGAGGGCATAACATGAAGCTGCAAGGGGATAAACTGATAGGCAATGTCAGGAAATACTTTTTTACTGAAAGGGTGGTGGATGCTTGGAATGTCCTCCCGATGGGGGGAGGCAAATACAGTGACAGAATTCAAAATGGCATTGGGCAGATACAGTGGATCCCTTTATAGCAACAGGATAAAATCAAAATAGCAGAGACAGTTAAGGTTATCTCGACAAAAGGGGTGACCTGCATGGAGCAGTGGGTACACCCCTAAATAAAGGCATGGGGAGGGGTGACCTTCATGGAGCGGCAGGTGCCACCTTGCTGGGCAGACGAGATGGACCATACTGGTCTTTATCTGCCATGATATATTATGTTACGCCAAATTACTATGTTACAGTAACCCCCAAACATACATCAAAAAGTACAAAAGAATGGTTAAAAAGGTAAAAATGAACTGTTTTAAAATGGCCAGCATGAGTCCTGATTTCGGTCCTATAGAGAACCTTTGGAAAGAGCTGAAATCTGCCATTGGTAAAAGGACTCCTGGAAACATTCATGCGCTGGAAGAAATCACAGTAGACAGATGTATAAAACGTATAGATGGCAGTGATGACAGCCTCCAAACATTTATTGTACTCAAGGGTTGTGCAACCAAATATTAGTGAAGGGTGCCATTAATCCTGTCCAGGTTACATTATGTTTTTCTCTCAAAAATTACTACATCTAAGTTGCACAGACCTCCTTTTTTGTTGTTTATACCTTTAAATATACTTGTAAAATATCATGATGAAATGCAGTTGTAGCATTTCCAATTACATCTCAAGTTACTGTACACAACACACCTAAAATGAAATAGTGACAATAATGTTGACCACAACTGTAGCACAATTGACTGTGGGATGATCAGCTCTGTACTCTTAGCTGATACCATAACTCCTGGCCACCCTCCAAGTACAAAGCTACCACAGCAGGCACACTGACAAGGAGTCATGACAAAGAGGTAATTCCCTGGGGAAAAATTCTACTACTACTACTACTACTACTACAGAGCATTTGTACAACCCATGCAGCACTGCACAGACATGTCCCTGCTCATCAGAACTTACAATCTAGTCAAGATAGACAACACAAGGGAAACACAAGGAGATCAGATGAGCCAAGATCCTTACGTGGCAGCGAAGAGATGAGTTTTCAGCCTGGATTTAAAAAGGATCAGAGAAGGCGCCTGATGTACAGACTCAGGTAGTTTGTTCCAGGCGTAAGGTGCAGCAAGGTGAAAGGAGTGAAGTCTGGCATTAGCAATAGAAGAGAAGGACATAGATAGAAGCGATTTGCCAAAAGAGCAGAGTTCCCAAGGCGGGTGTAGGGAAAGATAATAGAGGAAAGGTAGTGAGGAGCTGCAGAGTGAATGCACTTATAGGTCAGCAGGAGAAATTTGAACTGGCTGTGGAAATGGATAGGGGGCCAATTAAGTGACTTCAGAAGAGGGGTAAGATGACTATGATGAAGCTGGAGGAAGATTAGCTGTGCAGCAGAGTGTTGAACAGATTGAAGGGGAGAGGGATGATTCAAAGAGAGACCAGTAAGGATTCGGTTACAATAGTCAAAGAAGGAAGGTGATTAAGGAGTGGATAAGTGTCTTAGTATTTTGCTCAGAAAGGAATGGGTGGATTTTGTTGATGTTATAGAGAAAGAAACGGCAGGTCTTAGCTTTCAGATGGATGTGTGTGGAGAAGGAGAGAGAGGAGTCAAAGATGACCCCAAGGTTGCGAGCTGAGGAAACAGGGAGGAGTAAAGTGTTATCCATAGAGAATGAGAAAGGAGGAAGAGGAAAAATAAGAAGCTCGGTTTTGCCCATGTTCAATTTGAAGCGGCAGTGAGACATCCAAGCAGCAATGTCAGAAAGGCAAGCAGAGATCTGGATATGGATTGCCGGAGAGATTTCTGGTATAGAGAGGTAGATCTGGGAGTCATCAGCATAAAGATGGTACTGAACGCAATGGAAAGAGATAAACACACCAAGGGACTGGGTATAGAGAGAAAAAATGAGTGGACCCAAGACAGATCCTGGGGGTACACCAATTGAGAGCAGGATAGTGACAGAGGAGGATCCACCAGAACAAACACTTAAAAAGTGATGGGAGAAATAAGAAGAGAACCAGGACAGTGCAGAACCCTTAAAACCAAGCGAGGACAGAGCATCAAGGAAAAGATTGTGGTCAACAGTGTCAAAAGCAGCAGAGAGGTCAAGAAGGATGAGGATTGAGTAAAGGCTCCTGGATTTTGCCAGGAACAAATCACTGGAGACTTTGACGAGATCCGTTTCAGAAGAATTTAAATGACGAAAGCCAGATTATAAAGGATCCAGAAGGGTTTGAGAGGAGAGAAAGTGGGTTAAATTTGCACACTGAATAAAACACAACCATGACAGTAATGAACCTCGCTCCTAAGCCAAGGTATATGGAATATGATTTCAGTCTCTCAAATTTACTGCTAATGCTTGTCATAGAACCTACAATGTACCAGAGAGCTTCCTTCTGGAGTTCCCCTTTGTGCCAAAGTTTAGGCACAATTTCAGGTGCAATTGTGCGTTTTCCTTTCGGTGTATTCATTAGCCTGTTTTTCTAATTTTTGTTGTTGTTGTTGTTAATGCTATATTGATCAACTTTACAATGTGTTCTCTAAGTCCATCTACTTTTAGGAATGCAATGCCAGTAGCAATGGCAATTTAGCGATTGCAGCCCTCAGGAAACTGTAACTAAAGGTGCTAAAGCTAAATAGTAAGATCTCTGTATCATTATTTACTCATGTAGGAGTTAGGATTTGGAGCTAGTTGGAGGCAAATCCATGTGTAGCTTCTATCTGTGCAATCATGCAACAAGTATCCAGTTTTTCAGCCCTTAAACAGCCATAAAAAATACACAAGAAATGTGTACACCAATTGAGAGCAGAATAGCGGCAGAGGAGGATCCACCAGAAAAGATGGGAGAAACAATGTGTATTTTGTTATGGCTGTTTAAGGGCTGAAAAACTGGATACTTGTATCTCTGAAATGTGGCTTTCTGATGCACACCTGTGCTCAAAATTTGTTTGTACATTTAGGTTACAGATTTGAGCATCAGACAATAAATCATAGAGGTAAGATTCACTTTTATCTGATGATTATCTCGATTTAGGAGCTGAAAATTCATCCTAATTTTGGAGCTTAAAAGTTATAGCACCAATATTCAAAGATTCTTAGCCAGTTAATAGCACATAATAACGAGATAAGCACAGGCAAGATGAATAATCATCGGCACTATCCAGATAGTGTCATTGAATGTTTCCTCTGACCACCATGGCACTATCCATATAGTGCTGGAATGAACAGCAGAAAGAATGCCCTAACTTTATGAAGTTTACTCTCCAAATAGCGGGATAAATATTGCAGCTACCCAGCTACCCATGTGCTGGCCAGTGCTCAGTCTAGATTTTCAGTGCTAGCAACAATACGGTTGTTGTTGTTGTTGTTATACTGGTACTGAATATCTGGAGTTCATTTTTATTTGTTAAAAGGTTCTAATATCCAAATAGCCTAAAGAAAGCAGCCAGGTTAAAAGAATGGATAAATAAAGCATAAAATATAAAAAAAGTAAGCATTCAAACAAATTAGGAGACAGGGTAAAAAGACTAAAGAAGGTATACATAAAATTTCTTTATAAATACATGTACATAAAAATTAAAACATCTCAATGTAATCCAGCTACACAAACATATATATAAATGCATTGCATAGGTAAGTTCCCATCTTAAGTACATACTCGACATGTTTCATTGAAAGCCTTCATCAGAGCCCATAGAGTGGAAATTGCACATTAAGCAGGTCATGGCAGAGACCTTTGCGTAAAAGGAAAGGGAGAGAGAAGAGACAAGAACAAATTATTAAAAGGAGAAAAAGGGAACAAAAGAGAAAAAGAAAAAAGAAAAAAAGGAAAAGTAGGATCGCTTACCCACCTCAAAGTTAGATCTAAATAGTGTCTACCAAAAGGCCAAATGATGAGTAACCTATGAAGAAATAAAAGAAAAAATGAAATACAGTAGTATGGCATTTTAAACATGTGAAGTAGCATTTTAAGAAGGGATATCTAGGATGAAACTTGAACATCCAGAGCGGAACTGTCCAAAATACAGGGGGAGTGGCAGCAGTGCCTCTGAAATAGCTCCGTTTCCACCCTGAAAAATGAAAATCCCAGTAACCGGTTCTGGAGATGGGCCCCATGCAGATGCAAGGTTAGATATGTGCACGGATGCAAGCCAGTTTACAATTGTGAACTGAAGAGTAGCAAATCACCTGGACTGGATGGTATACATCTAAGGGTGTTGACAGAACTGAAATATGAAATTGCAGACCTGCTATTAGTAATCTGTGAACTATCATTAAAATCATCTGTAATACCTGAAGATTGGAGGATGGCCAATGTAACACCAATATTTAAAGAGGGTTCCAGGGGTGATTCGGGCAACTACAGACCGGTGAGCCTGACGTCAGTACCGGGAAAAATGGTAGAAGCCATCATAAAGAAGAAAATTGCTGAACGTAGATAGTCATAGCTTAATGGGAGACAGCCAACATGGCTTTAGACAAGGAAGATCTTGTCTTACTAATCTGTTATGTTTTTTTGAAGGTGTGAATTAACAGATAGACAAAGGTGAGTCGGTTGATATAGTGTATTTGGACTTTCAGAAAGCCTTTGACAAGGTCCCTCAGAGACTTTTGGCAAAACTAAAGAGTCATGGGATAGGAGGCAGTGTACTATTATGGATCAGGAACTGGCTAAAATATAGCAAGCAGAGGGTAGGGCTAAATGGCCAATTTTCCCAATAGAGAAAGATGAATAGTTGTGTACCCCAGGGATCTGTGCTGGGTCTGCTGCTTTTTGACATATTCATAAATGACCTGGAAAAGGGAATAACGAGTGAAGTTATCAAATTTGCAGATGACACAAAACTATTTAAAGTTGTTAAAGTTGTTAAAACCCATGAGGATTGTGGAAAATTGCAAGAGGATCTTGATAAATTGGAAGACTGACACACAGAGCAAGAGATAATGTGGTCACCACATTACCTTTTGCTCTGTGTGTTTGTCTTGGCTGTTTGCAAGTAGGTGCTCTTTTTTTTTTTGGTTGGTAAATTGGAAGACTGGGCATCAAAATGGCAGATGACATTTAATGTGAACAAATGCAAAGTTATGCACCTAGGGGAGAACAACCCAAACTATGGTTACACATTGCAAGGTTCCACATTAGGAACCATCACCCAGGAAAAAGATTTAGGTGTCATTGTGGATAACATGTTAAAACTCTCCGCCCAGTGTGCAGCGGTGGCCAAGATAGCAAATAGAATGCTAAGTATCATAAGGAAAGGAATGGAAAATAAAACAAACCATATTATAATGCCTCTGTATCTTCCATGGTGCGACCGCATCTTGAATATTGTGGAAATTCTGGTTGCCGTATCTTAAAAAGGATATAGCGTTATTAGAAAAGGTTCAGAGAAGAGCCACCAAAATGGTAATGGGGATGGAAGGATACCCCTATGAAGAAAGGCTAAAAAGGTTAGGGCTCTTTTACCTAGAAAAGAGACAGCTGAGTGGAGATATGATAGAAGTCTATAAATTAATGAACGGAGTGGAACAGGTAAACGTAAATCGATTATTTACATTATCAGAATATAGAAAACTAGGGGACATGCAATGGAGCTACAGAGTGAACTATTTAAGGCAAATAAGGGAAAATATTTTTTCACTCAATGTGTAATCAAACTCTGGAATTTGTTACCGGAAGATGTAGTAAAGGCTGTTAGTGTAGCTGGGTTTAAAAAAAGGTTGGGGCAAGTTCCTGGAGGAAAGGTCCATAAACCATTATCAAAAAGGGACCCAGGATATCACTGATTGACCCAATACAAGCACTGTTGAGCCTGTGTCTTTTGGGGAAACTGCTAGGTACATATTTATTTATTTATTTTATTTATTTAACAAACGCTTATATACTGCACTTTCGCATGGATCAGGTGCGGTTTACAAAGAACAATGGTATGAACAGGTGAAACAGTTATAGATACCTATTCATCTTACATGGAACATCTGTGAACTTTATACAATGAACTGAGACCTTATTACATAGAACTAGAAATTATTACGAAGGGCCTAACAACTGTGTGCATTACAACTTTTGCAAAGAGCTTAGTAACTATGTACATTACAACTATTTACACTGGACTTAGACTATGTACATTACAGGGTGTTTGGCAGTCTGGCCTTCTTATGTTCGCATTATTATTACAATGAGCAGAAAAATTGAATTAGTGTTTCTTTGGTTGCAATTTAAGTACATTAACCTTTATCTTTATTTTAACTGTTATGTTGTTTTCCATTATCTTTTGCCGGTTTGGGTAACTGTGCTTGTCTGTACACCATAGTTTGTCATAAATAGGTGTGTTTTTAGTTTTTTTACGAAATTCCCTGATATCAGTTAGATTTCTGATTTCTTCAGGTAGTGCATTCCAGAGGATTGTGGCTGAGTGTGAAAAGGCCTTGTTGTTAGTGGATTTTTTGGCTTTTGTAGTCTTTCGGAATCATAATTTTGTTTGTATTTCCTCTCTTTATTTATTTACATTCTCTTACATACCGCGCTATTCTGCATCAGTGCGGTTTACATTGAACAAACTGAAATTACATTGAACAGGGCATTATAACTTGGAGATAACTATTTTACAGGGAACATGGGCTATGGAGGGTTAAGTGGCTTGCCCAAGACCACAAGGAGCACCTATGGGACTAGAAACCCCAGTCCTTCCGGCCCAAGGTTCCTGTCCTCTAGTGGGATTTGAACCACCGACCTTCCGGCCTGAAGTACCTTGCCCCAACCACTAGGCTACTCCTCCACTCCACTCCACTTTGGGTGCTTTTTGGTGTTTCCTTCTTAATTAGTGTGCTCAGTACCGATGGTGCTAGGTCGTTTATTACTTTGAATGTGGTTATTAGGATTTTGTAGCTTATTCGGCAGTAGATTGGTAGCCAGTGGAGATTAGCTAATATGGGTGTTATGTGTTCGATTGTGCGGACCTTCATGATAGTTCTGGCGGCTACATATGACCTAGATTGGCCACTGTTGGAAACAGGATACTTGGCTTGATGGACCTTGGTCTGACCCAGTATGGCATATCTTATGTTCTTATGTTCTTATGACAGAGAAGTATAAAGACAAGACCTACAGGGACATAATACTGAAGTCTCAACTGTAGTCTGGCAACCTCCCTGTTGCCATGGAGGAGAAAGGTCATGTGACAAGAAAGCATAACCCTGGTGTGGCAGGAAGTGATCCTGTAGCTAGGACCTGTCCTCCAGGTGACGTAAAACCCTCTCGCACCCAGGAGATTTCTCCAGGGCCATACACCATGGAGGGTTAGGATGGCCATTATAATTGGTGTTTCAATCATTAGGCATGTAGATAGCTGTGTGGCTCGTGGACGTGAGGATCACTTGGTAACATGCCTGCCTGGTGAGAATGTAGCAGACCTCATACGTCAGCTAGACAATATATTAGATAGTGCTGGGAGGAGTCTGCTGTCTTGGTACATGTTGGTACCAATGACATAGGAAAGTGTGGTAGGGAGATTTTGGAGACCAAATTTAGGCTTTTAGGTAGAAAGTTGAAATCCAGAACTTCCAGGGTAGCATTCTCTGAAGTCTCAATGTGTGGATGAGATGATAGTGCATAGAAGAGGGTTTGGGATTTGTTATGAACTGGGGAACATTCTGGGAAAATTCCATGTAAAAAGGGGAAGACTATGGTAGTGGGGGGTTTACTACTGATCGCCTGGCCAAAATGAACGAATGGATGATGAAATGCTCAAAGAAATCAGAGAAGCTAAGAAAAGGTACAGCACAGTATTATTAATGGGTGATTTGAATTACCCCGGTATCGACGGTGCATGACATGCTAGGGAGATAAACTTTCTAAATGAAATAAATGACTGCTTCTTGGAGCAGCTGGTTCATGAACCGACAAGAGGGGAAGCAATTTTGGACATAATCCTTAGTAGTACTCAAGATTTGGTGCAAGAGAAGGGTGTTGGGGCCACTTGGCAATGGTGATCATAGCATGATCACGTTCGATTTCATAAATGGAGGAAGGATGGCAAGGAAATCCACAGTACTGCCTTTTAATTTTCAAAAGGGAGACTGATAAAATGAGAAAACAGTTAAGAAAAAACTAAAAAAGAACAACTGTAAAGGTTAAAGATTTACATCAAGCATGGGCGTTGTTTAAAAATACTATCTTGGAAGTCCAGGCCAGCTATATTCCATGCTTTAAGAAAGGTGGAAGGAAGTCCAAAAAACTGCCAGCATGATTTAAAGGTGAGGTCAGAGAAGCTATAGTAGCAAAAAAAGCATCTTTTAGAAAATGGAAAAAGGAGCCAAATGATGAAAACTGGAAACAACATAAGCACTGGCAAGTTAGATACAAGGCATTAATAAGGCAGGCAAAGAGAGAATTTTAGAAGAAGCTTGCTATGTAATCAAAAACGGATAATAAAGACTTTTTCAAGTACATTTGTAACAAAAAAAACCTGTGAGAGAGTCAGTTGGACCATTAGATGATAGAGGGGTAAAAGGGACACTAAGAGGGGACATAGTAACATAGTAACAGTATATGACGGCAGATAAAAATCAGTATGGTCCATCTAGTCTGCCCAGCAAGGCAGTAAGAGTAGGTGCCATAGCGGAGAGACTGAATGAATTCTTTGATTCGGTCTTCACTGGCAAAAATGTAGGAAAGTTACTCATGACTGAAATGGTATTTAAAGGTGATGCATTGGACGAATTGAAAGAAATATTGATAAACCAGGAAGATATATTACAACTATTTGATAAACTAGACAGTAGCAAATCACTTGAACCATACACTCTAGGGTCTTGAAAGAACTGAAATATGAGATTGCAGACCTCAGATCAGTTCACCTGAATCGCATGTCCCTCCCCTCCCCCTCACAGGCCCACCTCGAGTCCACCCGCTCCTCAGCCTTTTTCTTTCTGGGTCCGAGACTTTGGAATTCGCTCCCCGTCGCCCTCCGCCTGGAATCCTCATACAAGACTTTTAAATCCAGGCTGAAGACTCACCTTTTTTGTACCGCTTTCAGTCTCCCTCCCCCACCTGTCTCCCTTTCCCCCCCTCCACGATAGTACTGACTGTATGTTGTTGTTACCTGGCTTTGTTCCCCTTTTGATGTACTATCTACGGCCTTTTCTTTCTCCTCCTGTCCTGTTCTTTATATAATGGCGTTCTTTTTCTGTTTCTGCAGCTTGTATTTTTATTACTGTACACCGCTCTGATGCCACTGGTAAAGAGCGGTATATTAAATCCGTAAATAAAGATAAAGATAATATGTGAGTTATCATTAAAATCATCTGTAATACCTGAAGATTGGAGGATGGCCAATATAATGCCAGTTTTTAAAAATGGTTCAAGGGGTGATCCATGGAACTACAGGCCGGTGGGCAAAATGGTAGAAACCATTATAAAGAACAAAATTACTGAACAGGTAAATAGTCATGGTTTTATGGGAGAAAGCCAACATGGCTATAGCCAAGGAAGCTTCAACAAGGAACAATTCTTACAGGACACCCTACTCCTCCTCAACACCAACTCAGAGGACATAAATGAACAAATAGAAAACTGGAACATCACCATCACAAACGCCGCCAAACCCACGACCCCCAAAACATGGAAACCACACAGCACCAGACCCAGCTCCACCCCTTGGTACTCCAAGGACATATGAAATGTAAAGAGAGCCCTAAGAAAGCTAGAATGCCACTGGAGACGCACCAAATCAGCCTCCATACAGGACTTATACCAGCTGAAACAAAAAGAATATAACAACCTCATCAACCAACAGAGGAAGGATTACCACACAAACCTGATCCTGAAGTCTACTAACAAACCCAGCGAACTCTTTGAATTAGTAAAGACTCTCACCAACAAACCCTACAACAGAAATGGGCAGCAAATACATCCACAGACCTTCGCAGACCACCTCAAGACCAAATTCACAGCCCCCGCCAAGGACAGAGATATCATCAGCAACAAGCCCCCTCCTCCCAACCAAAGATGGGGTAAATTCATCATCCCATCCAAGGAGCAGGTCTCAAACATCACCACCCTCAACACCAGTACCGCCCCTACTGATCCATGCCCCGTAACCTGGATCAAAGCTGCAAAAAAAAATCGGATCCAGTTCATCTGTAAAATAATTCAAAACTCTCTCACTACAGGAATAATGCCAAGCACACTTAAACTAGCTACAATACGCCCCATCCCCAATAAATCCACACTAGCTAAAACTGACCCTGCTGCCTACAGACCCATCTCAAGCCTCCCCCTCATAGCCAAGATCATCGAAAAAGTGGTCCAATTTCAACTCCAGAACCACGTAGACATCCACGCCCCCCTGGACCCCAATCAACATGGCTTCCGACAAAACCATGGTGTAGAAACTTTGCTAATTCAACTCTTCAACAAGCTGATCAGGACTATTGACAACATCAAAATGGGAGTCCTCATGATCTTCATAGACATCTCCGTAGCATTTGACACAGTAAACCACACAACCTTGCTAGCTAGACTACAGGAAATTGGACTACACGGCACCTCCTTGAACTGGTTCACATCCTATCTAACTGATAGACAAGTCAAATGTGGCTCAGATACCTCCCAGCCACTGAGAGCCGCCCAGGGCGTCCCACAAGGCTCATCCCTCTCCGCACTGCTATTCAATCTATACTTACAACCCATCTGCTCCATCATCAAGAACCACAAGATTCAATATACAATCTATGCCGACGACATCATGATATTCACCCCAATCAACGTGGACAGCCCAGACTACTCCAACCTAGCCAATTGTCTTCAGCAAATGACAACCTGGCTCCTAGATAACAGTCCCACAGGTGCTCCTTGTGGTCTTGGGCAAGCCACTTAACCCTCCATAGCCCATGTTCCCTGTAAAATAGTTATCTCCAAGTTATAATGCCCTTTTCAATGTAATTTCAGTTTGTTCAATGTAGACCGCACTGATGCAGAATAGCGCGGTATATAAGAGAATGTAAATAAATAAATAACAATCTATCCATAAACTATAACAAAACAGAAGCTCTATTCCTCTCAAGAAACCCCACCTTCTCATTCACACCTACCATCAAACTGAACGATATCACAATAACAGTAAATCCTGAAGTGAGATGCCTCGGAGTGACTCTTGACAAGGACCTGAACCTACAAGCCCACATTGCCAGAACTACAAGAAACGCTTACCTCAAAATGCGAACCATCAGATGCCTCAAACCCATTCTCGCACAGGACCACTTCCGTACAGTCTGTCAAGCTCTCATCACTCCCACAGTAGACTACTGCAACCCCATCTACCTCGGGCTCTCAAAACAGGCTCTCCGACCACTGCAGCTGGTACAGAACACTGCCGCCCGCATAATAACAGGCTGCTCAGGACACAACCACATTACACCCATCCTGTACCACCTACACTGGCTCCCAATCAGCTCCCGTATCCAATACAAAGTTCTCCTAAACATATTCAAAATAAGACAAAACCTCTCAGCTAACAGCCTGCAACTGCTCATCAAAGCTGACCTATGCACCAGACCCAAAAGAAAGGGAACCACAGACACCATCACCGCCCCAAAAGAATTAGCCAAATCAAGACAGGACACCTCAAGAAGAGCACTGTCCCTGGCAGCGCCCACTCTGTGGAACTCTCTCCCTGATCATCTGCGATCAGCCACGGACCTCAAAGATTTCACAAAGCTGCTCAAAACAATACTCTTCATAGTACACTACCAGGACATCACCTGAACCAGACTCTGCCTTACCCTGCAACCCATACGAACTGTATATAGACCTGTACATAGCTCATTTGTATATAGCTCAACTTAATCTCTCACACCCCTCCCACACCACTCATGTTGATGTTTCCACTGCATGTTTTCACACTATAACACCCCCTCATGATTGTTTGATGTGCTAACCGCTTTGATTTAATGATAAAGCATTATATTACATCTAACTAACTAAATAAATAAATCTGTTATTTTTTTTGTAGGTAGACAAAGATGAGCTGGTCGACATAGTGTATCTGCATTTTCAGTAAACTTTTGATAAGGTCTCTCATAAAAGACTCTTGACAAAGTTAAAAAGTCATGGGATAGGAGGCAGTGTACTATTGTTGGTCAGGACCTGGTTAAAAGATATAAAGCAGAGGGTAGGGCTGAATGGTCAATTTTCCCAACAGAGAAAGGTAAATGGTGGAGTACCCCAGGGATCTGTGCTGGGTTTGCTGCTTTTTAACATATTTGTAAATGATCTAGAAATGGGAATAATGAGTGAGGCAGTCAAATTTTTCAGATGACAGAAAATTATTCAAAGTTGATAAAACCCAAGAGGATTGTGAAAAATTGCAAGAGGACCTTGATAAATTGGAAGACTGGACGTTCAAATGGCAGATGAAATTTAACGTGGACAAGTGCAAAGTTGTGCACTTAGGAAAGAAAACCCCAAACTATGGTTACACAATGCAAGGTTCCACATTAGGAACCACCACCCATGAAAAAGATTTAGGCGTCATTGTGGATAACACGTTGAAACACTCCACCCAGTGTGAGCAGCGGCCAAGAAGGCAAATAAAATGCTAGGTATCATAAGGAAAGGAATGGAGAATAAAACAAAGGATATTATAATGCCTCTGTATCATTCCATGGTGAAACTGCACCTTGAATATTATGTGCAGTTCTTGTCACTGTATCTTAAGATGGATATAGCGGAATTAGAAAAGAAGGGCCACCAAAATGTTAAAGGGCATGGAAGGATACCCCTATGAGGAGAGGCTTAAAAGTTTAGGGCTTTTCAACTTGGAAAAGGGACAGCCAAGGGGAGATATGATAGAGGTCTATAAATTAATGAATGGAGTGAAACAGGTAAACATAGACTGATTCTTTACGACATCAAAAAGTAGAAAGACTGGGGACATGCAATGAAGCTACAGTGTAACCTGTTTAAGACTAATGAGAGAAAATATTTTTTCACTCAATGTGTAATTAAACTGTGGAATTCGTTACAGAGGATGTAGTAAAGGTTGTTAGTGTAGCTGGGTTTAAAAAAGGTTTGGACAAGTTCCTGGAGGAAAGGTCCATAAACCATTATTAAAGGGGACCCAGGTAATCCACTACTTGCCCCAATACAAGCATTATGGAATATGTGTCTTTTTGGGAAACTTCTAGGTACTTGTGACGTGGATGCCACTGTTGGAAACAGGATACTGGATTTGATGGACCTTGATTTGACCCAGTATGGCATATATTATGTTCTTATATTCACTTTCAATATATTTAGCAAGTGGCGTAAATGAAAATGCCCAAGTATAAGAACACCAATGTACCAAATATCACCTGTCTAGGCAGGCTACATCACCGAACGACAGAAGAACCTGATCGTGTGTGACTTTAGTACCCTTATATTACCATCTGTCAGCCTAAAAAATGTTTTTTTAAAACTAATGGGCCCAGTGATTACTCATGGTCAATGCTAGCCAGTATCTACAGACACCATGACATATTCTCTGCAGAACAGGTGCATCTACACATTGCTATATCTTAGAGGAAAGAATGAATCAATGTCAAATAATAATAAATAGAGCCCTCCAAATAATCTTTCAGAGTCTCTCATGAGCCCACTATCCAAAAAATCGTTCAGCTTCTCTCATGAGCCCACTGTCTTATGAGGGTCAAAGGGATGTGCAAGTACGAGTACTTTTGTATATAGCACCAATGTTGCCAGAAAGCAGTATATTCATTTAAACAAAAGTAAGAAACAGAGCTCCAGATTAGCTTCAGGAAGGGACTGTATAGAACCTTATTCTGACTGCAAGATCAAAGCAGACTGAAACACTCACTTCAAAAGCAACTGCTCAGCGATTATTATTAACCCCCCCCCCCCAAAAAAAAAAAAAAAACCCTATGTCAGCAGGACAGTCATTCATTTAAGGACTCAATTTCCTGCCAAAAACTTAAGATTGGACCAACCTAAGAGGGATGCTACTAACAGCTTTATTAAAAACAAGAGATGACAATGAGCAGGAGGGTAAAACTTGCTTAAAAGAACTAGTTTTAAGCAGGTTGAAAAGTGTACACTTATAGCATAACACAGAGTGGAGGAGTAGCCTAGTGGTTAGAACACTGGCTTGGTAACCAAGCAACCAGCATTCAATTCCCACTAGCACTCCTTGTGGCCTTGGGCAAGTCACTTAACCCTCCATTGCCTCAGAAGAAAGGCCTGGCAATCTACCTCCAGTGACACTGCCAAGAAAATCCAGGAGCTTCTGGGTCACTAGGAGTCAGGACTGAGTCAAAGGCACACATTGCATTTATTGTTTATAGCATAACACAATGGTGTGTTTCCCTTTGTTGCAAACGTATGCATTTCTGGGCAGGGGAATTAGTGGGAAGAGAAACGGTGTGCCTCTTAAGTGTGGCACACTGTTACATAGAAACATGAAATATGATGACCGAAAACGAACAAATGGCCTATCTAGTCTGTCCTTCCATATCAACAACTACAACAGTCCTCTTTTTTCCTTTAGAGATCCTCTGTGTTTGTCCCATGCTTTTTTTAATTCAGTTACTGTCCTCATCTGTACCACCTCCACTGGGAGACTATTCCACAGATCCACCACTCTTTCCGTAAAGAAATATTTCCACAAATCACTCCTGAATCTATCCCCCTTCACCCTCATCCCATGTCCCCTCGTAGCAGAACTTGTTTTCAATTGAAAGGGGCTCTCTCTCCCCCTGTGCATTTGTGCCACGGAGGTATTTAAACATCTCAATCATATCACCTCTATCTCGCCTTTCCTCTAAGGTGTACATATTAAGATCCTGTTGAGGTATATGACTATGTGCATGGAGAGCTGTATGAGGGGTGTGTGTGAGCGGTATGTGTATATAATTGTGTCTATCCAGAGAGTGTAAGGATAGGGGGTAAGTATACATGTGTGTAAGAGAGAGATTAGGATGATGAGGGTTTAGAAGGCAGTTAAAGTAAGATGAGGACGAAGAGTAGATGTATATAAAAAGTGAGGTAAGGGTGCATATGTATGGAAGGGTGGGAATGGGGATGAAGAGTGGAGGTGTATCTGAGGAGTGGGGGTGGAGGTGGTAAGGATTTATATATGGGTGTATACAAAGGAGAGTTGTGCCCATCACAGGGATATCAACAAACAAAAAACAGTGGCAGTTCCAAAACTCTTTATGAATTTGGGTCTTTTAAAATTTTTTGCAGGTGTTTTTAAAGTCAGGAAGCATCATTTCAGTGGCAGTGTCATTCAACTGGCTTTAACGGGAATATCGCTTTAAAAGGCAACCTACAGCTCAAGTGGACATTTTACAGTGTGGAGTGCACGATTTGATCGTGGCTGGGTAAATCTTCTGGCAGTTATGATGGTTTTGTATTTGGCAGCATTTCAGGAATGTTTTAGTATATACAGTGTCTACTGACTTTAGGGTTGCCTGCCCAGGTTTTACGTTTAGCAGCATCAGAGGGGCAGCAGTTGTCAGATCAGTGCCCTTTGGATTTGTTGCTGGCTTGGTGGAAGACCAAGAAAATGTATTGAATAAAGGTATGAGCAGTCTTTATATAAGATTTTATAGACAGCCTTGTTTTTGGAAAAGAATGTCACAGCAGGTGCTAGGAGGCTTGAAGGAATCAGATTAACTAATACAATCAAAACGTTTAATTTTAAGCTTATATAGGAAGTGATTGAAGGTTGTATGAGTATTGAGCATGCTCTGTAGATGTTTACAGCATGAGGTTACAGGTGTGGAGGCAGTGCAGGTGTCTACTGAGGTTTGTTTATATCCTGTTTCATGGGGAAACAGACTGTTTTAGGTGGTGTCATTTTTTTTAATAGGGTTAAAAACCAATATCATCTGAAAGTGTCAAACATATCTTAAATCTGCCATTAGGTGTAGTATGTGATTCGAGTTCTGTAAAAACATCTGTAAAACATTGAATTTGGGATCCTATGGACTATTTAATGCTGGCGTAGGAACACTAATTTTTGTTCTGTGCTAGAACTGTGTGTGTGTGTTCTGTTTTAGTTAGAGGAGTTGGAGTCCATCACTGAAGAGAGAGGTTGATAGTGAGAAAGTGAGGTATTGAAGGAAGTTTATTTCAGAAGATGTTAAGTGATTTTGACAGAAGTGAGAGATGGTGGGAAGAGGCGAAAGAAGCTGATGAAGTTGAAGATTTCATTTGGTTTAGTGTTTTTGGAGGCACTCAGTAAATCTGAGCTAACCCTTCAGGAAAACATTTGAGAGAGTTGTTCAGTCTCTGAAGTTTGGATTTATTTTTTCCTAGAGTTTGAATACTGCTCTATGAGAAATTCTGTCTTTAAGAAGCTCTGCTGACAGACAAATTCATAGAGGAGAAAGAAACAGCTTAAAGCTAGCACCAAGGTAATTAGAGGTGGATGAAATTAATAGTTACTGAGAGCAAAGGGAATTAATTTACCTTTCCCTGAGAAAAGATATTTTTCTGCCACTGGAATTTGTGAACTACTTTGAGTAATGTGCAGTGTAGAAGGGCAGTGCTGCTGGTAACTGTTAGTCTGACTGGCGGTGTTTAAGAACAAGATCTATCTTCGAGGTCAGAATATTTGTTTTAAAAGGAGTAAAGAAGAATATTGTCTTCTTTAAAGAGGAAGTTTGGATTTTTTGTTGAACTCCTTGACTGAAGAAGATTAGCTGTAGCTGTTTCTAAGTAAAAGTATTTAAGTGACAGAGGAAAGAAGAAAAGGAGAGTGTCATTTTGGATCTGAATCCCCTGTGGCCCACCCTCTGCTGGCAGGTACAGCACTTCTTCCACCACTGCTGCAGCTGTCCATACTGCCTATGCTGACTTGAGTTGAATCCCTGCTAGCAGATGTTGCACTTCTTTGGTTACTGTTACTATGTTGGCTCTCCACACTCCTTATACTGACAGGAGTTGGGTTTTGCTGACAAGGCAGACATAAGTGTGGTTTGGGTGTGGCAAGGAGGTGTTTCTTCCCAAATGTGCTAGCCTTGACTTGGGAGGGGTGGCATTGGTAGAGGGGTAGTGGCAGACAGCCAATCTGGTGGAGGCAGGTCTGGGGAGGTACAATGGACTTAGACATCCCCAATTGATTTCAGATCTGCTGCAGGCAGAAATGGGCTTCAGGAAAGTGCTTGTTTTTGCCTGAAAACACCCAGAGAGTGTAGAGAATATAGAGAATTAAGTGACTACTAAGATCAAAAGGACCCTCACAGGGCTATCCTGTTCCTAACCCACTACTCTAATGATAAGCCTATTAGATATTCCCATCTTGAAATTGTATTCTGGGGATGTCTATGTAGACATCTCTATAGATGTCCATATCTGGCACATCCAAGTTTCTGAAATTGCACTTGAACTTGCATGTGCCTGCTTTTTTTCAGATGTTCTGGCTTGGACATCCCAGATTGCACTTGGGCGTCCTTTGTAGAATGTTCCTTCATGTTAATAATCTTGACAGGTTAGTGGCTTGGGATTGAGTTAGGATAGGGGTGTGGGGTAAATGAAAAGGAGGATTCCATTCTATCATCGGTGGTACAGTAGCTGATGATTTGAATTATATAGATAAGGATAGTATAATAGCTGTGAGGATGGATAATAGGAAAACTACTATTTGGGGAAGAAGGAGAATTGGTATCAGAGATGGTAAATGGAATTTTAATAAAGATAGGAGTATTTGTTTACAGCGGGTGGATGTTGTTGACTCTATTAGGGACACTGAGAAAATGGGGAGATATGGTCACAATAATATATATAAGAATATAAGAAATACCATACTTGAGCAGACCAAAGTTCCATCAAGTCTAGTATTCTTTTTCAAACATTGGCCAATCTAGGCCACAAGTACTTGCCAGGTTTCCAAAGTTTAGACAGATTCCATGCTGCTTATCCCAGGAGGAAGCAGAGGATTTCATCAGTCCCATTTAATAATGGTTTATGAACTTTTCTTCCAGGAACTTGCCCTCACATGGCAAGTTCCCCCAATCATCATCGGGGTGGAGCAGGAGGAGAGCTTCCGGTTGGCGGCTGATTAAAGCCAGCGCCATCGGGTATGAAGAGTAAGACCACCCACCTCACACGGCAAGCTCCCCCGAACGCGATCGGGGTGGAGCAGGAAGAGAGCTTCTGGCTGGCAGCCGATTAAAGCCAGCGCCATCGGGCGCACCAGCGCCTGGCGGGCCTGTGCCTGAGGGCCTCGACAGAAGGCCCTTTGGCGTGGCCCTTAGGTGCGGACCAAGTAGTGGACAAAAATCCGCATCCTGGGCCCTCTTCCATGCACATCGTATCTCTCTGCCCCCGCGTGAATACTGCTCCTTTGCCTGGACAATCCATTGCCTGTAAGTTAATTCTGCTACCTTGCCTGGACAATCCATTGCTTGTAGATTAATTCTGCTACCTTGCCTGGACAATCCACTGCTTGTAGATTAATAGCATAGAACTTACTACCCATTGTTTGCATTGTGAAAAAACTCACACAGCATAGCCTATTAACTCTATTAACTCCACTACTACCTCATAGCTAGACTACCAACCAACCACAAGAAACACAACACACAGAGTAAAGACACCACTACCAATGCAGAACTACACATATAGAACCCACAGAATTACACCTATAGGACCCAACTCAAGTTGATCCCAGGTCAGCAAACCACAAACCTAATCCCAGGTCAGTAAAATACAAATCACAAAATGCACTCCACTACCCACTACCTCATGGTCTATCTCACACTCCTACATATGTTCGCACCCTGCACACATAGCATCAGACTCAACGAGCAAATCCCCTTGATCAACCTACATAATACCCAACCCAGATGGACACCAGCATCACACCTATCCAAAGAATGCCAGCAACCAAAGCATACAGCCCACAAACCATACAATGCCACACATAATACACCCACACACCACACAAATAATGAACACACAAACCCAGTCATAACAACAAACATCAGGTGTGCTCTTCTAAACGCCAGATCTAGCAGGAACAAACCAAATACTATTCTTGACCTAATCCACGACAAGACTCTTGATATAATATGCATCACCGAGACCTGGCTAGACGACTCGGACCAGGTCATATTAAACCAAGTAACCCCAACAGGATACTCGCCATTTAACTGCATCAGAGTACAAAGGAGAGGAGGAGGAGTATTAATACTTACCAGAAAAGACTACAGATTCAAAACAATCGCCACCACTAACACAATTGAATCTAACACACTCACTTTAGCCAACAAGTACCTAAGCATCTCCTTCACATATAGACCACCTGGAACCACAACTGAACACCTATCCACAGTAATTGAAATGATATGTGCACATAACAGAAGGCACAAACCTCTCATTGCACTAGGAGACTACAACCTAACATCTACACCTACTAGAGAAACCACAACGTTCTTAAAAGCCATGGAGTAATTAAAATACTGCCAGACAATTAATGCCCCAATGCACCAGCATGGTACAACTCCGGACATGGTCTTCATGCCAATGCAATTAGTGGAACAGAACAAGACCACAAAACCAACAATAACGCCAGTCCCCTGGTCAGACCACCATGTGATTGAATTCACCATGACCCTGGACAACCACGCCCAACGCAAAGAAGATGAAAGAATGACTAAACGGTTCAAATCATTTAACAGAGACTCATTCATAAACAAAATTACTCCACAACTTCAACAGGAACACGACACCCTTGACCTAAACATAGAAGAATGGAACACAATAATATCCAATGCAGCATCTGCCCCAGCCATCAAAGAACCACAAACACGCAAGAGATCCAACGCCCCATGGTATTCATATGAAATCAGAGTTGCAAAATGCACACTCAGAAGACTGGAAAGAAAATGGAGACAGAACAAATCACACAACCTTCTAACCCAATACAGAGACAAACAATGGAAATATAACAATCTAATAAATGAGTGTAGACAGCAACACCATGCCAACCTAATCATGAAAGCTACCAACAGACCAAGAGAACACTTTAGAATTGTCCAAAAGCTCACCAAGGATGACACGCAACAAAGCACCCACCATCTTGACCCACAAAAATATGCAGACTACAAGAAGTCAAAAACACCAACCAAAAATGCTCTACTATACCACAAACAAATGATCACACAATAAAAAAACAATATCAAACATTGGAGAGCTTCAACATACCAACAAAGCAGCAAGTAGAATACATTATATCTGGACTAAACACAACCACTTCACCGTCAGACCCATGCCCAGTGACGTGGCTCAAAGCTACAAAAAGCCAACTCTCTCATCACATTCAAAAAATCGTCAAAGATTCACTCCAACAAGGATGCATGCCGCAACCCCTAAAGCATGCAAATTATTTATTTATTTATGTATTTATTTATTTAGTATTTCTTTTATACCGTGCTATTGACATCAGTGCAGTTTACATCAAAACATAACATATGCATTTCAGGGTCACTGAGATGCATTTACATTTGAACAGGGATTGGAACTTGGATAACAGGGTAAATTAACAAGAGTTATACAATAAGTATCTACATTATATACATCATGAGAGTAATTAAGCAATGATACGACCAATACTTAAAAGTAGCAATCTGAGCCCCTCCGAACCAAAATCATACCGTCCCATCTCCAGCCTGCCATTCCTTGCTAAAATCGTAGAAAAGGCAGTGCAAAGGCAACTGCAGGACCATATTGATATAAATGCCCCACTGGACATACATCAGCATGGATTTAAGCCCCAACACGGTGTGGAAACACTACTAACCTCCCTCTTTGACAATCTCCTAAGAGGCATGGACAACATAAAAAACGGCTTCCTGCTAGTGTTCATGGACATCTCGGTGGCCTTCGACACTGTGTCCCACACCAAGCTATTGCAACGCTTAAAACAGATAGGGCTATGCAAGAACACCCTGAAGTGGTTTACATCATACTTGGAAGGGCGAACGCAACAAGTCAAAAGTGACCAAAAGAAATCACTACAATTCCCCGTCACGCAGGGAATACCTCAAGGCTCAGCCCTGTCATCAATGCTCTTTAACATCTACATACAGCCCATATGCAACATCATTAAGCACCACAAACTTCACTATCACATTTATGATGACGCCATTATGGTGTACGCTCCAATCAACCTACTAGCACTAAACACCACAACAATAACCAAATGCCTCGAAGACATGAATGACTGGCTCATAGCCAACAACTTAATGGTCAACTACGATAAAACTGAGGCAATGTTCGTCACCAGGAACCCCACCTTCATACCTCCACAAACTATCAGCATCCTAGACAAACACATAGTAGTCAAAGAAGAAGTTAAGTATCTGGGCATCACACTAGACAGAGCTCTAAACCTGAAATCCCACATCACCAAAACCGCAAACAAGGCCTATCAACAATTGAAAACAATCAGACAAATCAAACCACTGCTCCATCAGGACCACTTACGCACAGTGTGCCAAGCACTCATTATACCACTGCTTGATTACAGAAACTCACTATATCAAGGCCTACCTCAGCAGACACTCCACCCTCTACAGATGGTACAAAACACCACAGCACGCATAATTACAGACACACCAAGGACCAAGCACATCACCCCCGTCCTACAGAAACTGCACTGGCTCCCAATGGTGACACAAGCTAAATACAAAACAATCATTCACCATCTCTCAGCAGACGTACTCCAAAACGTCATAACAAGGGATACCAGCAATAGACCAAGAAGAACCAATAATGACAACATGATCGGCACACCTGCAGGCTATCACAAAATCAAACAAACAACCTCAAAAAGAGCACCATCACTACTGGCATCCACACTATGGAGCTCCCTCCCAATGAGCCTGAGAGCATTGGATGACCTCACAGACTTCGGCAAAGACCTCAATACATTTTTATTTATAGAAACATATGAGCATCCAGGCAACATCCCATACCCAAACTGAAATACTACTTGAGCCGCCAACTAAGCACGAACCCATCCTATCCACACACACACACGTTTATCATACTACGTTATTAAATACCCTCATGTTAAATGTTACCTTTAATTGTACTGTCTAAATGCTATTATGTAACTGTACTGTCTAAATGTTTACACGTAACCTAATGTTAAATGTAACCCACCAAATGTGATGTGACTGTAAAGGGTCTGCCTCTTGTTGGTCACTCCAGGCCAGGGAAGTCCCGAACCCTCATCTGCGGTGTGCTGCTCCGGCTGGCTAGAATCCAGGGGAATAAAACTCACAGACCACACAGAAGGAAAAGTATGCAAGTTTATTCCAAAGGGTGGAGGGATTGTCCGTATTTTATACATTATCAGAAACATATTCATACGTCATCCACCCATCTTCTGGGGCCCACTATAGCTTATCAGCACATTCCTTTTCCATACCCACACCAGAATGTACAAAGGGCACATATATAGGATTCTGATTTTCCTTGTGCAGGCCTCCTGTATATGCACTTAAACTAAGCATTATTTCCTAACAATCCCCCCTTTGGGCCTGCATAGGCCCACTATAAGAACAGCCTAACAATTTACTACAAAATAACTAAACAGACATTATTAATGGAACATCTGTATGCGGCAGCTCAGGTACATCAGCCACCATAAAAGCAGGAGTATAGGAATACATAAAAGTGGTAGAGCTTTGTAGGGCCTTTCAACAACAGCCAAGAACAAATGAAAATATACAACAAAAAAGAACAAGAATTATAAAACCGCTCAATAGGGCAATAAGCAGTCCTTTGAGACCACCCCAAAGAAAGATACATCAGAGAGTAATCATGAGAAACTTCTCTGTAGTTTAGGCAAAGGTAACTCCACAATACCCTTTATTCTCTCCAGATTTATTTTTTAGTTTCACTTTCCTTCACTTATAATGTGGCAATCACCTCAAGATGAAAGGAATTCAGCCCCTGGCTAGTAAATATGGCCATGCTACAAAATGCATTGACAAACAGCCAGAGAAGGGCTGTGCTATAATCCAAAATCATTTGTGCCTTCTGTAGCCCACGGGAGGGGCTGCCCCCTTTCCCTCTCTCTTCTTTGTTCTCTTTGTTAAGTTTCTGGTTTCGTTTCTGATGTTGTAGGGGAAGGGATAGCCCCAACCTAATTTTTTTTCCCAGGACACCCTGAAACCTTTCTTACCCAAGAAATGCATCAGATTGTGAATGGCTTTTATCACAACTGGTTTCTCCTGCCCTGAACTTGGAAGATCATCTACATAGTGCCTAGGGAGCAGGCTCAAACATATACCTCAAATCTACAATACTGAACCATTTGTGTTCATGCAAAACTTAGCTCAATATTTTTTTAACCAAAAGCATAAATATACAAATCAAGGGGTTTCTTTTGAAATAAGGTTTTCAAAGGAAAGTATCCGTTGCTAGGTTTGGACAATCTTATTCAGATTCCTTAAATCCTGCACCAACCAGCAAATAAAAGAAAAACAATATTTACTGTAAACAAAACATATTTTTTTTCCAGCTTGTTGGGAAGGACACTAAGGAGTTACTTATTTGGGAAACTTCTGTTTCAGTTCTTATTTAAACAAGAGACAAATCAAAGCTTACAAGTGCTTTCTTAAGAAACTTCGCCCTGCATAATGAACTAGACCCTCAGGGTATTTGGAGCCCACCCCACTCCCCAGATTTCTCCACTATTTACATTATACATCTCACTCACACACAATCAGTCTCAGTTCCTAATAGAATGTACAACCCACCAAAGTAGATACCAAAGTCCCACTTTTCCTTACCTCGGTCTGTGCACAGAATTTAGTTGGTTGCTGCAGTGGCTGCTTTTAATTCACTGTCTATCACACTCCGATTCACAATACCTCTAGTCACCCAGGACCATTACCAGCCAGTAAAGAGACCTCTCCGCAGAGAAGGAGGTGAGACTGTTGAAATCAACAGGACGCGTCTTCGCACCTCCACTCAGCAGGAGTCACTCCACTGTGGGAAAATCCCAGCGAGCCCCAGCTGTTATTTACACCTTTACCTGTGGCCAATTCACCTTTAGCCAACCTGGCCAATGAGACTCGGAGAGGGATATTGTGAAGCAGATTAAGGGGCTTGTTTACAAAGCCGCGGTAGTGGTTCGCGATCGCAATTGCAGCCGCGGCCCCATTGAAATCAATGGGGCCGCGGCTCCGATTACGATCGCAAACCGCTACCACGGCTTTGTAAACAAGCCCCTAAGAGCTCTTTTAGTATTTCATTATTCAGTACATTGCTATAGCAATGGGTGTCTAAATACAGACACACCCTTTTACATATTTCAGTGACAGTTATACCGTTGTTAAGTACAAAAGTATTTTTTTTCTATTTAGCTTGTCGTCTTACAATATGGCAATAAATAGACACTCTGCAAATAAATAATAATTTACATTGTAACTTTAGGTTTCTGTTGTCTGCCTGTCCGTAGCCTTTGAACAACAAAGAACAGGAAGGGAGGGGGAGGGAAGAGCGGAGCATTGGAAGAATAAACAAACACCACTTGTCACTTGCATTCCAAGGACTCTGAGTCATCAGTTGTACCTTCGCTAGAGAGGGGGGGGGGTGTCGTATAGGCACAGAGATAAACTAAACACAGTAAACATGCTAACAGACTTTTTCAGCAGAATTAGCAAATGTCCTGTAACCCACACTGACAATTTATGTAGGATGGCTTTTTTTTTTTTTTTTAGCTGCAGTTTTAAACTTTATCACAACATGTAGCTGCACATGCTCGCCCGCGGATTCTGAAGTGGTCCCCTTACATTGGGACCCCCCCATCCTCTAATGAATTCACAAAAAACACACGTCTGGCCACTTGCTTTCTGCACAGTATCTATCACGAGCGCTATATCGCTTCAAAATACGGCAGGGGTGTCTAGCCAGACTCAAAACAGACACACAAAGCACACAGCCCTCACAGCAGCCGCAGATGAGAAAGAAAATAAATTTAGCTTTCCCACCGATTCCCACCCAGGGAACAGGAAAGTCTTAATTACCATTTAACCATGCTACCAAAGCAATAGGGACACTCCCAACCAAAGGGAGAATACCAGTTCTAATTTAAACCATGCTATCAAAGCACAGGGATCCCTGGCCAACGGGAGTATCGACACTTCTGACACCAAATGTAAAGGGTCTGCCTCTTGTTGGTCACTCCAGGCCAGGGAAGTCCCGAACCCTCATCTGCGGTGTGCTGCTACGGCTGGCTGGAATCCAGGGGAATAAAACTCACAGACCACACAGAAGGAAAAGTATGCAAGTTTATTCCAAAGGGTGGAGGGATTGTCCGTATTTTATACATTATCAGAAACATATTCATACGTCATCCACCCATCTTCTGGGGCCCACTATAGCTTATCAGTAACTATGCAAATACAAGTCATCTCTGAGTAGAACAATCAGTTTAGCTTAGCACAGCACATTCCTTTTCCATACCCACACCAGAATGTACAAAGGGCACATATATAGGATTCTGATTTTCCTTGTGCAGGCCTCCTGTATATGCACTTAAACTAAGCATTATTTCCTAACAGTGACGTGACCACCTTGATTGAAGGATAAAGTGGCATACAAATCTGTCTAAATAAATAAACTCAGCTACATGAACAGCTTTTACTAAATCTTCCAGCAACAAATTCCAGAGTTTCATTACGCGTTGAAGGAACAAATATGTTCTCTTATTAGTCTTAAACATGCTACACTCTAGCTCCATTACATGCCCCCGAGTCTTTCAACTTTTTTTTTATTTATTTAATTTATTTAATTTAACTATTTTCTTTTATACCGCCCCTTCCAGAGATCAAGGGCGGTTTACATATAACAGTTTAACAGTCTTGTACACATTTGTATACATTTTACATTGAACAATAGAAGGCAACTATTTACATTGAACAATAAATTTAACTTTGTAAGTATTAAAGCAAAACAAACATCAAATTTTTTACAAATGTATATTTACAGTGGTTGTGTGTGGTGTATAGGGCAGATACTGGTGTAGGTGCTGGAATTTAATTCCTTTTCTGTCGTAATTGGGGCGTGTATGGGGAGGGGGACAGACATGTAGTTAGATTGTTGGGATTAAGGGAGTTTGTGCATGTGTAACCACTTTTTGAAGGAGTACACAACCGAACTATGTTTACCTATTACACTGCACTCATTATTTTATAGACCTCTAGCACATGTGTGGAACTCATCCTCATTGCTTCAAGAGAATCTGCACAGCTAAGCCTTACTGTCTTGCAATCATTGTTTTAAATCAGAGGCTTGCAGCTAGGCCAGGTGGCAGGCCCCAATTCCCACAGCGGCCACCTGAGCAACCAATTCAAACCCATCATGGGCCATCCTGGTCATACTCCTGTACTTGGATCATTTGTTGGCCTTGGACACAAGGCCACGGAAATGCTCTAGGTGCTCTTCTGACAGGACAGTAGAGAAATATGCCAGATCACCTGCAATGTCTTGAAGATATATGCCCATATAGAGCTGGTAGGCCTGGATGTGAGCCATCAGCATCAATCTCTGATAACGTTTCTTCCTGAAGCCCTCAAGTGTCTGAGCATCCTGGCTGGGAGGAACCAAGGTGTGAGTCTTGGATCTTTTAATTCTCTGCATGGCCGACTCCACAACAATGGAGTTGTGTGGGTACTGCGGCTTCTCGAAGCCGGGGCTCTTGTGGCATCAATACATGCAATCGAGCTGTTGGCTCAACTGGGGCACTGTGAGAGGAGTCTCCAGATGTGGAAGAGCAACCGCTCAAGGATGCGATGGACAGCAACGTGATAGCCTCCTTGGGAGGGGAAGGGTATTGGAGGATTTCCAACTCCTCTGCCCTATACTCCTCCTAAGACTTGATGGTAAAGGGCAAAGCCTTGCCCATGACCTGCACAAACTTGTGGAAGGACATGTCCTCCAGTGGGGACTTCTGGCATTAATATGGAGGTAAGACTCCTCTGGTCTTCCAGGCATCAGAATCGGAATCGGTGAGGAAGTTGAAGTACTTCTGGAGCGATATCCACAATAGTGAGTATATACTTCTGGGAATTTTTCTGAAAGGAATTCTTTGGATTAAAGCTAATTAATCTGTGAACCCAGTGTATTTGTTAAATCAGTCAGGGCCTAGTAGCAGTTTAGGTTTAAATTTAAAACACAGAAGAGAGCTTTCTGGTTAAATTTAGAACCCAGAAGAGAGCTTCTAGTTTAAATTTCATAGTAAGTCAGAGCCTAGCAGCAGCAAAGAGCTTTAATTTAAATCAAATCAGAATATAACAGCATAAAAAGCAAAACAGGGTCAGTATTCTTTGAGCAATAAATAAAGTCTTCTAGAGACCTTTACAAAGAGGCCTTCTACCTAGGGGGCAAGAGACCTGTGAAACTTTTTAAATAGGTGTTAAAGCCAGGTGGCAGGTAAAAAGGCTATTTTGAAAGACTCCTTCTATCCAAGCAAGGATCAATCACCCAGGAAGTTGGTCACAGTTTACCTTAGAAGCACAAGATACGATACTGTGTAGCAGCCCTCTTTTAATAAGTCCAATGGTGAGGGCACTGCCATGGACAGAGCCGTCACCGGTGCTGAAAAACCCGAGGTCATCAGGTCTCAGGAAGCCTGCTGGGCAAAGAACGCAGGCGGGCTGTGCTAGAGAAGCTGCATACACGCCTCGAGGAATGCATTCTTTAAAGAGGAAGGAGCCGGTATAGCAACCTTGGTCACTGGTTCTGGTTCCCTTGGCATGGATTCCACCATTGTCAGAGCATTGGGAATCACCCATGGGCCCTGCTGGGCATAGGGAGGCAGGTCACTACCCTCAGATCCCATTGAGGGCTTTGATTCCATTGTCCATGGGTTTTCACCTGGCTCTCAACATCACCCTTCGACCTTAATGAGGCCAAAGTCAAATCCTTTTGGGGGCTACCCTCATTGAAGGATAGCCCTCATTGTAGGGTATTGCAGCCACTTGGCTCCAAGCGAGCCTGGCCATCATGCAAAGCCAAAGCCACGGCTGAGACCTTCGAGGGCATCAATGCCAACATTGATACCAGTACGATGCTGACTCAGAGGAACCAAACAGCGATTCCCACTGTTTTTATCAATTGTGGAGCGCCTTGCACATCATCTGCAGAAAACACAGGTGGAGGGCTTATGTTCATGTCCAAGGCACTGAAGGCACTGGTTGTAGTGGTCCATTATGGAATGGTCCGGCCATACTGGGCGCATCTCTTGAAATCACTAGCCAGCTTAGACATATTGGGGAATATGGCTTCTGCCAAGTCAAAGGACACCAACATCCTAGCATACTAGGGAGGCATGAGAGAAAAAACCCACATGCCAAGAAAAAGACAAAGAAAAAAGAACCCAAGAAAAAAACTTGGCGCAGAGGCACTGATGCTCCTGGGGATGGGCTAGAGACAAGATGATCACGCAACAAAAAAATAACTAGTAAAAAAAAAAAATGTACCAGTAGGGTATCAACAATTTTCTGAGGATAGACAAGCACCTGAGAGGCTCCATGATAAAAAGAAGACTGAGGTAAGATGGCTCCTTTGAGCGGGAAGATGGGCACTCTGGCAAGGAGGCCTATCCAGAGTCCAGGGGAGGACAAAGAGACAGGGAATTCACCCTAGTAAAGGGCCCCCCTTTACCAAGACAGGGTAGGAAAGCCATAAACATCTCCAGGGATCAGAAAACTTCCACGTGGAAAACATTTCAGGCTCCCCCTAGTGGAATGAAGGGGAGAGGATACAAAGCTCAGAACCCTTTAGGCAGTGAATGCTTCCAGCACTCAGGTGCCCGGAGTCAGGCTGATTGCCGTCACCTGAGTAGGGTTGGGTTGGAGCTAGAGCCCTGGAAGTATAAACCCAAAGCAGAGTATGATTTAGTAAGGAGGGAAAGGAGGAGAGGAGAAGCAGGCAGCCAGGCTGAGCAGAGCAGAGGAACGGACCTTCCAGCTGGAGAGAGTGCTATTTGGCATGTAGCACGGCTGCAGGAGAGTTTGGAGCCAGGAACAAGAGAGACTCCAGGATTCCCCGGAAGGCTGTTAGCTGAGCACTGTGAGCAAGGTGGGGAGTCAGAGCCTATGCAGCTGGGAGAGCCCGAGGTGAAGCTGATTGAGGAAGACACACCCATGGACTGTTCCTTGTGCCAAGCTGTAAACCTGGGGAACGTAGAGAAAGCAAGCCAGTCCTGAGAGAAGGCTTCCAGGAAAAAGGTACCCTTATTCCAAGCAGGGTGGCTGAGATCCCCATGTGTTTATAGAGGGGAAGTTTACCACAGACTGAAAATGTGATTGTTTTTGTTTTGTGCTTTAACCCCAGCAAAGCTGAGAAGGGAATACAAAAGGCTTGCTGGTAAAGACTGTATCCTGCAATAGAGAGAACCTTTAAAACTGCATTTTGTGGTTGGATATGTTTTGGACAATTTTTGCTTCAAAGAATCCTGAACCAACAATCCTATGTGTGGTATGAACGAACCATTGTGTATATAAAAATAATAAATTTCTGTCATTTGTCTTACCTACTTGAGCCTGACTACAGCTTTCTGCATGGTGCACTCATACAGCTGAATAAGGACTACATTTCCCAGAGGGCACTGCAGGTAAATAGTTTTAAAAAAAGCTGAAATAGCATACAGCAGAAAGTTCCTTCAAAAATCCACGCCCCTCTAAGCTAGAGGCGAGTGGTGGTGGCGTAACAGCACACATGTGTGGTTGACCTCCCAAAAGCTTCCTTTGGAAGCTGGGGAGCATTCCTGCATAGGCTCTATCGGTGACGTCACCCATATGTGAGGACTGACTTCCTGCTTGGTCTCGGAGAATAACTTTTTACTTTTTGAATGATTTCTGTTATAGATTTTCTGTTGCTGATTTATTACCTGTTTTGACCTACTACTATTACTGCTACTACTACTACTACTACTACTACTGTTACTATTAATCATTTATATGCAGCACTGTACAAACATATAAAGAAGAAAGTCCCTGCTCGTAGAGCTTACTATATCATCAAGACAGAGAGAACAATACAAGAGAAACAAGGGGGTTCAAATAGGGAAGGAGACAAGAAGAACAAATGTGGCCTCAAAGAGGTAAGCCTTTAGTATGGATTTGAAGAGGGGGAGAGAAGAGACTTGACATAAAGATAGAGAAAGTTTGTTCCACACATAAGGAGCAGCAAGGTGAAAAAGATCACATTCTGGAGTTTGCAGCAGAAGAAAAGGGCTTAAAGAGAAGAAAGCCAGAGGAGGAGCGGAGTTCATGAGGAAGAGTGTAGGGAGAGAGAAGAGAGAAAAGGAAATGAGGGGCAGTAGAGTGAATGCATTTATATGTTAAAAGGAGAAGTTTGAACAATACAACAATAATAATAATAATACAATAATACTACTTAGCTACTGTGATGTATGAGGGTAGCTGCTTAAAAAATGACTTTGCTTTTCCTCTTTGTTCTTTATGCAAAGGAGAAAGATTTTTTTCTTGCAAATTTCTACTTGTCCACAGCTCTCTTGTTCAATAGTCTGGTGGCAAACAATCTAAATTTGGGTTATAATTCCTTGCCTAGCCTTTATTAATCAGAAATTTGACTGTACCCTTAATTCATATAAGGTCTACTGGCCTGGGACACTGAATTCTAGGGGTTGATATTCAGCTGCATTTATATGGTTTGTCGCTGAATATCTACAGCTGCCGCCCTGTATGCACCAAAGTTAACCAGTTAGCATCGGAGCATGTTGGGGGTGTTCTGGAGTGGAGAGGAGGCAGCACTGCTCACTAATAGGGCAGTGGTGATATTGAGCCGCTGCCCAGTTAGTGATTCGCAGTGAAGGTCAAGTGAAGCAAACCCTGACCTAACTTTCGCTGCGTATTTCTAACCGGGCAGCGGCTTAATATTGCTGCTGCCCAGTTAGTGAGTGGCAAATGCGGCGTACCAGGCTATTCAATGCCGGTGCTGAATATCAGGCACTAGATATTTACCTGCTTAGAATTGAAGTAAATATTTGCCTTTAAATTTGCACAGACTTTCTTTCCTACTTGAATTTGCAGTAAAAATATAATTTTAAATTTCCAGGCCCTTTCCATTGTGAACTATTTAATTCATACAAGTATAAATAAAGTTTTCTTTGTTCTATTGCAAGCCTTCCTCTCCCTAGGGATGTTGTTAATTCACTCAGCAACAGCTGACAGAGCAGGCAAGAAGCAGTTTCATCCAATATTTTCCAGTACACATGTGGAACTTATCCTCACTTTTTCAGGAGAATCTGCACAGCTAAGCTTTTCTAATTTTTTAGTTTTTGAACAGTTTTTGATACAGATTTTCCATTGCCTATTTATTACCTGTTTTGAGCTCGTATAGTAATATTACTTAGCCACTGTGGTGTGTTAAGGTAGCTGCTTACAAAAAAAAAACTACTTTGATTTTCCTCTTTGTTATTTCTGCAAACGAGAAGGGTTTTTTTCCTTCAAATTTCTAACTAGCCACAGCCTTCTTATTCTACAGTCTAATAGCAAACTTTAAGTTTGGTTATAATTCTTTGCCTAGCCTTTACTAATCAGAAATGTGAGTGTACCCTCAATTAATATAAGCTTTACTTGCCTGGGACACTTAAATTCCCACCCATCATATCCCTCTATTACCCACCCCAGAGTTGCATTTACCTATATTGTTACTTATTTAAGTGGAACATGCACCTTTTCTCCTTTTGCTAAAACTGCTTTATAACTCTCTCAATCAGTGTTACTCCCAGCAAAAACATTATAACATTGGAAATAGGCATCATATTCACTCACATATCCGTGACAAGAGGGAAGAGGATTCTGGAATAAAATACAAGCAAATTAACCAACAATTGCTGAAAGGAATGAGCACAAATGCTCAAAGTCTGGTCAACAAAGTTCCTGAACTGGAAGCCCTAATGGTGGAAATGGACTTGGACATTGTGGCCTTTACAGAAACATAGTTTAATGAGTTGCATAAGTGGAGTCCAATTCCGATCGGAGTACATCCGGACCCTCTCTTCCTTTCCTGTGATCTCTCAAGAGGAAACTGCACACCTTCTTTCTTCCTCCAAACTCACCACCTGCTTCTCTGATCCTATCCCCACCCATCTCCTAAGCCCCATCTCCTCCACTGTTGTCCCTTCTATCTCTCATATTCTCAACCTATCACTCTCCACTGCAACTGTCCCTGCAGACATCAAGCATTCTGTGGTCACACCTCTCCTCAAGAAACCCTCACTTGATCCCAACTGTCCTAATTATTGACCTATCTCTCTCTTTCCCTTCATTTCTAAACTACTTGAACATGTGGTTCACTGCCACTGCCTCAACTTCCTCTCCTCTCATGCCCTCCTGTATCCCTTACAGTCTGGCTTTCGTCCTTTACACTCTACTGAAACGGCTCTTGCCAAAGTCTCCAGTGACTTGTTCCTTGCAAAATCCAAGGGCCTTTACTCTGTCCTCATCCTTCTTGACCTCTCTGCTGCTTTTGACACTGTTAACCATAACCTTCTCCTCGATACTCTGTCCTCGCTTAGTTTTAAGGGCTCTGTACTATCCTGGTTCTCCTCCTATCTCTCCCATCACTCTTTCAGTGTGTCTTCCAGTGGCTCCTCCTCCTCTGCTACCCTGCTCCCAGTTGGTGTACTCCAAGGATCTGTCTTGGGTCCGCTCCTTTTCTCTCTCTATACCCAGTCCCTTAGTATGCTTTTCTCTTCCCATGGCTTTCAGTACCATCTGTATGCTGATGACTCCCAGATCTACCTCTCTATGCCTGAACTCTCTCCAGCAATCCAGACCCAGATCTCTGCCTGCCGTTCTGACATTGCTGCCTGGATTATTTATTTATTTATTTATTTATATTCTCTTATATACCGCGCTATTCTGCATCAGTGCGGTTTACATTGAACAAACTGAAATTACATTGAACAGGGCATTATAACTTGGAGATAACTATTTTACAGGGAACATGGGCTATGGAGGGTTAAGTGGCTTGCCCAAGACCACAAGGAGCACCTGTGGGACTAGAAACCCCAGTCCTTCCGGCCCAAGGTTGCTGTCCTCTAGTGGGATTTGAACCCCTGACCTTCTGGCCTGAAGTACCTTGCCCCAACCACTAGGCCACTCCTCCACTCCCATGTCTCACCGCTGCTTGACAATGAACATGGCCAAGACTGAACTTCTTATCTTTCCCCCTAAAACCTCCCCTCCTCTTCCTTCTTTCTCAGTCTCTGTGGATAGCTCTGTACTCCTTCCTGTTTCCTTGGCCCGCAATCTGGCGGTTGTCTTTGATGCCTCTCTCTCTCTTTCTCCATACACATCCATCTCGTAGCTAAGACCTGCCGTTTCTTTCTCTATAACATTAGCAAAATCTGCCCTTTCCTTTCTGAACACAGTACTAAAATGCTTATCAACTCCTTAATCACCTCCCGTCTTGACTACTGTAACCTACTCCTTGCTGGTCTCCTTTTGCATCATCTCTCTCCCCTTCAATCTGTTCAACACTCTGCTGCGCGGCTAATCTTCCATCAGCCTCGTCATGCCCATATTACTCCTCTTCTCAAGTCACTTCATTGGCTCCCTATCCATTACCACATCCAGTTCAAACTTCTCTTGCTGACCTATAAATGCATTCACTCTGCGGCTCCTCAGTACCTTTCTTCTCTTATCTCTCCTTAAACCCCACCTCGGGAACTCCGGTCTTCTAGCAAATTGCTTCTATCTATGTCCTTTTCTTCTACTGCTATCTCCAGACTTTGCTCCTTTCACCTTGCTGCACCTTACACTTGGAACAAATTACCTGTATCTGTACGCCAGGCACCTTCTCTAACCCTCTTCAAATCCAGGTTGAAAGCTCACCTCTTTGCTGCTGCTTTTGGATCTTGACTCACCTGATCTCCTTTTCTTTCCCCTTGTTTCACCCCTGCTTACACCTTCTGTGTTTTGTCTTGTGTGTCTGTGTCTTGACTAGATTGTAAGCTCTGATGAGCAGGGACTGTCTCTCACATGTCTGTGCAGCGCTGCGTATGACTGGTAGCACTATACAAATGCTCAGTAGTAGCAGGGCCGGATTTACCTTGAGTGAGGCCCTACGCCAACAAAAATTGTGGGCCCCCAGCAGGGGCGGCCCAAGGGGGGTGCGGACCTCATTTGCATAAGGGGCCTCATTTGCATAAATATTTGCATAATGTTACCATATACTAACTTTTAGTAAACGTGCCTCTTAATGAGTGTATGGATAAAGAAAGACTAAAAGATTTCTACATTACTATAATCCAGTGCCAACTGCCAGACACATTAGGAACTACTACAAACACTGCCCATAGTAAACCCGCCGTATCCTAACAGCACTACCAGGACTCACAAAGCACCATACTCTACCAATCAAAAGGCAACACTGCAAATATTAAACCAATACATTTCAGAGAACAACAATACATGACCTACTGGGGAAAGAGAACAAGTGGCAATGTCAAATAGGAATTATATAAACAGAACACCTCAGCTCAGTTACACATGCAGAACATAGACCATCACCAAACAAGTAATCACAATTTAGAAATAGGAAGACAATAATTAAACTGGGAATCCCAAAAGCCAAACTTGGAATGTACAACACTGTAGAAATAAAACTATACATTAATTTGCTCTTGTACTAAACAAAGCGCAGATGTTAATGATGCACATTTACCAGAGCTGACATATTCCAATTAATAAATTCAAAATAAAGAGATATTTTTCTACCTTTTGTGCATTTTTTTCAGCTGCAATTGCTCCAGCCACTTTCTTCTGGTTTCTTCGTGTCTTCTGCTAACTCTCCATCGTCTGCTGTCCATTTGTCCTTTCTTCTCTCTTCTAGATTTTTTTCCATTCTCTCTCTACATCTGCTTTAACATACTAATCTTTCTCCTTTTGCTCTTTCCTCATTCCTATTTCATCCACTCAAATTTTACCCCTCCATCCTCAATCCCCACTTACTCTCCCAATACCTAGCCAATTGTAGATTTTTTATCCCTCCCACACAAAATATTTTTCCCTTCTCCATTTTACTCTTCCAACCCCATCCCATTCTAATCCTCCCCCAACATCAGCTCCCTTCTAGTTCCAGCCTCACCCAGCATCCATTCCCTTCTAGTCCCTGCATCAGCCCATTTCCAGTCCTAGCCATCCATCAGCCCATTTCCAGTCCTAGCAACCCCCCAACCCAATACCAGTCCGAGCCCCCCCCTCACCCCACTTACAGTCCTTAACCCCCCATCACCCCATTTTCAGTTTAAGCCCCCCCTATAACCCATTACCAGTCCTAACCCCCCATCAGCCCACTTCCAGTCCTAACCCCATCAACCCATTTCCAGTCAGCCCCCAATAGCCCATTGCCAGTCCTACCCCCCCATCAGCCCACAGCCCATTACCAGTCCTAACCCCATCATCCCACCTCCAGTTTTAACCCCCAGCCCATTTCCAGTCCTAGCCCCCCATAGACCATTACCAGACAACCCCCATCAGCCCACAGCCCATTACCAGTCTTAAATCCCCCAAAGCCCATTACCAGTTCTAACCCCACCCAACAGCCCATTACCAGTCCTCACCCCCTCAGCCCACCTCCAGTCTTAACCCCCCAGCCCATTTCCAGTCCTAGCCCCCCCATAGCCCATTACCAGACAGCCCCCATCAGCCCAAAGCCCATTACCAGTCTTAACCCCCCCCAAAGCCCATTGCCAGTTCTAAGCCCCCCCAACAGCCCACAGTCCATTACCAGTCCTAACCCCATCAGCCCAATTCTATCCTTAACCCCCCCCAGCCCAGCCCAGCCCATTTCAAGCCCCAGCCCCCCAATAGCCCATTACCAGTCCTACCCCCCCCCCATAGCCCATTACCAGTCCTACCCCCCCCCCCCGGCCTAAAGTAAAATTTCATTTAAAAAAAAAACCTGGTGGCTGCCGCCGCGGGGCCCCCTCTGCTGCCGCGGGGGCCCCGTCTACAAGCTGAAGGGGTCGGGTCGGGTCTCTCTCCCTCCCTCCTTCCCTCGCTGCAGGCTGCAGGCTGCGAGAGACGCGAAGGGAGAGCGTCTCCTCGCGTCTGTGTTAAGCCCGCGTCTGTGTTAATCCCATCAGCCCCTGCGGGCTTAACACAGACGCGAGGAGACGCTCTATCTTCGCGTCTCTCGCAGCCTGCAGCGAGGGAGGGAGGGAGAGACCCGACCCGACCCGACCCGACCCGACGGCTTCAGCTTGTATCCGGGGCCCCGCGGCAGCAGAGGGGGCCCCGCGGCGGCAGCCACCAGGTTTTTTTTTAAAATTGTGTTTAAAAAAAATTACCTGGTTCTTTTTTTGTGGGCCCCTGCCGGCTGTGGGCCCTACGCCATGGCGTACATGGCGTATAGGTAAATCCGGCCCTGAGTAGTAGTAGTAGTAGTAGGCCCGTTCGAATGTCCAAGAAATGGACAGGCATAAATTGTACCTGATTCTGCAAACATGGGAGCTAGACATTCCGGCGGTTGCAGAATCAGGCATTTAGATGGCCTGGTGTGGCCCTGATTCAACAGCATGAGATGTCCTCTTTCCTGCCTGGCCAGCCTACCCTATGCTCCTGCTGGTGTGCTGATGTCATGGCATCCTCTCGCCATGGCACCAGGATGCCCAGCAGTAGCACTGTCAGTTGGATATGGAATAAAGCACCTTTCCCCACCATCCGACCCTTGGTGAGAGCAGCCAGGGACAGGATCGAGCAATGGAGACATACCTGCTGTAAAAGGGGGTGCTTGTTATGAAAGCTACACCACCTTTTGCAAAGATCCAGACTATCTATGCCGCAAAGGATTGTGGTAATAGTAGTCCAGTTGTATAGTGTTTGCCTTTGAGGTAAATAATAATGTAGTAGTTGAGTCGAGTATAAGGCAAAATAGAGTTTATTTATGGGGTAAATTATTCCACACACACAAATTATACTTGGTAACACCTTCAGGGTAACTTTTCCAGGTTTTGTAATCAAAGCAAAGCACACAACTGAAAGTTCCAAGCAAATAGCTTGTAGAATCTTTTCAAGCAACAGAAAAATACTTCCCTTCAGTCACTGCTGACAACTGCTCAGCAGTGCTGGAGAATAAATCCAAAAGGAAAAACTTCTTTACAAACAGTGTTCTTCTTTCACATTCAAAGCAGTTCTTTATACAACATGTGCACGGCTTGAGCAATGCTCTACTCTATCATCAGGTAGATAACAAGCTTTAATCAATAGCTGGTTTCCTCCTCTGCACACGTGTTTTCATTTCCATTCCCCAAAAGCCTCTTTCTTTCCATATAAAACTTTCTGGGGAGCCAGTAATTAGAACATTTCCTTTTGATGGCTTTAATCCTACGTTGAGGATTTCTTTAGACTATCAATCTTACACAAAGAACAGTCCATGCAAAAATCATCTCCCTCAGGACTTGTACCTTGTTCCTCCAATTGCATAGGCTCAATCTCAATATCTGGCATAGAGGGCTTCAATAACTGGCCTCTAGTGGGAGAGACACTGTTTCCCAACAGTTTGCATTGCTCCAGGTTAGTTAAAGGATCAAAGTTCATACCTGAGTCACAACTGTCTTTGGGCTGTCTCCTTAGGTATCCTGGCCAGTAAGCATGGGTGCTTCTGAGGCCTGTCCTCCAGTCTGTATCACTGGACCTCAGGGCATTGGCTCCATACCTCTTCCCATAAGACTTTGTGTTCCTTTTATCCTTAACTGCTCCTGTCTGCTTACAGGGTGCTGCTTTAGAGTTCCTACCAGAATCACAGGAATCTCTATAGGAACACGTCTCTCTCTGAGTTCCTCTTGCCTTTTCTCTCCTGGACCTTCTTCTACTCTCTCGTCGCTGTGGCTGTCGTCTCTGAGCTGGTCCTTCCCCTGGTCTCCGAGCTGGTCCTTCCCCTGGTCTCCAAGCCGGTCCTTCCCCTGGTCTCGAAGCCAGTCCTTCCCTTGGTCTGCCTTCTGAATATTCAGTTCTGCCTTTAAAGCCCTTAGCTTCCAACTCCTCCCCTGCAGTGCTCAGGTGTTGGTGCTTAAACTCTCCTCTGGCCACTGATTGATTAGGCATGACGTAAGGGTTTTTCAGACTATGCTTATGCTTCTCCTCTTTAGCTCCACTAGTGGCTTTCTGCATGTTACTGCAGCTGGGAATAAGCTGTCTTTTAGGGAAACAGGCTCCTCTATTTCTCTGACCTGCCAGAACAGGTCCCTTGATTAATGTAAATTCCTTTCTATTGGCAGTACTCTCAGGGCTCTGATAAGCTTCCTTATCACACTGCGTATGACCTGCCTGTTTGGTGGGGCTGCCTGCTCTGATTCCTGCCATCGATGGGACTTATTCCACTTCCAGAATAAGGTGAAATAAGTCCCATGTCCATTTTTTCCCAGCCAGACATATAGGACTGTGACCTGAGTAGGCCCTGTACATCCAGGTGCGTTGGCCCGCCCCCGCTTCCGGCCTTCCTCCTCCACCCCACCCCCCCATCCAGAACTCCCCGCACAAACGCTTTGTGCATGCAAGGAGCAGGGGTCACAGAATACAGTGCCAGGACTAAACAGGGGGTGTATGTCAAACCTGAACGTCCAACCCCGTTATTTGGGCATCAGAATGACCCTCATAGCATATAGTAGGGTGTGCAATTCCGGTCCTGGAGGGCCGCAGACCAGTCAGGTTTTCATGATGTCCCTAATGAATATTCATGAGATCTATTTGCATCTACTGCCTTCCATTGTATGGAAATAGGTCCATGAATATTCATTAGGGACATCATGAAAACCTGACTGGTCTGCGGCCCTCCAGGGCCAGAATTGCCCACCCCTGGCATATAGCCATAACTGGCTATAATCTATAGTATTTAGAAGGGATAGAGAGGACAGAAAAGGAGGAGGAGTAGTCCTCTATGTCAAAAGTAATATTAAAGCTGTTGAAATGCAGGGCACGTAGGGAAAAGAAGAAGCACTATAGATCGTGCCATCTTCTTTTTCCAACACGGTCATCCACACTGGCAAAAGAAATGGATAGAGACTTGATCATTGATATTGCAAAGGTAGCAATGAAGGAAGAAGTGATCATATTGGGTGACTTTAATCTATCAGATGTGGATTGGAGTATTCTTCTGCAAATCTGGAAAGAAATAAAAAGATTGTGGATGCCTTCCAAGAAGCATTGCTCAGCTAACTAGTGATGGAACCAACCACGGAAAGTTTGACGCTAGATCTAGTACTCACCAATGGAGATAGTGTGGCGAATGTCCAGATGGATTCTCATTTGAGCAGCAGTACAGTGTGGTTTGAGGTAAAAGCCAAGGCAAAGTCTAATCACAGCAAATGGAAAGTCCAAGATTTCAAAAACACTGACCAGTAAAATGGGAAAGTACTTCAAGGAGGAGTTAGCAGTCTGACCCTGCCAGGTGCATACCAGGATGCACTGCGTGGGATCAGGCATTACTATTATACATGATAGTGGCTTGGGGTGGGGGCATATGGGCAATCCTCCCTCTCCAACATTTAAGGTAATGTGGGTTGGAGGAGTTCGGGGACACTGAGTCACCAGGCCTGTGTTTCGGGGGGGGGGGGGGGAGGGTGTTGAGGATTGGGGCCACTGAGCCATCATCCTTTTGTTTCTGTTGGTGGATTGGTGTCCAGGGGGGACCCTGGCCCCCCAACAGTGTGACGATGGCATTGAGAGCTCTCCCCAATGCCTGGATCATCTGAGGTGGTGTCAAATTTCACCGCAGCTGACCCTGTTTGTCCAGAACAGCATACCAATCTTGTGCTGACTTCTGTGTCGATGTGTTTGTCTCACTCTCTCAGTTTAATGCTGACCTTTTGAGCACTGATTCATTTGCATATTGAATCCTATCACAAAAAGCCAGTGTTAAACTTGTGCTATGAAACTCTGCACTAGAGCTTTAACCACTGGGCTCTAGCACAGGGTTTCTGCATCGGCTTGATAGTCCACTTAGGCCCATACTGTACTTTTATGTGACTGTAGAGCAGGAGTTCCCAAACCTGCCTCACAGTCCTTAGGGTTTTCAGGATATTCACAATGAATATACATATGAGAGATTTACATGCACTGCCACCAGTGTATGCAAATCTCTCTCTGCACATTCATTTTGGAGATTCGGAAAATCCAACTAGCTTGGGAGACCCCAGGACAGGTTTGTTAACCCCTGCTGTAGAGTAAGCATGTTCTGGTGCAAAGTTTGGATGGGACATGGGCATAAGTGTCCTTGCTCTCGGGGTAGGCATGATTTCTTTAGGATATGTAGAAATAAAAATAAATTTCTTTAGGATATGTAGAAATAAAAATATTTAAGTGCTTATGCATCTTTATATTAGTAGTGAAAAATAGGCACCTTCCTTTCTAGGCAACCTGTTTTTTTTTACTTTTTATTTATTGATTTATTTTAAAATGTACAACTATAACACAAAAATAAAAATCAACATACAATCAACAAAGGAAATTACAATCCAAGTCTAGCTTTCTACTCCTCTTCCCTCCCACCGGGGCCTTGCAAGCCCAGTCAGGCAGCCATCTATTCTTACATTGGCATATTATGCTGGTTAGTTTGGCCAGCATACACTCCCAATTATATCCTAAATTAGACACGGATGAGAGAAAATAAGAAAGAAGAAAGGAGAAGAGAGAAGACAAAAGAAAGAGCAAAAGAGAAGTACCTATCAATCAGAGGCAGTATTCACATACAGATCCAAAGCAGACCATTTGTATTGATTTGGAAAACTACCTCTAAGGCTAGAGATTTTGTCCTGTGCTTTTTCATATTTGCTATATAGACATACTTGATTCCACCATAATTGACAGTTAAGCTTCATAGAGCCTTTCCAGTTGAATAAAATGTCTTTTATAGCTATCGTAATCATAAAGTTTAAAATAAAAAAATACCTTTCTTCTAGCATGGGAATCTCCACTAAGGATCTCAATGCAATTATGCGCCAGGACAAGGGAAAAGAGAAACATAATACTTTTTGAATCCTAGCCCAGACAGGAACCCAAAAGGCTTGAATGAAAGGGCAGTCCAAGAACATGTGTCGCAAGGTACCCAACTCCTTTTGACAGGTCCAGCAACTTTATTCCATTTAGCCAGCCTGGTCAGGGTAGCGATTGCCCGGTGAGCAAAAAAGTACATCGATTGGGTTAGCGCGGCAGATCTTGATGTTCGGATGATCGGTCCCCAATAGGAGTTCCATGTTTGTTGAGATAGATTTACTCCAATTTCTTCTTCCCATATCTTCAGCAGACCCTTTCCCAGGGATGAGGAATGAACTCTGAAGTAAGCATATAGGCTTGAAATACCTCCTTTTTTAGAGTTGATCTTCATCATGATTTGTTCCAACCCCCATGTGTGAGAAAACTCGCAGGGCTTCCTTTTCAGGCTACCAATACAGTGGCTAAGCTGAAGCCATTGCAAATAACATGAGGAAGGTAGACCAAACTCCTTTTGTAATGAATTAAATGACTTCCACGAAGCTCCTGCTATCAATTGCCCCATTGTCCAAATACCACATCTTTGCCAATTTGCCCAAGCAAAGGAAGCTTTATTTATTTTAAATAAAGGATTATTCCATATAGGCATCTGGAGCGAAGGGGGGTTATCTTTTTTAATAATAGGAAGGAGATATTGAAAGGCCTTTTGTGTGGATACAATTATGCGGCCTACTTTGACAGGATCAGGACATCTCATCCCGATTAGTACTTTAGCAGGACAAGGATAGACCAGGCGCTCTTCTAACTCCAGCCATGTGGGCTTCTGCATAAGTCTCTCTCCCATTGACAAGGCACCTTGCTTTAAGAGAGCGGCAAGATGATAACATTAGAAGTCCGGGAAGTGCACCCCCCTCCTTCGTTTTTGCAGACTTTTAACTTCTTCATTGCAATCCTGTTTTTTTTCCCATTCCAAAGAAAGGCGCTTATGATACGTTCCAAGGTTTTATAGACGGACATTGGGAGTAAGATGGGTAACATTCCTAGTATGTAATTTAGTTTCGGCATCAAAGCCATCTTTATGGTTTCCATATGCCCCCACCAGATAAGGTGCAAAGGGGACCATTTCAAGGTGAGGGACCGTGCTATATCCTGCAACTTTTCCATATTTATTCATAATGTTTCATCCAGAGGGGCACAATATTGGACACCCAGATATTTTATTGCTGTAGATTCCCATTGAAAAGTAAAATAGGAGCAATTGAGGATGGACATAGAAAAAGTAGAAGATCATCAGCATAGGCTGATAATTTTACTTGAAAATCCGCCATTGTAATACCTTTAATCTCATCCGATTGTCTAATGTACAACGCCAGAGGTTCCAGTGCTAGATTAAATAAGGTGACATCGGACACCCTTGGCGAGTGCCTCTACACAAGGAGAAGGGTAGCGAAAGCTCTCCATTAGCAAGAATCCTTGCCGCGGGATTGGCATACAAAACCTGTATCATATCTACAAAACTCTTTGGGAAGCCGAACCACTTTAGCACCTGAAACAGGAAAGGCCATTCTAGCCTATCAAAAACTTTTTCAGCATCCAATGACTGGTCAACATATGGAGTGTCAAGATGTTCTGCTACTTCTAACAGATTACATAATAACCGAGAGTTATCTTCCATGGATCTGTCCGCAACAAAGCCACATTGATCTGGGTGAATTAACGACTGCATCACCTTAGCAAGTCGACTAGCCAGAACATTAGAATACCGTTTATAATCTGCATTCAGCAGCAAAATCGGTCTATAGTTGCTTACTAATTTCGGATCCTTTCCTGGCTTTTCAAGTACCACTATTGCTGCATTGGCGAAAGTTCCAATATTACTGCCCTGTTCTTGCAGCTGTTGATAGTAAATTAACATATGAGGGAGAAGGTCCTTTACAAAGGTCTGGTAGAATTCTGACAGTACTCCATCAGGGCCCACAGCTTTCCTACTTTTCATTCTAGTTAGAGCTTCCTTCAACTCCACTAGTGTGATACTTTTGGAGAGAGAGGTTATTTGCTAGGCCTCCAATTTAGGGTGCACAATCTGATTCAAAAAAGATTTTAATATCAGAATCATCACAGGACACTTCAGTATTATACAGCTGCATATAGAATTTGTGAAAGGCTTCCCCGATTTCCTTACTATTATTCAACGGACCGTGTTGCTCATCTATTATAGAGATAATATGGGTATTCTCGCGTCATGGCTTTAAATTTGCAGCCAATAGCTTACCCGCCTTGTTCCTCTCCGTGTGATATTGTGCTTGTTGAACTAACATATTTTGTTCCACTTCTCGCTTAAGTATTGTGTTATATTGGTATCGTAGCTTTTGTAAATGTGTTAATGCCCTAGAATGGAATTGTCTTTGCAATATTCTCTCTCCTGCCCTAATCTGCTGGTCGAGAGTTTTTAGCTTGTTTTTTTTTTTTCATTTCTATCGGCAGCAATAGTGAAACTAGTTATAGTTGCTTTTATTGAAGCCTTGAATGCTTCAATAAAAGTGGAGTGGAGGAGTGGCCTAGTGGTTGGGGCAAGGTACTTCAGGCCGGAGGGTCAGGGGTTCAAATCCCACTAGAGAAACAGCAAACTTGGGTTGGAAGGACTGGGGTTTCTAGTCCCACAGGTGCTCCTTGTGGTCTTGGGCAAGCCACTTAACCCTCCATAGCCCATGTTCCCTGTAAAATAGTTATCTCTAAGTTATAATGCCCTGTTCAATGTAATTTCAGTTTGTTCAATGTAAACCACACTGATGCAGAATAGCATGGTGTATAAGAGAATTAAAATAAATAAATAAACGCTTCCCACCATGCCCAGATGGATGTATTCCATGGAGAGTTAATGTTGAAATACTCTCTAATGGCTTGTTGTATTTGTAGCTTAAATGATTCATCTACTAGTAATGATCTTGTGAAAGACCAGGAATGCTGCTTCTTAAGCTCCTCCAGGAGACCGAGTTCCAGCATTATCGCTGCATGATCCAATATGTGTGTGCTTAAGATATTTGCACCTTTAACTTCTTGCACTAGAATTCTAGAGACCAGAAAAAGTCTATCCTGGAATGGGAGCCATGGGGATGAGAAAAAAAGGTATAATCATTTTACGAGGGGTGTAGTAGCCTCCATAAGAACATAAGAACATAAGATATGCCATACTGGGTCAGACCAAGGTCCATCAAGCCCAGTATCCTGTTTCCAACAGTGGCCAATCTAGGTCATACGTACCTAGCAGTTTCCCCAAAAGACACAGGTTCCGCAATGCTTGTACTGGGTCAAGCATTGATATCCTCCAAATGTCTACCATACCTATGTCGGCCATAATGGATTCCAATACTACCAGAGCTCTACTTCTTCTATTCAGCCTATTAGGTTTACAGTCGATTAGTGGGTCCAAGACCATATTAAATTCTCCTCCGAGAATAATTGGAAGGGAGGAGTCTACTTGAATCTCTTTTGCCAGGGCCTGAAAAACTTTTGGACAGTTACAGTTTGGAGCATAAACATTGATTATGATTATGTTTTTTCTCCACTTCCATATGCACTTTAGCCCACCTACCTTCAAGATCTGCCCGTTCAGAAATAAACTGAGCCTTAAGCATCTTGCTAACTAAAACTGCCACACCATTCTTCTTCCCGATGGCAGGGGCATGCGCAGCCAGACAAAATTTTCCAAGTGTGAGTTTCATGGTCTTCTTAGTAGATAAATGGGTTTCTTGCAGCATTATTATATCTGCTTTTTGCTTCTGACAGTAACCTATAATCTTTTTCTACTTAGCGGGGTGATTAATGCCCTTTACATTCAAGGATAATATTTTAAGAGGGTTCATAGTAGATTTGAATTTTTAGATTTAAAGATCTTTTTACGGACTGCTCTAATTTTCTCTTTTAATAGGTACAAGATAGAAAAAACATAAACAAGATAGGCTTGCAAGGCGCTAACCCTACCCCACTTAGGAGGTATAGATTAAATGGATGAGACAGCATGAATTCAAGATGGCTGCTATGTGACCCAGTTGAATTGTCAGAGACTACCGACAACCCCGATTTCCTCATATTATGCTTCAGAGAAATCGCCAAACCATATTTCTTATTAATATGCACCTTTCCGCCCCTATTTTAAAAATAAAACAGTGTTAAACATTCTGCCTACGATGCAGTATCATGAGATAGAAAAACATACCCCTCCATTTAAAGGTCAAAATAGACATTTTTGTGTAGCTTACTATATATAACAAAACCCATTTCTCTTTACTTATCCATCCCATCCTTAATACAATTTCAAAGAAGTACAGCTAATCAACTCTTACTCTGCTCTGGCTTCCCAAAATAAGACAAAACAAAACAGAGGCAATCTTTTCTTCAGTATTTAAAAAAAAGCACTCCTTACTTAACAATATAGTTACACTTATCCTGAAATAACTGAACATTTTTCAATGAAAAGTCCATGGAGGGGACCACAGAGCTTATTTCCATATCTTCACCAGCATTAAAATCTTGTTGGTAGATGTTTCTGTAGGAGATTTTTACAAAAGTCATTTTCTTACGAACTCCAACTCAGTTTCAGTGTCTCCTCAAGAAAGGAAAGCTTAGTAGGTTTAAACATTTGTTCCAAGCCTATATTACAGGCTAATTATAAGGCAATCATTGCATCTTTAGGGACTCTTGATCTTCGATAAATTGCAATGCCACTGCAGGGTCCTCAAAGGATTTAGATTGGTTATCTAATGTTACCTTAAGACGGGCGGGATAGAAGAGACCATACCGTGCCTGCAGTTTCTGCAGACGCGGTCTCATTTCCAAGAACTGTTTCCTTTTTGCTACCTTTGCTTTGCAAAAATCCTGAAAAAATGAAATATTATTCCCTTCAAATGTCAATGAGGACTGCTCCCTAGCAGCTGCTATTATTTGCATTGCTTGCTGATACCTCAGTAGACAGAAAATTATAGGCCTTGGTCTCCGGTTGTGCGGACTTACTTGTGCCGGGACTCTATGGGCTCTTTCAATTTCCAACGAGCCAGAAGTATTTTCCTCAGGAATGCGCTTGCATCGGGGCTTTCAGCCCCCTCCAGTATGCCAACTAGTCTAATGTTATTGCGTCTGGCTCTATTGCTAAGATCCTCTAGGTTCAACTCAAGTCGCTCTATCTTTTTGAAAGCCTTATTAAGGTGCTTCATCTGCTCCTCATGTGCTACCAAGGCTATATCCATTGTATCCATTCGGCCCGTGAGCCCCTCCATTTGAATCTCTAGGCAACCCGTTATAAAATTACCCTCTTATTGGATATTGCACTATGTTTCTGAAGTGTTTACTTTTATTTATAAGTGCATACTGTCCCTGAACATGTAAAAGGCTGTTCTATATATCCCCCTTCTGGATATTGTACATAAAAAAGCATCTGAATTTAATGGAAATATCTGAATACAACAAAATAAAAATAAACCACCAACTCTGTCTTCCACACAGCAGTCCCATCCATTTCAAGTGATATGCTTGAGCAAGCTCCTGGATGCTACTGAGATCCTTTTGTTAAAGTATTTTATGATAAAAGAGAACATCTTACTGCGTGCAGCAAGGCCTGGGAGAGTCCCTTGATGAGTAATTGGTAGCAGGAAGAGCTCCTTGATAAGAAATTGGTTGCTCATTGCTGCAGCCGAAACTGTTTTCCATAGCATATCATCCATTATACAGTAACTGACTGCTTGATATATTCAATATCTTTTCAACTGTTTTCTTCTTTGCTTATTCTCTTATTTACAAAGGTAGTGACTGAAATGGGGGAGGATAATTGTATTTTCCTGAACTATTCTGTCTGATCTGTCTCACTTTTCAGGTGGCCTTTAAACTAGTTCTGGGTCAGAGAGATAAAATCTCTGTTAGAAGAGACTTTTGCATCTGTGCATACAGTGGTGAAAGACAGAAGAATCAGTTAATCTAATAGCTCTGGTTACTACTTACTAAAGGTTTCCTCATTGAGAATATGCTTAGAGACCGATTCTGAAAGGTGCACGCCTGGGCCGTGGGGATGCCCAGAACTTGGACGGGGCCAGGTTGAGCACCGACATGTCCAGCTGGCAGCAAGGCTTTTCCTGCCCTACAGCAGCTCAGTGATGGCAGGCTATCCCCGGAGGCCTACATGGGCAGGCCGTGCTGCTAGGCTCTGACTTGGGCAATTGCCATTGTGAGAGAGGGGCTGCAGTCTGTCAACTGAGGTGCGGCCAGCACCTATTCCACCCCTGTTTGCTAGTATCCTTCAAAGCTACATCATTCCTACCCATGCGCTCTTGGATGACTGTCAGCTTTCTCCCATTATCTAGTTTAAAAGCTGCTCTGTCTCCTTTTTAAAGATTAATGCCTTGACTGCATCCCCTTTCTTCCCTCCAGCCATGCCTGTATGCTCACCTTTGAACCCCATCCAGATGCCCACTTGACCTCCGCCCACACTGTGCACCTCCCCTTCAAACCCTCCAGAAACCAAATTGTAGTATAAAAATCGTGCGCCCAATAAACCCCCACACACCACTAATAAATAAATGCAGCCAGTATACAACTGGTACTAAAACACAGGTGGCCTCCTGCACAAACCGCAGCCCACATGCAGCTGGAGCCTTTCTCAGAGAAAGAACCGCATTCAGCATGGCAGCCTGCCACAACCTGAAGTCAACTTACCGGGACTCTACACAGCCTGCCGTTGCTCTTGCCAGTTTCCCCTGATGCCTGTGCTGCATAAGGCCATCAATTTCCTGGAGGGGAGGATGAACTCCCCCCCAGCCAGGATCACTAGCTGGGAAAAATTCAACACAGATTGCAAGCCCAGAAGATTTCTGTGATTGCTGCCCAAAGAAATACCCCGATCACTGAGGACACCTGAACCCCAAAGAAAGGCTTATTTTTAAGGTAACAGAAATGTCCCCCCCCCATCCTACCATCTCATCCCTCAACTAAACAGCAGCCCTGGCTTCCCTTTCTGCTTACTGCTCCTCCCCCTCCCTTGCTTACCTTAAACCCCTCCCTTCTCTTATAGCCTACTTTACCACAGACCCTGCCTTTACCTACTCTAACCCCTTCCCCCCTCAGTGCTCCAATTGCGGGCTCAGCCATGTTATGGTGCCACCCACCAACAGAGTCTTTTGGAGTAAGCTTTACAGCAATTGCTATAGATTTAAAGAGTGATTCCTACATGTCTTTTCCACATAGATTGTTGTCCCCTGAGGAAGGCCATTGGCCGAAACATGTGTTGGGTTGACCAGTAGACACCGGTAAAGCTTTCGTTCCTGCCAGTGGCATTGTGTTGTATTGCTCTTTTTGTGCCTGGCGCTACTGCAGGTGGGGTGCTCCCCTTGTTTGTGCTTTGAAGATGTTACATAGGACTGACATTTAGACCTACATGCCCATATCAAGAAAACCATATCAATTACATACTACAAAATAAAAATCCTAAGTCATCTCTGAACACTGCTCGAGTTCAGCAACTTCCTCACTGTATGCCAAGTCGTAATTACTCCACATTTCCACCATACAAGGTAATCTACTATGGAATGTCAAAGCGTATATTGCAACTTCTACAAATGGGGCAAAATACAGCAGTGCGAATCATGAATTATATCTCACGGCAGACTCATATAACACCCATACTAAAACGGTTATAGTGGCTACCAATACTTTCTCGTATAAAAAACAAAGCGCTGCTTAACATATTTACGACTATGAACAATCTATGAATTGCTGACCACCTCCAAAACTTTAATACAGAAAACTTCAGACAATCGTATGCACAAGAAGTAGCAACACTCAAAACATCCTCTCTATATCTATCATAAAACAAAAAGCAGTCAATCTGTTTGCAACCGAGCCTTCTCCTATGCTCCATCCATCCGGAACTTACTCCCAGTTGACTTAAGAGCTATAAAGATGCTAGCCGATTTTAGAAAAAAGCTCAAAACCCACCTCTTTCTAGCATACTTCAGATCTGAACTTAAACACAAGGTTGAAACTACTTGCTCAGGACAAACTCTCCCCAACATTTTCCATTTTCACACACAGTCCAAATGCAACCACTATTTCCTAACATGTAACAATCCTAATGTAAATCAGACACTTATCAGAAGTTTATGTAAATCAGGATTGTTATAAATTATGTTAAACCACTTTTGGTTCTTTGACTTTTATATAAAGCAGCATAAATATATTGCTAAATAAGTAAATAAGTGCATCACTCTGCACTTCTTCACATTAAATCTTAACTTCCAAGCATTCGACTATTCTTCTGATTTTTGTAGATATTTTCTCATATTGTTTACTCTCTCCGAGAAGTGTACTCTGTTGCAAATTTTCATGTCATCTGCAAACAAGGCAACCTTTTCCTTTTAATCCTTTGGCAATATCACCTGCAAAGACATTGAAAAGGCCAGATCCCTGAGGCACTCCAAAAATCACCTCTCTTTTTCTGAGTGAATTCCATTTACCACCACCCTCTGTCATTGGTCATTCACCCATTTTTGATCTGGATCACCACATTGGGACCCATTCCCAGACTGCTCTGGGTTTTTTTTGTTTTGTTGTTATTTATGAAATTTTATAGATTATTCAAACCAATAGCCAGTAAAGGAAATAGTCCTCTTCTGTTTAATCACAAGCCTTCAATGAGGAACAGAATCAAAGTCTTCGCTGAAATCTAGACAGATCATAGCCACTGCGTGTCCTTGATCTAGTTCTCTGGTTACCCAGTCAAAAACATCTAATTCATTTGACATGATCATCCTTTAATAATACCAAGTTACCTTGAATTGTGCAATCCATTGGATTCTAGAAACTACACTAGTCTTTCTTTCCATAGTGCCTCTGTTACTTTTCCCACCACCAAGGTAAGACTTACTGAAAATGGTGCAATATTTATTCCATTTCCATTTGTATCTTTGTCAGTCATGCATGATCCTTCTCCTAGATTTTCTTCTGTGAAGACAGAACAGAAGCATTTGTTTAGTAATTTCTCTTTTTCCATGTCACTTTCCACAAATCTGTCTTCAGTGTTTTTGAGTCTTGCTATTCCACTTCTGGCCTTCCTCCTCACCCTAATACAGTACATCTCAAACATGTTTTGTTTCCTCACTTTACATCTTTAGCCATCTTTTCTTCCATGTCTGCTTTTGCTATCCTGATTTCACTCTTTGCTTCTTTCAGTTTTATCTGGTATTCTTTTTTTTTTGTTTCTTCTTTTTGTTATCTTCTGAATTTTGAGAAAGCTTTGTTTTTGCCTTTATTTGTGCAGCCACTACTTTGGAGTAACGTGAAGGAACATTTTACAAAGGACATTCACATGCCATATGGGATGTTGAAGCCTGAGCATTCATAAAAACAGCAAGCACATCTTGCTCAGGCACAATTTCACATACATAGGCATGCCCGATATGGACGTCTGCAGGGAAGTCTACATAGACGTCTCTGGTATAGTATTTAATATTGGAGATGTCTATGAAACTTACGGTGATGGTGAAAGCTCAGAACAAGTTTCCCAAACACACATTGCCATTGCGAAGAGTACTATGGATAGTGTAGTGACAACTTCTTGTCACACTCCAGAAATTTTAGTGCCAGTCACATTTTCCAAACCCTATCTGTGCCCGGAGCAGGTCTAGTTTGGATGTGGGGGCAGACATCCCCATGGGCTTTGCAATTGATTGGGGCATCTATGTCCATAACTCCATCCCAGGTATGCTACAGTCACACTCCCTGCACATTTAGATGTCCCCACAGTGAAGATGCCTGAAAATTCATTTCTGAAATCACTATAGGGACATCTCTGTGATTTGGACATCCATGTTCACGTCTGCGGAGTTCAAAATCATGTCTAAGCCATTTAAAATGAACCCCATACAGGTTTTCTTTTCCTTTCATTTGTATTTACAGTCCTTACATATACTGTACTATCCATTGCCCTTTTTATAACCTCTTTTGGTTTAACCCACTGCCTTCCACTTTCCTTATCTTCTCCAACTCTGCCAGTACTGATAAAATATCCCTGAAGCAAACAAATAAAATAGTTTTTTTATTGGATAGACACCAGAAAAACACTACATCTGCATTACTTTTTCACCCCTCTCCTGACTTAACTTGTATCTTCCACTCAGTTTTGTGTCTTTTCTGCATTAACAACGCCTAAGTGACAGAAACGTACATGCTTGATTCTACCTGAAATGTACCCAGCAATTGAACCTATGGCACAAAAACATCTGAAAAACATTGATTTTTGTACCTTCAAAAAATACCAACTTAACTGGAAATTTTACAATTTATAAGCACTTATAAAATACGCTAATTAATGTGTATCCACATACTTCATGCATGAAAATTTATGCCTGATGTACAACAGGCATAATGTCAATGCCTTCAATATATGCATGATAACTGCAGGATTTGCACTGACATTTTATAAAGATACACCAATCACCCTAGGTTTGGTAATAAAATGAATATCAACAATAAGCAATCACCAAACAAAACCCCCCAAAACCAGAGGAAATTTATTTTTGTCGGATGTTGCCGAGGGAGGTCAGAATTACTGTCTAATCCCACCAGACGGCAGCCTCCATTTTATTCATAAATGTAAACGTTCTCAAAAGATTTAGCTCATTATTCAGGACTTCATTTAAACTTCCTCGATGCGGTATCAAAATTAGGCACAACGTGCACATTTCGGGATCCCCTCCCTGTATCAAGTGCTGCTTCCTTCAATTCGTAGAAACCGCCATGAATCACTAAGCTCATACGCTCGGCAGTTTTAAAAGGGACTGACTTATTCATCATTGGCTAATATTAACCTTCACTCAAATACAGAACTCCAATCAGATGGCGGGAAAACCCCACTAAGTCAGGGGAACTCCACCATGTCACCAATGACATCAAAAGAGACTAGCCCAATCAATTTCTTTGTTGAGACCCAAAGGAATCACCGTGTTTAACTTGAATATCCAGCCCTGTTCTTGTCGTTGAAGTAAGGCAGTTCTGATCACCCCCCATAGGATCAGAGGGGATGTGATCAATTATTGTCCATTGAAATTCAGCAAAATCATGATTGTGCATTATGCAATGATCAACAATCAGGGCAGACGATATCCTTTGACAGACTCGAGACGCGTGCTTGCCCAAACGGGTTTTTATCACCCAAGTAGTCCTGCCAACATATAAGAGAGAGCAGGGGCATTGTAGGATATAAACTATAAAGGAAGAACTACAATTAGTTTCCCATTTACGGTAGAATGTCTGTCCTGTTTTTGAATGTATCCATTCTCTGCCAACCAATGCTGTAGAGCAATATAGACATGACTCACAATGAGTATGCCCCCGATTCTGTAAGGGCGGCAATGGGGGTCTATCTATCAGAGATGCAGACCGGACCAGCATATCTTTTAAATTTAGCCCACGAGAATATGCTATCATCAGAGGTTTATTGAAACATGGATACAGCCCCAAGATATGCCAGTGTTTCTTCAATATTCTTACCACTTCTGTGCTAAGACTGATGTATGGTAAAACTCCAACAAAGGCATCTGGGATCTCCTCAGCTCTCCCACCTCTTAGATTATCAACCAATAGCCATTTACGATGTGTATGTAATACCTGACGATATGCTGTCCATATTACTTTCATAGGATAGCCCCTTTGAACTAGTCGTGTACACAAGTCCATTGCATGATATTTAAAATCCACCAGGAATGAACACAGACGCCAAAGCCGTAAAAATTGACCAAATGGTAAGCCTTTACGTAATGGTCCAGGGTGAAAACTCTGGTATCTTAATAAACTATTGCGTTGTATACTCTTCCGATATAATGAAGTTCAAAAACAGCCTTCTTCCTTAAAAATTGTCATATCCAAAAATTCAATTTGACGTTCCTCAATATGTGCAGTAAATGCTGTCTGGTGGGGTTAGACAGTAATTCTGACCTCCCTCGGCAACATCCGACAAAAAGAAATTTCCTTTGGTTTTGGGGGGTTTTGTTTGGTGATTGCTTATTGTTGATTTTATAAAGATAGACACCTTAGGGGCATGTTCACTAAAATGCACTAACAGTTAACATACACTTTAACGTGTGCTAAGCAGTTAGTGTGGGACCATAGCAACTGCTACCACATGCTAAAACAGCCAGCACATTAAAAATCCTGTGCTAGCTGCTTAGCACGTTATGAGGTGGGAAATGGGTGGGTTAAGGTTAGAGAGTGGGAGTCGACTGCACATTTCAGTTAGTGTGGGGGCTATTAAGACATGCTTATTGTCAATGTTGCAGTTAGCACAGATGCACTTAATGCCACCTAAATGGGTGGCATTAAAAGCACACAGGTTAATTGCAACTTCAGTTACCATATGCTAATATACTGGTTGGTGTTGTAAGTTCTGGGAACATGCTAGGATTGCCCCCCCCCCCCCCCACAGTTAGCATGGGCCATCTCTCTTACCGCATGCTAGTATTTGCCCCAGGTACATGTATGTGTTAACCCTTTGTGCATTTTGCTTTAGTAAACATACCCCTATATGTCTTTATAAAAAAAAAGACACAAAATAGATAACTGCCAAGTCCAGGTGCTTTTTATAAAATTACCCTCCACAAGGCTGATAGTAATAAAAAGCTGAGTTGATAAATTTAGGTACCTAAGTTAGATATCTCCCATAAATTGGACATCTATTATCAGCTTAATTTAGGTACCTATGGCTTCAAAAATGAGACCCTAAGGGCCCCTTTTACTAAACACTTTGCACATACTATCAGCTACATGGCCCATTTTATTCCTATGGGCTCTGTAGCAGATAGCACTTGTTAAGTGTTAGTAAAAGGGACCTGATATTCAAAGGCATTTACATGGTTTAGAGAGCTGTAAACCATGTAAATACCCCTAAGCGGGATATTCAGCAGCACTGACACGGTTAGTGCCACTGAATATCCCAGAGTAATGCCGCTATATGCCCCAGCGCTAACTGCGTTTTAGTACCTTTATACATTGTAACAAAACATATCAAAAGAAAAACAACACATGTTATTTGACTAATAGTGCAATGTGGATGGAGGAAAGGGATGCAAGCATGGAAATAAAGAAGCAAGTGATAAAAAAAAGGATTTGGACAGACTGCTATGTCCGTTAATATTTCCCATCCAAATGGCTTTGTCTTTTATCTATTGAGGCCTTTCTGAAGGTAAGTGTCTGTCTCAAGTGTAGTCCTTGTCAATGTTAGGGCTTTCAAGAGAGAAGTAGCAATGAATATAGAGAATTTTAGAGTGGAAGATGGGAGTTGATATATGTTTTGTAGTCTTGTGCATAAGTGTGCTAGGAGTATGACTGCTGAGACAATGTTTAAGAGGCTAAGTGATGAGAGGAGGAAGAGTGGTAGAATGAGCATAAGGGGACAGTTCATGATATTGAAGAGCAATGCTGTGGTATTCATATTGGAGATGGATGATGGTAAGTGCAAAGAGAGAGGGAAAAGCAACATATAGTAGCAAGGTCATGGAGGTAAAGAGATGAAGGTCTAGTGCTAAAGCAAAATAGATACATGAAGATGCAGAGCAAGAATGGACAAAAAAGGAAAGAATGGATGGCAAAAGGGTGGGGGAGGACATGCCTAGGAAGCAGGGATTTCTGACAGTCCCAGTAATGGAAGTGCAGCAAGAAGACCTGGATGAGGCAGACCCAAGTACAAATGATGGGGAGTTATAATAATGTATAGCAGAGAGCAGCAAGACAAGATCCTTGTCAGCATTCAGAGACAATTAGAACATCCTGTTCAGTATAATTTCAACCTGGAAGTCTCTAGGTGACAGGAAATAAACCTGTAAAATGATTTAGCATGCATACGCAGTGTAGAAGTGTTATACAGGAGTACTGAGAAATTCAAGCATGTTACCAGGACTACAAAGTCACCATGAGGAAGAAGGCATCCAAAATAAAAAGATACCATAGCAACTCAAACAGTGCAAGTCCTTATCTTTATGTTCTTATTAGATTAGAAAACAGTATGAAAGACTGTGCAATAATGAGGCTCGAATCTTTCTTCAGAATACTGAAGGACCAAACTACCGCAGCAGAGGTGCATGAAAAGCAAATAACAATCCTAAAACATGGAATGTGTGGGCTGTACCCATTTTTAAAAAATGTTGTTAGCCTTAGATATTCAGGGGCTGATTTTGTATAATGCATGTGGAGAATTATATGCTAGAAACAGTGCTGTACCAAGGGCAGGGCGGTGGGTATGGCCAGCCCTGGGTGCCACCCATGAGGAAGGTGCACCTCCGCCAGCCCCATGGAGGCAGCATAGCAAACTTATATTTAAGATGGCTTTTCTGCAGTGCCTCATGCTCCAGGGGCCAGCTGCTCTTCTCTCCCGGCCAAAGTCCCGACAAGGAAGAAGAATGGCCGGAGGCACTGCGGCAAAGCCAACTTAAATGTAAGTTTGTGTGCTGCCTCAGTGGGGCTGGCCGGGGTTCTGGGGGATACATCGTGGTGCATGGGGCAAGCATCAGCAGCATGGAGGGCGCTCACCCCAGGTGACAGGGGGGACTGGGAACTCCACTGGCTAGAAATGTGCATATAGTCCTATTCTCAAGGATGTATGCATGTAAATGGGTACTTACTTATTTGTATGCTGTTGGCAGTTGCTATTCTGCAAGCATGCACATAAATCTCATTGTGTGTACTTTCCTAGGGATGTGAACAGATGTGGCACTTGGATAGAGTATGGGCAGTGTCTGAATTCATATGTGTAGGCTATAGAATATTATCACTTACACATTTTTCTTTTCCAATCTAATTGCTTGCAGCTACGTTTGCTCTAGGACAAGCATAACTGTCGCGGCTAAGTTTGAGTGTGCCAGGACATCCTTATTTTATAAAGCGCAGGCATGCTGTATATATAAAATAGGCCACAAATGCGTGTACAATAATGTGTGTTTCCTGAGTGGGAGTTGATAAAATATTCCTCTCATTGTGTTTGCTGGAAAGTAGGTGGATCCTTTAACCTGAAAAGGGACAGATTAAATCAAATTAAATTGAATTGAAATGCTTATATTCTACCTTTTCAGCCAATCAAATCTACCAAGCTGATTGCATGAACGTGTAATGATAAAATTAAAACATATACCACACAGAAAAAAATCATATTACAATAGACAAACATAACAAGCTAAAAAAGCGTATTCTGCTGGACCAGATTGTAATACTCATCATCCAAACAAGATCAAAAGGCCACTTTTCTTAAACGTTGTTTAATAACATGTAGACAGCCAGGTTTTCAAGAACCAATAAAAGGAAGAGTAGCTATCCTGTCTTTTTAATTCAATTGTAAGTTTATTTCACAGAACTCGGGTGACCCCGCTAAATGCAATGGGGTCAATTCCACTCTCCAAATAGCGGCAGTTGTATGTCTAGGGTAGACGTCCAACCTGCGCTAATGGCTGGGACTGTATTCTTCTCCTGATGCTCCCCACATGTGCTCGCCGTTGTGCGGGGGGCGAGAGGGGGTGGCATAAATGCTGTGCACCCCACCGATTGCAGGCTGTAACCCCCTACTCCAGTGCACTGCTGTGGGGGTGATGCTGGTGACTGGGCTTGGCCTGGGGGGACCCCCCAAGTGCCATGTAGTGGGGAGAAGGGGCTTTTATGCTACTGGATACTTTGTTGCTCTGGCTGGATGTGCCAGTGCCATGGTGACAGGATGCCACTGCATTGGCAAACTAGTCAGAGTATTGGGAGGGCTGGACGGGCAGGGCACAGGCCATCTCCTACATCTGAACTGGGGGCACCTCGGGCCCTCTAAGTGCCCTGATTATGCAACCGTGGGAACGAATAACTACTTTGACTGCAGAATTGGGTACAAATTGGCCCCCATACCCCTGTCAGAATTGGTCTCAATGTGTCTGATTATCACCCATCTATAAGATCTGGGTCCTAATTGGCCAAGGTTGCATGCCTCACCCACGCTTAATGGTCTAGTTGGTTAATGCAGTTTCTATTTATGCTTCATGTAGTCTGGAACCATTCATTGTAAGATACACAAAACTAAACCCATTAACTTTAATTCTGCTCTTGCCTTGGTGGGGAAGCCAATGAAATGCCTTTAATAACAGGGAGACCCTATCCAGAAGAGAACTAAATGGCTGGGAAATGGCTGGGAAAAATCATATTGCTAAAGCTGTTGCCCCCGTTACAGCTTCTGCCTCGGTCCAGACAGAGGTCCTAATGCCAGTTGAAGGACCAGTTCCATGTGCAGGGTGCCTGCATGCTGAAGTTCTGAGGAAACAAGTGGAGGAACTCAGAGAGGAGGTGGCGAGGCTGAGGAGCATTCAAGACAGTGAGAAGTACATTGATGAGATGCTTCTTGCAGCAACCAAGCTCTCCAGCACAGGAGAAGATGGGTGCCAACAGAATGTCGATGGTTGGACACAAGTCACCAGGGCCTGCAAAATCACCAATCCAACTTCTCCAGCCCTTGAATTGAAGAACCATTATGCAGCCCTGGAAGTGGAGGAGGTGAAAGCATCCCTGGAAAGGGAAGAACCAGACTTCAAGTACTCCAAATTTGCAGAATCTGTGACCAGAAGGAAACGAAGGGTAGTGGTGGTTGGAGACTCTCTTCTGAGGGGTACTGAGGCATCCATCTGCCGACCAGACTTGATGTCCAGAGAGGTATGCTGTCTGCCTGGTGCCAAAATCCAAGATGTTACGGAGAGTTTGACGAGACTCATCAAGCCCACTGGCTATTACCCAATGTTGCTAATCCATGTTGGAACAAATGATACTGCCAGGTATACCTCGGAACGTAACAAAAGTGACTTCATGGCTCTGGGACAGAGGGTGAAGCAGTTAGGTGCACAGGTGGTGTTCTCTTCAATCCTCCCTGTTGAGGGTAAAGGCCAAGGCAGAGAGGCTCGCATCCTGGAGATGAATGCATGGCTGTGTGGATGGTCTCATCACGAGCGTTTTGGTTTCCTAGACCATGGGATGCTGTTCCAAGGGTTGCAGAGCAGAGATGGCATCCATCTGTCCAAGAAAGGTCAACGCATCTTCGGTAGTAGACTGGCTAATCTACTGAAGAGGGCTTTAAACTAGATTCGTTGGGGATAGGTGAAGAAAGCCCCCAGGTAAGTGAAAGCCCCCAGGTAGGTGACACATTAAATACCTTTATGGAAATGGGTAACAGGGGTAACATATGGAAAGCAGTGTGCATAAATGCACGTAGCATGGGAAATAAGATCCCTGATGTTGAAGCTTTGGTGGGAGTGGCTGACTTAGATTTAGTGGCAGTTACAGAAACATGGTTCACAGAAAACCATGACTGGGATGTAACTATACCTGGCTATACTTTATTCAGAAAGGACAGGGTAGGAAGAAGGGGAGGAGGAGTGGCACTATATGTAAAAACTACTATTAAAGCTTTGGAATTGCAGAGCTTAAAAGGGAGAGAGGAGGCATTGTGGGTTAAACTACAAAGAGGGAAAGAGAAATCTATTTGCATTGGTGTGATATACAGAGCTCCCTCACAAGAGGAAGAGGTGGACAGAGAGTTAATTGAAGACATAAGCAGCATTGCTAGGAAAGGGGAAGTGCTACTGATAGGAAATTTCAATATGCCAGATGTTGATTGGCACATTCCTGCTGCAGTATCATCTAGAAGTAAGGAGATCCTGGATTCTCTACAGGGAGAACTATTCAGGCAATTGGTAACAGACCCCACACGTGAAGGGGCCATACTGGACTTGGTGCTTACCAATGGTGAAAGTGTTTCTGATTTTGTAGTGGGAAATCATTTTGCATCCAGTGATCACCAGATGGTGTGGTTCAGTATTAGGACTAGGGCTGTTAGAATCCATTCCAAGGTGATGATCTTAGACTTTAGGAAGACTAACTTTGCGAAGATGGGCCAATACCTCAGGGAGTCGTTAGTGGGATGGGAACAGCTGGGGGATGTAGAAAAACAGTGGTCAAAACTGAAAGGGGGTATTTTAAGGGCAACCAACCTTTTTGTTAAAATGGTAAATAAAGGCAAAAGGAAAAGGAGACCGCTATGGTTTTCGAAGGAAGTAGATGAAAAAGTGAAGAAAAAGAGGGAGGCCTTCAAGAAATACAAGAGATCACAGAGAGAGGAAGACAGGCATCTGTATTTGGAAAAACTTAGAGAAGCTAGCAAAGTAGTCAAGAAGGCAAAGATTCAAAAGGAGGAGGAAATAGCCAATGCAATAAAATGGGGGGATAAGACATTATTCAGATATATTAGTGAGAAGAGGAAGGGCAAAGGTGGTATTGTCAGACTCAGGGGTGCAAGGGGGGGGAATATGTAGAAGCTGATAAGGATAAAGCGGAATTGCTTAACAAATATTTTTGTTCTGTGTTCACAGATGAAGAACCAGGAACAGGACCTCAGAAAACACCCAGAAATAGGAACAGAAGCGAGGGACATCTTGAACAATTTTCAGAAGACTGTGTTCATGAGAAACTAGCTCAACTTAAAGTAGACAAAGCGATGGGACCGGATGGGATACACCTGAGAATACTGAGGGAACTTGGAGACGTTCTAGCAGCTCCACTGACTGACCTTTTCAATGCCTCGTTGGAGTCAGGAGTGGTGCCAAAGGACTGGAGAGAGGCTCATGTGGTGCCTTTACACAAAAGCGGAAGTAAGGATGTGGTTGAAAACTACAGGCCGGTTAGTTTAACTTCGGTGGTGAGTAAATTATTGGAAATGCTGCTGAAAGAGAAAATAGTGAGGTTTCTGGAGTCCAGCGGATTACAGGATCCGAGGCAGCATGGATTCACCAGAGGCAGGTCTTGTCAGACAAATCTGATTGATTTCTTTGACTGGGTGACCAGGGAGTTGGACTGAGGGAGAGCTCTAGATGTGGTGTATTTAGATTTCAGTAAAGCCTTTGACACTGTTCCTCACAGGCGACTTATAAACAAACTGAGCACCCTAGGGATGGACCCTAAAGTTACTGCTTGGGTTAGAAATTGGTTGGGTGGGAGGCGACAAAGAGTACAAGTAAATGGAGCTCACTCTGAAGAGAAGGATGTTACCAGTGGTGTGCCCCAGGGATCTGTCCTTGGTCCGATTCTTTTTAACATCTTTGTTAGTGATATAGCGGAAAGGCTGTTGGGTAAGGTTTGCCTCTTTGCGGATGATACCAAAATCTGCAATAGAGTAGACACCCAGGAAGGTGTAGATAACATGAGGAGGGATCTAGCTAAGCTTGAAGAATGGTCTAGAATGGTCTAGAATTTGGCAGCTGGGATTTAATGTTAAAAATTGTAAGGTCATGCATTGGGCTGCAGCAATCCAAGGGAGCAATACAGTATAGGAGGTGAAGTACTTTTGTCCACTAAAGAAGAGCGGGACCTAGGCGTGGTTGTGTCTGATGATCTTAAAGTAGCTAAACAGGTAGAAAAGGCGACAGCAAAAGCTAGAAGGATGCTTGGGTGCATAAGGAGAGGAATGGCTAGCAGAAAGTATAAGTCTTTGGTGCGACCTCATTTGGAGTATAGTGTGCAATTCTGGAGACCGCACCTTCAAAAGGATGTGAACAGGATGGAGTCGGTGCAGAGGGTGGCTACTAAAATGATTAGTGGGCTTCATTATAAAGCATATGAGGACAGACTTAAGGATCTTAATATGTACACCTTAGAGGAAAGGCGGGATAGAGGTGATATGATTGAGATGTTTAAATACCTCCGTGGCATAAATGTTCAGGAAGAGAGCCTCTTTCAATTGAAAGCAAGTTCTGCTACAAGGGGACATTGGATGAGGGTGAAGGGAGATAGATTCAGGAGTGATATGCGGAAATATTTCTTTATGGAAAGAGTAGTGGATCCATGGAATAGTCTCCCAGTGGAGGTGGTAGAGATGAGGACAGTAACTGAATTTAAAAAAGCATGGGACCAACACAGAGGATCTCTAAAGGTAAAAAGTGGACTGTTGTAGTTGTTGATATGGAAGGACAGACTAGATAGGCCATGTGTTTTTTTCTGTCATCATGTTTCTATGTAAATGTAATTAGTTTTAATATCAGGTTTTTTTATTCTTTGCAATCTATATAATAATGAATTTGGGAGACCTGTATAGATGGCCCTTTACTAAGAGCAGAAAAAACTTAGAACGGAGGATGGTAAAGTATCAGCTGTAAAATGTCATGCATTTGCCACGGCACTTATTCTTTCCTGATTCTTCTTTTAACAAGCATTACTGGTGTCCAAAGCACACAAACAACTTCAGGCAGAAGCATGACTACACAAAGAGAGAAGGCTGAATTGGGATCTTAGGATGAGGTTAAATGCCATATCTTTTCAGCAACGCCATCAAGGACCACATTATTCACGTGGAGGCCTATTCTAATCTGTATGCCCTGGGCCACTGTGTGTCCGGTCGGAACCAAATGCACAGTGGTAGACACAATTCTGATCCCACAGGGCATGTCTCAGCAGAGTGGAGTAGAGGAGTTGAGTGGAGAGGCCTAGTGCTTGGAGCAAGGTACTTCAGGCCAGAAGGTCAGGGGTTCAAATCCCACTAGAGGACAGCAACCTTGGGCCAGAAGGACTGGGGTTTCTAGTCCCACAGGTGCTCCTTGTGATCTTGGGCAAGCCACTTAACCCTCCATTGCCCATGTTCCCTGTAAAAATAGTTATCTCCAAGTTATAATGCCCTGTTCAATGTAATTTCAGTTTGTTCAATGTAAATTGCCTTAATATCATGAAACTATACAAAAACAGGAAAACCGGTCTATCCGGAGCGTGCTGTAATCTTAATACTAGAAAAAGCACTCCATTTAAAACTATAACTTAAGTGGTAGAAAAATTCTTTCGACTAGTCTCTCCTAATCATCTGTAGATATATATAATTTCTTCAGTCGATCACTAAACTCCGTAACAACAGGAGCCGGGGTTCTAATGAGAAATACAATTACTACAGGAGGTTTCAGACCATATATACCACGCTTAATGAATGCTTATTGGATAAAGCTATAGCGCACTGGTTACATCAACAACCATCCTGTGTTATTTTTAACATTTTTTTAGATTTTCAAACCAAGTGTCCATTTGTACCCAAATGTAAGTGAAAGACCAAAAAGCTTAACTTATGTCTTGTGCCTTCTGCGCCTCAACGCTTCCTCCGGTACCTCAATGCGTTTCACTCCGAGCAGGAGTTTCTTCAGGAGGATCTATAAAAATAGACACCAGTGTAGCAATATCTACCAAACCATCCACTATTGTTAAATGAAAGACATGTATGTCAATTAAAAATTCTTTGCTCTGTCAAGAAAACTAAACGCTTCTGTCTTTTAATTACTTACTGAAAAATAGCTGCCCGCGTTGCACTCATATGTCTTGTAATGACTCAAAAAACGCCGCGCATGTGCATTAGTCACATCCGGGTGTCATTTATACTTTCTATCAGGTAGCCTACAGGCACACTTGCCAATCTATGGAAGAGTTTAGACCTTTAGGTTGGAGAGTATTAACTGAAAAAATCCAACGTTGTTCATAATAAAACAAGGTCTCGTCTAATGTCTTGCCCCGCATAGGATGTTTTATGTGATCAATACAAAAACACCGTAGTTGTTCAAACGCGTGGCTTTCTTCAAGACAGTGTTGAACCAGGGGAGCTGTCATCACTCTGCACCGTAAACGACTCTTATGTTCCAGAATACGACTTTTTAATGTCCTAATGGTTTTCCCTATATATAATTTCTGGCAGGGACATTTTATGGCATAAACTACTGATGTAGTCTGGCAGGTCGTGGCGTGTTTCAAACGGTAAAAAACAAAAGCAAGTAGTACGGTCTGAACTACATCGTTTATCCATGATTGAGTACATAAGTCGACATCAAATCCCGAGGGGCCTTCGGGTCTATAAAGAGCCTCGGATGTTTACCACGGATGAAGAATTTGTACGAAAATGGAATTGCATATTGAATAAGTGCTCCCTTGACCTTATGGTCCTTATATCAGAAACAACGAAAGCAGCAACAGATGGTTATATCAAGGAGGTTGAACAATTGCAAACGAAGTTAAAAAAAGCTGAAACAGAAGATGTCTTTAAACTCAAATGGGAGAATACCAACAAACAAGTGGAAACCCTTCGTCAAGAAGTTAAGCTTGGTAAGATAAAAAAACTCAAACGAGATCATGATGACTACACCAGTGGGTATGTGTATCCCTGGATGGACCATAACAGAAAAAATCGGCGTTCGAGGCGACGAGTAACTTTTGAGGACACCTCAGATGATCTTAGTAGTTCAGATTCTGGCAAGATGGCCCGAGGGGATTTTACCGACGAAGCCACCAACACCAAGAAGAAGAAAAGGGTTTTAACTCGCAACCGGCAGAATTGAGATCGGCACCTGTTTCTCATTTGGTTTTGAATCTTTCTGGCCGTGAATTGTCTGAAGCCCAATGTCAACTGCTAGACAGAGGTTTGTCCTTTGTACCGAACATTCAACATGACCCGTTTCAGTTTCGACTAGATCTGGAAGCCCTTTTGAGGAAACTGAGTCTGAAAGTTTATTTTGCACAACAACCAATAGATCTCGTAGAAGGTCAGATCGGCGAAGGAGATATCCCTATTAGGCGAACTAAGCTGCCTTTGAAATCTACTTGGATGCCTCCAGGTCCTCTTCCTCCAGCACTACAAGTGTTTAAAGAATTAATTCTTAAGGATGTGGCATAGTTAGAAAGTACCCATCGATTATTTAAGAATGTCCTTCCTCTGACAGAACGCACTGCGTTACGAGAGCTCCAACAGAGATTTGACATTGTTATCCGCCGAGCGGATAAAGGAGGCGCGGTGGTAGTGCTTAGTCGGATGGATTACCTTGAGGAGGCATACCATCACCTTTCTGATAACCAGGTCTATGAAAAGATGTTGACAGATCCCACTGCGTCTTTACAGGAAGAAATTTGTCAAATCACTCAGTTGGCCTTAAAAAACAAAGTTATCACTAAAAAAGAGTTTATATACCTTAATACAAAAACCCCAAGTATGGCTCGTTTTTATCTCGTCCCTAAGGTGCATAAACGTCTTGAAAAACCACCAGGAAGACCTATTGTATCAACGCGTGGCACAATTCTGGAACCGTTGTCAGTATATCTTGACTCTTTCTTACGTCCTTTGTTAACGGACATACCATCCTACATTCGCGATTCAGCTCATTTTTTAGAGAAACTGGCTCTACACAATGAATTGGCTAATGAGGCAGATATTCTATTAATTACTCTCGACATAACCTCCCTCTATACTAGTATACCTCAAAGTGACGCCTACTGCATGGTAGAAAAGCAATTAACTATGAGAGGAGACTTAACTAGAGCTCAGTTATCTTTTTTGATGGACCTAGCCCGTCTCACAATATTTTGTAATCATTTCTCGTTTGAAGCCACAGTTTACCATCAAAAGTCTGGGGTTGCGATGGGGGCCACGTGTGCCCCCTCTATCGCCAATTTATACATGGGGGATTTTGAACATCAATGGCTTATTGGTTCCTCCTATGGCTTCAACATAAAATTCTGGGTCCGTTTTATTGATGACATTTTTCTTTTATGGAGTGGCACTGAGGATTCTGTGTTACAGTTTGTGCACTGGTTGAACGGGCGCAATGAAGCGATTCAATTCACACATACCATTGCAAACACTAATATCACTTTTTTGGATTTAACAATTGAAAAAGCCTCTACAGGTTGGAAGTCTTCGATTTATCAGAAACCGATTGCACGTAACACATTTTTGCAATATTCAAGTGGCCATCCGTCTAAGTTAAAGGATAGTCTCCCTCTGTCTCAATTTTTCCGTTACAGGCGAAATTGCTCGGATTTGACTGATTTTAAAACTCAGTCACGAAACCTTTCAGGAGATTTCGCAGCCAGAGGTTATCCCCGTAGAGTGATAAAAACAGCGTATAAACGAGCCTTATTTAATGATCGAGCCTGGTTGTTACAGCCTAGACCTAAGCCAACTTTTGAGGCAGAGACAGGTTATGTCAATTTTATCACTAAGTTTTCACCTTTGAGTTACAACATTCAAAGAATCATGTCTAAGCATACACATCTTTTGCATACTGTCCCGGGATTAGAAGAAAAGTACGTTCGTTGTGTATGGCAACGTAATGCTAACCTAAAAGAGAAACTGAGTCCAGCAGTTTTACGATCTCCAGATATAAATCAGAGTCAACGCGGACATATACAGTGTGGTACATGTATCATTTGCCCTTTGTCAGAATCCATCACTGAATTCACATACTTGGAGCGCACCTACCGTTTGAAACACGCCACGACCTGCCAGACTACATCAGTAGTTTATGCCATAAAATGTCCCTGCCAGAAATTATATATAGGGAAAACCATTAGGACATTAAAAAGTCGTATTCTGGAACATAAGAGTCGTTTACGGTGCAGAGTGATGACAGCTCCCCTGGTTCAACACTGTCTTGAAGAAAGCCACGCGTTTGAACAACTACGGTGTTTTTGTATTGATCACATAAAACATCCTATGCGGGGCAAGACATTAGACGAGACCTTGTTTTATTATGAACAACGTTGGATTTTTTCAGTTAATACTCTCCAACCTAAAGGTCTAAACTCTTCCATAGATTGGCAAGTGTGCCTGTAGGCTACCTGATAGAAAGTATAAATGACACCCGGATGTGACTAATGCACATGCGCGGCGTTTTTTGAGTCATTACAAGACATATGAGTGCAACGCGGGCAGCTATTTTTCAGTAAGTAATTAAAAGACAGAAGCGTTTAGTTTTCTTGACAGAGCAAAGAATTTTTAATTGACATACATGTCTTTCATTTAACAATAGTGGATGGTTTGGTAGATATTGCTACACTGGTGTCTATTTTTATAGATCCTCCTGAAGAAACTCCTGCTCGGAGTGAAACGCATTGAGGTACCGGAGGAAGCGTTGAGGCGCAGAAGGCACAAGACATAAGTTAAGCTTTTTGGTCTTTCACTTACATTTGGGTACAAATGGACACTTGGTTTGAAAATCTAAAAAAATGTTAAAAATAACACAGGATGGTTGTTGATGTAACCAGTGCGCTTTAGCTTTATCCAATAAGCATTCATTAAGCGCGGTATATATGGCCCACAATACTGGACATTGCAGCCAATACCAGCAACTTCAACACTCCAAACTGGATAATGGGAGATCTCAATCTCCCATCACTGCAGCAACATCAATCCTCTTCATTCCTCCATGCCATCGAAAGTCTTGGATATAAGCAACTAATCATGGAGCCCACACACATCAAAGGAAACATCCTTGACATGGTTTTCGCCCCACAATCTGTTGCTACACAAAACAGCAACGTGATAAAATCTATCACTAATGTACCATGGTCAGACCACAAACTCATAATCCTACAAATTCCCTTGGACAACACTCATTACCAAAACAACAGAAACCTTGACAACACACCAAGAGCCCCATCAAGAGGCTTTCGGCCCTTCAATAAGGATTTTATAATGACAAATACCCAATCACTCCTCAACAATACAACACTCAACCTGGAAGAAGCAATTGAAGACTGGAATAACAGACTCAATGCCATTTCTATCCAACCACACAAAAATAACACCTCAAAGAAAAGAACCTCTGCCCCTTGGTTCTCTCCTGATCTGCGAGACTCTCTTAAGCACCTGAGAAGACTCGAAAAACGCTGGCGCCGATCACTTGCTGCTGATGATCACACAGCTTACAATCTCTATTTAGAGACTCACCGTGAAGCAATCACAACCAAGAGGAAGCAATATCACACTGAGATGCTCAAAAGATCATTAAATAAACCCCGTGATCTTTTCAGCCTAGTAAAATCGCTATCAAATGAACCATCATCAGAACAAAAACATGATATTCAACCACAAGAATTTGCTGACTATTTGCAATCTAAACTTCTACAGACGGATGAGCTACAGAAAGTAGATATCCAAGAATCAACCTGCCAGATCACCTTGACATCACTTTCCGCACCTTCAGCTAAACAAGTTGAAGACACAATCTCCTCACTCAATACCTCCACCGCTCAAACCGATCCTTGCCCAGCCTTCTGGATCAAGGACCTTAGAAGTGTCTTTAGTCCGTTCATTGCAAGAATCATGAACCTCTCTTTTACAACTGGATCTTTCCCATCTGTAATAAAGCTCACATCCATCAGACCACTTTTAAAAAACCCCAAACTAGACCCAAAAAGAGCTGACTCATACAGGCCTATTGCTAGCATTCCCCTCCTAGCAAAAATCTTTGAAAAAGAGGTGCAACGCCAAATTCAAGACCACATTGACGCAACAGCCCCTCTCGACTACTTTCAACATGGATTCAGGGAACATCATGGAGTTGAAACACTCCTCACCACTCTCCTCAACAACTTACTCACCAGCATAGACAACATCCGCCAAGGCGTTGTGCTAATCTTCTTAGATATAGCAGCAGCCTTTGACTCGGTAAATCACGAGATACTCATTACACGTTTGAAGGAAAAAGGCATTGGTAGTTCAGCTCTGGAATGGTGTAAATCATACCTAGACACCAGAATGCAATATGTAAAATCTGCGACGGGAAAATCAAATCTCTTCCATCAAAAACAAGGGGTACCACAAGGGTCATCTCTCTCATCTCTCATGTTTAACATCTACATGCAGCCTATCTGCAATATCATCAGATCATTCAACGTGAAATGTATGATTTACGCAGATGATATCCTACTTTATATGCCATTTTCTACAAGGCAATTAGACCTACTGCCCATAATAAATTGCTTTAATGCAGTATCGGAATGGCTTCTCTCACAGAACCTCCGCATCCAACACAAGAAAACTGAGGTTCTCTTTGTTACGCGAGACCCCAACTTCACTCCACCATCACATATAAGTGTGAAAGGAGCGGATCTAGCCACAAAAGAAACAATAAGATACCTTGGAGTCACGCTGGACCAACGTCTCAATCTGAAAACACATGTAAACAATATTACAAAAGCTGTATACTTCAAAATACGCACACTCAGGCATCTTCGCTCATTACTTGACCCAGATGATTTTAGAACCATCTTCCAAGCACTCATTTTGCCGCATTTCGATTTCGCCAACTCAATTCTACAAGGTCTCCCACAATCCACCCTAAGCTCTCTTCAACTTGCCATGAATACTGCTGCAAGGATTCTACAAGGAGCTGCCAGGAGTGATCATGTAACACCAATCCTCAAACAGCTTCACTGGCTCCCGATACAAGGCAGACTCGAATTCAAAACCCTAGTCCTAACATACAAGGCCATCCACGGTGTATCTGCAAACTCAATAATTGATCTCACACAAACACTACCACCAACAAGATCCAGAAGACATATAGCAATAAACACCCTAATAATACCGAAGGCCATAACAACGTGTAGCTGATCAACAGCGAACAGAGCCTTCATGTTCTGTGCCCCAAAACACTGGAACTCCCTACCACCCGAAATTCGTGCTATAACTAACATATACCAATTCAGAAAGGCCCTCAAGCATAACTTATTCATCAAATACTACCCTACATAAAGCTTCCCCTCAAGCATAACCTAATCAACAATTATTACCCTACATAAATTCAAAATATTCACCTCAATATTAACCACTTTGCCTCCTTTCACAACCCCACAAGCAACGTCTCATAAATACCTTTCATGTTTATTTATTTATTTATTTATTTATTTAACAGTTATTTATATACCGCTCTTTCCCTTGTTTCAAGTGCGGTTTACATGTAACAGTAGGTTAATTGGTATGAGATATACCAGGACATTTTACATATAACAGATAATTATAATTTACAAGGAAAATTGTAACATTACAAGTATAACATATTAGAACATATATACATTGCTAGTTAAATTATTAATCATCATGTAAATGAGTGTGTAGTATGGTTAAATTAGTGTATTAGTGTCATTTATTTTTGAAAATAGGGTATATAATATTAAAAATAAATGTTAGCCTGTATCCCTTTTAGAATTCTGTTTTGGGAGTGTATTATAGTGTAATGTAAATAAGTGAGTTTTTAATTTTTTTTAAATTCTTTTATGTTATCAAAATTAACAGACCAACATTCTATGTATATAGTTTTACCCCCATATTATTCAAGTTTATCGAATCCAAGTTTATCTTCCTGTTTTATGTAAAACCGAGCAGCCTGTTGTTCTGGTCTTTGGTTATCTGTAAACCACGCTGATTGTAAATAGCGCGGTATATAAAAAACTGTAATAAATAAATAAAATAAATAATAAAAAAAAAAACTGTAATAAATAAAATAAGAAATGTTAAATAAATAAATGTCTAGCCCCTGTGGGATCAGAATTGCATCTAAGCCTGTACATGCAGGCTGGGACACAATTCTGGTCAGCCTGCACATACAGGCTGCTGCCCAGCTAACTCAATCAGGCTCCTGAATGGATCTGCAGCACCATGGTGTCCAGTTGCCATAGCACTGCAGCTCCATTCAGGAGCTGCACTCCCCAGCCGCCAACAACTTTGTTCTTTCCCTGCAGCCCAACCCCGGATCTGGACTCCAACGGCCAGGGTCGGGCTGCGGGGAATTGCCTGTGCCTCCTCCACTCTTGGTTGCTCCCCAGGCCTACCATCCTCTGATGTCTAGGGGGACTTATTCCACCTCCACCATCTAGTCTGCTGGATCCGGACATACAGGGCTGGCATCATAATTGGCCCTGTACATCCAGGACCATGGACCACCCACTGCCCACCCTAACTCTGCCTCGGTCCACCTCTGCTCCACCCCTTCCTGTCCCATCTAGCCTCCCCATACAAACTCCTTGTTTATACGGGGAGGCTTTGATCAGGGATGGCAGGGGGGGGGGTGCGACTAGCGAGGTTGGGTATCCCAACATTCATCCCCGCTATTCATGTTACAGAATAGACCCCATTATTACCACTGATCCGTAGTATAGTGCTACAAGCATACACAACGCTGTACAGAGACATGTAAGAAATGGCCCTTGTACATCAGAGCTTGCAATCTAGTCAAGTCAGACAACAGAACAGCTGGAGACTAGGATATGTTTAGGAGAATGCTAAAGAAACACATAGTTGGAAATGAGGAGGCTGTGAGGATCAGGCTATAAGAGCAGCCTTGAAGAAGTGAGTTTTTAGTCTGGATTTGAAAAAAAGGCAGAGATGAAGTCTGAAATACTAACTCAGGTAGTTTGTTCCAGACATAGCAAGCAGCAAGGTGGAAAGACTGAAGTCTGGAGTTGGCAGTGGAAGAGAAGGGCACAGATAGAAGTGATCTGCCAGAGGAGTGGAGTTTCCAGAGAGTGGTGTAGGGACAGCAGCAGAGTGAATGCACTAGTAGGTCAGTAGGAGAAGTTTGAACTGAATATGGAAAGGGATAGTGAGCTAATGAAGTAACCTGAGAAGAGGGGTTACTGTACATGAGAATAGCAAGACTGGCAGAAGATTAGCCGCACAGCTGAATGTTGAATAGATTGAAGGGGAAAGAGACCAGCAAGAAGGAGATTTCAATAGTCTAGACTGGAGGGGATTAAAGAGTGGATAAGGGTCTAAGTAGTGTGTTCAGAAAGGAAAGTGATAATTTTGCTAATGTTGTAGAGAAAGAAATGACAGGATTTAGCTATCAGTTGGATGTGTGTGGAAAAGGAGAGGGAGGCATTTAAAGATGACTCCAAGGTTGTGAGCCAAGGAAACAGGGAGGGGTAGAGCATTATCCACAGAAACAGTGAAAGGAGGAAGTGAGGAATTGGGTTTAGGTGGAAAGATAAGAAACTCAATTTTGGCCATGCTCAGTTTCAAATGATGGTGCGACACCCAGGCAGCAATGTCAGAAGGGCAAGCAGAGATATGGGCCTGGATTCCCAAAGAGAATTCAACTACAGAGAGATAAATCTGAGAGCCATCAGCATAAAGATGGTACTGAAAACCATTGGAGGAGATGAATTTATGAAGCAACTAGGTATATAGAGACAAAAAGAGTGGTCCCAAGACCACTCTTGGTGTACACCAAATGAGAGTGGGTTAACAGTAGAGGAGGATCAACCAGAACATAGACTAAAATATAACTATTAATCCTCTACAATTAGCCATGAACGCAGCTGCTCGTGTCCTCTGCGGATCATCAAAGTGTGAGCATATTTCCCCCATTCTAGAGAAGCTTCATTGGTTACCAATAAACTGTAGAATCCAATATAAGGCCATCCTTACCACCTTTAGGGCCTTCAATAATATTTCTCCAGATTCCATCTCTGATCTCATCATACACACAACAAATAACAGGTCCAGGAGATCTCCAGCTGTTGACACACTACTTATACCAAAAGTTTCCTTAAAAGCTAATCAATCATCCATCAATAGGGCTTTTTCGAATTATGCTCCTAGATGTTGGAACAAACTCCCTCCCAATATCAGAGCAATTAAAGACATCAAACAATTCAAAAAATCCCTTAAACGCCACCTTTTCATCGCACACTTCAAACACCTAAACACCCCTTCCCCTCCCTCATCCTTTTAACCTCATACCTACCCTAACTAACTGTATAGATTTTATATATCTCCAACATGTATTTTCTAGAAATATAAATGATTTCCCTGTTTACTTCCATGTTAATTTTCCTGTTACTTGTAATAGGTCTGTTAAATCTGACCAATTGTTGTATTGTTTCAATATAAACCGCACTGATGACAAATAGCGCGGTATATAAGAAAATAAAATAAATAAATAAAAATGCAGTGTCCTCCTCTACTGCTATCCCGGTCTCAGTTGTTGTACCCCAAGGGTCTATCTTGGGAACACTCCTTTTCTCTCTCTATACCCAGTTCCTTGATACACTCATCTCCCATGGTGGCCACCCTACTTACATATTCAGAATGCATCAACAACAACAAGAAGGAATACCACAGAAAGATGATCATGAAACTGATGCCCTAGGGAGCTATTCAGCATTGTAAAATCACTAGTCAAAGCACCAAACTCAATGGTAAATCAAACTCTGATACATCTCAGGAGCAAGCTAACCACTATGGCGGTCATTAACAACAGCAAATAGTGGGGTTGGATTCCGGGTTGGGTGGAGCAGGGGCGATGCGAGGGAGGTGACACCAACTGGAATGTACATTGGCAATTCCAGTCATGCCACTGAACATTCACCAAAAATAAAGAGATAAACCTACACCGTGCCTTAGTTACCTAAATATTTTTTGTTGGATTGTTTGCAGTGAAAAGAAATTCCTCTCTCGTGGCAAACCTTCCTTTTTGTTCTATTTAAAAGAGGGAACCTTCCCACAAAATCACTTTAAGGGATAATACTTCAATTATCCTTAGAGATTTCTTAGCGATATATCCAGCTACTTAGCTTTTTCGTAACGTCCAACCAAAGTTCCAAAACGGATCTCCTTCAATTCTCAGCCGTATGAGATTTGAACATTCCCCGGCAAAGGGTTGGATGTACGGCTTATTCCACCCTGAAGGTGGAATAATTAATGGGTTCCCCACATTGCACGCTGCACACCCCTGCACATTGATCCTCTCGCCACTCCCTGCAGCCACAATCCGGAATACAGCAGCCACCAGTAATGGCCAGACAGTGGGCTGCAGGGGCAAATCCACACCATGGCATAAGAACATAAGAACATAAGATATGCCATACTGGGTCAGACCAAGTTCCATGAAGCTCAGTATCCTGTTTCCAACAGTGGCCAATCTAGGTCATAAGTACCTAGCAGTTAACCCAAAAGACACAGGTTCCTCAATGCTTCAGTTGGGTCAAGCAGTGATATCCTGGTCCCCTTTTAATAATGGTTTATGGACCTTTCCTCTAGGAACTTGTCCAAATCTTTTTTAAACCCAGCTACACTAACAGCTGTGGACGGCTCATTGTTATGGTACCAGGACTCTATGGCTCCCGCAAGACACACATGGTATTCTGGTGTCTGGATTGACATCTCCCCATATGCCAATCTTATTGGCATATGGGGAGCACCCAGACATCCGATTCTGCTATTGTGGGTACATCAGGGGCCCCGTGGTGGCAGAATTGGGTCCATTCCCACACATCCAGGTTTTGCACTACCCATGTGGCCAGACATGGAAAACCAGAATGTGCTTCCACACGAACAAGCTAAGACTAACGCTCCTTCCTTCAACAACTCCAAAAATCGATACCACCAGAATAGTGTTAGAACATAATAACATAAGTTATGCCATACTGGGTCAGACCAAGGTCCATCAAGCCCAGTATCCTGTTTCCAACAGTGGCCAATCTAGGTCATACGTACCTAGCAGTTTCCCCAAAAGACAGTATTGATCAGTTTGAACAAATAATCATCTCCATTAATACAACAACCTCTCTAATAGACCCATTCACAGTTAGCTGGGTAAACCTTATTCACACAGAAACTGCTCCCATCATACTAAAATAGTTAATCTATCACTATCCCAAGGTCGCATACCTAAATGTCTAAAAAAGACAACCATCTGCCCTATATTAAAGAATACCACCTTAGACAAAACATGTCCAGAATCATATAGACTGATAGCAAGCCTATCATTTACAGGAAAAATAATTGATAAGGTTGTTCTAAATCAACTTCAAGCATGCCCCACTTGATCCACATCAATACAGATTCAGACCGTACCACGGAGTAGAAATACTCCTAATATCCCTCTTGGACAGGCTAATGAAGGGTATTGAAAAACCAAAGTAATCATTCATATTCATATTCCTAGACATAGTTTCTACATTTGACTCCATAAATCATGGCATCCTAATAACTCATCTCCAGGAGATTGGAATTTAAGGAATAGTGCTGAGATGGTTTAAATCTTCTCTCATTGACTGAATACAGCAAGTGAAAATAGGTCATGAAACTTCAAAATCATATGGTCAATATCAAGGCATACCACAAGGTTCAGCACTATCAGAGTTATTATTCAACATATATCTATAACCAATCTGTGACATATTTCAGAAACATAATGTAAATTACTATATCTATGCAGATGACATTATGTTGTATCATCCTTACAATGCATCAAAACCCAACCTTCAGCAAATAATATCTTGCTTTAATGAAACATCAAGTAAAAACCAACACACTCCGTTTAATGACTCACTCTGCAACTCGAGAGCTTGCTTAGTTCACTCACTCACTCAGTGGACTAATGGCAATTGGTCTCAGAAAAATCAGCGGCACGTAAACCAGGAGCTAATCGCTCATTGAGAGTGCCAGTTTTACATCAATGACCGTCTGCCTTACTTGACTTATTATTTTTTTAGATTGTATTTTAAAGTTGCCAGTAAAAACATCTTTCTTTCTTCTCATAGATGTTTTTACTGGCAACTTTAAAATACAATCTAAAAAAATAATAAGTCAAGTAAGGCAGACGGTCATTGATGTAAAACTGGCACTCTCAATGAGCGATTAGCTCCTGGTTTACGTGCCGCTGGTTTTTCTGAGACCAATTGCCATTAGTCCACTGAGTGAGTGAGTGAACTAAGCAAGCTCTCGAGTTGCAGAGTGAGTCATTAAACGGAGTGTGTTGGTTTTTACTTGGAGTTAACCATTTAAAGAGTAACAGACTACAAATTAATGGTGTAACTTAATGAAACATCAGACTTGCTCACTTCCCAAAACCTCAAAATAAACTTCAAAAAAAACCCCATAGGTCCTATTTATCTCCAAAGATGAAGATTTTACACCAACATCTGAAATAAAATCAAGGAAGCATCACTGGAGGTCAGAAAAGAAGTAGGTATAATTTTTGATCAAACACTGAATCTAAACATCCACATCAGTAAAACAAGAAGATCTATATATAATGTTAAAGACACTTCAACCATTAAGACCTCTCCTAGAACCTAAGGACTTCCACACAGTACTCTAGGCAATGATCTGCCCTCACTTTGACTTTTGTAATGGCATCCTTCACAGTCTGTCTAAACATGTACGTAACCATCTTCAGATGGCACAACATACTGCATCACGGATTCTACTGAAAGTACCACGATCTGTACATATCACATCAATTCTACAGCAGTTACATTGGCTACCAATTGAGAGCTGAATAAAATACAAATCCATAATGACAATCTTCAAAATACTACAGAACCTATCCTCCACTTACCTAAGATCTCTAATATACAATACACCAAACAGCAGGCAGAGGAGAATATCCTCACCAAAAAACCCCCACTAGCTATTCCAAAAGAATTCAGGAAAACAAACAGGTCAACAAGCAACAGGGCATTTATGTTCTCTTCACCGATTGTATGGAACTCACTGACAAACCGAGAATAAGGGGTATATTTACTAATCGGCTGTTGTGGCTTCCGTGCGATATCGGAGCTATGGCCCCATTGAATTCATCATGACAAGCACATTGAATTCATCATGACAAGCGCACATTGAATTCAATGGGACCATGGATCCAATATCGCACAGATGCCACTGCCGTCGATTAGTAAACATACCCCTAAGAGTTATAAATGATCTCTCAGTTCTTCAGAAAACAGCTCAAGACATACCTCTTCTCAGAGTACTTTGGAAATAATACACCTGATACAAATACTGACCCTACATTAGTCGTATTTACAAATCTTTTCTCCTCTGGACCCCCCAGTTCACCGTAACTATGCCTCATGAATCATTTCTAGATACATGCCTAGTTATCATAATCAATACTCTGATCAATAACATCACGTCATATACATGTTTTGCAACTATCTGCCATGTAAAGTTAACTATAACATATAACCTCATATCATACTATGTATATGACTAGTTACCCATTTATTTCTCCTTTGATATAAGTTGGATAGTTAATTGTTACCTGTAACTTAACACTTTCTTTATCCTCATCCCCACTTCAATTATTGCAATAGCATCCTACAAGGTCTTCAAAACAAGCCATAAGCCAGCTACAAATAGCACAACATGCAGTTGCACGTAACATATAGAAAGTACCAAGAGCTGAGCACATCACAGCCATCCTACACCAGCTTCACCGGTTACCTATATCAAGTAGAATTCAATATAAATCCCTAATTATCACATTCAAGGTACTCCACGACTTGGCCTAATTTCCCTAATAGCAATGCTACTGGACCCAAGACAAAGAAGAGAATGCACACGAAATATGTTGTCAGTCCATAAAGATTTCAGAATAACCAATCAAGAAATGAGTAATAGAGCTTTTACTTCTACTCCACAGTCCTTTGGAATTCTCTCCCTTCAAATCTAAGGTGTATAAATGACCTATCCACTTTCCAGAAACAAATTAAGACACACCTGTTACAGAATATTATCAGAATAAGAGACCGGGACCTAATATATACCCTACATAATCAAATAGAATTAGCCGATTTCCCCTCATGGAAACACTCCCACATCATGACATCCCACACATCATGACATCATGACTTTGTAGTTTATTTAATTGTAAAATCCATGTAAATATATTTCTCGATATTAAATGTTTGGTTCTTGTATTAATTTTATATCATGGTTAAATGTTACCTGCACCCATGTTTATATATATATATATATATATATATATATATATATATATATATATATATATATATATATGTATGTATATTTAATAGTTCCATGTAAACTGCCTTGATTTTGCTGAAAAAAAGTGGTATAGAAAATGCACAAATAAATAAATACATATTGAAACCACTTTGATTAAATGATAAGGTGGTATAACAATAAATAAAATAAATAAATAACCGAGCAGCAGAGATATTGAGCCACTGCCCGGTTAGCGACCCACGGGTAAAGTCAGGCGTGGCAAAGGCTGGCCTAACTTTACCTGTGGAAGCTATTCAGCAGTAGCCGGATATGGCCCCGGCATTGAATATCCAGGGTTAGTCTTCAGCGGCGATGGCTAGCTGCGTTAGCAGAACTAGTCACCACTACTGAGTATCTGGCCCATTATCTATATATTTCTGTATTTTACTTTCACTTAATTGAATATGGTTATATCACTTTGCACAGGTTCCAAAATAGGAGACTTGAGAGAGATATGCTGTTAGAAGCCTTGAGCAATTTTGAGGAAGCAATGAAACAGATAATTTCTTTCTATAATATAGATAGACTCATTCAGTTACCATTCCTAGTAGAGAAACACATTTGGATGCACATAAGCTGCTCAGTGAAATCATTTTTGAAAACCATAGCACAGACAGAAAATAAGATATTGCAAATAACAGATTCAGAATGGGAGAGTTTCTGACTGGTTACAACTTGAGGGATTCTCTTCAGTTATTCATATTTCTTTTCAGATTCCTTCAGAGCTACTTGGTAAAACAATCAATTGTGTTAAATTGAAAACATAGCCTTCCTGTATTAAATGAATTTCTTTAGTGGAAGAATGCATTTGTGTTCTGGAGTATATTATTAGGAAAACGTAAAGCCTGAGATGGTTAATAAAACTGATAGTGCTATCTCCAGTAAGACCAGTCTATTGAAGTTAGCATTAAAAGTGTGCCCTTCTCTTCCATGTAGCATCAAGTACATCAACACAAGGTATTCAATCCTCTCCTTTCCAATGTTAAATAACAAAAAAAAAGCCAGAGATGTAATGCAGGAGTGTAAGAATGTAAAACACATATATATCCAGTAAGAGGACCTATTTTGAAGCATTTTCCAAGGGTGAACAGTTGTTTACCTGCGGATAAACATCTACTCAAAAATGTCCTTCCCTTCATTCATATTAGTCACAAGGCAGGTGTTTTTACTTATAGCAAAAAAGGTATGTTATGAGGTCAGGGAGAGAACACTTGCATAGTTTTGATTGGTGTATCAAAGCAAATGCAAATATAGGCTTCAGGGTTCAGGCCTTGTTCCTGTTACCAGCTGCATTTTCAAAGGGAACCCCCAGGGGGACTACAGGACCCCATGTTTTCATAAACGTCTCCTTCATGAACAATAACATACATAAAAGTATGAAAATGCATGGTTGCAAAAAGATATATAAATATGTATTACAAAATAGCAATGTAAAACTGGTTTTATTTTTCAAGAAATACATTTTTGTTTAAAATATTCATTGAAAGCCATCACTTTCTGTCGTTTTGCACGTACTATGCAAATGTTTAATTTAATGATTTAATGCTCTGCAAACCAGCTAAAGTGTTTCTTTTGTACCAAATGAGCAGGGCTAGTGAACAAAAATCTACCCTATAAGGTGTCATATTCATTAGGAAAGTCATATGCATAATCTTGTGATCCTGTGAATTGTTAGCTTATTGAGGAACTTTAAATGAAAAAAGCTATCTATATAGAAAACTATTGAACGGTTTTCTGTCACTTTTTTGTTTGGGGGAAGGGAAAAGGTTGTTGGAAATGTTATTCCATTTTGTTTTCCTTTCATGATCAATATTTAGTTGATGGTGCACTCCGTCCTTCAAGTTAATATAGCTTTCAAAATAGGTAAACAGGTATCTTAGGGATTCTTTTCTTGATTTATGTCCATAGCGTCAGTATTATTGCCCAAGACAAAGATGTTTAACCTCAGGGCTTTTGGTGTGCTTCCAGTTTTCTTAAATGACTGGCACTCTGGTAATGCTATTAATTGTTTTATACCTTTGGAACTACAGATGAGCAGTGAAATCTCCGTTGCTTGTACCGAACTTGGCATGTTTCCTGGAAAACTCCACAGTCTCTTCAAGCTTGTGAGCTATTAAATGGGTTACGTGGAAAAAATATTTAGAGGGCTTTGACATGGATGAGAGGGAAAAGAAATACAAATCATTCTCTTTTTCTTTTTTTTTGTAATGAGAGCTCCCTTAGGAGCATATCCAGCAATTCTATCTGGCACAATTAACAATCTCTCCTTAGCTGAAACTGCCAGCGTGAAGTGATACAATAGTATTATAGGAAAACAGCAAATGACCAAAGAATTGAAACAAATGTTTGTAATAAAGGTAAAAAGGGGTTCTTTTCAGTTGATGATGTGTGTTTATACTTGGAATAAGTATAATAAAAAATGGTTAACCATTAAAACACACTCAAAATAGTTTTCCTTAAATATTGACACACTGATATGCTAAAAATCCTATCATCACAGAAGTGGTTCTATGCTTTCCGAATCTCTTAGTTTGTTGGGACTTCGATGTACATTTTTATAGTCCATCATTCTCATGGGAAAAGTTCTTATTAATTTACAGTATTTGAGTAATCACAGCTTTGAGCAAAACGTCCTTTTTCCCACCCATGCTGCAGGTCATTCTCTGGATTTCATTTTTTCTTTACTGTATACCAGTCTCAGATCAGGCCCACAGCTTTCCACTTGACTACCCTCTCCTGGACAGGTCATTCATTACTTACTTTCACTCTTTCTGCTCCCTTCCTGAAGGCACCAACTGCGACTTTATCACTTCTTCAAGATCATTGGGAAAGGCAGACCTTGACTTCTTGCCTTCCTTGGCCCCTTCTCTACCCACAGATTTTAATAATCTACCACTTGATGAGCAAGTTGCATCTTGAGACACAGCTCTGTAGAAGTCTTTAGACATAATTTGTGATAAGGAAGCTTATCATAGTTCAGGAGGGAGCTATAAAAGAGGTGAATTTGCTTTGAACAAGCAACCTGTCTTTGCTGGTAGAAATACTAAAACAGAATGTTTTCATAAAAGACTACCAGTCCCAGAATGCACCAGGTTTCAAACAGCCTCTAGAAGGGCTGAAGTGGGGAAACGTGTGTTCAATCAGGAGAGCTATGAGGTAATCCCCAATCACTCATCTCCAAGGGCAGGGCTTGATTCAGTACACCTGGGCTGTGCTAGGGTGGAGTGTCCCTCTAAGCACTTTAAAAGTAAAAGATATTCTACACAGAGACAGAACAGGCAGAGCGGTGAGAACAAAGGGAGCAGAGAGAACCGGATCTCACAGAAGCTGCAGAACCAGGAAGAGAGAGAACTACAACAGCCGAAGCAATGTGGAAGGAAGAACAGAAAGACATCTTGGAGGTCTAAAGAAGGAGCCCACAGCAGTACGTGTGTTAGGAGTGATTCCAGAGGCAAGCATACTCCATTGGACTGGAGGAAGCCAGAGGATTGGGGTTATAGAGCCAGGAACCCCCAAACGGCCCCTTTGAGGGAGACGGCTGCATTTGGAAGGGGCCCTAAGACCGGTGCAAGAAGGTATGTGAAGAGAGACCCAGTGTCCAGGGATCTTGATTGGAAGGCTGGACATAAAAGCTGGACTACCTACTGGCCGGGATATGGGGAGAGGAAACCTAACAGCAAGGGAAGCTCAGGTATGAACTTTGATCTATGCCCTAGCTCTTCATCTGGAAGACAGCAGGGAAACAAATATCCTGAGAGTGATCAATTAAGGAATTCCTCTGAGCCAGACCATGATATTGATTCAATGATATTTGAGGAAGAAGGAGATATAGCAAATGACCAATTGGAATACATGGATTGCTCCCTGTCTAGGCTGCTGTTTTAAAGTAGTTTCTCACTAATACAATAACCACCAAAAGGAACTGTAACTTGTTCTTTTATCTACCCAGAAAAGTCTCTGCAAGAAAGCTTTAGGGTAGGATTGAGCCACGTAGAGAGAGTGAATCAGCAAAGGGGTTTGCAGCTGGCTAATTATTTGTAATTGAGCCAGGCACAAGTGCACGTGAGCTCTAGAAGGAAACTTCTTCCTTGTGTGTATGAATAGAAGAAAGTTATCCTTGATAAAGAACAGTTTTTCTACTTTTGGGTTTGTTTTTGTTTTTTGGAGCACTGCTAAGAAGGTCATTAGCAGGAGCCATCAAAAAGACCTTTTCTGTTTCCCATCAAGGTCTTTATTGATTTATTGCTTAAGAAGTTCAGTTACCTTATATCATGTTTTGTTTTTCATGAGTACAATACTTGAAGCAAGTGTCCTTTTGTGTTACCAAGTAAATCTGTGTGGGAGAATTAACCCCATGAATAAAATCTAGTTTTCTTTGCTTACACTCGAGCATCACAACTCATTATTTTGTGAACGGCTGATTCTGGTATGAATGAACTACAACCCCCACACTCCTTTGCAAGTCATAATAATATTTTGCCTTTACCAAGACTGTGGACATTCACGACCAGCACCCCCGTTTACAAATTGCACCACTCTGTTTGACACAATGCTTGCATAGATGGTGTCATCCCTGCTGTCATTCTGGCTTTTGGCTTGAGAAACAGCACACATGCAGAAATAGATTACCTGCAGCCCGAAGTTCTGTAGTGAACGCTAACACACCAACAAAGCAATGGTATGGTAGGCAAAGAAAATTTACTTCACTCAATTATTGACAATGGTGACAACAAATCTAGGGGCACTTTCTCTGTAATCTCCAGACTAAAGGAGATAAAACCTAAGCTTACTTTAGAAGCTCAGATGACAAGACTTCGACTTTCATACTTTGGACACATCATGCGAAGAGAGAGATCATTAGAGAAAGACATCATGCTTGGCAAGGTTGAAGGCAATGTCAGTGTTACCTAGTAGGCTTGTTAAGCATGGTAAGGGAGCGCTAACATCAGGGAGGTGCCATCACTAACCTAGGATTGCCAACTTTTTCACCGAGAAAAACCCGACACCTGGGGCTCGCCATGCTCCACCCATTCTCCACCCCTAGTCCCACCCCTGCCCCGCCCCCAGCCCCACCCACAAAAATTACCGAGGATACGTGTAGGCTAACTTCCTTGGTCAGATAATAATTAAACTGGGAACCCCAAAATCCAAACATCAAATGTACAACACTGGAGAAATAAAACTATAAAGCAATTTCCTCTTGCACTAAACAAAAACGCAAAGATGTTAGCAATACACACTTCCCAGACCAGACATATTCCAGTTAATAAATTCAAAATAAAAAGTATTTTTCTACCTTCTGTTTGGGCATTTTATTTTTCAGTTGCAATTGCTCCAGTCACTTTCTTCTGGTTTCTTCGTGTCTTCTGCGAGCTATCCATTTGTCCTTTCTTCTCTTTTAGATGTTTTCCATTCTCTCTCTATTTCTGCTTTAACATACTGATTGTTTCCCTCTTGCTCTTTCCCCCAATTCTTTCCTTATTCCTTTATCATCCATTTAAATTTCACCCTTCCATTCTCAAGCCCCTCTTACTCTCCCAATACCCAGCCCATCATAGACTTTTCTTGCACACAAAATATTTTTCCCCTCTCCATTCTCATTCCCCATCCATTCTAGTCCTCCCCCAAAATCAGTTCCCTTATAGTTCTAGACCCACCCAGCATCCACTCCCTTCTAGTCCCATTCTCCCATGCCCCACATCAGCCTATTTCCAGTCCTATTCCAGCTCTTCATCAGCCCATTTCCAGTGCTAGCCCTCACATCACAAGCCATTTCCAGTCCTAGCCCCCCCCCCCAATCACAGCCCATTTCCAGTCCAAGTCCCCCATCACAGCCTATTTCCAGTCCTAGACCCCCCCCCACCATCACATCCCATTTGCAGTCCGAGTCTCCCCGCACCATCACAGCCCATTTGCAGTCCTACCCCCCACCATCACAGCCCATTTGCAGTCCTAGCCCCCCTAATCACAGCCTATTTCCAGTCCAAGTTCCCCCTCCCTCCACCATAGCCCATTTCCAGTCCAAGTTCCCCCCCCCATAGCCCCTTTCCAGTCCAGGTCCCCCTCCCCATCACAACCCATTTCCAGTCCATGTCCCCCCCCTAGCCCTTTTACAGTCCAGCTCCCCCCCCATCACAGCCCATTTCTTTCCAGTCCAAGTCCCCCCCCCATAGCCCTTTTCCCGTCCAGGTCCCCCCCCCCTCACAGCCCATCTGTAGGCCTAGCCCCCCCCCCCCATCACAGCCCCTGCAGTCCTTGGCCTCCCCCCCCCCCCGACCAGCACCGCAGTTGTCTGAGGGGCTTTAGAGGGAGCCGGGGAAGCCCGCGCGAGGCCCCGGCTCCCTCTGTACAACCGCCAGCATGAAGAGCCTTTTCCTTCACGCTGGCGGTTGTTTCTGTGAAGCCGCGAATGCTGGGAAAGGTTAAAGGGTATTCCCTCCCCCTCCTCTTACATCCTGGTACTTCCACTTCACAAAACTTTCACTTTTAATACTTAATACAGTATTATATTCATCATTCATCTACAATTCAAGTTTATTTGATAAAAGCATACTTTGTATAACTTTAAAACTTCATGGAAGCGCTTTTATTTCTTCTCTAGTAACTTTTGCAAATCGATGCCAAGACTGGCCCCAAAATCCTTTTATATTCATTTCCCAATCTTTCCCTGACTCCACCTTTCTCTCAGCAACCTATTTCTCCCCCCTTTTCTTGTCTTTCAGAATCTCAGCAAAAAGAGTTTCTCTTCTATTGCTCACCTCTCAGGACTCTTCCCGCCCCCTTTCTCAGACTATTTTTTTTTAATTTGGCCATTTTGAGAGTGTCAAGTCCCTTATAAGACCAGCTGTATCCCCTGACAACACATCCTGGCCAGGGCTTAGCATTCACAGAGGTTTATTTTCTCTAAATGCCAAATCCAAGGCCTTCTGTCCTCCACAGAGCAACCACAGTATTTGCAGCTCCCCCTCCAATGCCTTATTTCATCATCAGCTATGATTGAGGACAGCTGCAAGTACCCATGGCTGAAGCCAATCACCTCTCTTCAGCTTTCCCTGACCTCAGACCCCAACTAGCCACCCAAAATGAACCAACCCAATGTCCACCAGTCCCCCATGCCTCAGCCTTTCCCCGGATACCTCATCAAGGAAAACAAAAACAAAAAAATGTGTGCCTGCCGGTTCAGCAACTAGAGCAGCCTTCGGCCAAAGCCCCTTTCATTTTTTTTTTAAATCTTGGGAAATGTCGCCGGTGCAGCTGGCTTTACAGTAAGCAGCATTTCCCTTTGACCTCCAGGCCCAAACAGGCCCTGAGTCATATTTTAATTTTTTTTTTAACTCAGCCATTTCCCACCTTCTTCTGCAGCCGTGGCAAAGGGAAAGAAAAAGAAAAAGAAAAAAAAGAACCCTTAGATCATTTAAACATCCCAAACATTTTCCAATGTTTCCCAGAGGGTTTTTTGTAAGTACATTAAGGCAATGATGACTCCTGACAACCCAGTAGCCCCTGGGTCTTCTTGGCAAGGTATGACTGGAAATAGATTGCCAGGCCTTTTCTTCAAAGGCAATGGAGGGTAATGTGACTTGCCCAAGGTCACAAGAAGTGCCAGTGGGAATCAAATCCAGATCTCTTGGGTGCTAGGCTGTTGCTGTAACCACTAGGCTTCTCCTCCAAGGTTAAAGTGTTTTTATTTATTTATTTTATTTCTTTACATCTGGTTATATTTGGCCTAGTGAAGTTAAATGTCAACCCTAGCATCTACTTTTTTGACTCTATCTCCCTTATTTTTCTCTTCAATTGAGACAACCTCCTTAAATATCTAGGTAAGTTTCCCTTGTTTGTCCTCTCGGACCTGCGAACAGATGGTAAACTCTGTTGAGCAGATTCTTCCATGAGCACATGTGTTTTTCTACAAGGCCAAGAACCTTCACCCAAGTATTATTCATCTTTGTTTCTGTTTTGACCACTCAAACATTTTCATTACCTCTAGATTCCTCAACCTGCTCCTTCTCAGAAGGTTCACAGACTGGAATTGCATCCATAAATTCACCACACTGATCTGGGTTAGTTAACCCCACATTTTCCCTTTTTATTTCCCAGGGCACTAACTTCAGTTGGTCACGATGCAGCATTTTAACCCCCCCTGATTTATTTTGCAATTTGTAAACATTTTGGCAAATTCCCAAAACCTAAATTATCTGAAAGGGCTCCTCCTCACAAATGGATTCTAATTTGTGCCTACCATGAAAGCTGTGTTTCTGAACTAACAGACAGGCACATTCCTCGATGGATGTCCCATATCCATGATGACACTGGTCAACATTGAAATCGTTACTGACTTTAAAAGGCCCTAATCTGTAGTATCCTGGTGAGCTGAACATGAATGTAACATTAAAAAAAATTTATTGGCTCTCGTTTTGAAGTTATTGCATGTAGTTCATTTTTGACGTTTCACCATATAAATTTATCCAGTAGGACATCAACAATATCCCAAATAAGCCTTGAATGATGTAATATTGCATCACATTGCATACTACCAGCATGCATACATCATCCAGAGTTGATTGCATCATTTTCTGATGCAATGCAATACTACTACCAGACGACTGCTGAAGCCATCTGACGTCAGCCGTGTACTATACACAGTCGTAAAAGTTGAGCATTTAAAATATTCAGACTGTGTGTGAGACAGTTTAAGCTACTGTTACATGTAACTTTTAAAAATCATATAATTTTAGCCATTTAGGTACAATACAGGACAATAATGCCGCGAAAGTGCGTTAATACCGTTGACAATTTCTGCTATATTTGTGGGGAAGTGACATTTGCCAACCAGAAGAAAAGTATCACTTTTCAACTGAAGAAGGCATATTATCTTTACTTCGGATGCAAGATTGGTAACCAAGACAAGCATTGGGCCCCGCATATATACTGCGCTACATGTACAACACAGCTTTCACAGTGGTTGAATTGCAAAAGACCATCAATGCCATTTTCAGTCCCCATGGTGTGGAGAGAGCCAAGCAACCACATAAATGACTGTTACTTCTGCTTGGTTCCTCCTCTTTCCAGTGGAATAACAAAGCAAAAGAAGTCGAGCATAGTCTATCCAAACATTCCGACTGCATTGAGACCGGTTCCACATGGTGAAGGACTTCCTATGCCAGAACCGCCATCAGAATATTCTCTTGATTCATCTGATGAGGACAACGGTGAGCCAACCTGTTCTTCTCCTGGTCCGTCAGCATGCAGTGACCCATATTTTCACCGGGATGCATTATCAACTCCACACAGAATAACACAGGAAGAGCTAAATTACCTGGTTCGTGATTTGGACTTATCCAAGAACAAGGCAGAATTGCTAGGATCAAGACTCCAACAATGGAATCTTCTAGAAGAAGATGTCAACATTACTTCATATCGAAAGTGCCACCAGCAGTTGGAGCCTTTCTTCAGAAAGGAAAGTAATTTGATATTTTGTTCCGATATTGAAAGCCTCATGAATGCCTTAAAAATCACTCATGACCCACAAGATTGGAGACTATTTATAGACTTTTCGAAACTGAGTCTGAAGACTGTGCTTTTGAACAATGGAAACCGACTTCCATCTATTCCAGTAGCGCATGCCGTCCACATGAAAGAGACATACGATAACGTAAAGCATCTACTGACTTCTATTAACTATAACAAGTACAGCTTGCACCTCTGTGGTGACTTGAAGGTAGTTGCCCTTTTAATGGGACTGCAGCAGGGATATATAAAATACATGTGTTTCTTATGTGAGTGGGATAGCCGAGCAAGGGATTGGCACTACTTGCGGAAGGAATGGAATCGCAGACAAAATGTAACAGTTGGAGAGAAGAATATCCAGCACCCAGCTCTAGTTGTGGCTCACAAAATCCTGCTACCACCCCTTCACATCAAACTAGGTTTGATGAAAAACTTCATGAAAGCCATGGACCACACTTCACCAGCTTTCCGATACCTGCATGAAAAATTCCCTCGACTCAGTGAAGAAAAGATTAAAGAGGGAGTTTTTGTGGGTCCTCAGATTCGAGAGCTCTTCAAAGATGAATGGTTCAACAACTTGCTGCAGGGTGATGCAAAACAAGCATGGAATGCTTTTCACCTAGTGTCAACAAACTTTCTCGGGAATGTTAGGGCAGAAAACTACAAGGAACTAGTAGAAGACATGCTGATGCAGTATCAGAAACTTGGCTGCAATATGTCGCTAAAGATCCATTTCCTTGATTCCCATCTCGATTTCTTTCCTGACAACTGTGGTATGGTTAGTGATGAACAGGGCGAACGTTTTCACCAGGATATCACAACGATGGAGCAAAGATACGAGGGAAAATGGTCCACTACAATGCTGGCTGAATACTGCTGGACACTCCCTAGAGAAGCTCCCGAACAGCTGTACAAGAGACAGGTAAAAAAAATCTAAGAAGTAGTCTATGACTTGTTTTTTTACAGGTATTAACTGAAGGCCTATTATATTTACTATTGACATGCATTTCATGATGTAAACATTAATTCTTATAGATTAGAAAAAAAACTAGAGCCAACTTTGCAATTTCACTGTCATATTCGTGTTCAGCATATAAAAATTGATAAGAAATGACTATTTTTATTTCAGTAACATGATTTTTGTAAAAATTTGTTGACCAGTGTGATCATACCTGTTCTTGTTTTTAGCTCCGGCAGCAGCAGACATCCTCTTAGCAATGTCTCTTAATACTTGTAATGCTTTTTGAAGTTCTTGTGACCACTTATCCATGTCTGATAATCCAGATGCTTCTTTTCCATCAATTCTGAAATCCATTAGTAAGAGGGTCTCCGAGCCTGAAAATAACTGCGCTGGTGTATTTCCAGTGGATACCATGTGCACCAAACTCAGGGGTGGCTCAAGGCAGTCTGCTGCCTGAGGCGAGGGATGAGGGTGGGGGGCTTTCTCAAAACTCCAATCAGGCAGTGAACCAAACCAAAAAGCCAATTAGATTATATGGAGGACATGCAAGATGTTTGCACACCAAGAACTAAGAAAGAGCAAGAACCACAGCACAGTTTATAAAACTGAATTATAAATCATTTTTATTTTGTTGTTATAAACTGCATTATGGTTCTTGCTTTTTCTTTTTCAACATATATTTTGCATCCACAGGACCCACTTCCTCAACAGTGGGTGCAGAACAGAACCAGGACATTGACCCACAGAACTCAATATCTTAAAAAAAATTATGATTCTGATCATCTCACTAACAACAACAACAACTATTCTCCAGTACCAGGCATATTGTGAACTAATACCAAACCCTACAGCAAAGTCACTGAGTATCTATAGAGCAAATCTACCATACCGTACCATATCAGCACCAACTTCCAAAACTCACATAAGGAGCCCATCCAAAAAAAGCATCACTGTAAATACTACAGTGGGCCCTGGAACATCAAACCTGTTTGAAAAGCTGAACAATTCAGATTTCTACAGAACAGGTCCCTACATACAAACTCCTGTTAACAGAACACCTGGTCTTGGTCACAAACTCAAAACACGGACCCTCACTAAGTACAGAATAAGTGACCATAAACTAAAAATAAACATATGTAGATAAAAATTAAACTGCAGCCCCAAAAAGCCAGATTCTGCATACAGTGCAATACCAGAGAAATAGAAAGAGATGCATTTCCAAGTACTGTATAAAATATAATGATAGCAACAAGTCCGATCATTAAATTAAAAATAAAATTCTCTTCTAACTTTGTCTGACCATTTTATTCTGAGATCACGTAGGTCCCAATCTGAGGTTTCTGCCTTCCTCTATGTCCCAGTGCACCCTCAAGTCTACTTTCCCTCAGAGAAGGCATGAGGGTGATGCAGGGCTATGTGTGGAGACTATATGTGGTATCATTTGCATAAATTTGTATATTTTAAAATGTATATGCCACCCATCCAAAATCCTAGGTGGCTTCTAAACATACACATGCAATTTAGTAAAACAGATGTTACACTAAAACAAACATAATAATAAAACATTAAATTTGATTAATGAAAAGCCACTTACACAGCCCCCCCACCCCCATCAAACCATTATAAGTATCTGTACATTCAATTTATTTTGCTAGAGCCAGCATATTGATGAGGAGGGAAGATATAAAATGAGAAACTAATCATGGTAGCCATGAATTCAAACTCTGGATTGAATTGTGCTAGAGCTGGAAAAGTCTGGAACTCAGCAGTGGTGAAGCTATCGGGCTACTAAACAAAATTAAACCAAGACATTCCCTTAAAATTTGAAATTTCCTTGAATCTGAACTGACAAAATATGTTAAACTGCAGTCTGGCAGCATAAAGAATGCAAAACTGCAAATCTCAAACTAACCAACCAACACCCTACTATTCCATAACAGCACTAACTTCCAAAACTCACACAACATGGAGCCTACTCAGAAAAGGGCAGCACCATAAATATTGCAGTGGGCCATAAAACATCCATATTCCTATTCAGAAAGCTGAACAAGCCAGATTACTACAGCTCCCTACATAGAAACTCCATGCTAACAGAACATGTAGCCTCAGTCACACATATGCAGAACAGAGATAGATCTTCAATAAGTAGGCAATATATCAGTACAAACTAAAAAAAGACATATGTACTAAAAAAGCACTTTTACCCATTACTGTTAGACTTACAGGATTTCTTTCCCAAAATTATACTTTACTGCAGAGTGAGGCGACAGAAAGAATTCTCACATACAGGCATCTGCATTGTCAGCAGAAACTAACATAATGGCTTAGCACAAGTAGCGTGAGTGCAACTGATGCCACCTCAGTAGTTTTCTTTAGTTGTACCAGAAGCTGTTTTGTCACACTGAAATGCTATAACTGCAGAGAGATGTAACTGCCTCCCTGCAGTTAGCCTATGGTCCTGTGTAATCAAATTCTGGAAGTACTTACCAGAGGGTGCAGTAAAAGCTGTTAGTGTAGCTGGGTTTACAAAAGATTTGGACAAGTTCCTGGAAGAAAGATCCATAAACTATTATTAAAGAGGACCTAGGAAATCTACTGCTTGTCCTGTGACAAGCATTGTGGAATCTGTGTGCCTTTTTGGGACCTGCCAGATACTTGTGACCTAGATTGGCCACTGTTGGAAATAGGATACTGGGCTTGACTGACCCTAGTCTAACCCAGTATGACATTTCTTATGTTCAAATGGCAGATGGAATTTAATGTGGACAAGTGCAAAGTTATGCACCTAGGATGGAACAACCCAAACTATGGTTACACCGAGATGCAAGGTTCCACATTAGGAACCACCACCCATGTAAAAGATTTAGGCGTCATCATGGATAACACGTTGAAACCCTCTGTCCAGTGTGCAGTGGCTGCCAGGAAGGCAAATAGAATGCTAGGAATCTTAAGGAAAGGAAAAGAGAATAAAACAAGGGATATTATAATGCCTCTGCATCATTCCATGGTGTGATGCACCTTGAATATTGTGTGTAATTCTGGTCACTGTATCTTAAAAAGGATATAGCAGAATTAGAAAAGGTACAGAGAAGAGCCACCAAAATGTTGAAAGGGATGGAAGGATACCCCTATGAGGAGAGACTAAAAAGGTTAGGGCTCTTCAATCTGGAAAATAAATGGCTGAGAGGAGATACGATAGAGGTCTATAAATTAATGAATGGAGTGGAATGGATAAATGTAGAGCTATTGTTTATGCCATTAAAATGTAGAAAGCCTAGGGGACATGCAATGAAGCTACAGTGTAACCCATATAAGACTAATAAGTGAAACTATTTTTTCACTCAATACATAATTAAACTCTGGAATTCGTTACCGGAGGATGTAGTAAAAGCTGTTAGTGTAGCTGGGTTTAAAAAAAGGATTGGACAATTTCCTAGAGGAAATGTTCATAAACCATTATTAAAGGGGACCCGGGAAATCCACTGCTTGCCCCAGTTCAAGCATTTTGGAACCTGTGTCTTTTGGGGAAACTGCTAGGTACTTGTGACCTAGATTGGCCACTGTTGGAAACAAGATACCAGATTTGATGGACCTTGGTCTGATCCAGTATGGCATATCTTATGTTCTTACATGTTACTAGTGCAGAGCCTAGGAAGCAATTTGCTAAATATGCCAAACAAGAGGGGCTCAACAGCACCCATGCAGCATTTCCCACCAGGGGCGGCCCAAGGTGGGTGCGGGGCCATGTGCGGAGACTTTATTGGAGGGCCTCATTTGAATAAGGATCCTCATTTCTATAAATATTTGAATAATGTTAGCATGCGCTATCTTTTAGTAAATATCCCTCTTAATGATTGTTTTGATAAAGACTACCAGATTTCTACATTACTATACTCCAGTGCCAACTGCCAGGCACATTAGGAAGTACTATAAATACTGACCATTTATAACCCATAGCAAACCCGCCGTATCATAACAACACTACCAGGATTCACAAAGCACCAAACACTACCTATCAAAAAAGGCAACACTGCAAATATTAAACCAGTACATCTCACAGAATACCAATACATCTTTTACTGGGGAAAGAGAACAAGTAGCACTGTCAAATAAAAACTACATGAACAGAATACCTCAGCTCGGTTACACATGCAGAAAATAGATCGTCACTAATCAAAGAACAAGGGATCACAATTTAGAAATAGGAAGACAATTAAATTTGGGAACCCCAAAAGCCAAACTTAGAATGTACAACAACACCAGAGAAATAAAACTAGAAATTAATTTCCTCCCACACAAAATATATTTTCCCCTATTCATCCTCATTCCCCCAGTCCCATCCCCTTCTAGTCCTCCCCCAAAATCAGCTCCCTTCTAGTTCCAGCCCCACCCAGCATCAGCTTCCTTCTAGTCCCATTTTCCTATGTCCCCACATCAGCCCATTTCCAGTCCAAGCTCACCCCCATCAGCCCATTTCCAAACCTAGCCCCCCATCAGCACATTTTGAGTCCTAGCCCTCCCCATCAGCTCATTTTCAGTCTTAGCCCCCCCGTAAGCCATTCCAGTCCTATTCCATCCCCCCATCGACACATTTCTAGTCTAAGCTCCCCCCCCCCCATCAGTCGATTTTCAATCCTAGTCCCATGTCAGCCCATTTTCAGTTCAGGAACTCCCCATCACTCATTTCCACTCCTAGCCCCCCATTAGCCAATTCAAGTCCTTTTCCAGCTCCCATCAGCCTAATTCCAGTCCAAGCTCCCCTCCATCAGCCCATTTCCAATCCTAGCCCCCCATTATCCCATTTCCAGCACAAGCTCCCCATCAGCCATTTCCAGTCCTATCTAATCCCCCATCAGCCCATCTCCAATCCTAGCCCCCATCAGCCATTTCCAGTACTATCCTAGCCACCCATCATCCCATTTCCAATCCAAGCTCCCCCCATCAGCCCATTTACAATTCTAGCCCCCAATCAGTCCATTTCAAGTCCAAGCACACCCCCCATTAGCTCATTTCCAATCCTAGCCCCTCCATCGGCCATTTCCAGTACTATCCTAGCCACCCATCATCCCATTTCCAATCCAAGCTCCCCCATCAGCCCATTTACAATGCTAGCCCCCAATCAGTCCATTTCCAGTCCAAGCTCCCCCCATCAGCCATTTCCTGTCCTATCCTAGCCCCTTATCAGCCCATTTCCAATCCTACCCCCCCCGTCAGTCCATTTCCAGTCCAAGCTCCCTCCCAACAGTCTATTTCCAATCTTAGATCTCCCATCAGCCATTTCCAGTCCTGTTCCAGCCCCCATCAGCCCATTTCCAGTCCAAGCTACCCCGCATCAGCCCTTTTCCAATCCTAACCCCCCATCAGCCTATTTCAAGCCCAAGCTCTCCCTATCAGCCATTTCCAGTCCTATCCTAGCCTCCCATCAGCCCATTTTCAGTCCAGCCCCCCATTAGCCCATTTCTAATCCTAGCCCATTTCAAGTCCAAGCTAACCCCCATTAGCTGATTTCCAATCCTAGCCCCTCCATCAGGCATTTCCAGTCCTAGTCCAGCCCCCATCAGCCCATTTACAGTCCAAATTCCCCCCCTTATCAGCCCATTTCCAGTCAAAGCTCCCCCCATCATCAGCCATTTACAGTGTTAACCTAGCCCCCCATCAGCCCATTTCCAGTCCAAGCCCCCCCATTAGACCATTTCCAATCCTAGCCCCCATCAGCCCATTTCCTGTCCTAGTTCCCTCCCATCTACTCATTTCCAGTCCTAGCCCCCCATCAGCCATTTCAAGTCCTATTCCAGCTCCCCATCAGCCTCTTTCCAGTCCAAGTTAACCCCTCAGCCCATTTCCAATCCTAGCCCCCCATCAGCCATTTCCAGTCCTATTCTAGAGCCCCCCCTCCCCGCCCTTGAAAAACCCTGCACTTGTCTAAGTGGCTTCAAAGGGAGCCAGGGAGACCCCGCCAGAGGCCCCGGCTCATCCCTGCATGGCCGCCAGCATTTTCTCTCATGCTGGCAGCTGTATTTTAGTGTCGCACTTCACAATAACACAGCTGCCAGCATGAGGGAAAATGCCACTCTTCGCACTGTCGGTTGTGCAGAGGTTAGCTGGGGCCTTGGATGGGCTTTCCCAGCTCCCCCTGAACCCGGCATTTCAAAGAGCACCACCATGTGAGAATGAAGTTCGCACAGGGCCCCCTGAAGCGCAGCCCTGTGCGAACAACATTCTCACACAATGGACGGGCCAGACATGTCTTCCACTTCCACAAAAACCTGGCGCCCCAATACAGCGCTTCCCACACACTGAAAAACAAAAAGTGACTCAGTGGCCCCTACACAGCACTTCCCACCCCTTGAAAAACAAGAGGGATTTTGAGACCTCAACACAACACCTCCCACACCAACATAAACACCTCCCACCCCAACATAACTCCTGAAACGGCACACTTGACCAGCATGGTATATTCCGTAAAAAACAAAGAAACGCAAGATGCTCGCACACCAAAGTACCAAAAGAAAAAATGATAACCACAACACAGTTCATAAGACCAAATTACTAATTTTATTCTGTTATAAACTGTGTTATGGTTCTCACTTTTTATTCTAATATATATTCTGCATCCACAGAAACCTCTGCCTCGGCAATGGGTGCAGAGCTGAAGTAGGACATTCACCCACAGAATTCAATATGTTTACATTTTTAAAAAATCTGATTCTAGTCATCTCACTAACAAACATTCTCCAGTACCAGGCATAATAGAAACTAATTTGAAACCCTACAAAAATCACATAAGATCTTCAAGGCCAAATCTGCCATACCATAAAAGCATAAACTTCCAAACTCATACAAGGGGCCACCCTTTCTTACACAGAAAACTCTCTCACTCCCTTACTAAACATTTCCGGTCACTCTTGATCACACATGCCAGATTCCATCCCTATCTCAATTATCTTACCTCCTAGGACATTCTTTCCCCCTCCCCCCTTCTCTCTCTCTCTTTCTGTACTTCTATCCAAAAACTCCCTTAAATCCTAAAAAAAGGTGTACTACTCTTAAGAAGGCTTAGATTCTTCCTCAGACTCACCTTGCCCGAGAATCACTTTATCTAGCCTTCAAAATCTCAATTCCATTTTTCAATAAAAAAAAAAACACACCTCACTTTAATGGAATTTTAGGTCACAATCTTATTGATTTTTATTCTTTCTCCTATAAAGGACTAATCCACCCTCCTTTTTACTTGCAAGCCCTCACTGTACCTCAGCAATAAAAATAGGGGAAAAATTAAATTTACTTCTAATTATTTAATTTGAAGTATCAAAGGGGCAACCCCTTGAAATCAATAAATCACTCTTCTCTTTTCTCTTGTTCTCCTGACTTTCCTTACCAAACCTAGATTTACCCAGAGTTAATTCCTAAATCAATCACAATCAATCATTCTATGTTTATCTTCCTTCCACACTTCACTCAAATTTCTCACTTTCATCCACATTCATAGGCCTTCGCCACCAGACAACCTAATACACACCCTTTCACATCCACCATTAGGCACTAACTGACTCTGCAGCATTCTCACTAATATTCTAAATGGCCAGAATCAGTTTCCCCTCTATTCCTTACCTCTCAGGACTCTGCCTTCCCCCTTTCTCAGATTTATTTTTTAATTTGGCCATTTTGGGAGTGTCAAGGCCCCTTTAAGGCCAGCTCCACCCCCTGACATCACAACCCGGCCAAGCCTAAGCCTTCCTGGAGCTTTTTTTTTTGCTCAAAATGCCAAATCCAAAATAGACCAGCCCAATACCCACCAGGCCCCCACGCCTCAGCCTTTTCCCAGATGTCTCATCAAACAAAACAAAAGCCAAAAAACTTGTGGCTGCCGGTTCAACTGTAGCAGCAAAGCGCAGACAAACCAATGATACCAGGAGTCTGTTCAGAAGGTCCAAATCATTTATTTGTGCACAAGTCTCAAGCAAGGCAATTTCAAAATGGCTGAGCAAAGTTTTCAAGCATTACAACAACTTTTATAGACTTCTATTCCATTCTAGGTATAGAAAAACATTTCATTGGTCCCGGTACGCTCCCGTACCTCCCGTAGCCCTTCTATTGGTCCCGGTACTGATAAGTTTCTCCAATTATGTTCCTTCTGTGGGCTTCTGTAGGCATGACACCTGCCTGCCCCCCTTCTAGTCCCAATTACAATGGTCAGTTCATCAACTTGTTACTTTCACACTTTCAAGGCTATGGGACCATTTGTGCGTGCAGAAGAGCAAGGTTCTGTAACTCATCTGTCAGCACTCCTCAATATTTCTCTGCAAATGTACTCTTTCTTATCAGTAACTTTAAAACACATCTTTTCTGTATTTTTCCATTTCTTAATTCTGCAATTCTGCTTATCTAAGCTAATTCAATATTTCTACTGAGTTCTTTCTTACAATAGCAGCATGTTGGGGGATGTGCAATCCTATATGCCTCTCCACAGGCCTCATTTACAGGTCAAGCTAGCCATGCTGGCCTGCCTATGTCAGACACCGTGGGTCACAGGCCTGCACCTGCCACATTCCCCCCTTTGATTAATCTCACCCTATTACTTAATAAGGTGTGAGAATTAAATCACTTTCTAGAAGATTCACATCCTGATTAAAGGATTCTTACTAGTTCCACTAGGGCTAGCTTTGTATAAAGCCATTATTCTAGTTGCGGTCTTCCGCTCTACGGTACTATCAATAGCACTATGAAGGGAACGCATACAACATGGGATTAAACATGGTAAGCAGAGGACAACAGCAACAAGGATTAGTACTAAGATAACGAAAGTCTTAAATCCTCCCAGCCAAGAGAAAAGGTTAGCAAACCAATTAGGAAATTTCAAGGCGTGCCAAGTCTGTACTGGCACATAAGCATGTCTTTGCATATCTTTAGCAATTTCTTCAACTACTTGACCTTTATCATCTATTTTCAAACAGCAATTAGTTAAATTCAGTTTACCACATACTCCTCCTTCAGCTGCTAGCAAATAATCAAGGGCTAAGCGATTTTGGTATATGGCAGTGCGCATTTGAGTACTTTGTCTAGCTAAAAGCGTGAGAGCATGACTAGTTTCATTGGTTATTATTTCAACTACTGCTTGTAAGCGAATAATACGATTGATCATATAAATTGGGGTACGATAACCATACATACCATCATCATTCCAAGTGGCAGGTCCATAATACTCAATAATTCTTTCTGGTGGCCAATCATCACCTCGCCACTTCTCCCACTTGCCTATCTGTAAGGCCTCTCTTCTCTGTCTAGATGCTCCTTTGTGTTTGTGGGTAGTATATACAGGGTACCCTAATTGTTCTCCATGTTCAGTGTTTAACAGGAAGAAAGAAGGTCTGATGGTTCCTAAGACACATGCTCCTCCCCATTGTGGTGGGAGTTGCGCATATGCTCGGTTTCCACAGATCCAATATAGGCCAGGTGGGGCTTGCCAGGCTTGGACTTTGGCAAGGTTAGTCCATAGACCTGCAAGTTCAGGAAATCTAGCTAATGGGTTAGGAGGTTCAGGATGTCTGATTCCTGACCACCATGCTGTCTTTTTGGTCGTGGCATTATAGTACTTCTGGCTAAGACAGACCAGCTGTCCTACCTTTTGGGTGAACTGGGGTCCAGTTCTGGCAAAGCAAAGACGTCCAACGATTGAGTGCGCTAACACCCATTCACTGGTAGTCTTGTGTAATTCAGTCTGATTGTAAATCATTGAATAATTCAATTCTTGGGCTTCCCAGGGCCATTGGTCTCCCATTTGGGTTCCGCCACAGAAATAACAATCTGTGATCTTAAGACTAGATACTACTGCTCCGGCTAATTCTAGAAACAAATTCTGTGAAGGGTGAGGGATCTCAAACTTATTTACATGCATAGCTTCATAAAAGGTATTATGAATATGATATTTAGATGACTTGTGGGCTTGAGTATTCAATCTAATATACACAATGGTCCCTGGATCTGTTCCCCCTCCAGCAATACGTAAACCAAACTTATATCCTTGTTTCCATGCATGGGGGTTATGTACACGCAAATGTAAGGGGTTACAAGCATCTTTCTGACATTTATCATTTGTGGTTGGCTTGGTTAGAGTAGCCATCCGTTTATCTATTTTCTCATCAGTTATACCAGTGTTCCAGGTAGCATAGAAAACACATTCCCAATACGGGCAATAGTAGTCTGCCGCTGTAGCAGTACTATACCCTGGTTCCTTTTTACCTGTACACTTCCTCCATCCCGTGGCACCTTCTGGACACATATACTTATGGTCATTTCGATACGCTTTCTCCCATGTACCACAGGTGGACTGACTATCTCTATTAATAGCATTACATGCATCAAAATTCAAAACAGCAGGTTTAGTAATGTCCTTGAGTGGTGGTGTAGCAGCTAATATAGGTCCATCTGCATCCTTCCATCTTATTTCCAACGTGTAATAGGATGGATTCTGATGCGGATTATAGCATGCTTTAATTTTTGCCATGAGTGCAAACATTTAGTTCAGTGGTGTTATAGATACACCGAGTTATTGTTCCCTTGCAGGTATAATAAGAATGGTAAAGCAAAGTCTGAGTTACTTTCAGTCCAGTTCTAGTAGAGGTAATACAAGCTGTGCATGGAGGTAGAGCATAAGTCTGTTCAAAACCTCCAAAGAGGGCAACCAAGGCAAAGCAGAAGCAAAGATACATGTTGATGTTGATTGGAGTTCTTCTGAATCCTCAGCTTGCTGATCTTGATCACGACGGTCTATTATTCTTCGTCCCGTTTGCTAATGAAGCAATTTAACGGGTGCTGAGTGTTGATTGAAGATCCTCAAGATGTCCAGCACACATTAACCAACTTAGCAATTCAGTTGGCTTGTGAAGTCTGGCTTAGTCAACGTAGTCTCAAAGTAGTGTGTCAAATCACACACACAAATTGGGTTCGTTGAAACAAAACTGTTGCTACATGGAAAACAGCAATCCTCTTCGAAAGACTTGGCTACTGCAAAGCACTTGTGATGAAGTGTCTATGCTGCTGGTTGCCGTCTCAGAGTAACTCGCAAGGGTACATGAGGGTGCTGCTCTGCTGTCCACCGCTCTGGTTCAGGATCGGCGGCGGGCTTGACTCGGCTGTGGTGGATCCAGGCGTCGATCTCGGCTACCTTTACTGCAGTTGGGGTAGACAGGATGACGGTGTACGGTCCCTTCCAATGGGGTTCCAACGGTATCTTCTTCCAATCTTTGATCCACACCGAAGTTCCAGGCTGGTAGGGATGCAAGGGTTCCGTCAAGTTGATAGGCAACTGGTCTTGGATCCACGTATGGAGAGTCTGCAGAACAAAACTAAGAGCTAGGAGTTCTTGTCTGGTTACTTCTGAACCAATCTGGGCTAGATTTCCTTTGACTCCCTGCACTATTGGTGGGGGTTTACCATACAAAACTTCAAAAGGGGAAAATCCTGTTGACTTTACAGGGGCTGAGCGTATTCTGAGTAAAGCTATGGGGAGCACTTGGGGCCATTTCAAGTGTGTCTCCTGACAAAGTTTAGACATTTGGGCTTTCAATGTACGATTCATTCGCTCAACTTTCCCTGAACTCTGGGGTCTGTATGCAGTGTGGAGCTTCCACTGTATCTGCAAAGCTTTTGCTAACTGCTGAGTAACTTGGGAGACAAATGAGGGTCCATTGTCTGACCCTATTACTGCTGGGATTCCAAATCTGGGGACAATCTCTCTCATTAAGGCTTTGGTAACTTCTCGGGCTTTCTCAGTTCTGGTTGGGAATGCTTCTACCCACCCAGAGAAAGTACAAACTAATACTAGTAGGTAATGGTATCCATTAGCTTTCGGCATTTCGGTGAAATCAACTTGGAGGTTGTGCATGGGGGTCACACCTCTTGACTGAACTCGGGGTGCTGTAATAAGGCCTTGCTTGGCATTATTCTTGGCACAGGTTTGACATTGTCGTGCTACTGAGGCTGATATGGTTGTCATCAGAGGGATGTAGAAATGTGGTCTGAGTGCTTTCTCCATAGCACTCTTTCCATGGTGGGTGGCTTCATGAAAAGCTTTGACAAAGGATGGTCCTAATAGTTCAGGAATTACTATTCTTCCCGGAGGTTGACTGCCCTCTTCTGGTGGCAGCTCAATCCATCCGTCTTTCAATACTCCATTTTCTTTGTCACAATAGTAATCCAATTCTTTGGTGGTATATCGTGGGGTCCATAGATTCAAGGGTACTGGAAACAATGCTGCTTGCATTGGTATAGCTTGTGGGGCAATCTGTCCTGTCATAGCTGCTTGTCGTGCTGAGGCATCTGCAAATCTATTTCCTCGAGCAACTTCTCCTTTTCCTGCTTGATGTCCTCTACAATGCATGACAGCTACACGTGTTGGGGCCCAGACTGCATCAAGTAACATCAATATTTCGGGACCATACTTGACTGATTTTCCTCCGGATGTGATGAGTCCTCTTTCTTTATAGAGAGCTCCATGGGCATGCAAGGTAGTGAAAGCATATTTGGAATCTGTATATACATTCAGCACAAGTTTTTCTCCTAACAACAATGCTCTGGTGAGTGCTATCAATTCGGCTTTCTGGGCTGATGTGCCTGAGGCTAGAGCTGATGATTCAACTACTTCGTGTTGAGTGACGACTGCATATCCGGCACAGCGTCGTCCATCAAGGATGAGACTGCTCCCATCAACATAATAGATCTGGTCGGGATTGTCTATGGGCACATCGGTCAAGTCGGGTCGACTGGAGAACACAGTTTCCATGACTTCGATACAGTCATGTTCTGGGAGTTCTTCACTGATGGGTATCAAGGTAGCTGGATTCAAAGCATGGCTCACTTCAAGTTGTATCTGTGGGTTTTCACATAACATGCTCTGGTACTTCAACATTCGGGAATTGGTGAGCCAATAATTTGCTTTCTGTTCCATAAGGGCAAGGACTGCATGTGGCACAGTGACTCGTATGTTCTGTCCTAGTGTGAGTTTGTCTGCTTCACTCACTAGTAGCGCTGTAGCTGCAACTGCTCTCAAGCAGGGTGGCCATCCTTTGGCCACAGGGTCCAATTGTTTCGATAGGTAGGCTACAGGTCGTTCCCAATTTCCTAATTTCTGAGTCAACATGCCTAAGGCATTTCCCTGTGCTTCATGTACAAACAAGTGGAAAGGTTTGTGGACATCTGGTAGTCCAAGTGCTGGTGATGACATCAATTCTTCTTTTAACTTCTGAAAGGCTGTATCCTGCTCAAGTCCCCACTCCAGTGGTGACTTCTCTTCTCCTTTTGTGGCTTCATACAGTGGTTTGGCAATTTGGGCAAAGTTGGGTATCCAGATTCGGCAATATCCTGGAGCAGCCTCCAGTGAAAGCACCTTTTTTTTTTTAAATTTTGTGAAATGCCGCTGGTGCAGCTGGCCTTACAGCAGTGGTCCACCCTTGATTTCAGGGCCCGAACAGGCTCCGAGTCTTTTTCTTTTGCAAATTTCAGCCACTTCCCACCTTCTTCTGCAGCCCAACAGCCCGAGCATTCTCCAGTGTCTCCAAGGTAAAAATGTATTTATTTGTTTATTTTATTTCTTTACATCTGCTTACAATGTATTGAGAATGAGTGAATGTTCTACTTCTGCTCTGCACCTATTGCCGAGGGAGAGGTTTTTGTATTCAAAAAGAAAACACAAGAGCTATAAAGCAGTTTATAACAAAGTAGATTGAGTTATAATTTTGTAATTTGGTGTTATAAACTGTGCTGTGGTTCTCACATTTAGTTCCTTGGTGTGCGAGCATCTTGTATGTCTTTTGCTTTTTTGCAGAATATATATTTACATTAACACCATGCTGTTCCAGTGTGCAGTTTCAGGAGTTATGTTGGAGTTGCCAAGTCCTTCTTGGTGTTTATGCTGAAGTGGGAGGTGTTGTGTGTCACAAAGTCCCTCTTGTTTTTCAGAGGATGGGAAGTGCTGTGTAGGGGCCACTGAGCCTCTCTTGTTTTTGTGAAGGTGGAAAATGCTATGTTAGGGCACCAGGTCGCTCTTCTTTTTGTGGAAGTGGGAGGTGCTGCATAGGTGCTGTTGAGCCCCTCGTTTGGCATATTTAGCACCATGTTTCCTAAGCTCTGCACGGGACCAGAGACTAACTACAGGGAGGCAGTTACATCCCCCTGCAGTTACTGCATTTCAATGTGGTAAAATGACTGCTGGTGTAACTAAGGCCACCCACTGAGGTGGCATTAGTTGCACCCACGCTACTTGCACTGAGCCGTTATGTTAGTTTCTGCCGACAATGCAGTTGCCTGCATGTGAGAGTTCTTTCTCTCACCTCACTCTAGAGTAAAGTATAATTTTGAGAAAGAAATCCTGAAAACCTAAGAGTAATAGGTAAAAGCATGGCTTACTCCTTGGTCTGGCAGGAAAACGACCATGTTATTCTTGCTTTTCTCTCACCAATTTTGATTATAGTTTCTAGATGTATATTGACTGCATGGTTATGTTTTTGATTCCTTCCTTCTGTACAAAATCTTTCTCTTGCATATTTTTTCAATGAGTAAAATGTTTCTGTGCTATCCTTACAACTACGTATTTTTCTTTTGATCCATATCTAAAATGTAGCCTTCTCTTGGACTATCATAGCCTGTGTGTATGATGCTAAGTATTTACTGCTAAGTAGTTATTTTCTGGTATGCATGTGCTCCTTCACTGCAATTTTCTTACAATACTGGATTTGAAGAGTTCACAAAGGAGTTTTGGGGAAAAGAAGGGTTGGGCACCAATTTATAGATTGCAGGGGAGGCACCAGAAACTCTAGCACTGGCCCTGTTTGAAGGTCAGCACAAAACAGGAAGGCCAGCAATGCGATGGATGGATACAATAACAGCAGCTATGAATGCCACTCTATCAACAATTCACTGCCTGAATGAAGACTGAACACAGTTTAGGACAACTATCTGGAGGGTCACCGCTAGTCGACACCAATTTAACATCACTAAATAACAAAATCTTCCCCATTCTAATTTTCCACCTTTGCAATCCAATTTGCCCACCTCTGATGACTTGCCTGATTGTTTATCACCAAAATTCTGGATATTCAATCATATTTCATTGTGCCAGCACTCCTTTTACGTTCCTCTCCTTCATGGCCCACAGGGATCTGGATTTCCTCTCTATTAGGTTTGCTGGTAACTCTGTCTCTTAGCCTTTCTTGCCCCATAAAGAACATAGGCATCATTTAGCCTGCTTTCGCTCATTTCCTTAGAAAATGTTTTGTCTAGTTTGAGACTAACTATTTGCCTGCCTGAATCTCTGCCATCGCCCTGGCTTAAGTAGCCTAAACTTGGCACTTTACCCACCATTCTTACCATTGTAAACATCAGCTTTTCCACAGAGCATATCCCTCGCTCCCTGAAGCAGGCATCTGTCCAACTCTTAAAAAAGTGAATTCAGATGCTAGCTCTGTCACAGACTACCAACCAGTTTCTAAGCTCTCTTTTAAGAACATAAGAACATAAGATATGCCATACTGGGTCAGACCAAGGTCCATCAAGCCCAGTATTCTGTTTCCAACAGTGGCCAATCAAGGTCATATGTACCTAGCAGTTTCCCCAAGAGACACAAGTTCCACAATGCTTGTACTGGGTCAAGCATTGATATCTTCGGTCACTTCTTAATAATGGGAACAGAGAGACTGGATTGGATTTTTTCATCTTCATCTCAGATAAGTCTTTTGGACTTTTCAAGCCACTAGTTTTTGCCCTGTAATGTTATAGCCCATTACTGACTAAAAGGATTCAGGGTATTTTGAAGCTGGTGTGGCGCTCCCCTCTCACCGAGGGGCTGTTAACAACTTGGACTTATGTTTTGAAAATCAACAGTTTCTCTCTTGATGTGTTTAAAACTAACGACTGTTTAATCAGTAGTCATCTTTTGAAGAGAGTTAGCAGAGCTCACATTTGGTTAAATCTGCCTTTTGAACATAAGACTTTTAATTAAAACAAAAAGGAAAAAAAAACTTGGATTGAAGGGGTCCTTGATGTAAGGAAGGGGTTAGGAATTTCTCAGGCTTTTCAATAATTTGGCCTGTAGCTATCCTTCCCCATTCATTCTGAGACCCATATCCAAATATTTAAAAATAATAAAACAATAAAATCTACATATAAATAGAAAATTAGTTTATATAAGAATGAATTTTGGTCACATTTTTTGACCGTATTTTGACATAGTAGGATAGTGCATATCAGTATTTGCAATATTTTGGGCAATTTTATTTTGTTCTGGTTGTATTGCTCTAAAAAACCCCAAAACAATGGATTTGCCTGATACAATGGATCTGGCATCTGAAGAAAAGAGGGTACCGAGCTTTGCAGCCTGGTTCTGTCTTCCTCTTTTGGTCATCCCCTTGCAGGAGAGACATTCAGTTGGAGAATGATCAGGTCCTAAACATTTTAGACACCAATCATGGGTGTCAGTGACGGAAATGGTACCGCCACACTTAGTACATTTTTTAAAACCACTAGTTGGCTTTTCCATGATTTAGGAAAATGGGGCCTAATGCCCAAAATGGCGCCTAGCACCAAAGAGGAAAGTTTCTGAAAAGAAACAGTCAAAGTTTTTTTTTTTTTTAATGAAAAGAAAAGAACCGGTGGTACCGGTAGGCGTCGTGCGGTAGGCAAACATGATCACAAGAAAGAAATTTAAAGATGGAATTTTCTGCAGTTACAGGGAATAGGTCCTGTCGGCTCCGCGGAAAACAAAGAACTGAAAAGGGACAGTTGGAAAGGTGGGAAGGCAGCACGCATGTGATGAGGGATGCTCCCAAAAGCGTTCCTATTGGACGCTGGGGAGCGTTCCCGTGCAGGCTCCGTCGGTACCGACGATACCCATATGTGAGGACTACATTCCTGCTTGTTCCTGGAGATAAGTAATATTCAGTGATGAAAGTCATTTCTTCGTCCAAAGAAGCCTAAATGTTCGGTGTTCACTTGGAGAAAAGATTTGTAATGCTCACATCAACCAGAACATGAAATGCCCCCAAAAGAAGATGTTCTGGGGGCGTTTCAGTTATTATGGAGTCGGTAGCTTGCATCCAGTTGAGGGAATGATGTGTTCACAACAATACGTTGATGTTCTCCAAAGAAGAGTTGTTCCAGAGATGGAGAAGACATTTCCTGGTGGATCTGGCATCTTTCAGCAGTGCCACACATTGAAATTGGTGAAAAGTTGTTTTCAAAAGAAGCAAATAAAGGTACTGGACTGGCCAGGAAACTCTCCGGATTTAAACCCAATAATCTGTGGTCTGTTTGCAAACTTCACCTTCGTGTAATGGACTGTACAACAAAGGAGAAGGTTATTCAAGCTCTGATTCAAGTCTGGTACAGGACCCAAAAATCATTGCAGACTGTTCAAAATTAGGTGGGCTCCATGCCAAATCGTGTCCAAATGCTGGTAAAAAAAACAGAGGAGGTCATTTCATGTACTAATATGTGGCTATTAAGATTTTCAATGGAAATTCCAGTTTTCACTTATTTTTCAGTTTGTTCAATTAATATGCACAAGGGTGTATATAGATGCACAATGAGCATCGGTTTTCTCAAAGAACCACTATAGACAGACCCAGCAGATAAACTCCCTAGTCCCATGCTGATGGTGTAAGTTGGACTGTGCATTGATACTAGTTCAGTGCTTCTGGAGGGAGCTCTTAGCAGAATTTCCACCCATCCCAGACAGGTACATGCCATGCCCTCTGCTTTCTATTCATATTATTTAGGACATTTTGCAGATGTTTGGAGTTATACAAACTATCTAAATTTAGAATCAAAAGTTAACCACAAAAAAGAGAGGGGTGATATTCAGTGGCAGTGGATAGTGCTGCTAAGGCAGCTAGCCATTACCACAGAAAACTAACCCTGGATATTCAGTTTTGGGGCCATATCTAGCCACCAGCATTGGATATCTAGGTTGCCACAGAAGCCAGAAGCTAAACAGGCAGTGGCTCAATATCACTGTTGCCCGGCTGCCACCTCCGCTCCGCCCCAGAATGCCCCAGAATTCCCTGATGCTAACTGCATAGCAATAGGGCAGCGGTTCTCAACCTGTGGGTCGCGACCCCCATGGGAGTCGCCACAGGATTCAGTGGGAGTCGTCTCACTCCGCTGTTTAAAAAAAAAAGCGTACAAGTTGCTACCGCTGCCGAATCCACTTCTCGGCAGCGGCAAACTCACAGACTCCAATCTTCTGCAGCCACGGCTCCCTGCCTCTTAGGGAACCGCGGCTGTGCCTGTGTGAGTGAAGCCGTTGCGGAGCCTTTCTGTCTCTCGATGGGCTCCATGCAGCATTGTCCCGCCTCCAATGGAAGTTGTTTACCACTTCCTTTGGAGGCGGGACAATGGCATGCTGCACGGAGCCCGTCGAGAGACAAAGGCTCCGCAACAGCTTCACTCACATAGGCACAGCCGTGGTTCCCTAAGAGACAGGGAGCCGTGGCTGAAGAAGTACAGGGCAGTAGCAGGCAGACAGGGAGAGGGGAGGACGGGGCAGGGAACCTGCAATGGGGCTGACATGAGGGATGGATGGGGCTGACATGGAGGAATGGATGGGGCTGACATGGAGCAATGGATGGAGGGATGGAGGGGGCTGACATGCAGGGAGGGGAGAGCAGATGGATGGATGGAGGGAGGGAGGGGGGCTGACATGGACAGAGGGGGGCTGACATGGAGGGAGGGAGGGAGGGCTGACATGGACAGAATGGGGGCTGACATGGAGGGAGGGAGGGGGGACTGACATGGAGGGATGGATGGATGGAGGGAGGGAGGGATGGATAGATGGAGGGAGGGGGCTGACATGGACAGAGGGGGGACTGACATGGAGGGATGGATAGAGGGAGGGAGGGGGGCAGACATGGACAGAGGGGGGACAGAGATGGACGGAGGGATGTAGTGAGTGAGGGGATGACATGGACGGAGGGGGGGAGGTGGCTGAAATGGACAGGGGGGCTGACATGGAGGGAGGGAGGGAGGGATGATATGGACAGAGGGGGGCTGACATGGATGGAGGAGTGTCTGACATGGATGGATGGAGGAAGGGAGGGAGGGAGGGGGCTGACAGGGACAGGGGGGGGACTGAGATGGAGGGATGGATGGAGGGAGGGGGCTGACATGGACAAGGGGAAGAGACAGGGGGACATACTAGACAGACGGGGATAAATGCTTGACAGAGGGGAGAGACAGTGTGGGTTAGGATTATAATGGGCAGATGGGGGGCTAGGACTGGTAAGGGGTTGATTAGGGAAGGCTAGGACTGGGAATGGACTGATCAAGGGGGGTGGGATGGGACTGGTAATGTGCTGATAGGGGGGTAGGACTGGTAATGGACTGATGGGGAGGCTAGCATTGGAAATGAGCTGATCGGGGAGGTTAGGGCTGGAAATGGGCTGATTAGAGGAGGCTAGGACTGGTAATGGGCTGATGGGGGGGTAGGACTGGTAATGGGCTGATCAGGGGAGCCTAGCACTGGTAATGGGGTTGAGGAGGGACTAGCACTGGAAATGAGCTGATTAGGGGAGGCTAGCACGTAATGGGGTTGAGAACGGACTAGCACTGGAAATGAGCTGATTAGGGGAGGCTAGAACTGGTAATGAGCTGATTGGGGGGTAGGATTGGTATTGGGCTGATTAGGGGAGGCTAGCACTGGTAATGGGGTTGAGGGGGGGACTAGCACTGGAAGCTAGCTGATTGGGGGGCTTCGACTGGGAATGGGCTGATTGTGTGGAGGGGAGGATAGAGCTGCTGGCCCTGGAAGAAAACTGGGGGCTAAGGCTACAAATGGGCTGATACAAGGGGATGGGAGAATGGAACTGGAAAGGAGTGGATCTGAGAGGGGCTGCCATGGTATTTGTACTAGAAGGGACTGGTCAGTGGGGAAGGAGGGGTACTAGAAGGGAATGGACACCAGTGGCAGTCATGGGAATGCATGTTGACATTGGAAGGTACTGAGAGTGAGGACTGGAAAGGGCTGATACTGGTGAGGGTTACTGGAACTGGAAATAGGCTGATGGAAAGAAAATGAAAGAAGAGATAAGAAATGGCAGATGGACCATAGACCACAGAAAGAGAGCTAAGAGAAGACAGGAAAGCAGAAGCCTCAGATCGGGACCAGCATGATCAGAGAATAAATTGGTCAGACAACAAAGGTATAAAAAATAATTTTATTTCATATTAGTGATTTGACTTCAAAATCATCATAATTTTGAAATCAAATATTGTTACTTGTTATTGTGGTTTAAATAAGTAAATTTTATAAATAAAAACATATTGCAAAGGCCTATAATATATTAATAACACAGGTACACTACCAAAAAACTGCCTCCAGTTTTGCAACTGATTCCTATAGATTTTGGGGTGCTGAATCCAGGAAAAATAGCCAAAATGTTCCATCACGTCACGTTTTCTTGCAAAATTAGATTTCTTACCCATATAAGGAATGTTCACATAATTTCTTTTTAGCCGACTGCAGTTTATTTTCTTGGCCCAAAATAGAGGTTGTAATGGTTAACTAACTAGAAACACTCCCTCATGATATTTTAGAGTGTTTTGTATTCATTTTATACATTAACAGGACAATTGGGAGGCGGGGGGCTAAATCCAGTACTCGCGCTGGCGCATGTTCTTTCCTGTTCGCCTCGCCTCGTTCGCTCGCTCAAACACGGTGGTTGCGACATGAACGTTCCTGTCAAATTTCAGTTTCTTGCAAGTTCATTATTACCTTTTGTTTGCTCAGTCGTAATCCAGCTTTATTCCGAAGTGGTTCACTACAGTTGTAGTTTGCAGTGCTGTGTATTTGTGATGGCTCACAGAGCCAGAGGTTGCGTCAACTCTCCGGACAGTTTTTGTTTTATTTGTGGGGAATATACCATGAAAAAGCGGCAGAGGAACATTTCTGCATTTATTAAAAAAGTATATTTCGCCTATTTCGGTTTGAAGTTAGGCGATCAAGACAAACCGTGGGCTCCTCACAAAGTGTGCAAGACATATGAGGAAGATCTACGCTTATGGATGAAAGGTAAAAAACAAGCATTTCGTTTCGGAATACCTATGATGTGGCGTGAACAAAGAGACTGCTATTTTTGCTCTTGCATTGTGAAGGGATACAACTTACAAAATAAGAACGTAATAAGTTACCCCAACCTTCCCTCAGCAATTAGGCCTATGCCTCATAGCAACGAAGTACCTGTGCCTGAACCACCAAAATCTTTGGATCATATTTGTGTGGACGGTTCTGATCATGATGAGACTCATCAGATGGCTTTTCCCGATGAGTCCAGTTCTTCCGAGTTTGAAACTGAACCAGATCCGAAACCTGAACTTTTCTCTCAAGCTGAATTGAATGATTTAGTCCGGGATTTAGGACTCCCAAAAGATGCTGCCCAACTGCTAGGTTCTCGGTTTAAACAGAAAAATCTATTGTCACCAGGAACAACTTTTTATTGGTACCGCAACCGCGAGACACAATTTTTGAAGTATTTCAGCAAAGAGGAAGATTTGGTATTTTGCAACGATATATACGAAGTGATGGAAAAGTTTAAACTCAAGTATGATCCTGCTGAATGGCGGCTGTTCATTGATTCGTCAAAAGACAGCATAAAAGGTGTTCTTCTTCATAATGGCAACACATTCGCTTCAGTTCCTATTGCTCACTCTGTTATTCTCCAAGAAAAATACGAGAATTTGGCCCTGATTCTTCAGAAGATTCGTTATGATGAGCATAAGTGGATGATTTGTGGAGACTTTAAAATTCTATCCATGCTATTAGGGCCCGCGACCTACACTGGGGGAAAAAAGACTGGCCAATTCGGGAGTATTTGAGACCCAGTGAGAAAAATGTTCTTCATGAGAGCTTGGTACCTCATGATAAAATTCTATTACCACCTCTCCACATTAAGTTGGGTCTCATTAAGCAATTCATCAAGTCCCTTCCAAAAGATGGTGAGTGCTTTCGGTACCTTTGCTCAAAGTTCCCCCGACTTTCTGATGCAAAGCTAAAGGAAGGAGTGTTTGTTGGCCCTGATATAAGGAAACTCATTTCAGATGGAGCATTCGCTGAAACGATGTCTGAGAAGGAAAAAGAAGCCTGGGATTCCTTCAAGGATGTTGTTCTCAAATTCTTGGGGAACAGGCGGGATGATAACTATAAGGATATTGTTGCCAGGATGCTCAATGCCTTCAAAGAACAAGGCTGTAACATGAGCCTGAAAGTCCATTTCTTGCACTCCCATGTGAACTACTTTCCCGAAAACTTGGGGGTGTACAGTGAAGAACAAGGTGAAAAGTTTCACCAGGACATCAAGGACGCAGAGAGAAGGTACCAAGGAAGATGGAACACCACTATGATGGCTGATTTCTGCTGGTTGCTGCTGCGGGAAACCCCAGATGAAAAATACGCCAAGCAGCGCACCAAGAGAAGCATTCGGGGGAAGAAGAAACGGGCCCACCAGGAGATTGATTGACCCAAGAATGACTTTAAAATCTAAACTGTGTTGACAAATATCGTGTTTTTACTAAACTTTGAAATAAAAATTTGCTAGTTATTACCACAGTGTCGGATCTCATTTATTAGAATTTTATTTTCACACCATCGGGTGTTTGTCTTCATGTATTGCAATGGTGCGGTTTGCGTTTTCTATTCTTACATACATACCTGTACAACATTTTTTGCACATTTCTTTGCTTTGCTTTGTGTCTAACCTCGCTCTTATATGCTCAATGTTTGTGCACATGTATGTGGCTGTTTTAAGTGCAGACAATTTTGCTACCATCACAGTGTGTTTTGTTGACATTACTCTATTCTTAAATGTGCTGCCTTGTTACAATTTTCTTTATTCTTATTTGAATAACTACTAAACAATTAGTATAAAGAATTCATCCAAGAAACTTTTATCTCGATCGCACTCAATCTGAAACGTTCACCTCAAACTGCTAACCCAATGTAGCAAAAAATCTGTACGTGATGGAGCAAATTGGTTACCAGATTTGGATTCAGCGCACCAAAAAACGTAAAAATCAATCGAAACATTAGAGGCAGTTTAAAAAATTTTTTTTTATAATTCAACAAATGATTACAGCGACAATGCGTTAAAGATAAAGGAAGAGAGACGCATTTGATTTTGTCATCGTGGGTCACCACAAGTTGACCAATGGTAAAAGGGGTCACGATACAAAAAAAGGTTGAGAACCATTGCAATAGGGGAAGGAGTGATAAGCACCATGTTAGTGCCACTGAATACCTCGCTAACAGGCATTAACACAGTTTGCAAGTTTGCAAACTGTGTAAATGCCTTTGAATACCCCCCCCACACACACCAGAAACCATAAAAAAGGTTGTTCCAAGGAAAGAACATTGTTTGTAAAGTGATATGTTATATGGATTTTGATAATGGTAATAAAATATATTTTTACAACACACTGTTAATTTTGTGCTATATGTAAACATATAGGTTTTTAATATTACATTATATGAGATATTATTTTCATATTCTAAATTAGTTTAATGTATTAGTAAAAGGAATTTTTTGCATTGTAGTTTGTTTGATTAACTAAGGAAGTTACCCATGTAAAGGCCTTCGAAAATTGGACCCGAAGTTCCCTAGTTCCTTATTATTTAGTTTGTCTGTTTTGAATAAACTGTAAGCGCCATCAAGCAGGGACTATCTCTTACATATGTCTGGTAGTGCTTCTCATTCTTGGCAGTACTATTGAAATGGTAAGTAGTAGTAGTAGGTTATTGACTTGCAGCATAATATATGGTACAGAATTTTATACCAAAAATTTCCCTATCTAAATGGTATCATCTGGAAAAGCCATTGCATGTTGGTCCTCAATCTGTTATGTAGAAAATATTACATTATCCCAAAGTATGGTGGGGAAAGGAAGGGCGAGACAGTTTCCATGATTAAGAAGTATCCATTACCCCAAATAAGCTCTGTTGCAACAATTTTGGATAAAGGACATTCTATTGAATAATAGCTTTTATTGAGTATTACTATATTATTAAGACCTAGTCAATTAAAGCATGCTTATTGGTCCAATTCTGATTTAACATCTCTCTTGATGATATTGCGGAAGAGCTGTTGGGTAAGGTCTGCCTCTTTGTGTGTAACCCAGGAAGGTATAGATAACACACGGAGGGATCTAGCTAAGCTTGAAGAAGGGTCTAGAATTTGGCAGTTGAGATTTAATGCTAAAAAATGCAGGGTCATGCATTTGGACTACAAAAATCCAAGGGAGTGCTACGTACAGTGTAGGGGGTGAAGTACTTCTGTCCAAAAAAAGAGCAGGACCTGGGCGTGATTGTGTCTAACAATCTTAAAGTAGTTAAACAGGTAGAAAAGGTGATGGTGAAAGCTAGAAGGATACTTGGGTGAATAGGGAGAGGAATGGCCAGCAGAAGAAAGGAGGTGATAGTGCTTCTATATAAGTCTTTGGTGCAACCTCATTTGGAGTATAATGTGCAATTCTGGAGACCGCACCTTCAAAAGGACGTGAACAGGATGGAGTCGGTGCAAAGGAAGGCTAGGGGTCTTTTTTAAAATGGTTAGGGGTCTTTGTTATAAAGCATATGAGGACTGACTTAAGGATCTTAATATGTATACTTTAAAGGAAACAGAAACATGACAGAAAAAGACCACATGGCCTATCTCCACCTCTCAACTCACCGAGAGGCAATCACAACCAGAAAGAAGCAATACCACTCAGATATGCTCAAGAGATCTTTGAACAAACCTCGTGACCTTTTCAACCTGGTTAAGTCACTATCAAAGGAACCATCCTCTGAACAAAATAATGATATCCACCCGCAAGAATTCGCTGATTACTTGCAATCAAAACTCCTACAGACAGATGAACTCTCAAAAAACAATATACAAGAAACAACCTGCCCAACATCCCTATCCGCACTTACCACGCCTTCTTCTAAACACATTGAAGACACAATCACCTCACTCAACACGACCACCGCGCAGACCGATCCCTGCCCAGCCTTTTGGATTAAGGATCTTCGGTGTGCATTTAGCCCCTTCATTGCAAGAATCATGAACCTCTCCTTCACTACTGGCTCCTTCCCATCTGCATTAAAGCTCACATCCATCAGGCCACTTCTAAAAAACGCTAAACTAGACCCAAAGAGGCCAGACTCCTACACGCCTATAGCCAGTATCCCCCTCTTAGCAAAGATCTTTGAGAAAGAGGCACAGCGCCAAATCCAAGACCACATTGACTCCGCAGCCCCTCTAGACCATTCTCAACACGGCTTCAGAGAATTCCATGGCGTTGAGACACTGCTTACCACTCTCTTCAATGATGTTCTCAATACCATAGACAACATCCGACAAGGCGTTGTGCTAATCTTCTTGGATATAGCAGCAGCGTTTGACTCGGTAAATCACAAGATTCTCCTCGGTCGACTGAAAGAAAAAGGCATCTGCAACTCAGCACTTGAATGGTGTAAATCATACCTCGATACCAGAATGCAATACGTTAAATCTGCAACAGGAGAATCAAAACTCTTCCATCAAAGACAAGGCGTTCCGCAAGGGTCCTCACTCTCATCCCTCATGTTCAACATCTATATGCAGCCTATCTGCGATATCATCAGGTCTTTCAATGTGAAATGTATGATATACGCCGACGATATCCTACTCTACATGCCATTTTCCACAATGCAAATGGATTTATTGCCTATAACAAACTGCTTTGACACAGTCTCACAATGGCTCCTGTCACAGAACCTCCGCATTCAGCATAAGAAAACTGAGGTTCTCTTTATCACAAGAGACCACAACTTCACTCCACCACCACATATAAGTGTCAAGGGAGCTGACCTAGGCACCAAGGAAACAATAAAATACCTCGGAGTCACAATAGACCATAGGCTCGATATGAAATCACACATAAACAATATCGTGAAATCTGTGTACTTCAAAATACGCACGCTCAGACACTTACGTCCCCTACTAGACCACAAAGACTTCAGAACCATCTACCAAGCTCTGATACTACCGCATTTCGACTTCGCCAACTCCATTCTACAAGGACTCCCACAATCCACCGTAAGCTCCTTACAGCTTGCCATGAACACCGCTGCCAGGGTTCTTCTAGGAGCGCCAAAAAATGAACACATCACACCTATCCTCAAACAGCTCCATTGGCTCCCTATACACGGAAGACTTACATTCAAAACCCTTATTCTCACTTTTAAGGCCATAAATGGTTTATCGTCCACATCACTTTCTAAACTCATCCAAACCGTCCCATCAAACAGAAATAGGAGACAGGCAGCATTAAACTCACTAACACCCCCAAAGGCTATAACAACATGCAGCCTATCAACGTCAAACAGAGCTTTCATGTTTAGCGCACCAAAATGCTGGAATTCTCTCACACCTGATCTCCGCACCATAACCGACCTAACCCAGTTCAGAAAGGCCCTTAAACTGCACCTTTTCATCAAATACTACCCCACATGAAGCGTAACATAATAGCCCCACCCTAATACAATCCACATGAAGCGTAACATAATAGCCCCACCCTAATACAATCCACAGTCTCTCTCCTTGTTCCAAGCATTCCTGCTAATTTTATGTAAATAGTTTGAGCATGTTATCTAGTTAATAGATTATATACTCCATGTAAATAGTTCTCCCATGTTATCCAAGTTGATACTCCTGTTATATGTAATACCAAACAGCCTGTTGTTCTGGTTTCTTTATGTTATCTGTAAACCGCGCTGATGTCAAAGAGTGTGGTATATAAGAAGTTGAAATAAATAAATAAATAAATAAATAAAATAAATCTAGTCTGTCCTTTCATATCAACAACTACAACAGTCCACTTTTTACCTTTAGAGATCCTCTGTGTTGGTCCCATGCTTTTTTGAATTCAGTTACTGTCCTCATCTCTACCACCTCCACTGGGAAAGGTGAGATAGAGAAGATATGACTGAGACATTTAAATATATCCTCAGCGTAAATGCACAGGAGGAGAGCCTCTTCCAATTGAAAGCAAGCTCTGCTTCAAGGGGACAAAGGATGAGGGAGAAAGGGGATAGACTCGGGAGTAATATGCAGAAATATTTCTTTACGGAAAGAGTGGTGGATGCATGGAATAGTCTTCCAGTAGAGGTGGTAGAGATAAGGACAGTATCTGAATTCAAAAAAGCATGGGACAAACACAGAGGATCTGTAAAGGAAAAAAGGGGACTGGTGTAGTGGTTGATATGGAAGGGCAGACTAGATAGGCCATGTGGTCTTTTTCTGCAGTCATGTTTCTCTGTTTCTATGTTTTATTCTAGTCCTTTCCACAATCAATTTTTATTGCAACAAGTACAGCATGCCGTGTCGCTATTTACATAGTAACATAGTAAATGACGGCAGATAAAGACCAGCATGGTCCATCCAGTCTGCCCAGCAATACGGCAAGAGTGGGTGCACCTGTTGCTCTGTGCAGGCCACCCCATCCCCATGTCTCTGTCTAGGGGTGGACCCACCACTCCATGTAGGACACCCCTATTTGTTGAGAAGTTAGATGGTTCAGTTTATTTTGTTTTTATCCTGTTTCTGTAAAGGGATCCGCTGTGCTTGTCCCATGCTGTTTTGAATTCCGTCACCGTGTTTGCCCCCACCACTTCCATCAGGAGAGCATTCCAAGCATCTACCACCCTTTCAGTGAAAAAATATTTCCTGACATTGCCTTTCAATTTTCCACCTTGCAGCTTCATGTTATGCCCTCTAGTTCTGCAGCTTCTCCGTCTTTGGAAGAGGTTTGTTTTTTCATCATTCCTCTTTAAGTATTTAAAGGTCTGAATCATATCTCCCCTATCCCTCCTCTCCTCCAAAGTGTACATATTTAGGTCTTCAAGTCTCTTCTCATAAGGTTTCTTACGCAGGCTCCAAATCATTTTGGTCGCCTTCCTCTGAATAGTTTCCGGCCTTTTTACATCTTTTGCAAGATATGGTCTCCAAAACTGAACACAATATTCCAAGTGAGGCCTCACCAGCGACCTGTACAGTGGCATAAGTACCTCCTTTCTGATGGTAATCCCTCTTTGTATGCAGCCCAACATCCTCCTGGCTTTTGCCACCGCCTTGTCACACCTTTTTGCCACCTTGAGATCATCAAAGATAGTCACACCAAGGTCTTTCTCCTGAACCATGCACACCAACCTCTTGCCCCCTATCGTGTACATTTCCCTTGGATTTCTGCTACCTAAGTGCATGACACTGCACTTTTTCGCATTAAATCGTAATTGCCAAGCATTAGACCATTCTTCCAGCTTTTGTAGATCTTTCCTCATGTTATCCACTCCCTCGGGGGAGTCCATTCTGTTGCAAATTTGTGTGTCATCTGCAAAAAGACAGACCTTTCCATTCAGTCCTTCAGCAATATCACTCACAAATACATTGAACAGTGCCAGGCCCAGGACCGAACCCTGGGGCACCCTGCTAATCACCTTCCTTTCATTCGAGTGAGCTCCATTTACCATCACCTCCTGTTGTCTGTCAGTCAACCAATTTCTAATCCAGTTTACCATCTTAGGACCCATCCCCAAACTACTGAGTTTATTGACAAGCCTCCTATGAGGAACAGTATCAAAGGCTTTGCTGAAATCCAGGTAGATGACATCCACCGTATGCCCCTGATCTAGTTCCTTGGTCACCCAAAGAACTCATTCAGAATTGTTTGGCAAGACCATCCTTCAGTAAAACCATGTTGCCTCGGATCTTGCAACCTGTTGGTTTTGAGAAAGTTCACTATTCGCTCTTTCAGGAGTGTCTCCATTACTTTTCCCGCCACCGAGGTAAAGCTTATGGGTCTGTAGTTTGACACTTCTAACCTGTCACCATTTTTGTGTATAGTACGACATCAGCCATTCTCCAGTCCTGAGGAACCTCTCCCGTTTCCAAGCATCTGTTGAATACATCCTTTAAATGCCCTGCAAGAACCTCTCTGAGCTCTTTCAGTATCCTGGGATGTATCCCAACCGGTACCATGACTTTGTCCACATTCAGCTTAGCAAGTTGTTCCAACACCTCATCTTCTGTGAATGGTGTGGTATCTACTTCATTCCCATTTTTATATTTGGGAATCACAGCTGGTCCATCTCCAGGATTTTCTTTAGTAAAAACAGAGCAGAAGTATTTGTTTAGCAATTTCGCTTTTTCTATGTCACTTTCCACAAGTCCTTTCCCAGCACTTCTGAGTCCTGCAATTCCAAGTCTGATCTTCTTCCTTTCCCGAATATACCTGAAAAAAGTTTTGTCGCCACCCTTAACATCTTTAGCCATCTTTTCTTCTACCTTTGATTTTTCTATCCTTATTTCTCTTTTTGACTCTGAGTTTGATCCTGTATTCATTTCTGTGTTCTTCTGTTTGCAAGCTTTTGAATTTTGCGAAAGCTGTGTTTTTTGCCTTTATTTGAGCAGCCACTTCTTTGGAAAACCAAATAGGTTTCCTTCTCCTCTTGTTTTTGTTTACCTTTTTTACATATTTGTCTGTTGCCCCTTTTATTGCCACCTTTAGTTTAGCCCATTGCAATTCCACTTCCCTTATCTCCTTCTACCCTATCATCTCCTCCTTTAGGTACTCGGCCATTTTATTGAAGTCAGTGTTTTTGAAGTTTAGGACTTTGAGCTTGCTATGTTTGGCCTGTACCTTGGCTTTTATCTCAAACCACACCATGTGATGATCACTGTTGCTCACAGGGGCACTCACACAGACATTCGACACACTATCACCGTTGGTGAGCACTAAATCCAGCGTTGAGCTTTCCCTGGTTGACTCCATGACCATTTGTCTAAGTGATGCATCTTGGAGAGCATCTACAATTTTTTTACTTCTTTCCAGATGTGCAGAAAGAGTAATCCAATCCACATCAGGTAGATTAAAGTCACCCAAAATGATTGCTTCCCCCTTTGTGGTTATCTTGGCAATATCTATAATCAAATCGTTATCTATCTCTTCAATTTGTGTCGGAGGTCTGTAGACTACAGCAGTATGGATGACAGTGCCATCTTCTCTTTCCAACGCAATCCAGAGCGCTTCTTCTTTTCCCCATGTCCCCTGCATTTCAGTAGCTTTAATATTGCTTTTGACATACAAGGCTACTCCTCCTCCTTTTCCATTTTCTCTGTCTCTTCTGAATAGATTATAGCCAGCTACGGCTATATTCCAATCATGCAATTCATTAAACCATGTTTCTGTAATAGCCACAATGTCCAAATCCATTTCCACCATTAGGGCTTCCAGTTCCGGAACTTTGTTGGCTAAGCTTCTAGCATTTGTGCTCATTGCTTTCCAGCATTTACCTGACTTGTGCGTATTTTGCATTGATTTTGTTCTTCCCACATCTTCCCACTTGTTTTTGATGTGTGGTTTAATAGTGTGGCTGTTTCTGATGTTATTCTGCTTTTGCAGGGGGTGGCATGCTGGTCTTCACCTTCCACATCCGTCACCCCCTTTTCCTAGTTTAAATGCATATCCACATACTGCCTGAAGTTTTCACTTAAGATTCTTTTCCCTGCGACAGAGAGATGCAGTCCATCAGCACAGTATAGTCTCTTGTTGGTCCATCTGTTTCCCCAGTCGCCAATAAATCTGAATCCTTTTTGTTTGCACCAGGTCTGGAGCCATGTATTAAAGCTGTTAATGTGATGCAGCATTTTTGTCCCCTTACCAAGAACAGGCAGAACCTTTGAGAATGCAACAGTGCTAACAACGGGCTTGAGTTTCTCTCCCAGAGATTGGAAGTCCTTTTGGACTGTAGAGGCACTGTTTTTAGTCAGGTCATTTGTGCGCAAGTGGATAACAACATCAAGTTTAGAGTGTTCACTTTTTGCACTAAGTACTTCAACAATTTGGTTTGTATTCCTGCTGGCTGTCGAGCCTGGTAGGCACATGACTGTGTTCCCAAGTTGGTGCCTCTAATGATGGAATCTCCAAGTAGTAGTAGTTTTCTGTATGGTGAGGTTTTCTTCATATTTGGTGCTTTAGCAGGAGATTGGGCATTGTCTGACTTATTTAAGGGCCCTTCAGTTTCATTGGATTGAGCATCCTCATTAGCCAAGGCAGAGAAGGCATTATGCAGGGATATCTCTTGATGTATAGGATGTCTCTGCGTTACAGGTTGCAATCTTCCAGAACCCACTGTGATCCATTTGTTCCTGGGGTGTTTGATTCTTTGTGGGAGCAGTGGTGGACTTTGTTCAGTTTGTATCCTAGAAGAGGTGCGTTTCATTGCAGCTATTTCCTACCTCAGTAGAGTCACTTCTTTATGCATGGCAGCTAGGTCATTCCTTAGTAGAGTCAGTTCGTCATGCATGGCAGCTGACCTGAGGCACATAGGACAAGCTCTTAGGCTCCAAATGATTTGTCTTGAAATGAAAGTACCACAGTTATTGCACTGAATACTCGACATGTTGGTTAAGCAGTCCCAGAAGAGGAAGAAGAAGAAGAAAGGATGAAGAAGATGTGGACTTTTAACCCAAGTGAGAAAGGATAGATGGCACTTACGTGACCACTATAAAGGCAAAGTAGCCCCTGGGGTGGGTGGGGTGAGGGGTACAATGGGCAGGAACCTAAGAGTCTCTGGCGAGTAGACTGTTCCTGAACTGTGGGCACACACCGATATCTGATGTAAGTCTATACAAGGAAAGCAGTCCAAAAGCCCCCAAGCTTAGTCTAAAACCACAGTCAAAAGCTATAATAGTAATCCCCCCCTCCAAATCAACAGAATTTATAGTAATCCCCCCAAAAAATCAACAGTTAGAATTTATAGGTTTAAGCCAGCAGAGAAAATAGAAAGGTTTGTTCTTAGCGTAATGGAGGCTTCTCAGCTTCTGCAAAACTGGCTCAGTGTCAGGCCAGGTGTGCAATGCTGCAAATAATATTATTTTTATTATTACTATTATTATTACTATTGATGCTTTTTGGCACCTAAAGTTTTATCATTGCATAAGCACCTAAGATATGCAGCAAGTCCTTGATGTAATACACATGAACTGAAATACAATTTCTTTGTTAAACAATTGGGAAAACAAGCTCTGGATGTTAAGTATGCTATTAGAACCGGGTCAGGATCTTAGAGCAAGTAATGTGCATTGTCTGAACCCTCTAGTTTGTTTTAGGAACATGCCACATCCATTTCTGCATTTGAGCAGAGAAGAAAAAACTAAAAAGTCTCAGTTTGCCTTCACGACTATACAACCAAATGAGACAATTATACTTCACTGGGGGCTGCATCCATAAAACCAAATGGGACTAATTTATCAGTGTTTACTGCTGTGTTAATGGCATAGTACCATTGCTTTTTGTAGCGATTTATGACCTGGGACGAACTTATTTAGCACTGAAATTACTGTTTTATTCTTAAAAACTTGCAAACCACCTTCAATTTTTGATGTACTGCCCTCCAACTTGATTAGAATATTAATATTAAGGCAGAAGAAACAGTAAGAGCATGCAAATTAATGAAAGTGAGAGGTACAGATGCAAAACAAAGCATGCAAGTGTTTATCAAGTTAGACTGCAGGGGAACTTATTTAGTGCTACAGTTTTGCTGCTTGTGAAGATAGGGGTGAATCTGACTGAATTGCCTATTTTTATTTAAAAAATTGTTATTTTCCATTTCTTTCTCTGTATAAAGGCTTATTCTGTCCCAGACGTAGATCTCTTCTGTACGTCCAGTCTGAGATGGACGTACAGAGGGGATTGCAATTCTGATCCCACGGGGCACGTCTAGCCCCACGGGATCAGAATCACAAACAGTCCTATATATGCAGGCTGGGACTGCGATTCAGCCCGCCCTGCAAGTACAGGACTATTCCCGACTAACTCAGTCAAGGTTCTTCTATGGAGCCGCAGCGCCATGGCATCATGTTGCCATGGCACCATGGCTCCATTGAAGAACTGTGATTCCAGCTACCGGACTTCAGGGAGTCATTCTTCACAGCCCGACCCCCAATCTGGCCTCTTAAGGTCAGGATCAGGCTGCGGGGAATGCCTTCTGGGCCCCCCATGCCCAATCCAACCCCCGGGCCACCAATCCTTTATGTATGGTGAAGTTATTACACCTCAGAGGTGGAATAACTCCCCTGTACAAGTCACTGGCCCTTGACGTACAGAGCTAACATTAGAATTGGCCCTGTACATCCAGAGCCGTCGTCTGCCCACTGCCTGCCCTGCCTCCGCCTCCTATCCTCCCTTTCCCCGCCCCGTCTAACTTCCCTGAACAACCAGCAGGGAAGTTAGACGCGGGCAGAGAAGGCACGAATAGCTGGGATGGATGTTCCGTTGGAACGTCCATCCCCGCTATTCATGGCACAGAATCGGGCCCATAATGTCTTAATTTGTGTTTGCATTTGGTTCTATGTTTGACATCATAACACTCCTTTTTTCTCTCTCCTCCCAAAATATTATCCCGCTCTAGAAGGATATAGAATCTCATACCCATGTCCCTCACAACTATAAAATATAGTATAAATGCCACCCAAAACACAAATCGGTAGCAGTTGTGCTGTATTTTATAGCTGAATGAGGGACAAGAGTAAGAGACTTAATTTTTCTGCAACAGGATGGGGCATATTTACTAAGGTTCATATCAGTAGTGCACTGAGGCCTGAAAGTTAGCATGGATACCCATGCTAAATTTTGGGGATGTGTTTCTAGCCCCTGCTTTTAGCATGATGTTAACATGTGATACCACGCTAACCAGCATGCAGGTCACTTATTACCATTCATTGAGGTGGCATTAAGTACAGCAGTGCTAACCTTTATCTTGGTGCATAGCACACCCAAAAGTCTGTGCTGTCTGTACTGTGCCGTTCATGCCCACGTTCCATCCACAACCCACCCGGTCTCCACCCGATTACATGTCAGCATGTTTTTTTGGGGGCAGGGCCTCGTGGTAACTGTTAGCGTGGTGTGCGTACAGCACACTAAACCGCATGATAATGGTTAGTGCACATTAGTAAACATACTCCAATTGTTTTATTGGGGGTTTAAGATCTGTGTATTTGGGTTTTTTTGTAACACAAATTCTGTTAGAGTTATATGAGTGTAGACTGTGCATTCACTTTTGGAGCAGCTTTTTCCATATGTGCATCTGTTGGTGGAATAACCTCTGTTAGTGGAGGGTGGCTACTTATTTATTTAGTTTATTTATTTAACAAGATTTTTATACCGCCTTCTCATACAATCAAAGTGGTTTACATAAAACTCAACATGTTACAGAGAACTCAAAGAATAATTCATGTAGGGGTGGCATGTGGGAGTTGCCTGAAGGCAGAACTTATATACATAGCAACATAATAAACGGGGTTATCTGTAGTTTAGGCTTGAGAATTGAGAGGAAGGACTATGTATTGTCTTTGAAATGGTTGGTGAAGAGAAAGGTCTTGAGGAGTTTTCTGAAGTCTTTTAAGTCTTTAGTAGTTCTGATTTTTTCTGGCAGAGTGTTCCAGGTGGTGGGAGCAGCTAATGAGAGAGAGCTTAAGTGTATTAAGGGAATAATGCATGATTTAGCCTCTTAAAAGTATGTGAAAAGGCAGAATCCCATGTTTTTGCTTTATTGCAATGTCTGCTACATAACAATGAGAAACAAAGCGTGCACATGCATGCAAAGCACCCCTATTATTAAGCAGATGGAATAACACAACCTGTGTTAAACTTCAGAAGCTGTGTTATTTGTAAAAAAATAATGCCAGTTGGCATTATTCTTGTTCCCTAGGAGCACTCGTCAGCTAATATGCGACCCAATGCTCCTGGGGTATATTAAAGGAACCAATGCTAACTGAATTTCCCCCCCTCCTCCCATCCTCCTTGGAACTCATCTCTGAACTCCCCAGCAGGAACTTCCTCTGTGCTGAAGGAACTCCCTCCTCTACCCCTTTATCCCCTGGAAGACATCTATAGACCCCCAGTGAGACCCCTCTCCCCTAGATCTCCCACCCCACTAAAGATCCACCCAAAGGGTTTACTTGGCAGCTTGATCCTTAGCAGTAATACCATGAGACTATCACTAAGGATCAACCAGCACTATGTTGAACCCTGGGCCCACTAGGAAGGAGTGATTTTGGATTGTTTCTGCCTATGGTGCCCGATAACAGACAAATACTCAATAGGTTCGAGGGGTCTCGGGGGATGTTGGTTCCTGCTGGAAAGTCTGGGGATGTCTTCCAGGGGTATTGGGCTCAGGGGTATAAACACAGGGTGAATCTCATGAGCGTGATCCCCTCCATATTTGACTAAGGCGTTCCTAGACACCGAGATCATGCACAAATTGCAGTCGGTAGTAAAATTAAGTAGGCAAGCCAACAGCTAAAACAAGAAGGAAATGTGGGGCCTCAGCACTTGCAAGTTCCAAAGACTTTCTGCATCCCTCCACACTCTGACGCAGATTTCCTGTTACGGAGTAGGCAGGGATGCAGTAAACCTTTGTCATAAGTAAGTGCTACCTTCCCATGCTTCCTTCATTTTTTAATCTGCCAGCTTGCCTGCTGAGCTTCAGTTGTTCCACCCAGCCAACACTAAAGTCGCATCAGCAATGGATGGGAAAGATGTTGTACCACTGGTTGGGTGTGAGGAGGGGGAAACTGAGCCGTGAGGGTAAAAGAGAAAGGGAAAATGATGGAGGGACGGGAAGAATAAAAGAGAGGGAGGAGGTGTTTAGACCATAGAGGAGGAAGGAAGATGCTGGACTGTGGGTGGAAGAAGGATACTAGACTATGGGGAAAGACAGTGAGCAGGAAAGTGTTGAACTGGGGGGGGGGGGGGAATGCTGGACCATTGGGAAGATAGATAGAGAGATGCTGGATTAGGAAGGGGTACTGGACAATGGGTGGAAGAGAGGGAGTAGGAAGTTACAGGGGGGGGGGGGAGAAGAAATAGAGATATTCTGGATCCCGGGGGCAAAGGGCTGATGGGGAGATGCTGGCTTGTAAATAGGGGAAGAGAGAGAGGTGATAGATTGGACTAGGAAAGGAGGGAGGGAATAGGAAAATGGGGGATGAAGAACAAGCAAATCGGGGAATAGAGAGACAAGATGCTAAATGAGGTAAGGGGGAATGAGTGAGAGAGAGGGGTGACCTTGATTCCTGGAATGGGACTTAGGTAAAAAGAGACTGAGACCAAGGTGACCGGAAAAATAAACAGCCCAGATAAGAAAGATATAAAACAGTATTTTACTTAGAATGCATTAATTGGAGTATAAACTGGTACCAAAGGGGAGCAACCAGTACCTGCACACTAGATATGAAGACCAACCAAGCAGGTACACAAAGACTGGCGACAAATTGATTCAGATGTAAATATGGGGCCCATTAAAGAATTTACATCTGAATCAATTTGTCGCCAGTTTTTGTGTACCTGCTTGGTTGGTCTTCATTAATTGGAGTATGTCATTTTTGGGGAAATTTGCATCGCTGATATCTTTGTATTTTGATCAATACAAGCAGAAATACTTTTTTAATTCTATTTCGCTAGTGGTGCACTTCATTTTTTGCTTGACTTCTTAGGGTTTCCTGTTCGATCTTTGCCTTCGTATCTCTATCACTAATTTGTGGTCCCCTGTTATATACGGTTCTGTCTCTGTTTTGTGTGTGTCACTGAGGTGTGATATTCTACTAGAGACCATAACAGTCCCATTTGTTCTATTTTCTCAATAGATGGCGTATTGGTGTTTTAGGATCCAGTGACATATTTAAAATGTTGTATTTTCATAGATAAGGCTGTTTTTCTTTGACTGCAGGGAGTTAGCGCTTTTATGATATGATAAGGTTCCTAGAGGGGTTTTCTTTCAAGATATTATGTTACTTCAAGTGTCTGGCAGTGGAGAGGTTGTGCATTGCCTTTATTGAGATGACATCACAACTTTAATATATATTTTTTTGTATATTGGTTGGCAAAGGAAAACATCCTAGTTCTGTTCTGCATCCATTGCACTTCTGATGTTCTTATGATTATTGCTGTTTTATTGTACTAATGGTGTTCTATCCTGGAAAAGGGACTTATAAAAGAATATAATGAGATTTGTTTTAATGCATGATTGATTAGCTCTGATGTTTCTAAAATGCATGCTTTACTTTCTACAAAATATCCTTCTTGTGTATCTAGAAACCACAGTGGGTACAAAAAAAGATGTAAGAAGTACTGCATTTACCTGTTTTATTAATATAATATAAAAAAGAATCTGCCTGTGCAAAATATTACCTTGTCATTACATCAGATGGGGTTTTAGATATATTTTGAAAGAGGAAATGTGTGTCGAGATGTTTGTCCTTATAGCAGACTTGTGTCTGCCCAGGTTTAAATTAAGTTATGGGACTGCCTACTGAGGCTTCTTTAAATATAATTGAATTGTTGTCATAGGTGTGCTTGTGATTTAGTGTTGGTTCAGTGCATGAAAAAAATCTTTTAGCTATACATATGGAGGTGAATTTTAGAAAATCCGTCCATGTGCAATCTGGGACGACTAAGCCAGAAAGTCTGAAAAAAATGCAGGCACGTCCAGGTTCAGACATGATTTCACAAACCTGGACATGCTTGATAATGAAACCTACAAGAGCATCTTAGATATCTCCAAAACTGTATTTCAGATCCCAGGCATCAAGTGAACGTACCTTATGCCTTAATCACTGCATTTAAACTACCCCCACGTCAATCTTCCCCTAAAGACAAACATCTCGATCTGTATTCTAATTTGTACATAGTGTATATAGTTCTCCCCGTTCTCCATGTTTTATTTCCCTGTTCTCTGTAAATGTCAATGTTAGATTGTTACATATTGTACATTTTTGGTTATCTGTAAACCGCGCTGATGATAAATAGTGCGGTATAGAAGAAATTGCAAATAAAAAAAAAATAAAATAAAAATAGCATAATGGTTAGAGTACTGTAGTGGGTTAGGAACCAGACAGCCAGGATTCAAATCCACTGCTGTTATAGTTGAAATTGTGCTGAATACTGGGGATGATAGACTGCTTTCTTCTCTTTACCCTCTGGATTTTTTCTGTGATCAGGCGAGGGGCATCCTGGTCCCTGGAAATACCCTAACTCAGGACCGTATCAAGCTAGAAATAAACCCTGTGTGACTAACAAATTTAGTTCCCCTCTCCACCCAGTCACATTCAGTAACTCGCTCTTTTTGAGCTTACTGGAAGACCAGTGATGATATCAGCGCCCTCTTCTGTGTCTGCATCCTGGGCGGCCGCACCGCTCTCACAGTCCTTTGTACGGCCCTGCCCTAACCATACCTCTAGGTTCCCAGGCACACCCCAGCTATGCTCCCATTCATATCTGGACCCCTGCAGCTGGCTTCTAAAATGGCTCTGGAGACGGTCTCTTGTGCTTTGGTCATTTTTGGATGTCCAAAGCAAAGATAGGGTTTTAAAATGACCTCTGTAGTGCCTGCACAATGCATGACAGTCATTGCAGACTGTTTTAATTAGAAATGTAATCTTAGGTGCATTTTTTTTCTTTGAGTCAAAAGTGACTCCTGCTGACCCAGCTCCTGTGTTTTATTTGCAGTGTGACCGGAAGTAGATTTGTCAGTCCTTTCTTCTGAAGCAAAGGAGGGTTAAATGACTTGCCCAATGCCACAAGGAGTGTAAATGGGGATTATTCATTGTTTTTCGGACTACCAAGTCAATGCTTTAACCATTAGGCAACTCCTCCCACTAGGTGCATACCAAGGCATTATTTGTCAATAAGAATATACTGTAGCTAGTATGACTCAGACCAGTATAAATAATGCTCCCCCCATGTTAATCTTGAGTCCCTCCAAAAGATTAGTTCTTGCTACACCACTGGGGCAGAATTTCTCCATATCGGTTAGTTTTGCATATGACGTGATGGTAATGTAACTTACTACTAAGCCAGGGTATGTGGAGTATGACCTCAGTCTCTCAAATGTACTGCTAGTGCTTGCTGTAGTACGTGCATCATGCCAAAAAGAGCCTCCTTCTAGAGGTCATAAAATGTCATATGTATAAACTTATCAAGGTGTGCACCCAACATGATGAGAAATATTTTAGTATCTTTCTGCCACATTTTCGTGGTCTTTGAATACATTTCCTGGTATTTGAGGATCTTCTTCCTCTTCACATAATTCAAAGAGTAATTTGGAACCAACACCTCTATTATCAATGCCCTTCTGGTGTTTTTCTTGCACCCAGCTTCTTATCTCTCAGAACAGGAATGTTCTAAGTGATAATAACTTCTTCATTCACCATAATTCTCTTACAGTCATGATCCCAGTGCTTTTCTGGTACAACAATGTTTTAGTGCTTATAAAGTTTCCAATGAATGAGTTGTGACAACTTGTTGTGCCTTTCTGTAAAGAAAACTTCTTAAATCAGAATTTTTTCAGCCAGCTATCAGATGAGTAACCATTTCCAGCTCTTTCTTACAGAATATACACGTCTGTTTTTTCTATGCATGCTGTGAACCATCTCTCATCCTTAGGCTCCAACTCACCATCCCTTACCCATTCATGTGTCCTGGTTTTATCCAAATAGGGTTTCTGGAGTAACACGTTGTACTTCCCACAGTATTTATGCATTTGCTACTTGTTTTTCCTTATCTACTGATCTAATTCTTGGACAGACATTCCAATGAGGGTTTTTTTTTCTTGTTTGTAAATTCTGATGCTTCCTTTCCTATTCACACAGATAGATTCTTGATAATTCCTTCTGCTCACTGGAATGTATGTCCAAGTTTAATGATGGAACTGGATTCTGGTTGCTAACTTTCATACTGCAACGCATTTTTGTGTATTTGGGTCTTTGATGGTATGAAGTAGGCTTGGAGGCCTACGGTATAAGGTCACCCTATATTGTATGTATAATCAATTTCTATGGGGCCCATTTGGCCTTCGGTTCTAGAGATGAACACTGATTCTTATAAACTACTTCATTGGCATGGAAGAGTTGTCTTATTTGTACATCCAGTTTTTCACGACATAGTCAGAGGCAGATCTACAATTCCAAAACTATCTGAGACTACAGGGGTTGCAAGCTGGTTGATGGCTTGTACTATTACTACTACTATTGAACATTTAGATAGTGCTACAAGGCGTATGCAGTGCTGTACAGATACATATAAAAGATGGTCTCTGCTCATCAGAGCTTACTGTCTAGTTCAGACAGACAGTACAACAGCTGAGGACAAGGATACAACCAGGGAAAGGTAAAGAGATACGTAGGAGACTAAGCGGATCAGGATCCAAAAGCAGTCTGAAAGAGATGAGCCTTTAGCATGGATTTGAAAAGGGGCAGAGATGAAGGCTGACGTACAGAGTCAGGTAGTTTGTTCCAGAGGAGGGCTGTAGGGAGATATGAGAGAGGAAAGGTAGTGAGGAGCAGCTGAATGAATGCATTTTTAGGTCTGAAGGAGAAGTTGAACTGGATACGGAAACTGAAGGGGAGCCAATGAAATGACTTGAGGGGGTTATATGAGCATATCGGGGTTGGTGAAAGATTAGACGCGCAGCTGAGTTTTGAACCGATTGAAGGGGAGAGAGATGATTCAGGGAGAGACCAGCAAGGAGGAGGTTGCAATAGTCAAGACGGAAGATGACTAAAGAATGAATAAGTGTCTTAGTAGTGTGTACAGAAAGGAAGGGGCAAATTTTGCTGATGTTGTAGAGAAAGAAATGACAGGTTTTAACTATCAGTTGGATGTGTGTGGAGAAGGAGAATGAGGAGTCAAAAATGACCCTAAGGTTGCAGGCTGAGGAAATAGGGAGTAGAATAGTGTTATCCACAGAGATTGAGAAAGGAGGAAGGGGAAAATGGGTTTAAGGGGAAAAATAAGAAGCTTGGTTTTGGCCATGTTCAATTTCAAATGATGGTGAGACATTCAAGCAGCGATATCAGAAAGGCAGGCAGAGATCTGGGCCTGGATTGCTGGAAAGAGATGAGGTGTAATGTATACTTTGATGTTAATGCACTTTTCAGTATCAGCTTTAATCTCCTGTAATACTCTTTGCTGATTTTTTCTTTCAGTACTTTAAGCTAGATTGTGGTTCCTTCCTTTTCTCCTAGCTATACAAAACAAGAGTGGTAGCAAGGAGTCAGGGCCGGCCCACACACTAGGCGGCAGACCTTTGTGGGTGGCATGACACAGTGCCCATGGTAGGGCATATGCTTCAGCACACATGGTCTGCCATTTCTGACTTCCCAAAGTTGTTTTGGAAGGGAGTCAGAAGTGGCAAGCCATATGTGCTGAAATACAAGGCCTGTCATGGGCCACTGCTGCCATGACAAGCCAAACTGCCCCCCCCCCCCCCTGAATCAGCAGCAGCAGGGAGGGGGCAGTATGGCTCAGCATGGGGGGAGGGCGGAGCAGCTCAGCACAAGGGGGGTGGGGGTTGGCACAGCCAGAGCTTCTGCCTGCGGTGGCAGAATCTCTTGGGCTGGCTCTGCAATGAGTCTTTCTGAAATATTCCTTTGCTGGATGTTAGGATTGATGAATTGTCCAGCTTCATACTCTAGATGGAGTGTGGTTTGATGTACTCAGTTTAGAATTTCTTTTATATATTTCAAAGCAATTTATTATCCAGGAGTGTGGGATACCATCAAAGGCTATCTTTTAGTCAATCCATGCTACACTGAGATTTCTGATTTTCTTAGCACTATCCATGATATTTTATTTAGCAGTTGCAGTGCTCTGGTTCGGTATACGGTAAGGCCTCACATTACTCTTCTGTTCTACTGCCATGATGTTACTGAAATCCATTTGATGATATATTCTGTCAGTGTCTATTGTAGTGAACAACTTGTAGATACTGTAGTAGGTAGACAATTATTGGTCTATAATATTTGAGAATATCATTTGGATCTTCCTTTGGCAGGAGAAGTATTTTTCCTGTTATTAGTTATTATGCTTTTATATTTGGCTACCTAAACAATTAATTTTTGCAGTTTGCCTGGTCTTGATGAAGGGATGTAATCTGTTTGAGACAAAATTGGACACTCCATCTGGGCCAGGACGTTTCCAGTACGGGACTCTTTTTTAACCTATTTTCCAGCTCTCATTGTTACCTTGAAACATTACTGTATATGGCTTTGATATTCATCTTTACCAGTCTTTCATATGCTGGGAAGCCATTCTGCTTCTTGATTGTTCTCTACTGTACTGGCTTCTCACATAACTTTCTCCAGAATTTTTCTGTGGCGGTTTTAGGTGGTGTGTTTTTTTTCTCTGCACTGATGGTCTTTCCCTGTTTCCTATAGAACTATTTTCTGTTCACTCTAGTTTATTTTGATATCTCTCCTTTCTGTTTTCTCTGTATCTCCAAAATCTTTGTGCTTCTGCCGTTAGTTTCTTTTCTTATAGGAGGATAGGAATTTAAGGTTTCCTTTGTTAATGTGGCATGTTTCATTTTGATGTTTACAATCTTTATCATTATAATGATTATCTTTGATGATCTTGATCCTTTGAGATACACTTCTATCAGAAACACCTCATCACACAGTAATGTTATTTTTTCCTCAATATATTTTTTTCCAAGGAGGAGTTGTTATCTTTCTCCTTTTCTTCTTGTCTTGTGTCCTTTTTGATAGAATTGTCTTGGTAACAAGTTTTGCTGTACAGTACTGAATCCGCTTTATCTCCTTAATATCTATTGATGGTTTCTTAATACAAATTATGGCCTTTTTTATTTTACTTACAGTATCATGCTTTTTGCCTTAGATATAAGGTGTACCTTTGACAGTTGATCCATATCTTGAGCCCCAGCACACCTATCACCTAGGCTTTTGCAGTTTGGGCTCCTTTGGCCATTCATTTGTGTGCATAAGAATTAAACATACACACAAATTACTTGTATGCAGGTATTTCGACAGTGTATGTGTAAATTCAGAGGTATATGTGCACACAAGCAATTTGTGTATTAAGTAGGCATGCAATCACAATTAACAAAAAAAGAAAATCCGTTTATATGCAATGAAAATGACAAAAACATTGGTCATGCACATGCCTAATCTCAATCAACCTGCAGGCCATGAGGTCCACTGCCAATCTGTCAATCTCTTGATCTCTCTCCAGACTGTCCTCTTCTTTCTGCTTCCTGGCCTGTTCCACATTATTCAAGTCTCTCCAACTCTCCCTCAGCTCACTGGGCCATCCCACATTTCCTCCTCATTCTGCCTCACACCCCTCTCTTGCTCCTGTTTAGCTTTTTATTTTCTAAGATACCTCCTTTGTTGCTCGATCTGAATGCTCTAGTTCAATGCTTTTCAAACTTTTATCCCGTATGAGCCCCTTTTAACAACTGAAAATTCACGTGACACCAGATGACGATGATGAAATCCAAATGGCAGGTGTCCAGCCTCTTTCTCCTCCCTCCACTCATCTAGAGCAGGAAGGCAGCAGCAATAGTAGTGGAACAGCAGCAGTAGCCAGCACAAGATCCCCTGTGTCAGTGCGCAGTGTGCGCTTACAGACCACAGAAACTCAGCATGAGTTTCTAACAGGAAGCTTACCCAGGATGGGACAAGGGTCTATGAATATTCACTGGCTCACAGGCCACGTGCTGACCGGTGACTGTCACTACTTGGCATAAGCCACAGTGAAAGTCCAGAGAGAAGGGGAAATGGCCATGCTTCTGTGACCTCATCCACTGATGTGACCCCATTTGGAGTCCCAACCCAAGTTTGGGAATCACTGCTCTAGTTATTATGTTATCTCTTTGTTGTACTCTTTTCTGAATGAGTTATCTCTCTATTTCCTTTTCTGCAGCATTGCTCAGCTATTTTAACACATCTTGACTTACTTTTATTTAATTTGTCCAGAGATCTTATATTTGCATCTGTTGTCTTTTCAGTTTTTCCTTTGAGATCATTCTTTCTTCATTTTTGGTGAGCACTCTTTGTTTCCTCTCTGTAATCAAACACAGGGCTTGTGGCCTTAATAGTAGCAGTACATTATCTCCTCTTTTACTTCTAGAGTTCACCTAACAGTTTTAAGTCCTCTTAACTTTTTCATTAGTTTCTGTGGTTTATATCCTGCAGCACTAGGTCCATGAACAAGTTCATCATAGCTTATGGTTATTGCTGCCACCATCATTAGCCCTAGTGCATAAGCTATGGGCGGGCACCATTTTATCATAGGTGATGTGCGGCCAGGTTGCTTTTTTTTTCCTTTCTGCCATACTTTTTACTGTAGCATTGCCTTGCTGAGATTAGGTATAGAATTTATACAATGGGATCACTACATGAAGGTACACAGCAAGATTTGAGGAAAAAAGTATTCCCTCCCAATCAGAGATATACAAAAATTCATGTGAGTTTTCCTGTAGAATTTTTTATTATGATCCCCTTTGGCCTAATTGCCTAGTGCCCCAATATTGACCTTGGACCCCTCAATAAACTCAGTTCCTGCTATACCACTGGGGGAGGGGGAGCATAGGGGAAATAAATGGGGTCTTTGTGGGATGTCTTTCAGGAGCGTGTGAGTCTTTTCTGGAGAGAGGGTGGTCTACACACCAGTTTGATTAGCACCTGCTTCTTAAACAAGGCTCCAGAAGAATCAGAATGTGTGTTCGTAGCTTGATGATCCCCAGGACAAGAATAATACGACTTGTGAGTGATTGTAAGTTGAATTATTCATTTATCATAAGAGTTACTCACAACACTTAGGGGTATGTTTACTAAACCGTCTTAACGTAGCAGTGGCAAAGTTATCGTGCGATACGTAACGTTATCGCATGTTAATGGCGCTTTACCATGCGAGAACATCATGTATCGCGCGATAATGTCTGTGGCGGTGTTAAGGTGTGCAGAGGGTGGAGTAAGGCTTCCCAGAGGGCGGAGTAAGGCTCCCCAGGGCGGAGAGAAGGGGTCAATGCGCGGAGAGTGGGCGGGGAGTGGATCCACGCACACTAACGCCGTGAAATGAAGCTCTGAAAATTAGTGCCAGTGAAAACCTCGCACTAGGCACATTTGCAGGACAGAGAAACCATTTCAGTCAGCAATGTACAGCAAAGGTAGGGAGACCTTGAAAAGTGATAGTAGTGATACATGTGCAGCAACCAAAAAGGCCCCAACCATAAATAATGACCAGTACCAAAATTGAAATCCAAAACACCAAGCTGGCCAATAGAACAAATAATGACAAGCGGTAATGAACACACCCTATAAAGAGGAAAAAGGACGAGTGCACATTTGGAAGGGTCAATTCACAGTCCCCCCACAAAGTGAATGTGCCAACATAGAAATAGTGCTGATGAGGGTTTTCTGTGGTGTGCATGGGGTAGCTTGCCTTTGTGGCTTACACATGTGTAGCAACAGCAGAGTGGGCATGTGGGAAAGGGCACTATGGTGATGGTGTAACTGGGGTACAGGGGGCTGGAGGCAGTACATGCAGTGGGCCAGCTGGGGCACAATGTGGACTAGGCAGATGCCTGCCTGGCACATAAGAATGCAGAAAATGAAAAGCAGCAAGACAGCAACTGACCAGGGTCCAATATGGCTGAGTGTGCGTCCCACAGTGTCCCAGGGGATAGCACCCAGCAGGTACCCTCAAGGGCACAGAACATTGGCAGGTGGTGCTGGGGGATGTGCTGATGTTCATATCAGCACCCCTACCCCAGACCCTACACCATAGGCACTCGCCTAGCGGCACACTGGATGGCATGGGACTACGCACCACCGGCAGAAGGGCATGTCAGCATGGTGGTGGAGGGGGTGCTGGCGCCGGAGGAGGCAGTGGCAGCTGCCCACAGCAGAGCAAGGCCAAGCCCTGTACAGGTGGGTGGCATGCAGTGCAACAGATAAGGTCTGTCTGAGGAACAGTCATGGGATCCCCAGGGAACAACCTACCTGTGTGGTGCAGTACACACAGCCAGTTGCCCCAAGGCAGAAGGTCACAGGTTCACGTCCCAGCTGGGGCCCCTGCAGACCATGCCCCACTATTTTACCCTACAGTGTGCAGACACCATAAACATGTCCACTGCCTAAAGCAGAGGTTCCCAACCCCAGTCCTGGAGGTGCAAACACCATTCAGGTTGTAAGGATGTTCCTAAGAAATATCCATGAGATGCATTTACATGCACTGCCCCCATTGTATACAAATGTATCCATGCATATTCATTAGCGACATCCAGGAAAACGGAATCGTGTTTGGCACACCAGGACCGGAGTCTGGACCCTGTGCACCAGAGCTGTGGCCAACAGATACACAAACACCCACACCCATGGGCACCACTATACAAAGCCTCATGGAAAGTCAGGCTGTTGGGCCATGCGCGGAGCAGCAGCTACCACCACCTGCACCTGTATACCTTAGCAATGCGGTCAGATCCATGGAAACATGTTCCATATATGTATCAAAAGCTTGCTATGATTAATGTGAGATCACAAAACCTAGCTTAAAACAATTTTGTAAAATAGATTCATCATACCAACCTTTCTGATATCTGTGGAGTGTGCTGCATATGTGTTTACAATACTGTCTACCACCATGGAGAGTGACCCTAATAGTATTGCGTACCTTCGCACTGCCTGCACAGTGCCCAGGACTGGTGTGGCGGCCAGGGCTGGCAGTCACCTCTACCGTTGCACAATGCAGAAATAGGTGTTAGAGTGTGTATATGTCTATCCAGTGTTTTGTGGATGCCCTACACCTTACTGAGCCCCCAATGCTTGCACAGTTTCCAGCATTAGCCTGCCATTGTGCATAATGAGGGCCAAGGTATTGTGGGTATGGGCCGGACAGGGCGGTCTGGGCAGGATGCATGTGTACAGGGCATAGGGCAATAGCTGTGATATTGTAGTTTGCATCCACCACCTGCAAGGACACAGTGGCCACAGCATGTCATGCTGGGAGGTCAGGCCCACTCTGACTGAGTAGTGACCATGGCATGTCCAGGTTCCCACATAATGCTATACACAGTTTCTGTAAGTGATATTTCTGGGTTCCCATTTCTGGGGCCCAATCACTGACAAACCTGCTTGGTGTAGGTGCCGGATCCCATGCCTGGGTGCACAGTGTTCCTTTCGGAACATGCACTATGTATGTGCTAGCAGACAGTCTGCAGTTAGCATGTGTATGGCTGCAGCAGGTGCACACTAACTGCCCTCTGCTGGTGCATGTCAGAATGTAGTGGGGGCAGCTGAGCTGACCAGGCACACTGGCAGTGGTCCCGTTCCTTGTGCATATCTGCATCAGCTCTCTGTTGGCCAGGGGTTGCTGGTCCCACAGTCTGTATCATGTACCTCAACTGGCCCTATTGCAAACAGTGATAGTGTGTGTCTGGTGTTTGCAGATCATGTTCTCTACCCTGACCCACAGAGGGCAGGCTTGCTATGTCTATCTTCATCATGTGAGTCCAGACACACCCCTGCTCCAAAAACAGGTGTCCATGGCAACCTCACTGAATATACATTATGTTGCAAGCATCATGGTCTACACGGGCTACACATTACAGGCAAATAGAAACAGACATAGAAAATATCCAAGGCTGTCTGCAAAGAATACCCCACACACACTGGCAGTGATGGTGAACTACAGCAAAATCTACTGCGAACAACCTGGGTACTATGGACCTGATGCTGTCCACATGACTTTACCTTCAGGGTGAGCACAGAACACGCACAATGGCATGGTCAGTAAGCACACTGTGCCAGTAACACGCACAGTCAGTCCCCCTACCCAGTTGACGTGCTGCAGAGGTGCAAACCCCATCTGGTGAGCAGATGTAGACTGCTGTTCTGCATGTGAATTGCATCATGGGTACTCTTGGTGCTAACCTATCCTGGTAGCCACACCAGACAGTGTGCCTGGTGACCTGTACTGGTTCAGTAGCTAGCCATAGTTTAGCTACAACCAATAGTGATGTAGGACAATGGTTAATATAATGACCTCAGTGGGAGAGGTCATGGATTCAATACCTCAGTGGGCCTGAATATTGATGTATCTGGATGGATATGATATACCGTATTATCATTACATCAGAGCCTTTTACCACATGAAAATTTTTAAAAAAGTGTGGCCAGTCGCATGCAATGGGTATGTTGGAAGAGTGGTGTGGGCTGCAGGTTGCTAGATTAGCTGGTGAGCTATATACAAAGTGTGTCCATCAGTAAAACTATTTGAAGCTATGGCTGTTTATGCCTGTAACAGTCTGACATAGATCTGAAATCAGTGTGCACACCCCAAAGCACCCTCAGCTAAGTTGCCCAAACTAAGGTGCCTTGTAAAGTGCCCTAGCTGTGTCCTTACACTATCCCAGTAAGCAGAGCAGAAATTGTGTGCAGATGACCTGGTGTAGCTGTGTAGCCAACCATTGCAATGCTAAAAGACATAGCACACTGGTTAATACAATGCCTTCATAGCCAGTGGTGATGGGTTTGGAAACCCCAGTGTGCCAACATCAAGATAAATGCCTAAGACATATATCGTGGTAAGAAGAGTCAGACACATGTCTGCAGCATAAATCTTTTCACCGTAGCCGTGTACCCCAAGGTGCCTCACAGCATGGCGTGGCAGGAAGTGAATCATAAGGTGCCCTATGAAGTGGCCTATACAAAGGGCAGAAAGCCTGCAGCGCCACGTATCTTGGCGGCGCTACCATTTGCCTGTACCGGCCATGGCACGGGCACGTATCTAGCGTGCCATAGTGATGCGTGGCAGCACGCATTGATGCATGGCAGCACGTATGCGACATGCGTGCATGCGTCAGCAAGGCATCAGAGAAAATGGCGATGTGGTCAAGGAAGCCTGCCTTCACCCATCGGGAGCTGTGACACCTTGCAGGACTAATCTGCACTAGGCAGCACAAATTATTCCCCGGCTCCTCCAAACGCCAAGACTTCTGCCGCATTAGGAGGGCATGGGAGTGCGTCACGAGGTGGTACAATCGTCTTGCCAACTACCCACGTCAGGTAAGTGTATGGGGACAAGTCACACAATGCAAGTTGTGCAACACATTATCCAGCAATGAACACACATCATACATGTACAACATGGTATAGATGTCAGCATACATCAGCATGACATTATGCCTTGCATAGGTGTCATGGCTTTTCCCAGACCTTGGATTGCAAGCAGCTTTGACACTCTGGTGATGTCAGTCTCCAGACTTAATGAGCGTAGTTTACCTGATGGGATTAGCTCTGACCCCCTGGTGATGTCAGTCTCCAGATTTAATGGGCCTAGTTTGCCTGATTAGTCTGTAAGACAACAGCCCCTCCTTGCTATTCAGGAGAGATCAGACCTCAAACAAACCAAATTATGACAAAGGGAGGTGCTGAAGAATTTCACTATAAATACAGAGAAACACAAAAATATCTCTCTCTTCTTATTTCATCGGACACTCCTTACCCCCCTCCCCCTTCTTTCTCTTCTCTTCTTATTTCATCGGACACTCCTTACACACACTTCTTACCCCCCCCCCCACCCTTCTTTCTCTTCTCTTCTTATTTCATCGGACACTCCTTACACCCACTTCTTACCCCCCCACCTTTCTTTCTCTTCTCTTCCTATTCTTTGAACACCCACTTCTGACTGAAGCAGCTTTATAACAGCTTTTTACATCGGTTCTGTACCTTTGTAATAAGCCTATTTCTATATAAAACCCTTTTTCCAAGCCACACCAGTTTTGGTTGTCTTATTGTGCTACTAACCCTACTGTCTCTGTGAAATGAACCCAGGACCAAATGGAGCATAACCAAAAGTAGAGAGCAGCGAAAGGTTACATTTTATGGGGGCCCGTCTCGGATTTCGCAGCAGATCTCCAGTTGGGTAAGTAATAATTTTGTCTAATACATTAAAGTAGATTTCAGACAGGGTGCGACAGGAAAATCAAAAGCCCTTGTGACCATTTACAATTGACAATTTTGGTTACAGGCTGGATTTAGTGAAAAGTTCCAGTGATAACTTTGTTTTGTGGGGTTAGACAAGGTGAGATTTTCATTGTCAAAAGGCTCTGTAATAATCCTGAATTTTAATATTACCTACACCTAGGGACATTACATAGAGTGGCTTGCAATTTTCTTATTTGTATGTAGAGGCTTGTTACAGTTTGTTACAAGGCACCGATTTTTCTCTAGTATTTGAGCTGCTAAGAAAAGACAGAGAGATAGTCCAGCTTTAGTTTGGAAGTAGTACATAGGTAAACAGTACAATATACATCTTTCCTGGTAACACTACTTTACTTTACCTCCTATCCCTCTGCCTTTTATTTCTCAGTCTCCTGCCAGTATGTATCTTGGTGAGGGCAGGCTTAAAGTTTGCTGCAACTGATACAGTAACTGACAATTCTGTTAATCTCCTAACACCCTTCTTACTATAATTTCACCCTAAACTTCCACCCTGTTAAAAGGTGGTAAGCACTTTTTATTCAGGTATAATTTTAAGGCGTGGTCTTTATGCCAGTACTCTCTACTGAACACCCATAAATTTATGCCATTCCAACTATAAGTCTAAGTCTCACTTCTTCATAAAAGTGAGCATTCCTCTTTCCAAGGTTGCACATTTGAGATAGTCGCATAAAACCAAATAAAAATATAATAAGCTAGGCCCCTGTACCAACTACAGTCTTTCTGCAGTCTCAAATTTGGAAGCCTTTGATTTTAAAGAACTGAAAGAAATAGTATTGACATACTGTAAGAGAAAAGGTGGTCCCTTTGAAGGGGAATTACCTGAGGCATCATGGTATAATATTCAAAGACAAATGTTAAACCATTATCAAGAATTCAAAAAGAAAACAAATAAAAGAAAATGCCTTTTTATCCAAGGCATGTGCAAGGGGCTCATTAGCATGAAACAGGACAATACTGAACTGAATACTCAGTGTACACAATTAACCAAAGACCTGGAGGAGGCACAAATTTGCATTTCCATGCAAAGGGCTCAGGTGATACAAGCCACAAACTCCTTTATAACTGTTAGTGAGAAATTAGAAGCACTTGAATTGAGGCACGTTAAGGATGAATTGGCCTCTGAAAGAAATATAAGCTCTGGCCAACCACTATTTCACCCTCAGCCCCCCCCCCCCCCCCCGCCTATGACACACCCTATAAACAAATGAATACAGAAGTATCTATAGCTGGGCTTAGGAATGGAAAAAATAAAGACAAATCAGACAGCACAGAGGAAGAAAATCCTAATAGTTTATCTTAGCCAGAATAGAGCAATAACCAGGACCTGTGTCAGGAGGATAATTCAGATGACTCAGACACGGCACCCAGTACCGAACTCAGAGCACCAGTTAAAGTGATGCTGCAGGACTCATTAAAAGATAGGGACATTGAAAGGATAGTTGAGAAAGCTGGCCCTATGCCTTTTAATGTTAATGAATGGTGCAAATGGGCCACTGATATTCTGATTCACTGGGGTCTAGGGAAATACAGAAGAAAACAATCAGACTTTAATAGACTTATGCATCTGGGGCCACACTATTATAAACGTGGCTCTCTCACTCACCCATACCAGTTGGTTAAAAGGGGTATTGAGAAACTATTTCACTGTTCCCCAATGCAAGTATTTAAAATTATTTCACCTCTACCAAATGATACACTGGAACAGTTTGCATATAGATCCTGGATTTTAAAAGCAGTTCTTAATGAGCAGGAGGCCTGGCCCAATGCAGAAGATTATGGGGAGAGCACGCATAAGGCATTTTTATTAGACTTACTATCCCCTGAGATTACAAAACACCTTCTGTTATTTTCTGAAGACCCTAAAGCAACCCCTTTTGATACTTTAATGCTCAGAATTGGGTCTGTTTGGAAGACCCAGCCCTCGCAGGTCATAACAGTATCAGAAGCATGGAAGTGGCAAGCTGAGGGATCCTCTCAATACACAAAAAACACAGACAAAGGATACAAAGGACACACACCTTGGAGAGGACAAGGCAGAGGTACTTTTAGAAATTCCTCAGGTTGGGGGGGGCAGAGCCTGATGTCCAGCGGGTTAGACGCTTCGCGCTGAAGCTCCCGAGAGGCCTACTCAGAATCCTGACTTAATACCTACCTAAACTTAATACTTTGCTCCGAACTTACCGGGGTACCTCGGGGGGGATGGCGGCCCACAAACCAGCGCGCTTAGACTTCGGGTCTCCCTCTTCTTCACACGGAAAACGCTCCAAAACAGAGTTGTCTTCCCCACAAAAGACAGTTCCACTTCGGGAAAACCCCGAAATGCAACAGGAGATCTTGGAGGAAATACGCGGTGTGAAGGAACTGGTACAGTCCAACGGAGAGGCGCTCCGAGCCATGCGGGAAGACTTCGGTGTGCTTCAGGACCGGCTTGAAGGTCTCTCACTACGGCAGGACAACATGGCGGGGGTCCTCGACTCGCACGCGGTGCGCTTGGTGAAATTGGACAAGGCTGAGCGTCAGATACAGAATCTTCAAAAAGAGTTAGAGGATAGCAATAATCGAGCCCGTCGCAACAATGTAAGGCTCATTGGAGTACCGGAGGGGGCCGAAGCAGGAGATATAAGAGAATTCCTGGTCAAAACTCTTCCCTCCTTGCTGAAGATCACTTTTCACAGAGATCTGGAAATTGACCGAGCACATCGTGTTCCTACCAACATGGCCCTCAATCGGACGACCCCCCGGCCTATCATCTTTCGATTACTGAGATATCAACAAGTTGAGCAGATTCTCAATGCTGCCCGGGCGAATCATCATCTGGAGTTTGAAAGTCATAAAGTCTCCTTCTTCCCTGACTTGGCAAAGCCCACAGTTGACCGTCGGAAGAGACTCCTTGCTTTTCGCCCTAGACTTCAACAGCTACAGGCTCGCTTTGGCCTATTGTATCCAGCGAAGCTCAGAGTGACTCTCCATAACCAAACTAGAACATTCGAAGATCCTGATCTACTAGCAACATTTTTAGATTCCAAAGAAGCAGACCAGATGCGCTAATCCAACAACTTGTATCTGTAACCCGCCGGATCTGCCCGCCATTTTGAATGGCCCGACGCGATGATCACCGCCTGGAACAGAGACTGCCTGGACTTTTCTTTCTGTCTATATATAGCTTTCTTGGTCTCCTATCCCTCCATGATGTGCACCTCGGTTGGATTCGGAACATGCACAGCTATACAGGTTATATGTTTCAATTAGGCCTTCTCTGGGGTTTCTCCCCGCAGACACATGGTCGCCAGTAATTTTTGGGGTTCTGCTTCTTCTCTAATGCACTTCGGTGCTTATTTTTTTATATGGGGCGCTTCATTGTTTAACATTAGCTTATTTTCTATCATGTCATGTGTACAGCCATATACAGTTAATATGAGGGACATTGTGAAATTATGTGCGTTATCATGTTCTTTTTCAGAATTATTAACTTTACTGAATGGCCTTATGTAAGCTCTTATCACTGAATGTAAAAGGCATCAATAGTCCAATCAAAAGAAAGAAAATCCTTAGCTATCTTAATCATGAGCATGCTGATTTAGTGTTTCTTCAGGAAACGCATTTAAACTCCACTGAAACACTGAAACTCAATGCTAAGCCTTACATGGTGGCTGCCTACTCTCCCGCCGTTTCCAAACGGTGTGGGGTAGCCATCTTGGTTAAGAAGTCTTTGCAAGCTACTGTACTGGATACTAGCTCTGATAAGGAGGGTAGATGGGCCCGTGCACACCTTAAGGTTGGAGATAGTGAAATCACGTGTATTTGTATTTATGCTCCGAATGTAGATAACCCTGCTTACTATGCAAGTATTGCGCAGTTGGCACAGGCCTCTGCCAATACTCCATTAATACTTGGCGGCGATTTCAACCAAGTACTTGATCCTTTGATAGATAGACAGCCGCCTAGAACGAGTGGTCCACCCAAGAGTCTTGATACCCTTACAGCTCTGATGAAAGATCTTGCGTTAGTAGATATATGGAGGCTGCTTCACCCCTCTGACTTAGAGTTCACCTTTTTCTCAGCCCCCCATCACTCACAATCTAGAATAGATTTTTTTCTTATCTCCAAAGCACTGATACCCCAAGTGGACACGGCTAGGATTCATCCTCTCCATATTTCAGATCATGCTGCCATATCTTTCTCATTACATGTTACTATGCAAGGTGAACATCCCCGTGCTTGGTTTTTTGATAGATCCCTACTAGACCAAACAGATTTTCAGGTTGACATAAAGGCCGCTATCCAAGACTACTTTCATTTTAATTCACCCCATGACACTGCGAGCTGGGCTTGGTGGGAGGGTTTCAAGGCGTCTATCCGTGCAACTATAACTAGCTATCAAATCCGACAGGGGAAACAACGAAAGCAACATTTACTGATTCTAGAACAACAGATACAAGCTGGAGAGCGTCTTCTCACGTCCCGTACTGACCCATGTATTTTACTTCGCTTACAACGTCTTCGTTTTCAATACAATCAGCTTTTATATACCGCCGCTGCCAAAAATATTGAATCTCAACAAGGGATGTACTATCGGGAAAATAACCGTGCTGGCAAATTGCTAGCCAATGCCCTGAAAGGTCAAAAAGAAGCCAAGCGTGTTACCGCTCTCCGCAATCCGTCGGGGGGGAGTTTGGTCACTAAAGATACAGAAATATTAGAACTCTTTCGTGAATTTTATACTCGGCTTTATCAATCTGAATGTGCTTTCGAGCCAGAAGTATTTGAACGCTTACTATCAGGGGTACAGCGACCGACCCTATCTGACGAAGATAGAGAGGCCATGGACAAACCATTCACTTTATCAGAAATTCAATCGGCACTCAAGAGATGTGCCACAGGTCGAGCCGCAGGCCCGGACGGTCTCCCAGCTGAATTCTACAAAACTTTTAGCGCTGACTTAGCTCCGTTTTTGAAACTTTATTTTTCTGCTCTGGCCGAGGAGGGATCTCCCTCTGGATCCTTCTCAATGGCTAATGTAGTTGTTTTTGAGAAAGAGGGGAGAGATCCGCAACTAACAGCTAATTATCGTCCAATTTCCCTACTAAACGCAGACTATAAAATATTTGCCACCATTCTCTCCACCCGGCTCTCTGACAAGATGTCTACTTTAATACACCCAGATCAATGCGGTTTTATTCCTGGTAGATCAACTGCTGATAATGCTAGGACCCTATGTCATGTACTGACTGCCGCAGTTAATCTTGATCGACCATTGGTTGGCCTCTCACTTGATGCTGAGAAGGCCTTCGACCGCTTAGAATGGCCCTTCTTGTTTGCAACTCTTCGCTGGTACGGATTCGGAGAAGGCTTTCTCCGTTGTCTCCAAACCATGTATGCACAGCCCACTGCTAGTATCTGTGCTAATGCTTTAAAGTCTCAGCCATTTCCCCTGCAACGCGGTACTCGCCAGGGATGCCCACTGTCTCCACTTCTTTTCGATCTCGCTCTCGAACCCTTAGCTTTACTAATCCGGCAATCCAAGGATATTCATGGAGTCCCTTTCTCTCATAGGGAAATCAAAATTTCAGCGTATGCTGATGACCTGATGCTCTTTGTCTCCCTAGACTCAGTACCGGCTGTTCTAGAGCAAATTGGTAAATATTCACAACTCTCGGGCTATAAGATAAATTGGACCAAATCGGTTGCCTTTCCACTAAATCCTTTGATCCATCAGGCAGATATGCAATCCTTTCCCTTTTTATGGCAACCTCGCATGGTCAAATACCTTGGGGTGCACTACTGCTCTCCTTTAGAAGACACCATCACCTTTAATGCTAAAGACTTAACCTCTAAGGTCCGGGCGCTTACTCAACGCTGGACTCCTTTAACACTTACTTGGTGGGGCCGCCTAGAAACCATTAAAATGATGATTGTTCCCAAAGTGAACTACATTTTAGAAATGTTGCCATGTCTCCTACCTCGACGTACATATAAAGACTTAGAGGGTCTTCTGACTAGATACTTATGGCAAAACAAGACACCTAGGATAGCGAAACATAAGTTACAAGCAGATAAAGAAAATGGTGGTGTCCGATTCCCTGATTTCCTGAAATACCATCACTCTTTTCTTCTCAAACAAGGCGCTCGTTGGCTGGAAGACCTAACACCGAATAGACCAGTGTGGCTAGATATAGAGGAGGACCTTTGCAAACCAATCCCTCTTACTTATCTCCCTGGTATGACTCTCCCATCAGACTCCCACTATCCACCAATGCTCTTAGACACTTTAGGTGCCTTTAATAC